>JAUIMM010000799.1:1200000-1846050 GCA_031769625.1 Taudactylus pleione | reverse complement strand
TACTATAGATATAAGTGATGTCACTGTGACACTCCCAGATCCCCTCACCTCCCCAGTCATGTCCCTGTATTATTACTATAGATATAAGTGATGTCACTGTGACACTCCCAGATCCCCTCACCTCCCCAGTCATGTCCCTGTATTATTACTATAGATATAAGTGATGTCACTGTGACACTCCCAGATCCTCTCACCTCCCCAGTCATGTCCCTGTATTATTACTATAGATATAAGTGATGTCACTGTGACACTCCCAGATCCCCTCACCTCCCCAGTCATGTCCCTGTATTATTACTATAGATATAAGTGATGTCACTGTGACACTCCCAGATCCCCTCACCTCCCCAGTCATGTCCCTGTATTATTACTATAGATATAAGTGATGTCACTGTGACACTCCCAGATCCCCTCACCTCCCCAGTCATGTCCCTGTATTATTACTATAGATATAAGTGATGTCACTGTGACACTCCCAGATCCCCTCACCACCAGTCATGTCCCTGTATTATTACTATAGATATAAGTGATGTCACTGTGACACTCCCAGATCCCCTCACCTCCCCAGTCATGTCCCTGTATTATTACTATAGATATAAGTGATGTCACTGTGACACCCCCAGATCCCCTCACCTCCCCAGCCATGTCCCTGTATTATTACTATAGATATAAGTGATGTCACTGTGACACCCCCAGACCCCCTCACCTCCCCAGTCATGTCCCTGTATTATTACTATACATATAAGTGATGTCACTGTGACACTCCCAGATCCTCTCACCTCCCCAGTCATGTCCCTGTATTATTACTATAGATATAAGTGATGTCACTGTTACACTCCCAGACCCTCTCACCTCCCCAGTCATGTCCCTGTATTATTACTATAGATATAAGTGATGTCACTGTGACACTCCCAGATCCCCCTCACCTCCCCAGTCATGTCCCTGTATTATTACTATAGATATAAATGATGTCACTGTGACACTCCCAGATCCCCTCACCTCCCCAGTCATGTCCCTGTATTATTACTATAGATATAAGTGATGTCACTGTGACACTCCCAGATCCCCTCATCTCCCCAGTCATGTCCCTGTATTATTACTATAGCTATAAGTGATGTCACTGTGACACTCCCAGATCCCCTCACCTCCCCAGTCATGTCCCTGTATTATTACTATAGATATAAGTGATGTCACTGTGACACCCCCAGATCCCCTCCCCAGTCATGTCTCTGTATTATTACTATAGATATAAGTGATGTCACTGTGACACTCCCAGACCCCCTCACCTCCCCAGTCATGTCCCTGTATTATTACTATAGATATAAGTGATGTCACTGTGACACTCCCAGATCCCCTCCCCAGTCATGTCTCTGTATTATTACTATAGATATAAGTGATGTCACTGTGACACTCCCAGACCCCCTCATCTCCCCAGTCATGTCCCTGTATTATTACTATAGATAGAAGTGATGTCACTGTGACACTCCCAGATCCCCTCACCTCCCCAGTCATGTCCTTGTATTATTACTATAGATAGAAGTGATGTCACTGTGACACTCCCAGATCCCCTCACCTCCCCAGTCATGTCCCTGTATTATTACTATAGATATAAGTGATGTCACTGTGACACTCCCAGATCCCCTCACCTCCCCAGTCATGTCCCTGTATTATTACTATAGATATAAGTGATGTCACTGTGACACTCCCAGATCCCCTCACCTCCCCAGTCATGTCCCTGTATTATTACTATAGATATAAGTGATATCACTGTGACACTCCCAGAACCTCTCACCTCCCCAGTCAGCAGGTAGATGATCTCCAGGGTGAGGTTTAATAACTTCTCAGTTTTGTAACTCCAGTCCTTGTCCATCATTAGTGAATCAGAGATTTATACAGAACACGTCAGAACCTCACGTGACTTTTACCACAGCACAACTGTCTAAGAATAAAAATTGCAATAAATATCAGAGTACACCTATAACATTTGAAATTATGAAACACTGGGTCGCCATTAAGTTCTTCTCTGCCCAGGGCACACATTTTGAAGCCTCACAGCACATATACCCTACATACCCACAGTCACTGCCCAGCATTACACCTCATACATACAGTCCTGGGCACACATTATACAGCCTCATGCCCAGCACATATAGCCCCCCCATACCCACAGTCACTGCCCAGCATTACACCCCATACATACAGTCCTGGGCACACATTATACAGCCTCATGCCCAGCACATATACCCCCCATACCCACAGTCACTGCCCAGCATTACACCTCATACATACAATCCTGGGCACACCTCATACATCCTCATGCCCGGCACATACACACCCCATACCCACAGTCACTGCCCAGCATTACACCTCATACATACAGGCCTGGGCACACATTATACATCCTCATGCCCGGCACATATACCCCCCATACCCACAGTCACTGCCCAGCATTACACCTCATACATACAGTCCTGGGCACACCTTATACATCCTCATGCCCAGCACATATACCCCATACCCACAGTAATCGCCCAGCATTACACCTCATACAGCCTCATACCCACAGTCACTGCCCAGCATTACACCTCATACATACAGTCCTGGGCACACCTTATACAGCCTCATGCCTAGCACATATACCCCCATACCCACAGTCGCTGCCCAGCATTACACCTCATACATACAGTCCTGGGCACACCTTATACATCCTCATGCCCAGCACATATACCCCATACCCACAGTAATCGCCCAGCATTACACCTCATACAGCCTCATACCCACAGTCACTGCCCAGCATTACACCTCATACATACAGTCCTGGGCACACCTTATACAGCCTCATGCCTAGCACATATACCCCCATACCCACAGTCGCTGCCCAGCATTACACCTCATACATACAGTCCTGGGCACACATTATACAGCCTCATGCCCAGCACATATACCCCCCCATACCCACAGTCACTGCCCAGCATTACACCCCATACATACAGTCCTGGGCACACATTATACAGCCTCATGCCCAGCACATATACCCCCCATACCCACAGTCACTGCCCAGCATTACACCTCATACATACAATCCTGGGCACACCTTATACATCCTCATGCCCAGCACATACACACCCCATACCCACAGTCATTGCCCAGCATTACACCTCATACATACAGGCCTGGGCACACATTATACATCCTCATGCCCGGCACATATACCCCCCATACCCACAGTCACTGCCCAGCATTACACCTCATACATACAGTCCTGGGCACACCTTATACATCCTCATGCCCAGCACATATACCCCATACCCACAGTAATCGCCCAGCATTACACCTCATACAGCCTCATACCCACAGTCACTGCCCAGCATTACACCTCATACATACAGTCCTGGGCACACCTTATACAGCCTCATGCC
This sequence comes from Taudactylus pleione, assembly GCA_031769625.1. Lineage (NCBI taxonomy): Eukaryota > Metazoa > Chordata > Amphibia > Anura > Myobatrachidae > Taudactylus > Taudactylus pleione. The sequence continues at coordinate 1,842,634 of JAUIMM010000799.1, read as the reverse complement.
TAGCACATATACCCCCATACCCACAGTCGCTGCCCAGCATTACACCTCATACATACAGTCCTGGGCACACCTTATACATCCTCATGCCCAGCACATATACCCCATACCCACAGTAATCGCCCAGCATTACACCTCATACAGCCTCATACCCACAGTCACTGCCCAGCATTACACCTCATACATACAGTCCTGGGCACACCTTATACATCCTCATGCCCAGCACATATACCCCATACCCACAGTAATCGCCCAGCATTACACCTCATACAGCCTCATACCCACAGTCACTGCCCAGCATTACACCTCATACATACAGTCCTGGGCACACCTTATACAGCCTCATGCCTAGCACATATACCCCCATACCCACAGTCGCTGCCCAGCATTACACCTCATACATACAGTCCTGGGCACACCTTATACATCCTCATGCCCAGCACATATACCCCATACCCACAGTAATCGCCCAGCATTACACCTCATACAGCCTCATACCCACAGTCACTGCCCAGCATTACACCTCATACATACAGTCCTGGGCACACCTTATACAGCCTCATGCCCGGCACATATACCCCCATACCTACAGTCACTGCCCAGCATTACACCCCATACATAGTAATAATAATACTACTATTAGTGACAGCAGTAATAATAAATACAGGCCTGGTAACTGTAACACAGCTCGTCCACCTAATCTTCCCGAGACAGGAAAACACACGCAAGTTACAGAGGGACGAGTCTGGGAGAGTGAGAGGAGACCACAAGAAAATGGCCGCAGCTCGTGTTTTAACAACATATCGCTGCCTGACCAGTGTATAGGAAAATGGCCGCCGTCTTCCTGCGCTAAGGACATATATTCTAAACATAATTTCTCGGTATAATGAGGCGGCGGCCATTTCCTTGTTTAGCAATACTTAATCAAGTCCTCGATCGTGTAGCCACCGGGAGAGCGGCGGCCATGTTGTTGTGGTCTTTAGGTTGTATGCATCCTGATATGTGAGTGAAACCCCCTAACAGATTAGGGGGAGGGGGGAGGTGGCAGTGGGGAGGCCAGGGTGTTAGTGGAGTGTGTCTGGCGAGGAGGACATATGTGTGCTGGTGCTGTAGAGTTTGTGGGGGCAGGGGAGGTCGGTGTTACTGGGGGCCTCTAGGTAGGGGGACAGGTGTGTTCTGCCTGGTGTTGTACAGTTAGTGGGGGGAGGGGAGGTCAGGGTGTTACTTGGGGTGTCTGGGAGGGGGACAGGTGTGTGCTGGTGCTGTACAGTTAGTGGGGGAGGGGAGGGCAGGGTGCTACTGGGGGTCTCTGGGGAGGGGGACAGGTGTGAGATGGTGCTGTACAGTTTGTGAGGTGAGGTCAGGGTGTTACTATGCGGTGTCTGGCGAGGGGGACAGGTGTGTTCTGCCTAGTGTTGTACAGTTAGTGGGGGGCGGGGAGGTCAGGGTGTTACTGGGGGTCTCTGGGGAGGGGGACAGGTGTGTGCTGTTGCTGTACAGTTAGTTGGAGGAGGGGAGGTCGGTGTTTCTGGGGGGTTCTGGGGAGGGGGACAGGTGTGTGTTGGTGCTGTACATTTAGTGGGGGGAGGGGAAGTCAGGGTGTTACTGGGGAGGGGGACATGTGTGTGCTGGTGCTGTACAGTTACAGTCTGTATGAAATTTCTGTAACATATTTTACCGCTTCCACTTGCCATTCAAGTGGCCAATCATGGCTCACTCCTTTGCGCGGCATGGGATGTAGAGATACAATAGCCAGAATAACAGGTGTAGGGCTGCTTGGTGTGGTGTATATGGAGCTTTACAGTTGCCTGCCATTTCCTTGGGGAAGAGCAGGATCCTTCCCTCCACTCCTCTGTGGGAGCTTTGATGGTGGAAGGGGCACCTGGCTGTGTGCAACAACTTCCCCCGAAGATGGGCGAGCGTGGGGAATCCACTAGCAGAGGATAAAGGGCTAGACGGGGGCATGAGGGATATGTATCATAGTGCAGCACCCAACATCAAAAATTATGTTTCTTCTTCAGGGTCCATAGGGCTCCACAGGGAGACCTTGGGGTGTAGGTGGTGGTTGAGGACAGGGCACCACGCAGTTAAAGCTTTAGCTCCCAGGATGTATCGGTCTATCACCCCCCCTGAGCCAGTGGCACCTCAGTTATGATTTTACTTATTTATTTTTCTATACTGAGCGCGCAGCAGTAGACTGTCCACAGGATGTCTGCGCTGCCTCTCTGACACCCCTCCTAGCGCCAAAATGCCAGTTTCGGCTGGGGATTTTGGCGTGCATTCCGGGGTCCTCGCTAGCCGGCCCTGCGGACAGACCCAGACTGCAACCCGGACGTTAAGGGGACAGATAAGGGGGGTCATCGTTCGCAGTGACCTGCGATTTGGCAGTCATACCTCCGGTCTCGGGACAGACCAGAGGCGCCGAGTGTGGACACAGGCTCCGTCCAGTGTGATCCACTACACCACCAGGGTACATATGGAGCGGGAATCCAGTGTCCTGGTGGGTAAACAATCAGCAAGGGGAGGTCAGCTTTCCCCATTAAAGCGGCCCCTCAGCTTCCTTGAGCTGCTTTCCTTATCTGACCACGCCCCCTCTGAGGTCTCCGGTGGCCATTTTCTCTCAGATACAGCCACAGCTCTCTCGGGGAAACGCAGGGTCCGGTCCCTTTACGTACAGTGCATCCGGAAAGTATTCACAGCGCTTCACTTTTTCTACATTTTGTTATGTTACAGCCTTATTCCAAAATGGAATAAATTCATTTTTGTCTTCAACATTCTACACACAATACCGCATAATGACAATGTATAAAACCTTTTTTGAGACTTTTGCAAATTTATTAATAATAAAAAGAACAAACTAAGAAATGAAATGTACATAAGTATTCACAGCCTTTGCTATGAAGCTCAAAATTTAGCTCAGATGCATCCTATTTCCACGTATCATCCTTGAGATGTTCCTACAGCTTAATTGGAGTCCACCTGTGGTAAATTCAGTTGATTGGACATGATTTTTCAAAGGCATACACCTGTCTATATAAGGTCCCACACTTGAAGCATGTCAGAGCACAAACCAAGCATGAAATCCAAGGAATTGTCTGTAGACCTCCGAGACAGGATTGTCTCGAAGCACAAATTTACTTGCTAGTTACACAGATTTGTGAATATGTCTTTTCTGTTTTGTTTCAGTAGTTTGAATCGCCTAGACCACAGATTCTCAAACTCGGTCTTCAGGACCCCTAACTACATGTTTTCCAGGTCTCCTCACAGAATCACTAGCTCCACCTGTGGATCTTTTAAAATGTGTCAGTGACTAATGAATACACCTGTGCATCTGCTGGGTGACCTGAAAAATGTGACCTGTGTGGGGTCCTGAGGACCGAGTTTGAGAACCCCTGACCTAGACCAAATCACACTAGCAATAGGACTGCAAATGTGCAGGTCCCTATGTCATGCTGAGGCAAATATAATACACTAAATATTCTATCTCTCTGCCCACTGTACCATACACTTAATTACCAAGGAGCCACAGGTCACCAAATCCTTTATCACAATTTTGCAGGCTTGGTGACACAAACTCCCATGCAGTTAGTTTGGTCGCCTCTTTCTAGCTATCGATAATATAGCTTACCCCTAGTGATCGAATAGTCATCTTTGTCCTGAAGAAAGCATGAATCAGTCTAATAAAATAATACTTTATTTACAAAAGAAATACAATGCTTACAGAAATGTTATAAAGAAAAAGGTTACAAGTTGCATAGAAAAATACATTGCAGTTTCAGATGGACGAGGTCATGCATTTGAGAGACTTTTCTGTTTTGAACTCCCAGCGGTGGACTCGTTGGGCGCGAACAAACACCGTGACCCCCAATCGAGTTAGGATTTATTGTTTTAGTTTATCATGGTCATTAGCATCAGTCAGGCACAAGTCAAACTATGTTTTTTTTTTTTAATTAAACAATAGTTTTTATTGAATAACCTATGGAATGCCTTACCACGCACAATACGACTTTCCTCTAGTCTCCAATCCTTCAATCGATCCCTGAAAACTCACCTCTTCAGGCAAGCTTATCAGATCCCAGAACCGCCCACATAACCTTCATAGCTTCCATATCTAATTACATCCCCTTTCACAGTCCACACACAACCTCACACATCGTCTTTCTCTCACATCCTCATGACATTTGGCCGACATTCCAGTGTGAATGGATCATGCAGCCCACCAAGAAACTATGCATTCTGGCTGGACCAAAATGCAATATATAGCACCTATCCTTGTGTATCAATGCCTATTTTCCTATATATTGTAAACTTGCGAGCAGGGCCTTCCTACCTATATATCTGTCTGTTATTACCCAGTTTCATTCTATTAATGTTTACAATTGTAAAGCACAACGGAATATGCTGTGCTATATAAGAAACTGGAAAAAGGAGAAAACAGATGGACAAGGGATTACAAAGCAAAAATGGGGGCAATAGCTTGAAACTACAATACCTACTGGTACAATAATCAAAAATCACACTGGACAGATATCATGTGGACTCAGAAGAAGGAGAATGTAGAACACCAAGATCTATAACATTACTGTGAATTGAGGAGCACCCTTGTTCCTCCAGAATTTCACTCCACTGGAGCCAGATCATATTGGGTGAAGAAGTGGAATATTTGCAGTCTGCTGTCTCAAAAACAAAATGCTTTTGAATTTTATTTTCAATGGCCACTAGGCATGGTATAGATTTGGTCCTCCAAAGCTGGGCGATAACCGCCTTGGTGGCTACTAAGATATGGCCCATGAGATACCTATCCCCTTTGGATAATTGACCCGAGTAGAAATGAAACAGGGCAGTTAGGGGAGGCTGTCCCTGTAGATCCCTTATCACTTTTCCAATCATACTAAACACTTCAGTCCAAAGCGGCTGAATATAAGGACAGGACCAAAATGTGTGGAAAATATCCTCTACATCTCCACAGTTCCTCCAGCAGTGCTCAGAGATGGAGGGCCAAATTTTGTGCTGCTTGTCTGGGGTAAAATACACCCTATGAATCAGCTTAAAAAACATCTCTGAATGGTTAATGCAACGGGAAACTTTAAAAGATGTGCAAAATACGATCTACTCATCCACCGAAAGTGACCTACAGAGATTCCTTTCCCAACTAACTTGACACGCCAATTTCCCGTTTTTTTTTTTTTGCTGTCTAATAGGTGGAAACAATACCACCCAGATATGCCCTCCTTATGATTAGGGAACTGTAAATGGGAGGTAATAAATGCTGGGAAAACCGGTTTACTGAGTGGGACAGGCAAACAGCTTTGGTGCCAGTGCCTGAGGTGCAAATATTTATAATAATCTTGCGATGGAACTACGTATCTTGCTTGGAGGTGGGAGAATGAGGCTAGTCCTTCAGTAAAAACTTCACCTAGAGAGGTGAGACCACCCCCAGACCATGAGTCTAAATTCAGATCAGGAATTAAATTCACTATCCCCTTTAATGACGGAGCTGGAAATGGGAAACATACTTCATCTGTGTGGGACAACAACTTATGCCAGGCAGACAAAGTACACAGAATCACCTTAGAAAAACCAGACCCAGAGAATTTGACAGACTTAGGGCCTGATTCAGACCCGCTCGCGAGCGATATGTCGCTCCGGGTCTCGCTACAAAGTGGGCGTGCTGTCGATGTTGAGTGACAGCATACCCCCTTTGGTGGGCGGGCCGGGGGCGTGGCTGCCCAGACAGAGGCGTTCCCATGGGAATGCCTACCGTCTGGGGCCGGCCCCACTGACATCTCAAGTGATGTCAGTGGGAGTGCTTTCGGCTCTGTTGGAGCCGAAAGCACTCTGGGGCTTGCGGCAACGAGACCCTACCACAAGGGTCTCGTCGCAAGCCCGATGGTCTTGACCATTGCCACCATCTTCCTGGCCGCTCGCTATAGCTGTGGGTGGTCGCTCTAAAAAACAAGAGGGCCGGCCCTGATTCAGAGCGAGCGCTCTGTCAGAGCATCCGGCTTTGAATCAGGGCCTTAAGCTGCATACACACGTAAAGATTTTCTGTCCAACCATCCAACTAGTTGATTGGTTGGTATGAAAGCAAATGACGATCAGCAATTTGCTCCCAAATGCCGGAAACTGGACAAAAACTGTTGTTTGAACAAATTGTTTAGATCAAACATTTAACAAACTTGTCTGAACGACCATTTTCTTCTGTTTTCTGGCATTTATCAGCAAATTGCTGATCATCATTTACTCCCATAAGTTACCAGATTTTCATTCCAACCAATCAACTAGTTGGATGGTTGGACAGAAAATCTTTACGTGTGTATGCAGCTTTAGGAAACCATAAACGATCCATAAGAGCAAAAGGATGTGCAACCTTTCTATGTTTACCCATGGTTTAAGTGAATCAACCGCAAACCAATCCCTAGCTTTGAATATGGTAGATAAAAAAACCTCTGGCACTTAGGGAATAGCATGAATAAATAATAACAAAAAAGAAGAAATATCAAATACGTCCCTTCTGTCGCAAGTTGTCTCACAAAAATCCAGTATTCAATTGTAGACTCATAAAAAGAGAGGGAACATAAATAACATATAGGCCCGTATTCAATTTGAAGCGTTAAGTCCGGATCCGCGTTAAGTTACCGCCGATGACATGATTATCGCCTGTTTTGGTTTTACTCCGTATTCAATTTGAAAGACTTTCCACCTAGGCGGAAAGTCAATGCAATGTAATAGGCGGTAAAGTATCGCCTATGAATGGCAGGCGGAAAAAAGTGCAGAATTGGGGTTTTGGGGTGCAACGTTTCGGGAACCCCCGTGCAGCCTTCAGACAGTCCCCCAAAGGTAATCTGTGTAAAAAAACCCCAAAAACTTAAGGACACCCCAAAAATTGACTTTGAAAAAGGGGGCAAAAAAAAAAATGTTGGGGTACAAAGTTAAAAACTAGCGAACTTGACTCTGGAGGGGTCCCCAAGTATGCCCCAGGTGTTTTTTTGATCGCAGGTGTTTGCGGCAGGTGGATTTTTCATGATTTTTTCAACTTCACTTTTTCAACTTTAAATATGCTGACCCCCATTTTCCAAGTACCCCAAATTTGCTGGGATGAGTTATTTTCTGGAAAAAATACTCCTAAATACTATTCTGCATCAGGTATAGAAAAACGCTATTTAGCAGCTATTGAGCCCATTTAAAAATACCAAATACCTTCAGCAAGCCAAATCGGGGGGTACCATAGTGAACCTCCATGTCAGAGCATCATTTGGGAGGTGACAGGCTGATTTCCCCAAAAATGACAGTACTTTCCGCTTGTTACAGTATCGCCGGGTCCCGTTTATGCATACTTTGAAATTGAATACAGGGTAAAGCGTGCAGACGCGCGATACTTTAATGCCTACAAAACAGGTTAAGTCGGGGCCGCGTTAACTTAACGCGGCTCGGCTCAAATTGAATACGGCTCATAATCGTGTAATCCTGTTTGTCAATATAACATCACACATTTATTAATATGAAATAAAACAATAGTAACAACTTTAGCTCCAAACAAAGAGCAAATTTTAAGTTAATCCATAAAACTTTAAAGGCACTTAAAATAAATAAATACAGGTTGAGTCTCCCATATCCAAAATGCTTGGGACCAGGGGTAGTTTGGATATCGGAATATTCCGTAATTCGTAATATTTGTATACCATAATGAGATATCTTGGGAATGGGACCCAAATCTAAACACAGAATGCATGTATGTGTTATATACACATTATATACATAGCCTGAAGGTCATTTTATACAATAGTTTCAATAATTTTGTGGTTCAAACAAAGTTTGTGTAGATACATGAAATGAATTTATGTTTCATATGAACCCTATACACACAGCCTGAAGGTAATTTTATACAATATTTCTAATAATTGTGTGCCTTAAACAAAGTTTGTGTACATTGAGCCATCAAAAATTTCAAAAAGGTTTCATTATCTCAGTCATGCTAAAAAAAATTCTGTATTTCGGAATATTCTGTATTTCGGAATATTTGGATATGGGAGACTCTACCTGTACAGGCAATTAAGGCCTCCGTACCAGATGTCCAAAAATAATAGGCGTGGGATGCACTTGGGGTGAGTCCGGATATCACCCCTTGTGTCTAACACAGAGTTGTCCATTAAAATGTAGTGAGCATGCTGCAGCACCAACGCGTTTCAAGTTGACACTCTTCCTCAGGGCAATCCCTAGCATGATCAATTTAACAGACAACTTTATATTTTTCAAGGTCGGGGTATGCTACCCCCCCCCACCTTCATCTTTAGGGAGAGAGAGCGTACCTCTAGCAATCTTCGGTTTGTTCCCCTTCCAAATAAAATCCCCTATTATTTTATAGAATTTATTACATGACGATTTGGGAAGTAGACGAGCGATACTACGGAAAAGATATAAGATTTTTGGGAGCAGGACCATTTTGGCAGCAGCTACTCGCCCCAACCAGGACAGTTCGTAAAACATCCAATCTTTAGTTATCTTTGCAAATGCTGCAAGTAAAGGACCATAGTTACACTCAATGGTGTCATTATCCCCTGCAAGATGGATTCCCAAGTATCTAAGTGACTGAGTCTGCCAAGAGTATTTATAAGAAGCTTGTAGTCTACTAAGCAAGGCCTCTGACATCTGAAAAGGTAGAGCTTCAGTCTTAGTGTTCAGCTTATAGAAGGAAACCTTTGCGTACCTAAAACAGTGCAGCAAGGGGAGGGAACTTTCTGGTTTCACTAAGCATAATGAGATGTCATCTGCAAATAGACTGATTTTATGGGAGACCTTACCAACTACAGGGCCCTGAATATCTGTGTTACTCCTAATTGTTTCAGCTAACGGTTCAATCACTAGCGCAAATATCAGAAGGGAAAGCGGGCAACCTTGGCGAGTACCATTAATAATTTTAAAACTGCATGACAGACAACCATTCACATAAATCCTGGCAGAGGGAGAGGTGTAGCGAGCCAAAATAGAGTCTAACATTCTGTCCGCAAAACCAAAGCACCTTTAAAATGCCTGGAGATAACCCCAATGTAGCCTGTTAAATGCCTTATTGGCATATAAAGATAAGACTAATAAGGGATCCTTTCTGGACCCACAGTTGTCTATTATATTAATAGCTCGCCTTGTGTTATCTGGGGCATGCCTGCCCAAAACCAACCCCACCTGGTCCTGATTAATCAGCTTGGGTAACAGAGGACAAAGACGGTTCACGACCAGTTTGGCGTATAGTTTAACATCTAAATTCAGTAAAACAATAATACGGTAATTTTGCACCAAAGTAGGAGCCTTGCCTGGGTTTGGGAGAGCAACTATCTGTGCCGCTAACATCTCTTTGGGAAACCAGCCTTTCTCGGATGCCTCACTGAACACAGATGTCAACACTGGTGCAATATTAATTTTAAAGGTCTTATAAAAATTAGATATATACACATCTGGCCCGGGAGCCTTATCAAGTGGTAAAGAGTCTATAGCTGCCTCTACATCTTTTGATGACTAGGCGGAGCCCAGGGACAGACATGCCTCAGAATCCAAGGAGGGCATATCCAAATCTCTCAAAAAGGCATCAATAGCCTCTGAAGTAGGTTGGGGGGTGTCAAGATCACCCTTCAAATTATAAAAGTTTGCATAATACTATGCAAATGCATTTGCAATCTCTGTTGGGTCAGAAACTTTGTCACCTTTAGAATTATATACAGTCAGGTGCATAAATATTGGGACATTGACTGAATTTTCATATTTTGGACTCTATTCACCACCACAATGGCTTTGAAATGAAACAAACAAGATGTGCTTTAACTGCAGGCTTTCAGATTTAATTTGAGGGTAATTACATCCAAATCAGGTGAACGGTTTCTATATGTGCCTCAAACTTTTTAAGGGGCCAAAAGTAATGGGACTATCAACTCAAAAGCTATTTCATGGACAGGTGTGGGCTATTCCCTCATTATTTCATTATCAATTAAGCAGGTAAAAGGTCTGGAGTTGATTCTAGGTGTGACATTTGCATTTGGAATCAGTTGCTGTCGACTCAATATGAAATCCAAAGAGCTGTCACTATCAGTGAATCAAGCCATCATTGGGCTGAAAAATCAAAACAAACCCATCAGAGAGATAGCTAAAACATTAGGTGTGGCAAAATCAACTGTTTGGAACATTCTTACAAAGAAAGAACGCACCGGAGAGCTCAGCAACATCAAAAGACCCGGAAGACCACGGAAAACAACTGTGGTGGATGACAGAAGAATTATTTCCCTGGTGAAGAAAAACCCCTTCACAACAGTTGGCCAAATCAAGAACACTCTCCAAGAGGTAGGTGTATATGTGTCAAAGTCAACAATTAAGAGAAGACTTCACAAGAGTGAATATAGAGGGTTCACCACAAGATGTAAACCATTGGTGAGCCACAAAAACAGGAAGACCAGATTAGAGTTTGCCAAACAACATCTATTACAGTTCTGGAACAACATCCTATGGACAGATGAGACAAAGATCAACTTGTACCAGGGTGATGGGAAGAGAAGTGTATGGAGAAGGAAAGGAACTGCTCATGATCCAAAACATACCACCTCATCAGTGAAGCATGGTGGTGGTAGTGTCATGGCGTGGGCATGTATAGCTGCCAATGGAACTGGTTCCCTTGTATTTATTGATTATGTGACTGCTGACAAAAGCAGCAGAATGAATTCTGAAGTGTTTCGGGCAATATTATATGCTCATATTCAGTCAAATGCTTCAGAACTCATTGGACGGCGCTTCACAGTGCAGATGGACAATGACTCGAAGCATACTGCAAAAGCAACCAAAGAGTTTTTTAAGTCTAAAAAGTGGAATGTTATGCAATGGCCAAGTCAATCCCCTGACCTGAATCTGATTGAGCATGCATTTCACTTGATGAAGACAAAACTGAAGGGAAATGCCCCAAGAACTGAAGACATTTGCAGTAGAGGCCTGGCAGAGCATCACCAGGGATGAAACCCAGCGTCTGGTGATGTCTATGCATTCCAGACTTCAGGCTGTAATTGCCTGCAAAGTATTTGCAACAAAGTATTAAAAAGTGAAAGTTAGATTTAGGATTGTTTAGTTTGTCCCATTACTTTTGGCCCCTTAAAAAGTGGGAGGCACATATAGAAACCGTTGTAATTCCTACACCGTTCACCTGATTTGGATGTAATTACCCTCAAATTAAATCTGAAAGTCTGCAGTTAAAGCACATCTAGTTTGTTTCATTTCAAAGCCATTGTGGTGGTGAATAGAGGCCAAAATATGAAAATTCTGTCAATGTCCCAATATTTATGCACCTGACTGTACATGTTGTACTCGCTTCTTCGCCTGCCATCCCCTCAAGATTACGTGCCAGCAAGCGGCCTGCCCTATTACCAAGAACATAAAAGTTCTGATTGAAACGCACGATGTTCCGCTGAACCTCCTGCAATGAAAATGTATTAGCCTTGCGTTGAGTAATTCCTTATAAAGATTCTTGTTAGCAGGGTCCACCTTATGGGCAGCCTCTAATCTTACCACTTCTGTCTCAACCATTTCATGGCTTTTTTTATATATTCGCTTGAGTCTTGCTGCCGGCTGAATTGCAGACCCCCTCATCACTGCCTTTAAGGAACACCAAAAATGAAACACTTAAGTATCTTCAAACTTATTGGTATCTAAAAATAGGGATAGAGATTGCTGAATAGCCAGTTTGGCCTCCGGATGTGTCTATATGTATTTACCTAATCTCCAGGGGGCTGGAGACTCGTCAAGCTCTTATATCCCATATTGATCCGACAAGGAGATTGTTAGAATGATCATATGAATGTTAGAAGAGATCATACTCGGCCAGGAGTCGGCGGAAACCTTTAGCAAGATTAAGGGGTTGGCGAATGTAAGGAGGTGTAGTTCAAGATCTATCTAATAAGGGGTCAAGGACCATATTAAAATCCCCCATAATCATCACAGCCCCCTTACAATACGTCTGAAGAGTTGAACAGAACTTCCTGCAAAAAGAAAGTTGTCGGGTATTGGGGTCATATATGGAAATTAATATGACCTTGACCTCATCTAGCAGTCCCACCAGGATTAAGTATCGTCCATGTGGGTCAGCATTCTGTTCTGTCAACTTAAAAGAACAATTCTGAGATATCAAGATAGCAACCCCAGCCTTCTTAGTAGGGCCGTAACTGTATAACAATAGGGGAATTTATAATTAGTCAAAGTTGGGGGAGCAGAATATTTAAAATGGGTCTCCTGAAGCTACTATATGGGCTTTCAACCTCTGGAAGTGTTTTAAGGGCTAGTCTCCTTTTTGAGGGGAATTAAGGCCCTTGGAATTTATGGACACTAAATTCACCATCTAGAATCAAAAGTCAAATCTCAATGAAAAATGTTAAATGTACAGGCAGTGAAAATAAGGAAAATAAAATTTTACAAGAAACATACAGAAAAATAACCAAAATGACCTCACTTGAGGCCAGAGAAAGCTCGCAAACTGCGGCAGCACTATAAGAGAGGTGGAGGTTAGAGGCCAGTCTCCCATCACCTAATTAAAAAAAAATGATAAGATATAACAATAAACCCAGCCCATAGCCCTTCTAAAAGCTATTCAATAGCCAATGTGAAAATACAATTATTGGGCCTATTATCAGGGTGTAGCAGAGTATAGTGAAACATAAGTAAATAGAAAATAAAATGAAACTAGTAACAAAAATAGAAGGCCTTGGGAAAGGGACTATGAAACTCCTCAAAGCCCATTCATAAGCAAAATAACACAATCACAGCATTAATAAGGTTTCTCAAAAATGAATAAATTTATAGTGATAACCCCAAAGAAACATTATGCACAACAAAACTAACACATACAGATGATAAGCGCAAACCTGTGGAGGGCAAAAATGTGATGAAAATAAAAAAAAGCAATCAAACTATGAACTCAGGTTTCTAGCATAAGACGACTGGCCCACCGTGCAACAGTCCTGCTGGACTCCACGGTCAGGGGAGGATCTAGAAGAAGTCCCAATAATAGTCCACTCCTTGAGAGCTTTCAGGCCCTTCTGGGGGGATTTGATAGGAACGATGGAGCCATTATGTGATATGAGCAGTTTAGTAAGAAACCCCCAGTGATAAAGGATATTAGCTTTTCGCAGGGCGCTGGTAACTTGGTGGAAGTAGCATTGTTCAGCCAAGGTGGCCTGGGAGAGGTCATCAAACAACTGCAGGTGACCCAAGATCTCTGCCAACTCTTGAGAAGGCCAAGCAGCCTTCAACAGTGCCTCCTTGATGTGGAAATAGTGAATTCTCATAAGGACATCCCTCGGAACACCCTCCAGAGTGTTTTTAGCCTTGGGAAGTCTGTGGATGCGATCTATTAAGATATCAGAGGATTGGACTGTAGAGAGGAGCTTCTGGAACAGAGCTACAGCATAATCGTGAAGACTGCTATTAGAGACTATCTCAGGCACTCCCCATAATTTCAAGTTGTTGCAATGTCATCTGTCCTCCAGGTTGTTCACTTTATCCTGAAGAGTGCCCACTTCCACCTCTAGGGCCTCATATGAAACTATAAGATCATTGTGAGAACTGACCACCTCCTCCATTTTGACTTCCAGATGGTCCGTTCTACCGCCCAAATCATCTATAGATTGCTGACAAGACTGTAGGGCCTCCCGAATGTCGGCAGCTACTTCAACTTTGAACTGAGATAAAAGATGCTTCATAGCACCCACCGTTAAGGCTTCACCATCATCCAGAGGCATAGTAGAGGGGCCTGTTGGAGAACCAGAAGAAGATGCACTGGAAGAAGTAGCAATAGATCTTTTTTAAGCTCTGGTAACCCCAGTGGGCTTGGAAGATTGCGGTGAGGGTTTAAAGAATGCCACCTAAGAAACATGTTTAAAAACCTTCAGCCTTGTAGGAGCCATAATAGGAAAAATAAGGAAATCAGTTAAATAGACGTAGAAAGTGTAATATAAGTAGCAAGTAATGGTTCCACGTATCCTTAACTCAGTAAGGCCATGTAACACTAAGGGTGATAGGAAACATAGAGGTGGCTTGCGGTCAAATGAAAGGATTCATGATACAGTTGGCTTTGAAAATAAAACTGAGAAGAAACATCCCAGGAACTCCTAAGTAGATGGTGTTGAATCACATGTAATCAGTCACCTTGCACGCTTTATAAACTGCAGAGGAGACACAGGAGAGTGAGTAGCACTGAATCACTTTATCAGACCTTCCAGAGAAGCAGCTGTCCCAGCAGTGGTGTAACTAGGGGGGTCAAGTGGGGCACATGCCCTGGGCACTGTGGTAGGCCCAGCAGCGGGGGTCGACACCAGCTAAGGCATCATACACGTACCACCCGCCTGCACAATTGCGCCCAGACTGTAGACTTGTCACTCATCTCTAATAATGTAATGAGCAGGCTACTGTGCCTGCTGGTGCTAACTGTAGGAGGATCTGCAGCAGAAGCACGCAGCCCCTCCCAGGCACTCATTCCCATCCTGAGAGCTACTGGGTGACAGGGTGACTCTTCCTTCCCCGGCGCTGTCTCTGCTCCAGAGCAGCCAGGTATGTATTAGTTTTTTTGTGGGGGAGGGGTACGGAGTTCCACGGGGAAGGAGGGGGGGCTGGACTGCCACAGGGGGGGGGAAGGTTGACTTTTAAAAACAATTGAAGCCAGTGATGTATTTATGGCTGCATTGGTGTGAAAGAGGTGTGTGTCTGTATCAGTGTATCTGTGTCAGAGTGTGTGTCAGTGTCAATGTGTATATGTGTCAGTTTTTATGTGTATTGGTGTCAGTGTGTATCTGTGTCAGTGTGTATCTGTATCATTTTGTGGGACTGTGTATCTGTCAGTGTTTGTGTATCTGTGTAAGTGTGTGTGTGTATCTGTGATGGTGTGCTAAGAGATGACACAGGGGGAGGTGATGGTGTGGACAGGGGGGAGGAGATGGTGTGGCTGAGAGATGATGCAGGGGAGGTGATGGTGTGGCTGAGACGACACAGGGGAGAAGATAATGGTGTGGCTGAGAGACAATGCAGGGGGGAGGTGATGGTGTGCTGAGATGATGCAGGGGAGGTGATGGTGTGCTGAAATGATGCAGGGGGGGTGAGGATGGTGTAGCTGAGAGACGACGTAGGGAAGGTGGTTATGGTGTGCTGAGAGATGATGCATGGGAGGATTGTGTGGAATCAGTATGATTACAGCAGCAGCTCAATAGAGGAGGAAATCCCGATCATCCTTAAGGTAAGTATAACTAACCTAATTCTACCCCTTAATCCTAACTCTCCTTTAGGGGTGCCTAACCCTAACCCCCCTCTAAGTGCCTAAACCTAATCCCCCATTCCCTGCAGCCTAACTAAGTCTCCCAGGGGGGTGCCTAACCCTAACTTCCCGGGGGGGTGCCTAACCCCAAGTCCACCCCAGGAGCCCCTAACCCCCCCGGCTGTCCGCACCTGGCTTACCTTCGATCGGTAAGCCGGGTGTCGGGCTCCCGCCATAGGTCTAATGACAAGCATCGAGATCTCGACACCTGTCATTTGTACCTTGATGGAATTAAGCAGTCGGGAAGCCAGCGGTCAGCATTGCGACTGCTGGCTTCCCAATTGTGTTGTTGAGAGACGCAGGAAGTTACACAGGGGAAACAAGTCTGGTTGAACCGCTGAGAGGTGTAGAGAGCCAAAATAGAGTCTAACATACTGTCCGCAAAACCAAAGCGCCTTTAAAATGCCTGGAGGCAACCCCAATGTAGCCTGTTAAATGCCTTATCGGCATCTAAAGATAATACTAATAAGGGATCCTTTCTGGACCCACAGTTGTCTATTATATTAATAGCTTGCCTTGTGTTATCCGGGGCATGCCTGCCGAAAACAAACCCCACCTGGTCCTGATTAATCAGCTTGGGTAACAGAGGACAACGGTTCACGACCAGTTTGGCGTATAGTTTAACATCCCAATTCAGTAAAACAATAATACGGTAATTTTGCACCAAAGTAGGAGCCTTGCCTGGTTTTGGGAGAGCAACTATCTGTGCCTCTAACATCTCTTTGGGAAACCAGCCTTTCTCGGATGCCTCACTGAACACATATGTCAACACCGGTGCAATATTGATTTTAAAGGTCTTATAAAAATGTAATTTGATACACATCTGGCCCAGGGGCCTTATCAAGCGGTACAGAGTCTATAGCTGCCTCTACTTTTTCCGGTGACCAGGGGGAGCCCAAGGACAGACATGCCTCAGGATCCAAGGAGGGCAGATCCAAATCTCTCAAAAAGGCATCAATAGCCTCTGAAGTAGGTTGGGGGGTGTCAAGATCACCCTTCAAATTATAAAAGTTTGCATAATACTCTGCAAATGTATTTGCAAACCTCCATTGGGTCAGAAACTTTGTCACCTTTAGAATTATATGTTGTACTCACTCCTTTGCCTGCCATCCCCTTAGATTATGCGCCAGCAAGTGGCCTGCCCTATTACCAAGAACATAAAAGTTCTGATTGAGACGCACGATGTTCCGCTGAACCTCCTGCAATGAAAATGTATTAGCCTTGCGTTGAGTAATTCCTATAAAAATTCTTGTTAGCAGGGTCCCCCTTATGGGCAGTCTCTAATCTTACTACATCTGTCTCAACCATTTCATGGCTTTTTTTATATATTCGCTTGAGTCTTGCTGCCGGCTGAATGGCAGATCCCCTCATCACTGCCTTTAAGGAACACCAAAAATGAAACACTTAAGTATCTTCAAACTTATTGGTATCTAAAAATAGGGATAGAGATTGCTGAATAGCCAGTTTGGCCTCCAGATGTGTCTATATGTATTTACCTAATCTCCAGGGGGCCGGAGACTCGTCAAGCTCTTTTATCCCATATTGATCCGACAAGGAGATTGTTAGAATGATCATATGAATGTTAGAAGAGATCATACTCTGCCAGGAGTCGGCGGAAACCTTTAGCAAGATTAAGGGGTTGGCGAACGTAAGGAGGTGTAGTTCTAGATCTATCTAATAAAGGGTCAAGGACCATATTAAAATCCCCCATAATCATCACAGCCCCCTTACAATGCGTCTGAAGAGTTGAACAGAACTTCCTGCAAAAAGAAAGTTGTCGGGTATTGGGGTCATATATGGAAATTAATGTGAGCTCAACCTCGTCTAGCAGTTCCACCAGTATTAAGTATCGCCCATGTGGGTCAGCATTCTGTTCTGTCAACTTAAAAGAACAATTTTGAGATATCAAGACAGCAACCCCAGCGTTCTTAGTAGGGCTGTAACTGTATAACAATAGGGGAATTTATAATTAGTGAAAGTTGGGGGAGCAGATTATTTAAAATGGGTCTCCTGAAGCTACTATATGGGCTTTCAACCTCTGGAAGTGTTTAAGGGCTAGTCTCCTTTTTGAGGGGAATTAAGGCCCTTGGAATTTATGAACACTAAATTCACCATCTAGAATCAAAAATCAAATCTCAATGAAAAATTTTAAATGTACAGGCAGTGAAAAAAAGAAAATAAGGAAAATAAAATTTTACAAGAAACATATAGAAAAATAACCAAAATGACCTCACTTGAGGCCAGAGAAAGCTCGCAAACTGCGGCAGCACTATGAGAGAGGTGGAGGTTAGAGGCCAGTCTTCCATCACCTAATTAAAAAACAATGATAAAATATAACAATAAACCCAGCCCATAGCCCTTCTAAAAGCTATTCAATAGCCAATGTGAAAATACAATTATTGGGCCTATTATCAGGGTGTAGCAGAGTATAGTGAAACATAAGTAAATAGAAAATAAAATGAAACTAGTAACAAAAATAGAAGGCCTTGGGAAAGGGACTATGAAACTCCTCAAAGCCCATTCATAAGCAAAATAACACAATCACAGCATTAATAAGGTTTCTCAAAAATGAATAAATTTATAGTGATAACCCCAAAGAAACATTATGCACAACAAAACTAACACATACAGATGATAAGTGCAAACCTGTGGAGGGCAAAAATGTGATGAAAATAAAAAAAAGCAATCAAACTATGAACTCAGGTTTCTAGCATAAGACGACTGGCCCACCGTGCAACAGTCCTGCTGGACTCCACGGTCAGGGGAGGATCTAGAAGAAGTCCCAATAATAGTCCACTCCTTGAGAGCTTTCAGGCCCTTCTGGGGGGATGTTATAGGAAAGATGGAGCCATTATGTGATATGAGCAGTTTAGTAGGAAACCCCCAGTGATAAAGGATATTAGCTTTTCGCAGGATGCTGGTAACTTGGTGGAAGGAGCATCGATCAGCCAAGGTGGCCTGGGAGAGGTCACCAAACAACTGCAGGTGACCCAAGATCTCTGCCAACTCTTCAGAAGGCCTAGCAGTCTTCAACAGTGCCTCTTTGATGTGGAAATAGTGAATTCTCATAAGGACATCTCTCAGAACACCCTGCCGAGTGTTTCTAGCCTTGGGAAGTCTGTGGATGCTATCCATTAAGATATCAGAGGATTGAACTGTAGAGAGGAGTTTCCGGAATAGAGCTACAGCATAATCGTGAAGACTGCTATTAGAGACTATCTCAGGCACTCCCCATAATTTCAAGTTGTTGCAACGTCATCTGTCCTCCAGGTTGTTCACTTTATCCTGAAGAGTGCCCACTTCCACCTGTAGGGCCTCATATGAAACTATAAGATCATTGTGCGAACTGACCACCTCCTCCCTTTTGACTTCCAGATGGTCTGTTCTACTGCCCAAATCATCTATAGACAAGACTGTAGGGCCTCCCGAATCTCAGCAGCTTCTTCAACTTTGAATTGAGATAAAAGATGCTTCATAGCACCCACCGTTAAGGCTTCACAATCATCCAGAGGCAAAGTAGAGGGGCCTGTGGGAGAACCAGAAGAAGACGCACTGGAAGAAGTAGCAATAGATCTTTTTTAAGCTCTGGTAACCCCAATGGGCTTGGAAGATTGCGGTGAGGGTTTAAAGAATGCCACCTGAGAAACAGGTTCAGCCTAGTAGGAACCATAATAGGAAAAATAAAGAAATCAGCTAAATAGATGTAGAAAGTGTAATATAAATATCAAGTAATGGCTCCACGTATCCTTAACTCAGTAAGGCCATGTAACACTAAGGGTGATAAGAAACATAGAGGTGGCTTGCAGTCACATGAAAGGATTCATGACGCAGTTGGCTTTGAAAATAAAACTGAGAAGAAACATCCCAGGAATTCCTAAGTAGATGTTGTTGAATCACATGTAATCAGTCACCTTGCACGCTTTATAAAGGAGACACAGGAGGGTGAGTAGCACTGAATCACTTTATCAGACCTTCCAGAGAAGCAGCTGTCCCAGCAGTGGTGTAACTAGGGTGGTCAAGTGGGGCACATTGCCCCGGGCACTGTGGCAGGCCCAGCAGAGGGGGTTGACACCAGCTAGGGCATCATACACATACCGCCCGCCTGCACAATTGCGCCCAGACTGAAGACTTGTCACTCGTCTCTAATAATGTAATGAGCAATCAACTGTGCCTGCTGGTGCTAACTGTAGGAGGATCTACAGCAGAAGCACGCAGCCCCTCCCAGGCACTCATTCCCATCCTGAGAGTTGCTGGGTGACTCTTCCTTCTCCAGCACTGTCTCTGTTCCAGAGCAGCCAGGTATGTATTAGTTCTTTTGTGCGGGAGGAGGGCGGACAGGGGCTGGACTGCCACGGGGGGGGAGGAAGGTTGACTTTTACAAACAATTGAAGCCAGCAATGTATTTATTTGGCTGGCTGCATTGGTGTGAAAGAGATGTGTGTGTCTGTGTATGTGTATCTGTGTCAGTGTGTGTGTCAGTGTCAATGTGTATCGGTGTCAGTGTGTATCTGTGTCAGTTTGTGTGACTGTGTATCTGTCAGTGTGTGTCTGTGATGGTGTGCTAAGAGATGACACAGGGGGGAGGAGATGGTGTGGCTAAGAGATGATGCAGGGGGGAAGGTGATGGTTTGGATGAGAAATTACGCAGGGGGAGGCAATGGTGTGCTGAGAGGTTATGCAGGGTAGATAGTGATGGTGTGGCTGAGACGATGCAGGGGGGGAGGTGATAGTGTGCTGAGATGATGCAGGGAAGAGGCGATGGTGTAGCTGAGAGATTACGGGGGAGGTGATGGTGTGCTGAGAGACCACGCAGGGGGGAGGTGATTGTGTGCTGAGAGAGCATGCAGGGGGGAGGTGATGGTGTGCTGAGATGATGCAGGGGGGATGTGATGGAGTGCTGAGAGACATTGCAGGGGGGGAGGCGATGGTGTGGCTGACAGATGATGTAGGAGGGAGGCAATGGTGTGGCTGAGAGACAACGCAGGAGCCCCTAACCTAACCCCCCCGGCTGTCCACGCCTGACTTATCTTCGATCAGTAAGCTGGGTGTCAGGCTCCCGCCATACGTCTAATGACAGGCATTGAGATCTCGACGCCTGTCATTTGTACCTTGACGGAATTATGCAGTCGGGAAGCCAGCGGTCGGCATTGCGACCGCTGGCTTCCCGATTATGCGGTTGAAAGACGCAGGAAGTTACACAGGGGGAACGAGTCTGGTTGAACCGCTGTTGTATGATGATGCCCTTGATAATATTCCTACACAAACAGGCATCTTCCGGACGATGTTACCTACAGTACATGAATAATGAATACTGACTGAAGACGCCGTCTTCCCAGGGAGGATACAATTCTCCACAGGTTCCACAATGTGAGAAACCACTGTATAGGTAAGGTGCATATGGAATGTTCCCAGAGTGATGAGAAATGGGTGGAGTGTTGTGTTGGCACGCCCCATTTTCAGTGGGCACGCCCCTTCGGCATGTGACCACGCCCATTTTTTTGCCATGCAAATATATTTTATGTGTTTGTGTGTGTGGGGCACAATTTTTCAACTTGCCCTGGGTTCCAAAGATCCTAGTTACGCTACTGTGTCCCAGGGAAATTGCAAAAGGTGACTGACCATAATTATAGTGCTAATACTGTCTGTCACTATATCACTGAGTAAGCTAGACTGAGGTCAAGAGCAGTGCAGCCAGATACAGAGGTAGCAGTGAGTACATAACAACGGGGCACAGTACCTTCTTTGTTCTAAATACTGTAGCTGCAGGCACAACATAAAAAAATCCTGCTGGCTGAAAGAGAGGGCAAGCAGGTCCAAATTGGCGGCCTCTCGCAATTCGCGGCTCTATGCAGTCTTCCAGGGGTGTCCTGCATTCAAAGAGGGCACCCCCATCAGCAGCAGGCAGTCCACTGAGGTCAGCGGGAGCAGCAGACAGCACACACATAGCCGCGCGACAGCCAGGAAGTCCGGCACAGCGGTGATGTCTCATGTGCCTCTGCTAGAACAGCTACCTCAAGGCCACGGCTTCTAGTAGAGAGGAAGGCCGATAAGCCCTGGATCCCAGAAGACACTCCTTGAGCCCCGCAGTTAAGGTAGGGGGGCCCACGGGAACACTATGGAGAAGGCCAGTCTGGGCTGGGATACAATAAAAGCTGCAATCAGCTAGTAAAGAGCATAAGGAACCGAAGCTGCTGAGGGACACATCTATGCAGCTTGCCAGCCAGGCCACGCCCCCCCCAAAGTATGCTTTTTGCGGTTCTCCAGACAGGAAAGGTGCCACAAGACTTGCCCACTGCTCTGCCCAAAGTATGCTTTTTGTGGTTCTCCAGACAGGAAAGGTGCCACAAGACTTGCCCACTGCTCTTTAGGCCAATTCTCTCTCTCAGCTGTTTATTCAAAGGCAGTAAGATACACTTCAATATCATCACTCTGGGTCATCTTTTGCAGAAATTGACTGGCCTATATGGAGCGAGTATTGGAACATCAGGGAAAGCATTTCCAGACTGGGCTACTAGCTGCTGTACCACCTCTCTTAAGGGCTAGTGGTTTTCCTCTATGGGTACTTGCTGATGCCTCTGGGTTTCCTCAAAGGCCAATAGTTGCACATTGGTGGATTCTTGCTGAGTCCTGGTAGCTTTCTGCAGAACTTTTTTAATTTCCTGCTAAACTGCCGTAGCCTGGAGCAAGGCCTTAACAATGTCCTCCATGTTGTTTTTGGGTGTAGGTTGGAAGCAGAATCTGGCTTTCCTAAGCATCTGCCAAAGCCACCTTCATGGATTTCACAGAACACGAGTTGATATCCAAAACAACAAATTGGTGTCTATCACTTTAAATTTTAAATGTATAACTTTTCCTCCTTCTGCAGTTTCCAGTGTGATGGCCGCATTCTCCACCCCTTGTAATAGAATTGGAGTAGGAGGTCCCTTTCCTGGGGTAGTTGGACACCTGAATACACACAGCAGCCAGGAAATGGCACACCAGTCAAGGGTTTTCGTGCAAGCTAGCCAGAGCTAGTTTTTATTGTGTAGTAAAAAAAAAAACAAATGAAAATTATAAACCTAAATCCTAGCCCATCTGGGAGCTAACTAAACAACTTCTGTGGCCGGAGGCTGGCCACACGTGGCTAATGGCGGCTGCAGCACTGAAAGGGTTAACCCCCTGTGCTGCAGCCGCCATATTTAAAGGGCGCTAGGCGCCATGTTTGAAATTTAATAACGGCGCTAGGCGCCGAGTGTTTTAACTATATATTTCTCTGCCGCAGTCCGGCCCCGCTCTGACGGCCGCAGCAGGGATGAGGTAACCCCCGGTGTGCCACACCGGGGGAGAATGGAGTGCAGGGTGCTGCTCTGCACTCCACGCTGGGACCCAGGAGTGTGACTCCCAGCTCCACAGGGACGCCGCCGGTCCCTCCATGTCGGCTGGTTACTGCGGCCAGGCAGCGGAGGGCAGGGCTGTGAGCTGGCTGCTGGGGACCAGAAGCAGCGCTCCCTGCGACCCAGAGCGACAGGAAGCCGCTGCAGCCGGGACAAGTGTCCCGGACTGCACAGCTAAGCGCCACATGGAGAACCGGGCTAGCCGGCTCCCTGTGTGGCATTGGTTAAACCCTGGTGCGTGGCACTGGGGGAACTGTGCTGACCGCTGGGGACCAGGAGCATTGCTCCCGGCGCCCCCAGCTCCACAAGGCAGCGGGACAAAAGTGTGGCAGATGAGTGCCGCACACTGGGGATGGTCCAGGCGAGCCAACTCCCCGTGCGGCCATGCAGGCAGCCCGTCAATAGGCTAAACCTTTGGTCAGTGGTGCCGCCAGGCCCGGGAGCTCTGGAGGCTGTGTGGCTAAGTAGTGGGGCTGGTAGCACTGGGGGACCAGGCAAGCAAGCTCCTGGTAACCCCCAGTGCTGAGAGAGCCCCAGCACTGAACCCAGCAGTCCAGGACTGCAGGTATAAGGGTGCCCATCGCTGAGCGCTGGGCACAGTAAAATAACTAAAATATAAATGTATTTAAAATGGCTTGTGCAGCACTGAGCCAGGACAAGGGAGGTCCTGGGCTGCAGTGCAGCAAGTGTATAACAGCCTGATGCAGGGCACAGGCTTGGTGTGCAGTTTAATAACACAATGTATTTTAAATGTATAATTTAAGGAAAAGTGCACTTACCTGTGGTCTGTGGAGGTCCAGGGGGATCCGGAGCTCTGTGTTGGCTGCTGGGTCCCCCAGCCTCTTCCCTAGGGGAATAAAATGTTCTCCTATGCAGCCTCATGCCTGGAAGTGGTATGAGATGGTGCATAGGAAGCTGAGTAATGCAGCCAACTAACTGTGGCAGGGAGCTTCGCTTCTGTGGCCAGGAATCCATGCCCAGGGACCCTGCTTGCTCACCTCTGGAGCTCAGATTCAGGCAGAGGTAGCAAGCTTGATCCCTTAGCAGATTCCTGGAATTCGGTTTTGGCGGGAAAGCTTTGTGTGTTCCAGATGAGTCGGAGCTGTGGGTGTGCCGAGATCTGTGGGCAGGCTCAGACACCAAGGAGTGACCGCTCCCCCCTGTCCATAGGGGACAATGTTAAATGTGCATGTGGCCAGCACATGCACAGGTCATGCATTTAGGATGATTGGTTGGAAACCACAGGGCGGACTTACCCCCTGTGGTAATGTGTATTAGAGTGGCATAAAAGGAGGCTTCATGCCTGGTAAAATTGTACATCTTTGACAATCCTTTGTGGAGAAGTGCTGTTAAGATTCCTGTAACATCTTGTACTGTATGCTGATTATTCCCCTTCAATCCGAAGGGACGGGTCTTTTTAAAGACCGTTGAGCAATAAACATCTTGCCTTTACTTCGACTACATCTGTACCCTGCGACCAACAGAATTGCGCCAAAACGCTATTCCGTTCTCCTGTTGTTCTGGGTAAGAGCTCAGTGTCTCCAAGTTCAAGCCCTCTGCCAAGTTACCGTGCAGACCTGGTCCATTGCGAGGGATCAGGTGGGAACAGTCGGCACCAAACAGGAGGTGTGTCTGCAGCTAATCAAACGCATACACAGCAGAGCGGTTCCAGGTGCCGACGTAGGAGCCTGATTGTACGTAAAAAGCGGTTCCAAGTGCCGCTGAAAGGAGCTGGGTGGTGGCAGCTTCAGTAAACGCCCACAGCGCAGTGGGAGGAGTCAGTGACAGGTGTTCACTGACGGTGAGTAGGAGTCCAAAAGCGCTAACCCGTGACCAGGGCCGGCCTAGACGAAAGGCGTCCGGTCACAACTTCCCTCTCTCAAAAGTGGTAGAGCCTACTGCCCTCACCACAAACATAGACACATTACTTACAAGAAGTATAACACAGTGTCTCTGAACAAGCCTGCCTGCTTGCTCTCCCCAGGTGAGACTCTGACACAGTTTATATGAGCCTCTTCCAGGTGCATATATAAAAAAACAATAGATAACAAATGCAGCCATATGAATAATCTGCTAATGAAGTCTCTATATATATATATATACTACAATTAGAATGCTATAATGATCTTCATACAAGGTTGAGAAATATTCATTATTGTACTTTGCATCTAAACAAAGGATATATTCACAACCAATCCTTTAATGTGATGCAAAAGAATAAAATAAAATGTATTTAAACCAGCAACTCGCCCCGGCTTCACACTTGAGCAATATTGAATTTACGGCGATAGCCTTTTTTTAACACAGATATAAGAAAGATTGCATGGTAAATGACTTGAGTAGTTTTTTCCTCCTGACGTCAACACAAAAAGATTTAGTTTAAATGTGATGCACACAAGGGTTCACATAAAGTCGTCCACTTCAACTCCAGCTATGTTAAGTGTACCTAGATAGATGCCACCATTGTGATACATATATGTATGTGTAACAGTTTAGGCAGGGTAAGCCAAGAAAACGCTTGAATGTCTGTTTTTTTTCATGGACTTGCTTCACTAAAATTGCCATTGCCCGGCTCCCTTTTGTCATATATTAATGTGTCATACACCTAAACCTTCCTCCACAAATACTCTATAGAATAGTGACAACTGCATCAAAACCATCCAGTGGTTCTGGAGATTAGCCCGAATAGACAGATGCCTACCAGGGACTTTAATTTATAATATATATAGATAACTACATCAATGAATTGTATTAATCTGATTTTTTTGTGTGTGGCTATTTATTGTAAATTATAGCATGAACCACAATAATACTGCTAGAATCAATTTACGCCAATTGGTTAAGGCAGTGATTCCCAAACAGGGTGGTGCTGGGCACTTACAGAGGTGCCACGGGTTGGTGGTCCAGGACCAAATCATTTATGGTCAATGTGATAGGCAAAACCAGTGCTGGTAATCATAAAATGTGGACAAATGTGCCCACCACCACATTGCTGACCCAAAGGATGACCGGGAAGCCCAAACCTGCCCACCACATTGCTGACCCAAAGGATGACCGGGAAGCACAACCCTGCCCACCACCACATTGCTGACCCAAAAAATGACCGGGAAGCCCAAACCTGCCCACCACATTGCTGACCCAAAGGATGACCGGGAAGCACAACCCTGCCCACCACCACATTGCTGACCCAAAGGATGACTGGGAAGCACAAACCTGCCCACTACATTGCTGTTCCAAACGATGACCGGGAAGCACAACCCTGCCCACCACCACATAACATTCCCGGAGAAACACGTAAAGGACAGAGATCCTGACCAGCTCCAACCTACCTATTCTTTAGATCCACCTGTGCTGTATCCCGTTATCACTCAAGACGGATGACCAGTTCACACTGCATGCACAGTGTTGCTCCGTTGGGAGACACCAGCAGCCCTGCCACTACCCGTGCTTGCTCCGGTGCCGCTCAGACAGAGACGACTTCAGATTGAGTGCCTGGTGTCGCTGTGGTAGAGGCATCGGCAGTCTTATCACTGCCACAATGAACAGTGCTGTACAAGCGACTGCTCCGGACCTTACCAGACTATCTAAACAATCCCAAAAGTCTGCCTGCACTCCCGCTGATGAGCGATTGAGAGCACATCTCCATTAGACTCCTACCAGTGAGTATATAATCTCAAGCACTCTATTTACAGTATTATACATGCTTGAACTTTTGACACTACAAGTGGACTCGATTCACTACATTCTATTGCACACTGAAGGTTGAAATTATCAATTGGGATCTATATGCTGGCTTAGCGTTTATTGAAGAACAGACAGAATAATATTTAACCATCTACTATCCTCACATGTTAGAAATTGGATATTTATTCCAAGATTTCTATCCAATTAAGGACTTTGGAGGCTTCATACAGAGCTTGATCAGATCTCAGCACTGGACTATATTTATTTACAGTCAGGTGCATAAATATTGGGACATTGACAAAATTTTCATATTTTGGCCTCTATTCACCACCACAATGGCTTTGAAATGAAACAAACAAGATGTGCTTTAACTGCAGACTTTCAGATTTAATTTGAGGGTAATTACATCCAAATCAGGTGAACGGTGTAGGAATTACAACGGTTTCTATATGTGCCTCCCACTTTTTAAGGGGCCAAAAGTAATGGGACAAACTAAACAATCCTAAATCTAACTTTCACTTTTTAATACTTTGTTGCAAATCCTTAGCAGGCAATTACAGCCTGAACTCTGGAACGCATAGCCATCACCAGACGCTGGGTTTCATCCCTGGTGATGCTCTGCCAGGCCTCTACTGCAAATGTCTTCAGTTCCTGCTTGTTCTTGGGGCATTTTCCCTTCAGTTTTGTCATCATCATCAAGTGAAATGCATGCTCAATCGGATTCAGGTCAGGGGATTGACTTGGCCAATGCATAATTCCACATTTTAGCCTTAAAAAACTCTTTGGTTGCTTTTGCAGTATGCTTTGGGTCATTGTCCATCTGCACTGTGCAGCACCGTCCAATGAGTTCTGAAGCATTTGACTGAATATGAGCATATATTGCCCGAAACACTTCAGAATTCATTCTGCTGCTTTTGTCAGCAGTCACATCATCAATACAAGGGAACCAGTTACAATGGCAGCCATACATGCCCATGCCATGACAGTACCACCACCATGCTTCACTGATGAGGTATGTTTTGGATCATGAGCAGTTCCTTTCCTTCTCCATACTCTTCTCTTCCCATCACTCTGGTACAAGTTGATCTTTGTCTCATCTGTCCATAGGATGTTCCAGAACTGTAATGGCTTTTTTAGATATTGCTTGGCAAACTCTAATCTGGTCTTCCTGTTTTTGAGGCTCACCAATGGTTTACATCTTGTGGTGAACCCTCTATATTCACTCTTGTGAAGTCTCCTCTTGATTGTTGACTTTGACACATATACACCTACCTCCTGGAGAGTGTTCTTGATTTGGCCAACTGTTGTGAAGGGATTTTTCTTCACCAGGGAAATAATTCTTCTGTCATCCACCAGTTGTTTTCCGTGGTCTTATGGGTCTTTTGGTGTTGCTGAGCTCCCCGGTGCGTTCTTTCTTTTTAAGAATGTTCCAAAAAGTTGATTTGGCCACACCTAATGTTTTTGCTATCTCTCTGATGGGTTTGTTTTGATTTTTCAGCCTAATGATGGCTTGCTTCACTGATAGTGACAGCTCTTTGGATCTCATATTGAGTCGACAGCAACTGATTCCAAATGCAAATGTCACACCTAGAATCAACTCCAGACCTTTTACCTGCTTAATTGATAATGAAATAACGAGGGAATAGCCCACACCTGTCCATGAAATAGCTTTTGAGTTGATAGTCCCATTACTTTTGGCCCCTTAAAAAGTGGGAGGCACATATAGAAAACGTTGTAATTCCTACACCGTTCACCTGATTTGGATGTAATTACCCTCAAATTAAATCTGAAAGTCTGCAGGTAAAGCACATCTTGTTTGTTTCATTTCAAAGCCATAGTGGTGGTGAATAGAGGCCAAAATATGAAAATTCTGTCAATGTCCCAATATTTATGCACCTGACTGTATATCATTTATTTTAATTGTATAATTGTTTGATGTATTGTTAGTGTGTGAATAAACATATTGTTTTTACCATTATTTTTTTTAAACCAGCGCTCCACATCTACCTATGCTCTCTGATCTTTTTAGCAGGTAGCAGATACTGCTGTGGAAGCTGCCAGTTTTCTAAACCTAATATAACTACTGACTGGGGAGCGCACTTATATCTTTTCTATAATTATTATATTTATTTAGGTTTTGTAGGATATAACAAATATGAAAACAAGTATGATTGGACAGTAAAAGCAGCAATTGACAGTGAGATATTAGGCAATAAGTGGTGCATAGAGACATCCTGGGATAGTAAATTGTAATTTACTAATGGTCGATTTTAATTGATCTAAATCAGTGTTGTGTTTCTGGGTCTAAATCACACATTTACTTACAGACACATTTTGCTTTGTTTTTTTTAAATGTTAGTAAATGTGTGATTTAGCCCCAGAAACACATCGATTTAGATTGATGAAAATCGGCCATTAGTAAATACACCCCTAGATGTGCAGTAGGGAATATCACTGGCCACATAAGCGCCAACCTAAATCAAAAGAGGCAAGATAGAGGAAAGCCAGGTGGGGACCAAACACCCACAATATTAAATCTTTAAATCATTTTCTTTAATGTGCTCGGAAATACAGCTTTTTGCTATCTCTGATCTAATTTATGACAATTGTTAGGGGGCCCAAAGTCTCACCTATGTCCTGTTCCCGAGTCGGCTCGTGCATCTCTTTTAGGGGTTGCTTAGGGACCTTGGAGGATTGATAACGATGACATAGTGATTCCATAGGAGAGCTGGAGGTAACAGTGTAAGGGGCTACAAGTCACTGGTATAAATGTTGTTATTGGTAAACAAAACGCTTCGTAGAAAGGGAAAAGTGGGATTGAAGACTGGTAAAGTTGTGGAAGGTGCGTTTGGGTGTAAGGTCTAAAGTGAATAGGATATTATGTTGAGTCTAGCCAAGCAGTGAAATGTACACCATTTTAGAGATAAACCTTATTCGGTTTGTGATCTCTTTGTTGGCGGGAGGGATGAGGTTGTTCCCTGTAGTGTTATATCTGGTACTTATCAGCACAGGAAATGTGTAGGATCGTTTTGTTTGCACGTCTTTAGAGCTGGTGGACTGGGGCAAACAGCAGATTAGTGGGAGGGCAGGCGGCAAACGTGATATGTAGGAAATGACGGAACCAGATCGGGACAATTTCCAGACAGGTCCACCATATGTGGTGAATGTGGTGATCGGGCTGCATTCTCTCCGGCAGTTTGGTGTGCTAAGGTACATTTTGTGGAATTGGTATTCTCCTGGATGGTGACA
Organism: Taudactylus pleione; assembly: GCA_031769625.1. Taxonomy (NCBI): domain Eukaryota; kingdom Metazoa; phylum Chordata; class Amphibia; order Anura; family Myobatrachidae; genus Taudactylus; species Taudactylus pleione. The sequence continues at coordinate 1,813,006 of JAUIMM010000799.1, read as the reverse complement.
CAGATGGAGCATTTGGAAATGTAGGATCAAATTTTTTCCCTAAGTCACATTACCTAAGGGGAATCCAAAGTCAGATTCCCAAGCAAGTTCATGTGTAGCCAGAGATGGCGGGGATAATCCCAAAAGACCATCACTGCATTGACTAACATCTGGACACTATCATATATCTGGTTGACCACCATTTGTTGGAAAACATCAGATGGAATCTCCCAAATGTAGGTTCTGCCTGCCGAGATAAGGGCCATTCCAATTCTTCACACCAGGAAAATTTACTGCAGTGAGATTCCGCACTTTTTAAAAAAAAATATTTGTTTTCCGGTTCTTCCCAAGCTGATGCCCTAAGTTCCCCCTTGCAAATGGTCACTGCAATATGGAGACTCAAGTTGATGAAAGAAACCGATTATGAATGACCGGTGCTTAATTAACAACAATATACACCTGCCAGTAGCTGGAATTTCTACCCCCTGCTTGGAACAGGATCAGCAGTGCAGAGGACACAAGGACACCACTGCAGGACCCAGCGTTCTCTGTGTACCGGGGAGAGATAAGACCATCGCCGCCACCCATCGGCTTCCCCTTGCAAGCAAGAATTTAAGCCATCAGCCACGGAAGAACCAGAAAAGACCTTTGAAGATCTGCAGAGCATCTCTGAGTGCAGGAGGCATGACAAACGCAAGATCATAGTAGGGTAAGATAGGGATTGTATTCCTTGTCCGATTTTAAAGCGACTAGTCACCTTATCAACTTTTCAGCAAAAAAGCTAACACTTTGTTTTGAATATCATTTCAGTCACATTCATGTTTATTAGGTGTAAACTCTTCACTCCATACATTATACATTTACTCACATCAGAGGCAATAGCGCTCTTAATTATTGTATTTATTATGCATCAGTGTCTTATATTGAGATTGGGAGCAGCTTTCAACATCCCCTGGCAGAGCGTTTTAATAATCAGTGCAGATTTCAAGTTTTGATATTCCCTCCGTAACAGATAGATGATGTTAATAAACCTTTGAGAGCTCACTCTGTAACTGAATTGTAATAATTAATATCAATGACTTTCAAAAAAAAATATAGATTGCAGCTACACTAATGCCAGGCATACACGATACAATTATCTGATATCTGTCCAATCTGGCTTGTTGGAATTAAAATCTGGTAGTGTATTGGATCAAATGATAATTGACCATTTGCTCATGAACACTGGAAAACAGACCAAAATGGTTGTTCAGACAAATTAGTTAAATCAAACATATTTAACCCATTTGAACAATCGTTTTTGTCCATTTTCATATGTTTGGGACCATATGGTCAAATCTCATTTGCTCCCATACATTACCAGATTTTTATTCCAACCAGCCAGATATCTGACAGTTAATTGCATAGTGTATGCCCAGCACTATTCATATCTGTAAGCTCACTAATATTGGTTTCATCTCGTGTGAGTTTTCTGATGTTTAACAAGAGATGATTGCTCCGTAAAACATTTTCCACACTCAGAACATGGAAATGGCTTTTCTCCTGTGTGACTTCTCTGATGTACAACCATATGTGATTTATGTCTAAAACATTTCCCACACTTAGAGCATGGAAATGGCTTCTCCCCTGTGTGACTTCTCTGATGTGCAATCATATGTGCTTTATGTCTAAAACATTTCTTACACTCAGAACATAGAAATGGTCTCACACCTGTGTGAGTTCTCTGGTGTGCAACAAGATTTGATTTCTGTGTAAAACATTTCCCACACTCAGAGCATGTAAATGGTTTCTCACCTGTGTGAGTTCTCTGATGTGCAACAAGATCTGATTTTTTTGTAAAACATTTTCCACACTCAGAGCATGTATATGGCTTCTCACCTGTGTGAGTTCTCTGATGTGCAACAAAATCTGATTTCTGTGTAAAGCATTTCATACACTCAGAGCATGTAAATGTATTCTCACCTGTGTGGATTCTCTGATGTGTAATCATATCTGATTTACAGCTATAACATTTCCCACACTCAGGACATGGAAATGGTTTCTCACCTGTGTGACTTCTTATGTGTGTAACAAGATGTAATGTCTGTGTAAAGCATTTCCCACACTCAGAGCATGGATACTGTTTCTTACGTATGCGCTTCTGTCTAATAAAGACTGACTGATTATTAAAGCATTTATCAATGTCAGAACAGGGAAAGACTGCAGCATCTGTATAAGCTGTACTATGTGCACCAACATCTGAATTAATGGGACACTCGTCATAGTTAGAGAGATCAGATGATATATTTGCACTGTGATGTACTGGGTGTACAATTGGGGTAATGGGGATTTCTCCTGTAGATTCCCATGTGATGTTCTGCTCTTCTAATGTAACATCTGGAAGCAAAGTTAAACATCCCACCGAGGCATTCCTGCCTTTGTGTCCATCTGCTGGAAGGAAAAGAAATATATGGAAATAAACTTTTCTTCTTTTTATTAAGATGGAAGAATTTATATAAATAGTGCGCTCTTTGTGATATGCTTGTCGCACAGATAAAACTTTAACTTAAATAGAACATAATCACACCTCCAAGCCTATTGCATAGACTCAAACGTAGACATTGGTGACTTACAGACGCCGCAATTCTTGCCGTGTACCGCAATCAGACAGTATTCTGCATTGGACACGTCTTCTGAATGCTCTGCCCCAGCTCTCCATTTGCTAAAGCAGTCACCACCACATGTAATGGTACTCATACCCCATGCTAGGTGGACAACATCCGACTGAGAATGGCGTGGAATTGTCATACGTACAACTCATAATAGCTCGCAGTTGCATCTACACACTAATGGTGGTACAATAATTGGCCCACGATGAACAACCATTTACTGCACAGATGGCACCCACTAAGTCCCTTTCAGCTTCAGGTCACATGTGAGCAAAATGCATCCGAGTGACTCGTAGGTTACTTAGAGTAGCACATACAGGCCGAGACGCATGCACAGCTTTTAGTAAATCACGAGAAGATTGCGTGCGTGTGACTTAGAATCCAGGCCATAAACAGCAGCTGAGATCCACAATCAGCATCAATATGTCCTTTTGGTCAACCATAGCTAACAAAGTCACCCAGTTGGAGTCCAGCTACCAATTCAGGAGGAAGCTTCGGTATAGATCTTATGGAGAGGGGAACCACCTACTACTTTGCTTTGGTATTGGAGCGTTAGTTAATATATGAGTATATTGAGAACCAAGAAATTTAAAATATGTACTTACCAATAAATCACTTTCTCTGATTCCATAGGGGACACTGAAGTTTATACAATGGTTTATAGATGGGTCGGAGTGGATCCTGGCACTTCAAATTTCTTTAGAAGTATAGTTGGCTCCTCCCTCTCTATACCTCCCCAACCTCAGTTAAGAATAACCAAGCCCGAGTGGTGAATACAACAGAGGAGGAGAAACAGTGTACAAAGGCAACATCAAACCGATCATGCTGCAGACAACCAAGATGCAGCTGAAACTCTCCAAGCAGCACTGCAGCAAGGAATAGCGCTGAGAGGGCGTTCAATGTCTCCTACAGAATCAGAGAAACCAAAATACTATTTTCAACTTCTTCCACAAGGGGACCGTGGAGTATATAACAATGGGGACGTCCCAAAAGTTGACCTCCCGAGTAGGAAGGTGCTGAGAAACTTGCAGAACATAACAAAGGTATAAACTGTGGACCGAACATTAGCATGGCACTTCGCTTGACCGCCCTCCTGAGAACGCCACCGAATATACAGGAGCACCAACAAGAATCTGTTGTAAATATATAAAAAGAATGTAAGAGCGAATTCTAAAACAGTAGATGAGCAAAAATTATTTATTAACATTAAAATGTATCTATATATATATATATATATATTATACAGAACATCACACAACATCTGTTGTGGAAGTAATACGAGAACAAGACTCAAGAACCTTGACCACATCCGGAGACGGCGAAGATGCAGCTGACTAAAGAAGAAATCACAAGGGCGATCAATGCGGAAGGCCGATACCACTATTGTCAAAAGAGACCGCCTTCGTGCTAAACACATCCCGATTGCAATGAAAAATAAAGTAGGAAAATGATCCACAGCAGGAAGCAAGGCAGGGTGACACGATGCAGGTTTACAGAGTGCCAGGGACCAACCAGGAGTAGGACTAGCAGCAGAGCACAGGCCAGGTATTGCTGTAACAGGACAACTGGATGCCAGGTATTACTGTAGCAGGTTTTCGGGATGCACCAGGGGTTGCTGTCAGCAGATTTACTGGATTGCCAGGTTTAACTGTAGCAGGTTTTCTGGAAGCACCAGGGGTTGCTGCCAGCAGATTTACTGGATTGCCAGGTACAGCTGTAACAGGTTTTCTGGATTGCACCAGGGGTTGCTGTAGCAGGTTTCAGGGATATACTTGAATGCAGAAACAGCATGAACCATACACCATGGGAAGACGAGATGTTCAGGCCCAGAATGCTATCAGGAGAGGATATATTTACCATGGGTCTGGCAGCAATTGGTGGATACGGACAGGTGGTCTGGTAGTAGCATTCTGAGTGGTGGAAGGCACAACATGCAGAGGGAGTATTCATCTCTGCAGCTCTGAGAATCAGAACCACACCTGCGATTCCAATCAGGGCTAGCAGTGCTCACAGACATCACGAGTGGGAGAGTTTTCGGCTCTGTTAGAGCCAAAATCTCTCTGGGGCTTGCGGCCACAAGACCCTACCACAAGGGTCTCGTCGCAAGCCCGATGGTCTTGACCATCGCGACCATCTTCCTGGCCGCTCGCTATAGCTGTGGGTGGTCACCCACAGCTATGCGAGCGGCCAGGAGGCCGTTCTAAAAAACCAGAGGCCAGCCCTGATTCAGAGCGAGCGCTCTCTCAGAGCGTCCGGCTCTGAATCAGTGCCTTAGTCCACATAGAGCCTAGCACAGATGCAGGGCACTCCAATCACAAAGAAAGTCAATACCGGCAGCACTCCACGGATAAACAACTCTTGGAAACTTTGCTCAGTAGACTACTGAGCAAGTTTGTAAGAGTTGATTATCTGTGGAGTGCTGCCGGTATTGACTTTGTGATTATAATAGATAGATGGATATCTATATCACACATATATACAACAAGACGGTCTACACTGACCAGTCTATTAAACTAAGAGAGACCAATCATAACAGTACAACCTTAATACTGTCCCACACTTACCAGAAGGCAATTTGTAAGCAATGTTATATGAACAATTTTTTTTTACGTTCAAATGCTTATTACACCCTTAGGAGTGACATGTAATATATTCTTAATTCTAGCACCCTGCACATGTCAAAACCCGTGCAGTTCCTCCTTCCTGCCTGGGGTGTTGCTCTCTGCACTGGTGCCTCTGGCACACTCTGGTCTGTATCTCAGCAGTTTTTTTTTTTGTTGCATCAGCTGAGTGTGCTAGAAGCACCAGAGCAGAGAGTAACACAGGGAGGAAAGAGGGACTGCACGGTTGTGACAGGTGCAGGGTGCTAGAATAAACACTATGTAATGCAGCTTATTATTGGTGCTCCCACCGGAAGGAGGGATAGGGATTAAAAAAAGACCATGTCCATAGTGTATCACCTGTAGGAGAGACAGAGAGACAAGCCATAACTCCAGTAAAGGGGCCCAAAAGGATTCTCTCTAGAGCTTCATAGATAAAATATTTCACTGGAGAAAAGGCACAGGGAGAGTTAAAACAACACACAGTTAAGGATGAAATGGGAACTGAACTCAAGACCTCAGTGATATGAGGTAGCAATGCCAGCCATTTGTCCATAGCCCAAATTGTGTCCATGGAGCACATATAAATATAAATACAGATGTGGCCACGCTCATCCTTGCTCTAGTTGCAGCAAACAAGTGTCCTAGGTGCAGCATGAAAATAGCACGGGTTGGCGTGCTAGGCGTAGGAGGATACGCAACATGCAATACACAGCTTCACCACTGGGTGGCGATTGCTCCAATACTGACAACTACAGTGCTGAATAATACAGCAATGGATGGGTATGGCACTACAGAATACAATAGCAAGTCCTAACAGGAGGACTAATCACATACAGTACTGCACAGTGTAAACAGTCTTTTTAATATACTATACAGTAGTAATACTGCACAGTGAGCTATTTTATTAAAGACTGTCCGTGCGATTACTTGTGCTGTGCAAATTGTCCGTGCGATTACTTGTGCTGTGTGAGTGCAGCAAATACCTGCCAAAATTGTCACAGAACAACGCACAGATATAGCATGGCAGCAAATGGTAAATAAAAAAAATAAGTTATACTGTAGATAAAAATAATATTTATTACACAAAAACATTGCTATATGCCCCTGGCATTAATGAGAATCGAACCCAAGGTGACGGCTTTGTTAGGTATTGATCTTAACCATTGACCCATGCATGCGCTCTGGGCCACCATCGACCTGGTTGCGAGCGCTCAGCGCTTTAGACCGGGTCTGAATCAGGCCCTATGTCCCATGTGGTAGTGCACAGAAAGGATCATGGGTAATGTCACATGGAGTCTCACACCATTGATCAGTGATGGTGAGGTCTCTTGTACTGATGTATGAGATACACCAGAGAGTGTGGGGAGGAGACTGGTCAGATCTCTGGGCTGGTAACACACAGTGACATGATGTGAGGGGGAGAGCAGGAGTATAAACGGGGCTGATGGCTCCTGATGTATGAGATACACCAGAGAGTATGAGGAGGAGACTGGTCAGCTCTCTGGGCTGGTAACACACAGTGACATGATGTGAGGAGAGCAGGAGTATAATAGGGGCTGATGGCTCCTGATGTGTAAGATACAAAAGAGAGTGTGGGGAGGAGACTGGTCGGAGTATAATAGGGGCTGATGGCTCTTTTCTATAATTAGTGTTTATTACTCACCTTTACTGATATCTGTAGGGATTTCCTCCTCCTTACAATGCGGATTACCTCTCACATACGTATCTTCTTTTCCCTCTGTAGCTTCTGCCTTCATATCAGTCACATACGTTTCTTCTTCCCTCATATCAGTCACATACGTCTCCTCTTCTCCCTCTATATCTTCTGCCTTCATATCAGTCACATACGTCTCCTCTTCTCCCTCTATATCTTCTGCCTTCATATCAGTCACATACGTCTCTTCTTCTACCTTTATATCTTCTGCCTTCATATCAGTCACATAAATCTCTTCTTCCTTCTCTGTATCTTGTGATGTATTATCAGTTAGATCTTCACCCTAAATAACCCACAAAAGAATAAAATAACTCTTTCATAATTCAGACTAAAAAGGTTAATATCAGTGTATAAGACACATACAACTGCTGTACAGATCATATAGTGACAGTCACTTTGGTATATTGGTGAGACCCTAAATCCCACCTACCTGATCCTCCTGTGGGGTCCTGGGATTCTCCTCTGTACAATCCTGGGAATAAAAAGGACGGGGACATCTCTCTGTGGAATTTCTGTTACTGGGTCCATCTGTAGTAGACACACAGTGACTGAGTACATGTGATTATCAGGTGATGTGTATATATAGGGGGCCCCCATACCTGCTCTCCCCTATACAATAGATTAGAGTCTCCTCTTACCCAGTGATGTGAGGGGCCAGTGATTCTCCATCATCACATCCTTGTACAGACCCTTGTGTTCTTCTATATACTCACATTCCTTCATGGAGAGATAGATAGTGACATCTTGATACACACAATGATACAGTCATCACCCAGACACATCCCCTGGTGTTACTATATAATGTCCCATTCCCAGCAGTCACCACTCCAGCCATCACCCAGACACATCCCCTGGTGTTACTGTATAATGTCCCATTCCCAGCAGTCACCTCTCCAGTCATCACCCAGACACATCTCCTGGTGTTACTGTATAATGTCCCCTTCCCAGCAGTCACCACTCCAGCCATCACCCAGACACATCCCCTGGTGTTACTGTATAATGTCCCATTCCCAGTAGTCACCTCTCCAGTCATCACTCAGACACATCCCCTGGTGCTACTGTATAATGTCCCATTCCCAGCAGTCATCTCTCCAGTCATCACCCAGACACATCTCCTGGTGTTACTGTATAATGTCCCATTCCCAGCAGTCACCTCTCCAGTCATCACCCAGACACATCCCCTGGTGTTACTGTATAATGTCCCATTCCCAGCAGTCACCTCTTCTGTCATCACCCAGACACATCCCCTGGTGTTACTGTATAATGTCCCCTTCCCAGCAGTCACCTCTCCAGTCATCACCCAGACACATCTCCTGGTGTTACTGTATAATGTCCCATTCCCAGTAGTCACTTCTCCAGTCATCACCCAGACACATCCCCTGGTGTTACTGTATAATGTCCCATTCCCAGCAGTCACCTCTCCAGTCATCACCCAGACACATCCCCTGGTGTTACTGTATAATGTCCCATTCCCAGCAGTCACCTCTCCAGTCAGCAGCTGAATGATCTTGTTGGTGAGTTCCAGGATCTTCTGGTCATTGTGTCTCTCATATATCAGTGAGTGAGGTGGAGGCACCGTGATGGGGCTCTGGGTCCTGCTCAGTCCTCCTGACACACGGGGACGGCTGCTGGGTGTCTCACACTCTCCAGAGGTCTTCTTCACTACTATGTAACCCTGTGTATTGAGAAAGACGACAATGAACAGTGAAATAAAAGACTCCTATTTGGAGTTACTCTTTTTAGGGAATAATTGTGACAAAATATATAACAGTGTAATTTATAAGGACAAGCTACAACTTACATGCAACCATTTCCTATATGCTGGAAAGTGGAGTATATATTGTCTGAGTCAAAGATGAACACAATGGTGAGTTTGTATGCATAGCGAGCGATTGTTTGCCATCGCGCATGCGTATAAGCTGCATTGCGCGTGTGCAGCGATCGCCATATGATTACTGATGCACATAGAAATTCATTGCAAAGCGAGTGACATGTTGACAGCTCTTGGGGGTGGTAAAAGGGGGGTGGTCAAAAAAACGCAGGCGCTTCTGAGCGTTTATACGATGTTACATGGGCGTGCATAAACACAGCATGAGAGCCCTCGTGTCAGGAGAGCTGCCGAGTCTGCGGCTGGTCAGACCTGCTGCAGGGGCAAGATGGCCGCTCGATGTCACCGATATCTACACAGGTAAGCGACGCTGTACGCATGTATGAAGGCAGAGGTGGGCGTCCTTATGCTCGGGTGATCTTTGGAATCAGTCGTATAGCACGTTTCCTACCATCCTCAGTGGGCCCAACATTCAGCGTGCTCTTCTATGGTTGGCACCCACAGCAGATACACCTGCTTTGGACAGATTAGTGCAAACAGTAAGATTATGATGTGATGGGAGCTGGAATAAAACAGGACCGAGAACAGCCGCCCACTGAGGGTGACAGGTGCTAAAGGAGACGTCGGTTGTAAGACTGTAATACTATTGTATCTATGTAGTGTCCAACAGAGGCTGATGGCCAAAAGATAATAATAATAGCTACATCCACATGTACACATCTGATATACAAACCTCTATTTCCCAGATATGTCTAATAAGGTGAATCCTATAGCTTAAAATCACCACAAGAGGAGAAACTCACTGATCCCGTCACCTCCCCAGTCATGTCCCTGTATTATTACTATAGATATAAGTGGTCACTGTGACACTCCCAGACCCCCTCACCTCCCCAGTCATGTCCCTGTATTATTACTATAGATATAAGTGATGTCACTGTGACACTCCCAGATCCCCTCACCTCCCCAGTCATGTCCCTGTATTATTACTATAGATAGAAGTGATGTCCCTGTATTATTACTATAGATATAAGTGATGTCACTGTGACACTCCCAGACCCCCTCACCTCCCCAGTCATGTCCCTGTATTATTACTATAGATATAAGTGATGTCACTGTGACACTCCCAGATCCCCTCACCTCCCCAGTCATCTCCCTGTATTATTACTATAGATATAAGTGATGTCACTGTGACACTCCCAGACCCCCTCACCTCCCCAGTCATGTCCCTGTATTATTACTATAGATATAAGTGATGTCACTGTGACACTCCCAGACCCCCTCACCTCCCCAGTCATGTCCCTGTACTATTACTATAGATATAAGTGATGTCACTGTGACACTCCCAGATCCCCTCACCTCCCCAGTCATGTCCCTGTATTATTACTATAGATATAAGTGATGTCACTGTGACACTCCCAGATCCCCTCACCTCCCCAGTCATGTCCCTGTATTATTACTATAGATATAAGTGATGTCACTGTGACACTCCCAGATCCCCTCACCTCCCCAGTCATGTCCCTGTATTATTACTATAGATATAAGTGATGTCACTGTGACACTCCCAGATCCCCTCACCTCCCCAGTCATGTCCCTGTATTATTACTATAGATATAAGTGATGTCACTGTGACACTCCCAGATCCCCTCACCTCCCCAGTCATGTCCCTGTATTATTACTATAGATATAAGTGATGTCACTGTGACACTCCCAGATCCCCTCACCTCCCCAGTCATGTCCCTGTATTATTACTATAGATATAAGTGATGTCACTGTGACACTCCCAGATCCCCTCACCTCCCCAGTCATGTCCCTGTATTATTACTATAGATAGAAGTGATGTCCCTGTATTATTACTATAGATATAAGTGATGTCACTGTGACACTCCCAGACCCCCTCACCTCCCCAGTCATGTCCCTGTATTATTACTATAGATATAAGTGATGTCACTGTGACACTCCCAGATCCCCTCACCTCCCCAGTCATCTCCCTGTATTATTACTATAGATATAAGTGATGTCACTGTGACACTCCCAGACCCCCTCACCTCCCCAGTCATGTCCCTGTATTATTACTATAGATATAAGTGATGTCACTGTGACACTCCCAGACCCCCTCACCTCCCCAGTCATGTCCCTGTATTATTACTATAGATAGAAGTGATGTCCCTGTATTATTACTATAGATATAAGTGATGTCACTGTGACACTCCCAGACCCCCTCACCTCCCCAGTCATGTCCCTGTATTATTACTATAGATATAAGTGATGTCACTGTGACACTCCCAGATCCCCTCACCTCCCCAGTCATGTCCCTGTATTATTACTATAGATATAAGTGATGTCACTGTGACACTCCCAGATCCCCTCACCTCCCCAGTCATCTCCCTGTATTATTACTATAGATATAAGTGATGTCACTGTGACACTCCCAGACCCCCTCACCTCCCCAGTCATGTCCCTGTATTATTACTATAGATATAAGTGATGTCACTGTGACACTCCCAGATCCCCTCACCTCCCAGTCATGTCCCTGTATTATTACTATAGATATAAGTGATGTCACTGTGACACTCCCAGATCCCCTCACCTCCCCAGTCATGTCCCTGTATTATTACTATAGATATAAGTGATGTCACTGTGACACTCCCAGATCCCCTCACCTCCCCAGTCATGTCCCTGTATTATTACTATAGATATAAGTGATGTCACTGTGACACTCCCAGATCCCCTCACCTCCCCAGTCATGTCCCTGTATTATTACTATAGATATAAGTGATGTCACTGTGACACTCCCAGATCCCCTCACCTCCCCAGTCATGTCCACGTATTATTACTATAGATATAAGTGATGTCACTGTGACACTCCCAGATCCCCTCACCTCCCCAGTCATGTCCACGTATTATTATTACTATAGATATAAGTGATGTCCCTGTGACACTCCCAGATCCCCTCACCTCCCCAGTCATGTCCCTGTATTATTACTATAGATATAAGTGATGTCACTGTGACACTCCCAGATCCCCTCACCTCCCCAGTCATGTCCACGTATTATTACTATAGATATAAGTGATGTCACTGTGACACTCCCAGATCCCCTCACCTCCCCAGTCATGTCCACGTATTATTACTATAGATATAAGTGATGTCCCTGTGACACTCCCAGATCCCCTCCCCAGTCATGTCCCTGTATTATTACTATAGCTATATGTGATGTCACTGTGACACTCCCAGACCCCCTCACCTCCCCAGTCATGTCCACGTATTATTACTATAGATATAAGTGATGTCACTGTGACACTCCCAGATCCCCTCACCTCCCCAGTCATGTCCCTGTATTATTACTATAGATATAAGTGATGTCAGTGACACTCTCAGACCCTCTCACCTTTCCAGTCAGCAGGTAGATGATTTCTAGGGTGAGATGTAATATCCTCTCAGACGTGTGACTCTGGTCCGTGTCCATCCTCAGTGATTTATACAGGACGCGTCCCACAATCACGTGACGTATAAAAGAAAACTCTCTGGATCCACACTGTGTAATTTTCTAAGAATAAATATAATCAAATATGTGACCATTCCCATTAGTACAAGGAACCAACACCTGAGCATTAATCAGCCGACGTTCTGGTATCTAACAATATAGAGAAAGTTGCAGACTCTCACACTGTGATAGTGACAGCACTACAGGGGACTTATACACATCACCAACATCCGATCACTACTTTCCTAGCAGAAAAATATATATTATCACTATAAGCCTTCTCCCAGGGGAATATTGCAGTGTGTGGGCACCTCTGTCACTTTATCACACAGTATAGTGATGTAAGAAGAGCTGTATTATAATATGAGATATGGTAAGAACTTACCCTTGTTATCTCTATTTCTACGAAGTCCATAGGGTTCCACAGGATACCTTGGGGTATAGGTGTGACGTCAGTCGCAGGGCACCAAAGAGTTAAGCTTTCAGCCTCCCAGGATGCACTAGGTCCCCCTCCTATACCCCGCCCCCGGGCCAAGGCACCTCAGTTAGTTACCAAGCCATAGGCCGGAGGAGGAGAAGGAAGAGAGAGAACAAAGATCTGGACACATACAAGAATCACATTCTCACCAGAGGGAGACGGAAAACCGGTGACCAGAGCAAAGCCCATCTGCAGCACAGGTGCGACAGGGCGGGAGTCCTGTGGAACCCTATGGACTTCGTAGAAATAGAGATAACAAGGGTAAGTTCTTACCATATCTCATATTTTCTACTTCAGGGTCCATAGGGTATCCACAGGATACCTTGGGGATGTCCCAAAGCAGTATCCTTTAAGGGTGGGGACGCTCCTGTGCAGAAAGGAGAATCCGCCGCCCGAAGGAAGCATCCTGAGAGGCGAAGGTGTCAAACCTGTAATACCTCACGAAGGTATGGACAGAAGACCACGTAGCAGCCTTGCAGATCTGAACTGCCGAGGCACCACGTCGAGCTGCCCACGAAGGACCCACAGACCTAGTGGAATGAGCCTTCAGAGAAGGAGGGACCGGTAGGCCTTCATGAAGATAAGCTTCAGAAATAGCCATACGGATCCAGGCTGCCAAAGTTTGCTTTGAAGCAGGCCAACCCTTTTTACAGAAGCCATAGAGGACAACAAAGCGTCCGACTTCCTAAACAAAGAAGTGCGGTCAACATAAGTCCTTAAGGCCCGCACAACATCCAAAGAGGCCTCACCCACGGAAAGACCCGGTGAGTTAAAGGCCGGAACAACTATTTCCTCGTTAACATGAAACTGGGAAACAACTTTGGGAAGAAACTCGGGCCGAGTGCGGAGCACTGCCCTGTTCCCATGAAAAACCAAGAAAGGGGGTCTACAAGAAAGAGCCCCTAACTCAGAAACACGTCTGGCTGAAGCAACGGCCAGAAGGAAAACAGTCTTAGCTGTTAGCCATTTAATATCCACTGAGCCCAGTGGTTCAAACGGCGGTCCTTGGAGAGCCCTCAGGACCACAGCCAAATCCCAAGGCGCCACAGGTGGAACAAAGGGCGGCTGAATACGGAGAACACCTTGCATAAAGGTGCGCACATCCGGGATTGTAGCAATCCTACGGTGAAACCAGACAGATAGGGCCGAAACCTGTACCTTCAAAGAAGCAAGGCGAAGCCCATGATCTAGTCCCGCTTGCAGGAAGGCGAGAATCCGAGACAGACGAAACTCCCGCGGTGCATAACCTCTCGGTCGACACCACTGGAAGAACGTATGCCACACGCGATGGTATATCCTCGCGGAAGACGGTTTCCGAGCTCGTAACATGGTACGCACCACAGAGCTGGAAAACCCCCAGGACCTCAGCATGGCCGTCTCAACAGCCACGCCGCCAAAGACAGCCGAGTCAGGTCCGGGTGAAGACAAGGACCCTGAGACAGAAGGTCCGGTCGTAGCGGCAACCGCAGAGGACTGTCCACGGACAGACCCTGAAGGTCTGAGAACCAGTGCCGTCTGGGCCACACGGGAGAGATCAACAGGAGCGTCCCTCCTTCCTGTTTGAATTTCCGGATTACCCGTGGAAGAAGGGAGACCGGAGGGAACAGGTATGCGAACCTGAACGTCCACCGGACGGACAGAGCATCCACCAGAGACGCCCCTTCGTCTCTTGTGCGAGACCCGTACACCGGCAACTTGTTGTTGTGCCGGGACGCCATGAGGTCGATTTCTGGAAGACCCCACCTGTCCACCAGTAGTTGAAAAACGTCCGGGTGCAGGGACCATTCCCCTGGATGAACGTCCTGGCGACTTAGAAAGTCCGCCTCCCAATTTAGCACTCCCGGGATGAAGACCGCTGATATGGCCGGAAGATTGCGCTCCGCCCAAACCAGGATCCGAGAGACCTCTACGAGAGCCGCCCGACTGCGAGTTCCTCCTTGCCTGTTTATGTAGGCCACGGTGGTAGCATTGTCCGACTGGACCTGCACCGGGTGACCCTGGAGAAACCGCTGTGCCTGCAGGAGAGCATTGAAGACCGCACGGAGTTCCAAGATATTTATTGGAAGCTCCGCTTCTGTCGGTGTCCACCTGCCCTGGAACAAGTGTGGACCCGAAACTGCTCCCCAGCCCCGAAGACTGGCGTCCGTTGTCAACAGGACCCAATTTGGAACCCAGAACGGACGTCCCTTGTTGAGGTGGGTCGTCTTTAACCACCACGCAAGGGACAGGCGAACCTCCGGGGTGAGCACAATCGTCTGGAACTTCAGAGACTGAGGCAGCCCGTTCCACTTGGACAGGATCAGGTGCTGCAGAGGTCTGGAGTGAAACTGGGCGTATTCCACCATGTCGAACACCGACACCATGGAGCCCAGTAACCTCATCGCCGAGTGTAAGGACACCCGGCGGCTGTGCAGACAACTGCGCACCCTTGACTGTAAAGCAGAGATCTTGTCCTCCGTCACGAAGATCCTTTGCTGTCCCGAGTCCAATAAGGCTCCAAGATGCAGAATCCTCCGAGACGGGATTAGAGTGGACTTCTGCCAGTTGATTAGCCAGCCGTGCCGTTGCAGCAGTGCAATGGTCAGGTCCAAGTGGTGTAACAGGAGCTCTGGAGATCCTGCCACCAATAACAGGTCGTCCAAGTACGGCAACATGCGGACTCCTTGCAGCCGCAGAGAAGCCGCCATGACCGCCATAGCGTCCTGTATGTCCAATGACACCATGTAGTCCCCAGGTTCCAGCGCCAGAATGATGGACCGTAGGGTCTCCATCCGAAACTTCGGGACCCGCAAAGACTTGTTGAGTGCTTTGAGATATGACCCATTGGGTTTCTGTACCAAAAATAGATTTGAATAGAAACCCTGGCCCCTCTGGGAGAATGGAACAGGCACTATAACTCCAGCCTGGAGCATAGTGTGCAATACCTTCCGCAGCTCCGTAGCCTTGTTCCGGTCTGATGGTAGACCCGTGGTGAAGAATCGAGCCGGGGGTCTGTGCCGGAAGGAGAGGG
The DNA here is from genome assembly GCA_031769625.1 of Taudactylus pleione. NCBI lineage: Eukaryota > Metazoa > Chordata > Amphibia > Anura > Myobatrachidae > Taudactylus > Taudactylus pleione. The sequence continues at coordinate 1,797,264 of JAUIMM010000799.1, read as the reverse complement.
CGTACCCGTGAGAGACCACCTCCAGAACCCAAGTGTCTGTCGTAGTGAACGACCAACACCGGGAGAACTGCAGCAGGCTCCCCACCCTGGGATCCCCCAAGGGGAGACCCGGACCGTCAGGCCGCAGGCTTGTCATCTGGCTTGGGGGCCGGACGTCTGGTACTCCATGCCTGTTTCCGGGGCTTGACCGATTTCTTAGGGCCAGCCTGTCGAGGAAACGACTGTGGTTTGGGCCTGCCCTGGGCCCTAGATGACCGAAAGGACGATGGTCCAGAACCAGAAGGAGCAGCGGCCGACGGGAGACAAGCAGATTTGGCTGCCGCCAGCGTGGCCACAATCTTATCCAGATCCGGACCGAAGAGAACTTCTCCGGTAAACGGCAACGCTTCCAGACCTTTCTTGGATCTGCGTCCGCCTTCCAGGATCGCAGCCACAAGGTGCGACGAGCAGCTACCGCTGCTGAAGAAATTCTAGACACCAGAGTACTAATGTCTAGAGCCGCCTCGTTGATGTAGGTGGCCGAATCACGGAGATTGCCAATCAACTCCGCCTGTTCGGCCGGACAGTCGGATTCAAAAGAAGCCTCTAATGAATCCGCCCAGCGCTCCATTGCTCTGGCAACCCAGCAAATGGCCATAGCCGGCCGTGCTGCCCCCCCTGCAAGGGAATAAGCGGACTTCAGGCAGATTTCTACCTTGCGGTCCGTAGCATCCTTAAGGGAGGACATGGATGGCATCGGCAATGTGGCACTACGGACAAAACGGGTCACGTGAGAATCCACCTGTGGAGGGGATTCACACTTAGCAAAATAATTATCCGCGAACGGATAAGCCACCGCCAGGCGTCTCTGCGGCTGGTATCTTTTGCCAGGTTGTTTCCACGCCTCCTCTAAATGGTCCACCAACTGACCCGAAAGAGGAAAGACTGTGGCATCGCCCTTCACATCTTTGAAAAAGGCATACTTAGATTTAGCCGCTGGGGGAACTTCGTCCTCAATCACCAAGGCTGTGCGGACCGCCCGAATAAGTCCAGGAATATATACTTTGGACTTAGCATCAGCGTCCTTAGTATGGAAAGGTTCCTGATCGTAAGGATCCAGAATCTCCCCATCATCAGACGTCCCTTCGTCATCCTCATAAGGAGCGGACAGAGACGCCACCGGCCTTTTATGAGGCCGCATCACAGACTCCCCTTGCAACACATCCGACAAGTGCTGTACAGAACTCGTCAGGGAGTTAACCCACGCTGGCTCCTGAGAACCCGGGAGCGGGGAAATAGGGAGACTGTGGGGTACCACCAATTGTCGTGGGAACCCCTGCATGGGTGACGACACCACAGACTGCTGGGACAAACCCATCGGAGTAAACGCGGGCTGCGGAGCTAACTGGCCCACTAAAGCTGTTAACGCCTGAGCGAAACAAGCCCAGGGCGGCTCCTGTACCGGTGCTGTAACCGTAATAGGCCGCGCCATGGACAAACACTGCCGGCAAAGGCCCTCCGCGCTACCCTCCCCCTCCGCTAACGGTACTTTGCACGTGGTACACTGTAGCCGGAGGGGAAAATCACTTTCAGACATGATGGCACCACGTATGTGACCTCTCTCACCAATTAAGTATTAAATAGGCGAGAGACCACCCTGCAGCACCGCACCGCAAGGGCTTTAGCAGAAAGAACAGGGACAGTAATAAAGCTGACAGTTTAGAGAAGAAAAGTTACAGGCAGCGCTAGCACAGTCACATACAATGCAGAGAAATAACAATTCCTGCACTAACAGCGCTGATCACTCAACTACACAGACACAGGGCCTGGTAGGACACAGCGCTGCATACACAGACCTGAGCCACAGCGGAGGAGAGGTATGCGGGGGGACCCAGACCACGATGCTTCCTTCCAGACTTCCAGCAGCGTTCACCATGCGTTGCAGAGAAGATGGCCGCCGAGGAGCAGAGAGAAGCTGGCCTGGGGGAGGAGCGCTGACACAGGACCAGTCAGCACAGTGCAGAGAGGGCTGTGTGCAGCGGGGGAGGCGCCGGCTGTGAGACAGGGAAGGCGCGCTCCCCTGGCATGCATTTAACCCCTGGGACGCCGCAGCGCTACCGCTCTGCTGCGGTCCGCTGTCCCAGGGGGTAGTGGAAGCGCAGGTTGGTCGCCTGGCTCCACGCTGCAGCCAGTCCCCAGGGAGCCCCCTGCCTGGGGACTTAGGACCATGTGATCAGCGGGGACCCACCGCGGGACCCCGCTGCTTACCTCTGTCCCCCTTGAATCCGGCCATGGTCCGGAGCATCTGGGGTCACCGCTAGCTGTGACCCCAGACGCCCACCAGCATCCCCGGATCAGTACCGGCGTTCTGGTACCGGCGGGGTGTAGGGAAGACAGCATGGACGTCAGGACTGACTGTCCATGCTGTTCATCCAGATGTGCAGCCACAGCTGCATGAAGAAAAAGCTTCAGGGGCTCTTCTAGCCCCCACTCCAACAGGTGCACCCGACTCCGGCCGGGCACCAAACTAAACTGAGGTGCCTTGGCCCGGGGGCGGGGTATAGGAGGGGGACCTAGTGCATCCTGGGAGGCTGAAAGCTTAACTCTTTGGTGCCCTGCGACTGACGTCACACCTATACCCCAAGGTATCCTGTGGATACCCTATGGACCCTGAAGTAGAAAGTTAGATAAACAATCTCCCTCTAAGTAACTACATATATGGGCTGTAACATGTCTGGGATGGTATGCAGTCGGTGGACCTAATCACGACAGCCAGCTTCCCGACTGCTTAATCCCGGCAAGGATTAAATGACAGGTGTCAAAATGTAGACGCCTGTCACTTTACCGACGCCGGGAGACCAGCGCCCGGCATCCCGATCGAAGGGACGCCGAGAGCGGATAGCCGCGGGGTGGGGGGAGGGTAAGGTTTAGGGTTCCGGGGGGGGGGGGACGACGACGGACGACGACGACTTAGGGTTAGGAACCCCCCCCCGGGAGGTTAGGTTTAGGCTAGGGGAAGGGGGGGTTAGCGTTAGGCACCCCCGGGGGGGGACTTAGGGTTAGGCACCCCCCCGTGGGACTTAGGTTTGGGTGGCGGGGAAGGGGGGGGGTTAGGTTTAGGCACTGGGGGGGGAAAGGTTAGGGTTAGGCACCCCTAAGGGAGGGTTAGGGGGTAGAATTAGGTCAGACAATACTTACCTTGGACGACCGGGATTTACTCCTCTGCCGGGATGCCGCTGTCGGGATTCCAAACGCCGGGCATGGGTCCGGCGGTAAATCATACCGATTCCGTCTGGGATGCCCCCTTTATGCGTCACTCATTGCGGTGTCCCCTCTCTACATCCTGGGCTGCCAGCGCTTCATTCTGATTGGCTTCCCCAGGAAACAGTGAATGGTGAGTGAATGGGGAGGAGCCAGTCACAGTGAGATGATAGGAGATCCTGTATCATGATGAACTGGTCAACACAGTGAATGGAAAATAGAGGCACCAAGCTCATTGCTGGGACAGACAGCTCTGCAGGGTCTTTATGATCTCACTTGAGAAAGGGTCTGAGCAACAGGAATCCCTCCTTATGTGCACAAATGTATAGTCTTCATTCTAGCACCCTGCACCTGTCGCAACCCGTGCAGTTTCTCTATCAAAGTGGTTCTCAAACTCGGTCCTTGGGACCCCACACAGTACACGTTTTCCAGGTCACCCAGCAGGTGCACAGGTGTATTCATTACTCACTGACACATTTTAAAAGATTCACAGGTGGAGCTAATTATTTCACTGATTCTGTGAGGAGACCTGGAAACCCTGCACTGTTTGGGGTCCTGAGGACCGAGCTTGAGAACCTGTCCTCTATCCTGTTAGGAATGTCACTTTCTGCTCTGGTGCTTCTAGCACACACAGCTGATCCAACAAACTGCTATAAGCACCAGAGCAGAGAGTGACACCCCTGGCAGGAAAGAGGAACTGCATGGGTTGTGACAGGAGCAGGGTGCTTTAGTGAACACTACTGAAGATTTATTACACTTAGGATCCCCTCACAATTAATATAGGCTCATTATTATATACTCCCATGCAATTAGCAGAAGGTTAAATAAAAAAGACAGGTGAGCTAAATTAGTACAGCAAAGAGTTCTGCAGAGAGTATATCAGTTGTACAGAATTGCGAAAGTGACGGGGAGGGCGGTGGACTTGGAAAGCGAGCAGGATAAAAGAGGTTAATAAAACAGGGACAGAATACCAGACAGCAAAGATAATGAGAGAGAAAGGATAAACAAAACTGGATTGCATTAGACTTGCGTAATCTGTAACTCCACAGTTGTAGTGGCACCATAAGTCACAGCATGCCCTGTCATGCTAGCAGTCACAGTTACGTTACCACTGTCATAAGATGTATGTCTCATGACCATTCCGGCCATGTGTATGTAGCATAGGGTGGGGTGAGATATTTGTTGCTCGCCCACTATTATATTAGTAGGACACTAGAGGCTACTCCTCCTGTATATCAATAATGGCAGGAAATCATAGGCTGCTCCCTATGTATAATGCCAATAATAACAACAACAACAGGACACTACAGGCTTCTCTCCCTGTATGAAAATAATGACAGGGCCACACAAGATGCTCCTCCTGTATAATAACAGACCACCACAGGCTGCTACGTGTGATACCATCGTTAGAAGATTCAGAATGACTTATATTAGTCATGTAATAATTATGTACCTCCCAAGATGCTATTATATATAATTGTATTTGAAAATATCCTGTCGATGTAGGGGTTAAATATCCGTTGCAGAGAATTTTATATATTATTCTCTATAGATGCAAATTAGGTACCTATACATAGACATGACGTACATACCTTTATAGCTACCAGGTGTGATTTCATAGATTGCCAACCTACATATCCTATGATGATTTCGCATTATTCAGGAATATATATTGAGGACTAAATAAATTTCCACCTAACTTCTATATACTATCTTTATTTATTTAAAGGGGGTTAACTTTATCCCTTAGATGCCTCATCAGATTTAAATGCTGGTTATGTGAATATGTATATTCCACAGCATAATTATGATGCAAAGATGTCTATAGTTTCTCTCTCCTAGGGAACTATATTTATATAACCATAACTAAATAACATAGTAGCCTCTATGCTACACGTGGTTACCCGTTCTCTAATTATCCCTGTTAGTAAAAAGCAAATTAGAAGCGCTGGATATAAAATATACTATCTGTTCATAGCGCTGGGTAAAACACACCAGCAAAGAGGGAGTTAAATGTATTGAAGACGGGGATTCCATTTAGCTGAATACGTACCACATTTGTGACAAACAAGGAATGCCTGACGATCTCTGGCTGGCCTGGCACACGTGATCTATGACAGGGGATCACGTGAGTTATCAGACCAATGAAGGAGGACCTCCCACGACCACGTGACCGGGACGCCCTCCAGGCAACATGCACATAATGTGAGAACAGAATTTCTGTTCCTCAAGCAATGGTGAACAAGCCCATCACGGGCGAAACGCGCGTCCAAGGACTCTTAAGCTGGCCACACACTAGACCAACTTACATCCAACCAGCCAACTTGTTGATTGGTTGGACTGAAAATCTGGTAAGGAATGAAAGCAAATGACAATCAGCAAGTTGCTCCCAAACGCCGGAAAATTAACAAAAACTGTTGTTTGAACAAATTGTTTAGATCGAACATTTAACAAACTTGTCTGACGACCATTTTCATCAGTTTTCTGGCATTTAGGAGCTAATTGCTGATCATCAGTTACTCCCATACGTTACCAGATTTTCATTCCAACCAATCAACAAGTTACCTGGTTGGATGTAAGTTGGTCTAGTGTGTGGCCAGCTTTATGATTCCGCTCTGGCTGATGCACAAGCCGACCACCTCTGCTCACTTGGATACCTACTGAAGGGTAATTTGTATCACACCACCCAGACCTCAGTTTCTGCTCTCCATACGTAATAGAGTACATTGCTCTTTTGCATGACTTGGAGATATCTAGTCACTTAAACTCTATATCAAATAGACATAGTAAGACTGCTATTAGACATTGGTGTATGTACACACGTTTGTGGATACTCACATACTTATATATCTTGTGCGGCAGTGACTGAGCAGGTGCATTCATGGATACGGTGTCTTGTTGCAAAAGTAAATATTAAAACAATAATAGATACCATATGTGGGTAGTGTTACATGGCTCCACTAATTAATAAATGTTCATGACCAATATTGTATATATCTGTAAATCACTCTGACATCTGTCTTTTACAAATACGTGGGTTAATGAAATGCATTGCTCTCTTCATGTACTTTACAAGAATATACTACTGAGATAATGATTGAGTGTCTGTGTGGGACAATTACTTATATAAATTGAAACGATTCCTTCTATAAGAGGTAATACACAGTATGTGTGTCAGTTTGGAATATTTTCTTTTTGCTTCCCTCAGGAGATAACGCTTAAAAACTATCACATATACAGATAAATGTATGGGACATATACTATATTACTCAATCTTGGATTACTATGAATGATATATCATTTGTATATGCCCCAGTTAAAAACACTATCATGACATTTACAATTGGGTAGCAAAATATTTATCCTATGTACTCAACACAGGGTTGTATATCTGAGCTTTATGTAAATTTAGCATCTTATGTCATCACTTATTTATATTCTCGCCCTTTGTTTTATATTGTGTTACATATGTGCTCGTATAGAATTAGATCATATTGAGCAACAGGCAAGGACCTAGGGCTCTAGATCTATGAGATCCCTATAAAGCGCATCAGACGCCATACCCTGATATATATGCTCTAGTATCTGATTTTAATTTTCAGATCATGCATATGAAATATGGTAACACATTTTTGACTCTATATATGTTATTTGTGTTGAATGTATATTTTGAGAATCATTTTAAAAGACTATAATAAAAATTTAATTTTAAGAATTTAATCGAATATAAGAGTGCACCACAAAAAAGAGCCCACTTTTCTCTTATCTGGATACGTTACCGCTGTCATAAGATGTATGTCTCATGACCATTCCGGCCATGTGTATGTAGCATAGGGTGGGGTGAGATATTTGTTGGTCCCCCACTATTATATTAGTAGGACACTAGAGGCTACTCCTCCTGTATATCAATAATGGCAGGAAATCATAGGCTGCTCCCTATGTATAATGCCAACAACAACAACAGGGCACTACAGGCTTCTCTCCCTGTATGAAAATAATGACAGGACCACGCAAGCTGCTCCTCCTGTATAATAATAACAACAGGTCAACACTGGCTGCTCCCCCTTTATAGTAAGACCTTCTTACCTGCACACGGTACACCCGAACCCGAGGATCCTTCTAAATGTACCCCTGACGTCACTGTCTCCTGACCCGAAAGCCCAACACACCCCACTTCCGGTTTGTGCGTTCCACGCACATTCCCGCCCTCCTGTGTTCAACATGACTTCCGGTGTATGACTTCCGCCTGATTCTCCGCCCTCTGAGGCTACAGCAGCAGCGTCCCGGTGTCCTGTGTGCAGGTAATGGCGTCCTATTATACAGGGGAAGCAGCCTGTGGTGTCCTATTATACAGGGGGAGCAGCCTGTGGTGTCCTATTATACAGGGGGAGCAGCCTGTGGTGTCCTATTATACAGGGGGAGCAGCCTGTGGTGTCCTATTATACAGGGGGAGCAGCCTGTGGTGTCCTATTATACAGGGGGAGCAGCCTGTGGTGTCCTATTATACAGGGGGAGCGGCCTGTGGTGTCCTACTATTCCTATTATACAGGGGGAGCAGCCTGTGGTGTCCTATCATACAGGGGGAGCAGCCTGTGGTGTCCTATCATACAGGGGGAGCAGCCTGTGATGTCCTACTATTCCTATTATACAGGGGGAGCAGCCTGTGGTGTCCTATCATACAGGGGGAGCAGCCTGTGGTGTCCTATCATACAGGGGGGGCAGCCTGTGTTGTCCTATTATACATGGGGAGCAGCCTGTGGTTTCCTATTATACAGGGGGAGCAGTCTGTGGTTTCCTGTTGTACAGGGGGAGCAGCTTGTGGTTTCCTATTATACAGGGGGAGCAGCGTGTGGTTTCCTATTATACAGGGGAAGCAGGTTGTGGTGTCCAGTTATACAGTTGGAGCAGGCTGTCGTGTCCAGTTATACAGTTGGAGCAGGGTGTGGCGTCCAGTTATACAGTTGGAGCAGGGTGTGGTGTCATTATTATACAGGGGAAAGCAGTCTTTGGTGTCTTTATTATACAGGGGGAGCAGCCTGTGGTCTCCTATTGTACAGGGGAACAGCCAGTGGTGTCCTGTTATACAGGGGGAGCTGCCTGTGGCGACCTATTATACAGGGGGAGCTGCCTGTGGCGTCCTATTATACAGGGGGAGCAGCCTGTGGTGTCCTATTTTATGTAGGGAGAGCAGCCCGGGCATCCTATTTTACAGGGGGAGCAGCCTGTGGCGTCCTGTTATACAGGGGGAGCAGCCTGTGGTGTCATTATGAGGGGAGCAGCTTGTTGCGTCCTATTATACTGGGGGAGCAGCCTGTGGCGTCCTATTATACAGGGGGAGCAGTCTGTGGTGTCCTATTATACAGGGGGAGCAGCCTGTGGTGTCCTATTATACAGGGGGAGCAGCCTGTGATGTCCTATTATACAGGGGGAGCAGCCTGTGGTGTCCTGTTATACAGGGAGAGCATATGGTGTACAGAAGATACACCTAGGAATTAGAGGGGGTGATCTCACCAAGGAATTGCTCTAAAGGGAGAGTCATTGGAGTTTTCTGTTGGGTGGGTTACATCCAGTTGGATTAAATGCGAATATTAATTATGGAGTATTACCTAAGTAATCATGGACTAATCTATTTAAAGAAGCATATGCAGCTGACTCCTCATAATATGTGTTTGAGAAGACTACGTTTTTAATAATAATGTATGCAAAGGGATTTATCTTCGAATGTATGAGTCACATATCTGCTTTATTTTTATATATATATCTTAGCGTTCCCGCTAGGATGTTTTAGCGGGGCGCTGCGCCCTGCCCTCTTTCTGGAGCGCCGTGCCCCCACCGCGCAGCGCACCTGCCGACTTCACCCGCGAGTCAGTGTCCCGCGGGTGGGGGAAATGTACGGTGATCCGGTTACCGCCGGTGAATAGACGCTGGGTGCATGCGCCCGGCATCTATTCTACATGTCAGCAGCGCTTGGGGGCTGCCCGGCGTGTTCGTTAGTGCCAGGCATGCCCCCAAGAGTGACGAAAATGTGACGCGTCTTATAGACATGCCCCCTTTTCAATGGCCACGCCTCCTCTCTAGCTCCGTTGCCCTGCCTGCCGCTGGAGCTAGAGTGAACACTAGAATCTTCAACCACATTAAAAAATTCAACGAAGCCCGCGGGCCACTCATCTGTACGCCACACAATAGCACAATCTTGATTCACTCCTGATTCATGTATGACACACAACAGTACCCCTTTTACACAATTACCACAGTTGGTAATGCCCCTTATCTACAATGCCCACCGCAGTAGTGCCCCTTATACATAATGCCCACAGCAGTAGTGTGCCCAGTAGTGGTGTTGCCCCTTATTCAGTGCTCCCAGTAGTGGTAGTACCCCTTATGCCATGTCCCCAGTAGTGGTAATGCCCCTTATGCAGTGCCCCCAGGAGTAGTAGTGCCCCCAGGAGTGGTAGTGCCCCGTATTCAGAGCCCCCAGGAGTGATAGTGCACCGTATTCAGTGCCCCAGGAGTGGTGTAGTGCCCCAGTAATGGTAATGCCCCTTATGTATTGCCCCCTATGCAGTGTCTCCAGTAGTGGAAATATCCCTTATGCAGTGCCCTTTACGCAGAGCCCACAGTAGTAATGCCTCGTATGCAATGCCCACAGCAGTGGTGCTCTTTATGCAGTGCCCCCTGTAGTAGTTACTTACCTTAAGCCCCGCATCCGCTGCCGTCCGGTCCGCCTGGCTGCACCTATAAACTATGGGGAAGATGTCATGACATCACTCCCATAGTGCACTACACACTGTGGAAGCCGGCGCTCAGGAGTGATCTTCAGCCTCCGGCTGCCGCTGGCTTGGAGAGAGACGGCCAGGCACCCGCTGGTAAAATCTCAGCAGGTGCCTGGCAAATGGAGCCTGCCAGCCGGCCACAGGCAACAGCTCCGCGGGCTACGGGTTTAATACGGCTGATAAATAGGAATGTGTATGAAGTCCCGGCAGTTCATATCACGGTGCTGGCAGCCTGAAGGGATAAGAGTCCGACAGGGCAGGTAAGTACCCTACCCCTCTCCCCAATCCTAACCCTCCCTTATTGGTGCCTAACCCCCCCTTACGGCACCCTAAACCTAACCCTCCCCCGGGGGTGCCCAGCTCTCTCCCCTAGGGGTGCCTAACCCTAACCCCCCCCCCCAAACCTAACCATAAACCCGCTACGCTCCCTAAACATATATACAAACATATATATATTATGTGACTATATCATTTATTTTCATTTTAGTCACAGCAGAGGATCACAATTTTAATCCTCTAAACTTCTTATCTAATTCTCAATGTCAACATAATAGTCACACTACATAATAGCCAATTAGAGTGCTGACTGGTAGCGCTCATTGATTGGGTAAAGTGTTTATTTTCCTGACTGGATACCTACTGTTTTAGTTCTCCCTTTCGGTTCTATGTGTCTGTAGAATAGCAATTAAGTAGACAATCACAGCGCTGACAGGCTCAGCTTATTGGCTTATATGATGGCTGTCGATATCGGCTGGATACTTGCTGTTGTAGTTCTCTCCTCCACTCCTGGTATCTCTATAATAGGAATAGGCCAATCAGAGCACTGACAGACGGAGTCCATTGGCTTAGAGAGCTGTCAATAGCGGTTCCAGAGGCTGATTGGTGAGAAACCAGGATATAGTCTAATGTAGTCGGGTTGATACTATGATTTAGCTGACCTAGCGAAGCGTGCGTCAGGACGGCATGGGGCAACGCGTTGCAAAATGTGTCCTGTGTGTTTTTAAATTGTGTTTCCACTAAACCACACTAATATGTTACACTGTCTAATGGATGTATTATGTAGTTGTTGCTGATATGGATAGACGCATCACTATACCCGTATTACTCGTGTTAGGAGACTAGGTTGATCCATGGTGTGATACACATGAGTTACCCATTGACACAGATTTGTTTAGAGAACTAATCTGTTGGTGCACAAATTTATTAGCTGCATCACCAGTATTTGGCGAGGATGGGACATGTTATGGATTTTCATGTAACATCCTATCAGACAGGGGCATACACACTAGACGATCTGCTTCATGAGTGAAATCATCTACTGTCTCCCCGGCAGGGGTTTGATCAGTGTCGTTAACAACATTGAGCACAAACACCGAACAATATCATGCACAATATCGCTCAGTGCCGGGCTCCCTCCCTCATTCCCGAACATGCAACAACCTGACACTATCGTCAGGTTGGCCTGCATGTTCAGGCGATGAACGACAAAGACCCACAACCTGTGGGAGCACGCATCGTTGGTCGTTATCGTTCATCGTTTTTGCGTACAAACTGGACGATATTGTGAATGACTTAACGATATCGTTATTGTTCATTCGTCCAAAATATCGCCAAGTGTCTACACACCAAGGGTCTTCACTCTAGCACCCTGCACCTGTCACAACCCGTGCAGTTCCTCTATCCTGCCTGGGGTGTCAACAACCAAGATCCGGCACTCTCAGCATGCACAGCAGTAATATGCCCGCTCCGGTGCCCTTCTTCGAGGAAACGGCATTCCCACCATATAGCAGAGCAAAAAGGCGCCACTCTGAGTCTTCTTAGTAAAACATAACCAGTGCAGTGGTTTATTATAAATACATCGTCATCGACGTTTCGGGCTCGTGCTCCCCTTCTTCTGGATGTCAGAGATATATATATATATATATATATATATATATATATATATGCAAAGGTGCGGCACTCTCTTCAAAAAAAGACAAGAAGAGAGTGCCGCACCTTTGCACTGCCTTACCTTATATTTGTGAAGGCACCTCTAAAGTTACTTGTGTTGTTGGGAGTGCCGGTCCTACCCTGGATTATATATATATATGTATATATATATATGTATATATTCCAAATGGATGGAACTCACATGAACCCTTCAATCATAGCCAGGTGACCTCCGTGGAAAAGACATCACTTTCCCGCATATATATATATATATATATATATATATATAATGTTATAAATGCTTACCGCAGTGAAGGCACAGCTGTACCTAATTTACATTTATAGGAGAGTGTTGTCATTTAACTGATAATTATCTATGTACTAAGCAGTGGTACTTGGAATATAAGCAACACAAATGACCTTATATTTGGAAATTAATAACTTCCTAGTGAAAGTATTCTATATGTGCACGTTAAAATAAGTGCAGACTAGAAACCAAGCATGTTATACATACACTGTATGGACAAAAGTATTTGGCCACACCTGTTAATTGTTGAATTGAGGTGTGTTAACCAGACCCGTTGCCACAGGTGTATAAAAGCAAGCACCTAGCCATGCAGTCTCCATTTGCAAACATTTGTGATACAAAATGGGTCGTTGTGAAGAGCTCAGCTTAATCTACTGGGTTTCTATGGCCGAACAGCTGCATGCAAGCCTCACATAACCCAAGTCCAATGCCAAGCCTCAGATGGAGTGGTGTAAAGCACACCGACACTGGACTGTGGAGCAGTGGAAACGTGTTCTGTGGAGTAACGAATCACGCTTCTCTGTTTGGCAGTCAGGTGGGCGAGTCTGAGTTTGGCGGATGCCGGGAGAACGTTACCTGCCTAACTGCATTGTACCAACTGTGACGTTTGGTGGAGGAAGGATAATGGTATGGGGCTGTTTTTCTAGGGTTTGGGCTAGGCCCCTTATCTCCAGTGAAGGGCATTCCTAATGCTTCAGCATACCTAGACATTTTGGACAATGCTATGCTTCCAACTTTGTGGGAACAGTTTGGAAAATGCCCTTTTCTATTTCAACGTACGTGCACTGCTGAACGCACAATCTGCGCACGTGCCTGACTTACACAGCGCATGTTCAGTATGGGTCCTACACCCAGAGCGGCAGCATACTGTCAGTGATTGATAGGGAGGTGAGGGGATCTGCGAGTGTCATAGTGACATAATTTATATCTATAGTAATAATACAGGGACAGGACTGGGGAGGTGAGGGGATCTGGGAGTGTCATAGTGACATCACTTATATCTATAGTAATTATACAGGGACATGACTGGGGAGGTGAGGGGATCTGGGAGTGTCACAGTGACATCACTTATATCTATAGTAATAATACAGGGACATGACTGGGGAGGTGAGGGGATCTGGGAGTGTCACAGTGACATCACTTATATCTATAGTAATAATACAGGGACATGACTGGGGAGGTGAGGGGATCTGCGAGTGTCATAGTGTCATCACTTATATCTATAGTTCTAATACAGGGACAGGACTGGGGAGGTGAGGTGATCAGCGAGTGTCATAGTGACATCACTTATATCTATAGTAATAATGCAGGGACAGGACTGGGGAGGTGAGGGAGATCAGGGAGTGTCACAGTGACATCGCTAATATTCTTGGCGGTCTTTTTTTTTCTTTTTATTTGATCTAATACTTTTAGCATTTTTAAAATTAGTTTTAATTTTCAACATGCAATACACAGGATTATACAGTAGTGAAGAAGACACCCTACTGCTGTGCCTCCATCTCATTCACTGATACATGAGAGACACAATGACCAGAAGATCCTGGAACTCACCAACAAGATCATTCAGCTGCTGACTGGAGAGGTGACTGCTGGGAATGGGACATTATACAGTAACACCAGGGGAAGTGTCTGGGAGATGACTGGAGAGGTGACTGCTGGGAATGGGACATTATACTAGGGACAAGGGCATGTGTCTGGGTGATGACTGCTGGGAATGGGACATTATACAGTAACACCAGGGCGTGTGTCTGGGTGATGACTGTATCATTGTGTGTGTCAGGTTCCTATAAGGTGTCAAGATGTCACTGTATGTCTCCATGCAGGAGGGGGAGTACATAGAGGAACACAGGGGTCTGTACAAGGACGTGATGATGGAGAATCACCGGTCCCTCACGTCACTGGGTAAGAGGAGACTGTCATTTATTGTACAGGGGAGAGCAGGTATGGGGGCCCCATATATGCACACATCATCTGATAATCACATATATACAATGTATTCAGTCACTGTATGTCTCCTACAGATGGACCCAGTAACAGAAATACTCCAGAGAGATGTCCCCGTCCTCTTTATTCACAGGATTGTACAGAGGAGAATCGCAGGACCCTACAGAGGCATCAGGTAGTTGGGATTTAGGGTCTCACCAAAGTGACATTTTACTGCATGATCTATCTTGACACTGCATGTCTTTTATACACTGATATTATACTGTTTAATCTCAAATACTGACATCAGAAACTATTAAAGAGTTTTGTTATTGTTTTGTGGGTAATTTAGGGTGTAGATCTTACTTATAACAAGGCCGAAGATAAAGAGGGAGAAGAAGAGACATATGTGATTGATTTGAAGGCAGAAGTTATAGAGGGAGAAGAAGAGACGTATGTGACTGATATGAAGGCAGAATATATAGAGGGAGAAGAAGAGACGTATGTGACTGATATAAAGGCAGAAGATAAAGAGGGAGAAGAGACGTATGTGACTGATATGAAGGCAGAACATATAGAGGGAGAAGAGATGTATGTCACTGATATGAAGGCAGAAGATATAGACGGAGAAGAAGAGACGTATGTGACTGAAATGAAGGCAGAAGATAAAGAGGGAGAAGAGACATATGTGACTGATATGAAGGCAGAACATATAGAGGGAAAACAAGAAGAGACGTATGTGACTGATAATAAGGCAGAAGATATAGAGGAAGAAGAGATGTATGTCACTGATATGAAGGCAGAAGATATAGAGGGAGAAGAAGAGACGTATGTGACTGATACGAAGGCAGAAGATACGGAGGGAGAAGAGACGTATGTGAGGGGTGAGCAGCAGTGTAAGGAGGAGGAAATCTCTACTGATATCAGCGCAGGTGAGTAAAAAACACTTATTATAGAACAGCCAGATATTCTCTTTGCTCAGTCACTACAGCATCTCTTATCCTACACCCTCCTCTGTCAGTATAGACTAATGAGGGAAATATATCTGCCCTGCTGGAGAATCTGGAGCCATCAGTCCCTATTATACTCCTACTCTCCTCCTTACATCATGTCACTGTGTGTTACCAGCCCAGATATATGACCAGTCTCCTCCCCACACTCTCTGGTGTATCTCATACATCAGGTGCCATCAGCATCTATTATACTCCTGCTCTCCTCCTCACATCATGTCACTGTGTGTTACCAGCCCAGACATCTGACCAGTCTCCTTCCCTCTGGTGTATCTCATAGAACAGGAGCCATCAGCCGTATTATACTCCTGCTTTCCCTCTCACATCATGTCACTGTGTATTACCTGCCTAGATATCTGACCAGTCTCCTCCCCACACTCTCTGGTGTATCTCATACATCAGGAGCCATCAGCCCCTATTATACTCCTGCTCTCCCCCTCACATCATGTCACTGTGTTACCAGCCCAGAGATCTGACCAGTCTCCTCCCCACACTCTGGTGTATCTCATACATCAGGAGCCATCAGCCCCTATTATACTCCTGTTCTCCCCCTCACATCATTCACTGTGTGTTACCAGCCCAGAGATTTGACCAGTCTACTTTTAGTCGGATGTTGTCCACTAGCATGGGATAGGTAGGAGTACCATTACATGTGATGGTGGCTGCTTTAACAAGCGGAGAGCTGGGGCAGCGCGTTTGCAAGATGTGTCCAACTCAGAATACTGTCTAATTGCGGCACGCAGTCGGAATTGTGGCGACTCTGATTAAGGCCTATGTCTCCACCTGTAGATTATCGCTGTACTAGGATGATTTGCTAATTTAGCTCATGTCTATTCAGCTTTGAATGACCCAGTGATTGTGTTTGGTGCAGTGTCTAGATGGCCATTGTTGTTGGTCAGCTGACTGAGGCTTCCTGTCGTGTGATGCCAGCTGGGCATTGCATGCTCAGGAACTTTTTGTCACCAATGTCTTCGTTTGGGTCTATGCAATATGCTTGTTGATGAGATCATGTTATATTTTAAGTTAATGTTTTATCTGTGCAATAGCAACAAGCATATCACATAGAACTCACTAATCGTATAAATGCTTCCACCTTAATATAAGAAAAAAATATATATTTTTTTTCCATATATTTCTTTCTGCGGGGTCCATAGGGCTCCACAGGGAGACAATTAGGTGTAGGTGGTACTTAAAAGACCAACAGCATGCTGGTCCTTCCCCCCTATACCCCGCTCACAGCCTGAAAGCAACTCAGTTTTGTTGGTGTCCGGCAGGAGCTGGATCACCGTTAGAACTTTGGGGCTGCTATTAAGCAGCCTAAGCTTTATTTTTATGATTTACCTTTATTTTATTTTTTACTACAGAGCAGCAGCACTAGACAGTCACCTGGACGTCTGCACTGCTGCTCCATCACCCCACCGCGGCGCCGCGACACCAGCCCTCGGCTAGGTACTCGGCAGGGCTCCAGGGGGACCTAGCTGGCAGTGCTTCTTGGACCCCAGACTGCAGCTGGGACAAAGGGGACAGGTAAGGTGGTTCCCTGCTTGCGGGAACGCGCATCTATGCGCAGTCTTGCCTCCGGTCTCAGGAGACAGACCGGAGGCGCTGATGTGGATAACGGTTCATCTGGGACTCCACTTGACTACCAGGGCAATACATATATTGCCGCTGGGCACAGATTAAGGCCAGGGACCCGGTGGTTGATGTCAGCATAGGGGAGAAGACACTCTCCCTTATGGCCCCTCCTCCGGCTCAGGGCACCATTCCACTGCGGTCTTGCCACCCTTGAGCTGCTCCTCCCTCCCCCTCTGAGATTCACGGCAGCCTTTTACAGCATCAGCCTCAGGATTCCGGGAACGCTGGGTCCGGTCTCCCTGTATACCTTTCCCAAGGGCCAGGTTATACAGCGCTATATCCTACCAGTCACTGTGATCTGTGTAGTTGATTTTAGGGGGTCATTCAGACCCACTCATGAGCGGCAGTACGCTCGCAAGTGGGTCGATGTTCCCCACTGCGCATGCGCACGATGGAGGCAGCTCCGTCGTGCGCATGCGCGAGACCCGACGAGCGAAGGACTTTCCTTCGCTCGGAGTGTCTCATCAAAGGGGGCGTGCTGTCGATGGTGACTGACAGCACGCCCCCTTTGGTGGGCGTGCCGGGGGCGTGCCTGCCAGACGGAGGCGTTCCCAAGGGAAAGACTACCGTCTGAAGCCGGCCCCACTGACATCACTAGTGATGTCAGTGGGAGTGATTTTGGCTCTGATAGAGCCAAAATCACTCCTGGCCTTGCGGTTGAGAAACTCAACCGCAGGCTTTTATTCGCAGTTCCGATGGTCGCGATGGTCAAGACCATCACGACCATCATTTTGCACGCTCGTATATGCTGTGGGTGGTGACCCACAGCTATATGAGCGTCCAGGAGGACGCTCCATATTAATGGAGGTAGGCCCTGATTCAGAGCGAGCGCTCTGGTCAGAGCGTCCAGCTCTGAATCAGGGCCTTAGTGCCCATTGCATTTAAATTGTATATTCTGCATTGTATGTGACTTGTGCTAGCACTGCTCTGTTTTTTTCTCATACTGTCAGCTTATACCTTTCCCTTTTCTTTCATTATAACCCAGGAATACTGAAGTATAGGGGGTTCATATATCTGGGTTACTCACTGAACTGTGCCAGATCGCATGCAACTTTATTTTTGCAGCTATGTCTGGCAAAGACAAGAATAACAAGCAGCCTGCTGTTCCCGCTCTGGTGTCTTGCAATTCCTGCTTAGCAGGCGTAGCTTCAGGGGATATCATTCAGGATGGTCTTTGTGCATCTTGTTATATGGCGTCTGGCCTATCAGCCCCTGCGTCCTCTCAAGACCCTTCCTGGGTTACCGTTTCACAGGTGTTGGCAAAAATTACGGCCCACCTAGTGGTCCCTGTGGTGGGATGACCACAGCAGGCACTCCCTGCAAATCCTTTGCCACCCCCATGGGTAGATGCACTTTCTACTTTTGTGTAGAGTCTGGGAAATACCACTACAGCCTTTCAACAAATGCTGCAAAAGGAGAGACCTTTATCTAGTTAACCTACTAAGCGTGCTGTGTTATCTTCCCAGTCTACCACCCAGCTATCAGATTCTGATTTATCATCTGGGGAGGCAGAAGACGCAGAGCTCCCTCACTCTGACTCCCCCTCTGGAGAGGAGGAGCCCCCCTCTAAGTTAAATATGAGAGCTGTAAAATTTATCCTTCAAATAGAAGAGGCAGAATCCACTCTTAAAGCAAAAGAGGCACTATTTAAGTGACAAAAGATAGTTTTGCCAGAGTTTCCTCACTCGGATCAGCTATCTGATCATATGAGTGTGGCATGGAATATACCAAGCAAAAGGTTTCAGCTGCCTAGTTTCTTTTACCTTCTTCCAGCTACTAATTGCACTAAATGGGAAGTTCCCCCAGCAGTGGATTCCTACGTGAGATGCCTAGTTTAGAACGTTACATTACCTATCCATACTACAACCTCCTTAAAGGAGACCACGGATAGAAGGATTGAAGCTTGCCTGAAATCTATACTCTATTACAGAAGCTATTACTCGTCCTGCCAGGGCTACGGCCTGGGTGGCAAAAGCCATTGAGAGTTGGGCATAGGCCCTCGAAGGTACATTTCCCTCTGATGCTTTGAGGGAACAGCTGTCCTACATATCTCACATTGGAGATGCAGCCTCCTATTTAGGTAAAGCGGCTCTGGATACTGGTCTAGCTTCCAAGGCATCTGCTACTTCTGTGGTATCCTGCCGTATTGTTTGGCTTCGTTCATGGAAGGCAGATTCGGACTCTAAAAAGACATTGGAGTCTGTCTTATTCTGGGGAGATCCTGTTTGGTTTAGAATTAGACAAGATTGTTACTAGCTTCCAAGACGGTGTTCTTGCCCTTTGCATCTACTACGAAGCCTCAGATGTCATCTTTTCAGTATTTTCGTCCTCACGAAAAAGCTAAAGGTCAGTCCTTTCCAAAGCAGCCGGCATCCACTAAGCTCTCCAAGCCTAGGACCAAACAGGCCTGGGCGATTAGACGTCCACCTACCAAATCTGAGGACAAGCCTTCAGCCTGATAGGGTGGGCCTTTCCCTGGGGGCTCCCATGTCTCCCACGGATATTTGCCGTCTTATGCCTGAGGTGGCCCCCCCAGCAGTTTTTTTGCATAGAACCTCCATTGGACCCAAACAAAGCCCTGCTGCTGCAGAAAGACATTCAGTTCTTACTGCTCTCGGGGGTAATAATTCTGGTCCCCTTCGCACAGCAAGAAAAGAGCTATTCTACCTTTTTTTTTTTTGTTTCAGAAGTCCAGCGGGTCTCATCGACCTATTCTCAACCTCAAGTCTCTGAACAAATTTATCAGGGTGCCCAGGTTTCGTATGGAAACCCTACACTCTATTGTCCTGGCTATGGAGCCTGGGGACTTTATGGTGTCTCTGGACATTCAAGACGCTTACCTACTTGCACCTATAGCGCCTTCTCATCGGCAGTATCTCCCATTTGCTATACTACAGCAACATTACCAATTTCAATCTCTGTCTTTTGGGCTTTCTACAGCTCCTCGGGTCTTTACCAAGATCATGGCAGTTATCGCCATAACCTATCTTCGTCATCAAGGGGTCAGACTGCTCCTTTACTTGGATGATCTCTTGCTCTTAGCAAGCTCCCTAGAAATTCTTCACCGCCATCTACAAGTAACCATTGCCTTTCTACAAGCTTACGTTTGGCCTTATTAACTGGAAAAAGTCTTCCCTGACTCCTTTAAGAATGGTACTTCTGGGAGCCCTCCTGGACTCTCCCTCTCTTCCCCAAAGCTTCGACTGGACGCGGGAACTCTGGTCTGACCTCATCGGGGCCATCAGGCTCAGAGAATCTTCATGACAACAGAAAATCTCTGCATTACAGCACTGAGTGTGCAGATTACTCCACAGTCGCCGAGTGTCCATGGTGTCCACCTTCAACATGGTGGAGTTCGCTCAGTTTCACAGCCGGCCCCTACAACACCTGATCCTATTCAGGTGGAACGGGCGGCCCCATTTGCTCAGATCATAGATGATGGGCCTTTCTTTGGCGGTTCGCCTGTACATAGCCTAGTGGCTACAGACAGCTCACTTAAACAAGGTTCGCCCCTTTGGGATCCTGGACTGGGCACTCCTCACCACGGAAGCAAGCCTCTGCGGGTGAGGTGCAGTGACCGGCCAGCACTTCTTCCAAGGATGCTGGACTCCAGCCAAGGCGATTTTACCAGTAAATGTCCTGGAAATCTGAGCCATCTACAGAGCCCTCACTCTGGCTCGGGATATTCTTTAGGGCAGGCCAGTACAAGTGGAGAACAGTCCCACGGCAGTGACCTACCTCAATCACCAATGAGGCACTTAAAGTTGGGCAGCAATGGCAGAGGTGTCCCGTAGTCTCACATAGACTGAACGCCATCTTCCAGCCATCTCTGCAGTTTTCATACCAGGGATTCTCAATTGGCTAGCGGATTTCCTCAGCCATCACAACTTGCATCTAGGGGAGTGGACTCTACAACCGGAAGTCTTTCAGCTCCTGGAGGACAAATGGGGTCTACCAGACGTGGGCCTCATGGCCTCACGACACAACCACAAGCTTCCAGTGTATGGGGCCAGGACAAGGGACCCCAACGCAGCCTTCATGGATGCATTATATGTGAGGTGGACCTTCCATTTGGCGTACCTCTTCCCTTCAGTCTCCCTTCTTCCTCTGGTTCTTCGGAAGTTCAAGCAGGAAGGGGGCACAGTCCTGTTGGTAGCTCCGGCTTGGCCCAGATGCTATTGCTACTCCGATCTTCAAAGTCTCTCCATAGACGTTCCTCTCCAACTTCCTCTACGACCAGACCTGTTGTCTCAGGGTCGCTGTCTACATCTGGACCTGGCCCATCTGTCTTTAACGGCCTGGCTCTTGAGATATCCCCCCTTAGTTCTAAAGGGTTTTCTAGCTATGTGGTCCAGACCATGCTCAGAGCGCGTAAACCGGCATCTGCCAGGATTTATCAACAGGTGTGGCATACATATTTTCAGTGGTGTGCTGTTTAAATCTATGACCCTCAGGTTTTTAGGGTTTATAGAATTCACACCTTTCTTCAAACTGGATTGGATCTCGGACTCCGCCTAGCCTCTCTGAAAGTGGATGTATCTGCTCTGTCCATCTGGTTCCAGCACAGAATTGCTTCTCTATCGGATGTTCACACTTTCCTGCAAGGTTTTATATGTATACAACTGCCCCTTTGTCCCTCCTGTGACTCCATGGGATTGGTCAGTGGTTCTCCACGCTCTTCAGGAACCTCCATTCAAAACCCTGGATTCAGTAGATGCCAAATGGCTCACTGCGAAGACTTTTTCTTCTGGCTATAGTATCTGCCCATAGGGTATTGGATTTAGGGGTGTTTTCCTGTCACTCCCCATTTCTAATATTTCATCTGGAGGGATGTTCTTCCCTGGTCTCTCGTTTCCACCTCCAATGAGTAAATTGTGGATCCAGCCTTTCAATCACCAGACATCTTGGCAGGTGAGGCCTCTTTGTATGTGGTCCGTGTTCAGAGGATCTACGTGGACCATACTAGTGCCATCAGGAAATCGGACTCCCTCTTTGTCCTATAGGGATGGCCAGCTAACAGACTGGCTTCACATGACTATCTCACAGGCTTACATGCAGACTGGCCTTCCTGTGACGGCTACAGTTTCTGCTCATTCTACTCTGCTCTGTGGGTCCCTGTGTGGGTAGCCCGACATGGCGCCTCTGCTGAACAACTATGCAAGGCGACCATGTGGTTTTCTGTCCACCCCTTTTTTAGGTTCTATGCCTTTGATGTATTTGCCTCTCAGGATGCTTCCTTCGAGCGCCGGGTTCTCCTCTCAGCTTAGGAGTGTCCCCGTCCTTAACCAAATGCTTTGGGACAAACCCAATATGTCCCTGTGGAGCCCTATGGACCCATAAGAAGAAAAGGAGAGTTATGGTAAAACTTAACCTTGTTAACTCTTTCTTCGAAGTCCATAGGGTCCACAGGGCACTAGCCCTGACGCACCTGGCTTTTATGGGTTTCTTATCTTGATCACTTGATTCCTTCTCTGTGTGAGTGTGATTTTTCAGTGTACCAGTCTTCATTCTCTCCTATCCTGCTCCTGCCTTGGACTAAACAAACAACAAAACTGAGTTACCTTCAGGCTGTGGGCGGGGTATAGGTGGAAGAATCGGTGCATCGTGTGACAGGAAAATGCTTTTCTGTTGGTGTCTGGTCCTCCAAGTACTACCTACACCCCATTGTCTCCCTATGGACTTTGAAGAGAGTTAACAAGGGTAAGTTCTACCATAACTTTTCTTTTTCCTTCCAGCAGATGGACACAAAGGCAGGAATATATTGGAGGGCTTTCTAACTTTGCTTCCAGAAGTTACATTAGAAGAGAAGAACATCACTCGAGATTCTGCAGGAGAAATCCCCATTACCCCAATTGTACACCCAGTACATCACAGTGCAGATATATCACTTTATCCCTTGAACCATGAGGAGTGTCCCATTAATTCAGATGTTGGTGCACATAGTACAGCTCACGCAGATTCTGCAGTCTTTTCCTGTTCTGAAATTGATAAATGCTTTAATAATCAGTCAGTCTTTATTAGACAGAAGAAGCTCACACGTAAGAAACAATATCCATGCTCTGAGTGTGGGAAATGTTTTACATATAAATCAGAATTTGTTACACATCAGAGAAGTCACACAGGGGAGAGACCATTTCCTTGCTCTCAGTGTGGGAAATGTTTTACACAGAAATCATATCTTGTTATACATCAGAGAAGTCACACAGGTGAGAGACCATTTACATGCTCTGAGTGTGGGAAATGTTTTACAAAAAAATCACATCTTGTTAGACATCAGATAAGTCACACTGGTGAGAAACAATTTCCATGTTCTGAGTGTGGTAAATGTTTTACACATAAACCAGATCTTGTTATACATCAGAGAAATCACACAGGTGAGAAACCATTTCCATGCTCTGAGTGTGGGAAATGTTTTACTCGTAAATCATATCTTCTTTCACATCAGAGAAGTCACACAGGTGAGAAACCATTTTCCTGCTCTGAGTGTGGGAAATGCTTTACACATAAATCAGATCTGGTTATACATCAGAGAAATCACACAGGTGAGAAACTATTTCCATGCTTTGAGTGTGGGAAATGTTTTAGACGTAAATCATATCTTCTTAAACATCAGAGAAGTCACACAGGGGAGAAACTATTTCCATGCTCTGAATGCGGGAAATGTTTTACACAGAAATCACATCTTGTTTCACATCATAGAACTCACACAGGAGAGAAACCATTTCCATGCTCTGAGTGTGGGAAATGTTTTACACAGAAATCAGATCTTCTTACACATCAGAGAAGTCACACAGGTGATAAACCATTTTCCTGCTCTGAGTGTGGGAAATGCTTTACACACAAATCATGTCTTGTTATGCATCAAAGAAATCATACAGGTGAGAAACCATTTCAATGCTCTGAGTGTGGAAAATGTTTTACAATGAAATCACGTCTTGTTAGACATCATAAAACTCACACAGGAGAGAAACCATTTCCATGCTCTGAGTGTGGGAAAGGTTTTACACAGAAATCAGATCTACTTGCACATCAGAGAAGTCACACAGGTGAGAAACCATTTTCCTGCTCTGAGTGTGGGAAATGCTTTACCCATAAATCAGATCTTGTTATACATCAGAGAAATCACACAGGTGAGAAACCATTTCCATGCTCTGAGTGTGGGAAATGTTTTACAAAGAAATCCCGTCTTGTTACACATCAGAAAATTCACACAAGATAAAACCAATATCAGATATAAAACAGTGTTGCAGCAATCTACATATTGTAAAAGTTATTGAAAATAATGATTACAATTTAGTTACAGAGTGAGCTCTCAAAAGGTATATTAACATCACATTTCAGTTACGGAGGGCATTTCAAAACTCAAGAGTCACGTTGATTAAAGTGCTTTCCTAGGTGATGTGAAAAACTGCTACCTATCTCAATAAGACATAGATGCATAGAATAAAAAGTAAATGAGCGCTTAATTGCCTCCGGTATGAATAAATGTAAAATGTATGGCGTGAACAGAATGTAGACCTAATAAACATAAATGTGGCAGCAAAGACATACAATACTATGTTATAGCTTTTTTGGTGAAGAGTCGATAAAGTGACCAGTCACTTTAAAATAGGAGAAGGGATACTGTCCCAATCTTATCCTACAATGATCTTGCATTGTTAGTCATTCATCCTGCCCTGTGCAATGTTCTGCAGATCTTCAGAGGTCTTCTCTGGTTCTTCTGTGGCTGATGCCTTAAATTCCCAGTTTATTCAAAACTCAAGTTGTTGCCATCCACAGACATTTGTGGAACATACCACATCGACATAAGATTGGAACAGAACCAAATGTATGGGTCTTATTGCAGTCTCCTTATTCTGTTAGATTTCGCTACCTGCCATATCTCTTCACCGCATTTTGGCCGAAGAATTGATTTATTTTGTCTGTGATTCTATTTCCATCAACTAAAACAGATTTAATAAGTTGAGACAGGCATACATCCAGCTCCAATCAAGGATGCCTGTCATTCTCTCTTGCCGAGAGATATGATGGTGATTAGAAGCTCCTTCATCTCTGGTGGTGACTGGACACAATGGGTACTGTGGATGGTGTGAGGAGCCTGAGCACTTTGAATACTGGCACCATCTCAAGCTCCTCCACCTCATACCCTGGCCAGTCCTTTCTGTTAGCGCCTGAGTAGGGCCTGGTGTTATGAGTTGCACTTCAGCCTGTTTTGAATTTAACAGTTTTTATGTTTTTCTTGTCTCTTTGACTACCAAGGGGCTAAGTTGGTGAGTTTTTCCTTCCCTCATCTGCTCCCAGGGGTACGGCGGGCCTTTATCTTGTCCCGTATGGTCCTTTTAAAGCCCAGAACAGAGGAGGAGAGTATGTTAGATCCAAGATGAAACCCTATCCAGGCGTAAGACCAACACACAAACATTAGTCATGGTGGTAAGGAGGCCTATGAAGTGCTTGGTGGAAGCTCATCTATCATTTATTAGGTACAAGTGGTTAGATTCCACTTCAGTTGCTTGGGTAAAAGTATAGATACATGGGTTTAAATTATAGATCTTTACTGCTACCAGTTTGGTGTCTGGCTCTACAGGAGGCAATTCAGAAGTTGCTTTTAGGAGGAGTTGAGTTATGAGATTTCATTCATATCATTTCCTAGTTCAGAAGCCAGACAGGTCTTTCGAGTGACTGCACTCATAGTCTTTACCAAAGTAATGGCAGCATTTCTAAGGTCCAGAGGGGTGAGTAACAGAGCAATAGTAGGTTTCACATGGTTGTGTAATATATTATTTGAAATCATATCTAGTTCTATCTATTTTCCTGGGCAGGCTGTTCAATACCTTATGGGCAACAAGATTCCCTTCCTACAGAAATTGGTAAAATAGCTCCTGAAAAAGAGAAGTGAGTCAGTACTTTTTTGCACGGAGGCATTGGGCAAGATGGTCTCCACTTTATAAGGCAGTTCAATTCACCCAATTTTCACTCTTGGAAGCTCCAGATAAAGATTTTTTGAAAGTGGTACAGGTCCCATCTTCATCTGGTGGTTGTTGAGGAGCAACCTAAAAAATGGTCATCCTAATATGATGCCAGATTGAATCCTTCTAACAAGGGACTTCAGTCTGTGAGGTTGTGGGGCAGTGCTACTTCAGTAAATGCTTCAAGGCAGATGGTTGCTGGAGGAGTCTTCACTCCATATTCATGTTCTGAAATTTTGGGCTGTCTTTATTGCCCGAAGTTCCCTTTGCCTGGATCTGTTCTTAGCTCAGGTCTACGTAAAGGATCAGGCAGTCTAAGTTCATTTAGACAATGCTATTGCAGTAGCATAGCTGAATCATCAGGGGGCACTAGAGTGCACAGTCCAAAGAGACATCAAGGATCTTCTTTTGGGTAGAGACGGCTCTCGCCGCAGTGTGTTTTGCTGACGTGAAGAGTTGGAATGCCAACTATCTGAACAGATAGAACCTACATTTAGGGGATTCCATTTTGATATTTTCAACCAGGAAAATAGATCTAGAGTCCGTGTTAGTCGACGCAGTGATAGCCTTTTGGGATTATCCCCGTCATCTCTAGCTACAAACAAACTTGCTTGGGAGTCTGACTTCCCCTTATGTAAAATATGATCCTACATTTCCCAATGCTCTTTCTGTGTCACCATCAAGGAGAATTCCAACTCCACAAAATTTACCTTAACACACCAACCTGTGCCGGAGAGGATGCGGACCAATCGCCACACTCTACCACATATAGTGGACATGTCCAGAAATTGCCCCATTCTGGATCCGTCACTTCCTACATATCATGGTTGTAGCCTGCCCTCCCACCAATCTACTGTGTGCCCCAGTCCGCCAGCTCTAAAGACGTGCAAATAAAACGATCCTACATATTTCCTGTGCTGATAAGTACCAGATAGCCCTCAACAGGAAACAAACATCCTCCCGCCTACCAAGAGGTCACAAACTGAACACAGTTTATCTCTAAAAAGGTGTACATTTCACTGCTTGGCTGGACTCAACATAAGATCCCATTCACTGTAGTTCTTGCACACTAACGCACCTTCCCTGACTTTAATAGTCTTCAGTAACGCTTTTCCCCTCTACTTAGCATTTTGTTTACCAGTAACAACATTTTTAACAGTGACTTGTAGCCCCTTACACTGTTACCTCCAGCTCTCCTATGGAATCACTATGTCGTCATCTTCAATCCTCCAAGGTCCTTGGGAGGCCCGAATCACGAGTTTGAAATTAGGTGGTATCTATAGTTTTATATATATCTTTTAGCCACTTTTGGCCCCATTTAAACATATGTTAATATTACGCTAATTAATTTCCATTCATCCTATAATCATATATCTATACTTTAATGTATGATAGGATGTGTAGTCATTTATCAGATTCCTATCCAAACAGAGATTGGATTATAAATTTATTAGTTTTTATTCTTATTTCATCATGCTTTATGCTGGACCCCCTTTGGGATGATAGCGGAATGATATATAAAATAAAATACATATAACTGAGCTATGTCTTAACCTCCTTAATAATATTTAACAGACCAGTTTATTTACATAACAGATATTATCATATCAAATGGTCTAATAACGAAATGGACAGGGGGACTAACCTTTATGATTTGTAAATATCTTATGGATAAGTGACATGGTAGTTTTTAGAAACCTAAGTTATGCTGACAGGCTGCTGTGCATTATGGGTACAATTTTATATTTAGATATGTTCTAAACGTTATTCTATCACTGAGCATATTGGGCAGAGATAACCTTAATTCATTTATTGTAATTATGTTCGAGGTACAATTTCTAAACCTTAATACTACATGCTCTGCTTTCTAAACTTATTGTAAACATTGCAATGAATCATGGGTAGTGTAGTTTTGCTGACCCCTGTCTATAATTAGTAGCTTTCTCCTCTGTTTTTTATTGTACGTAGTGATGAGAACCTGAAACCATTAGTTATGCTGACAGGTTACTGTGCATTATATATTACATGCTCTGCTTTCTAATCGTATCTTAATGTTGTATGTCCCGTTTTCCATTGTAAACATTGCAATGGATTATGGGCAGTTTAGCTTTATTGACCTCCGTTTATAATTAGTAGATTTCTCTTGCGTTTTTTATTTTATGTGGTGGTCAGAAGTTTGCACTCACTATATACTAACATATATATATATCTCTGCTGAGCATGATCTGATTGTATCCTGCTTATCAGCAGGATTACACATGTTCTGATGCAGGGACTAGTACATGCTAAGTTCTCCTAGCTGCAGTGCATTGTGGTCATGACGTCACTTTTTGTATAAAACGTCACTCACTAGTGACACCATGGCAGCTAAAAACAGAGCTTGCATCAGGGAGTGGTGAGTGTTATGTTCCATTTGGTTGGATCGGTATGATTTACCGCCGGCCGCATGCCAAAAGCCCGGTAGGGGTGAAAATTCTGAAGCTAGAAAAGGTAAGTATTAACTAACCTTTTTTTTACCCCCTAACCCTTCTTTAGGGGTGCCTAACCCTAACCACCCCAAACCTACCCTTCCCTTCCCCGCAGCCTAAACCTAAGTCTACTGGGGGGGGTGCCTAACCTTAACCGCCCCCCGGTGCTGCCTAACCCTAACCCCCCTTCCCCTAGCCTAACCCTAACATCCCAGGGAGGTGCCTAACCCTGAGTCCCGCCCCCCGGGAGCCCCTAACCTGACCCGGGTCCATCTTCTGCAGAGCAATATGAATCTGTATGATATCACCTGATGGTATGGGCTTATTGCTGCATTTTATATATCTTTATTTACAATAAATAGCTGTTTTTCATGGTACTGGATGACGGTCCTTTCTTTTACCTTGTCCTATCACGACTTGAAAGTCCCCACATTCCGTTAAGGACCACACGGTTGAGGTGTCAGAAGATAATAATACCTTTATGTGCCCATACATCGCCAATACAAGAAAGCATACATGTAAGAAACAAGCCTTATTAATCACATCTTCGTGATTGTTACGGGAGTTGGGACCATACTAAGCTAGGAGATCTTCATAGACCACCATATTCTCCTCATATTCACATCTCCGGGTGGCTACATCATACAGTGATGTTATTACACTACATTGTGTTTCCCATTTCTTTTTTTTATACCAGAGAATTACCATATACCGGAGGACGTGGGACAATTCCTTTGATGGACTTGTTGGAACAATCCAGAGCAGTTGAGGTCACAGTGAGGTTGATGTGGTTTGTTATGTGCTATTAGATATAAAGTGGTGACTTATTAACCTCTGCAGCACTGGAGTACAATGCCGTAGGGTTTGTACATTTTCTGTTAGTCATAGTTGATAAATGCTAATACAATCTCATTAGCAACCCCTAAAAGAGGTGCACGAGCCGACGTGGGAAGGAGACGTAGGTGAGACTTTGGGCCCACCAGGAATTGTCAAAAATTAGATCAGAGATAGAAAAAAAGCTCTATTTCCGTGCGCATTAAAGAAAATTACTTTATGCTGTAATATTGCTGGTATTTGGTGCCTACCCGGCTTTGCTCTATTCTTACCTCTTCTTATTTCTTTTGGCGCTAATGTGGCCAGCGAGGTTCCCTATTGCACATCTAGGGATATATTTACTAATGGCCCGATTCAATCTAAATGGATTTTGTTTCTGGGGCTAAATTACACATTTACTTACACAAAGAACCAAAGCAAAATTTCTCTGTTAGTAAATGTGTACAATAGCAATGCAAAACACACCTAGCAGCTCCAGTGGTTATTCTGCTATCAGCCAATCAGGAGAGGTTAGGCTGCGTCTCCATCATTATCAGTGTGTATTTGCGCTTACCCTCAGGTACCCGCAATTAATATACCTTGTTATTCATGTGTATAATATACTAATAATACATCCAATACGTCTCCATTGTATGAGTCAGGGACACTGACATCAATATTCTGATCACATGACACCAGGCTCCTCCCCTCCATATCATGGGATTACACAGGAATAATGTACCCAATACATCCCCTCTGTCAGGTTGCAGCCTAAGATTGGCCGTTACCTTAGCGCCGGCTTTCCCTGATCTCTCGAGTGGTCAGACGCCAGGTGCGGTGGCTTATGCCTGGGGTCTGCCTGGACATCCATGTGCTGTTCCGTGATTAGCATTTTACCCAATAGTAGCATTGGTTGCTATCAGCTGACACTATCCGCCAATGGACTGCTACCTTAGGGTATTTAGCCGGGCTCTGGACAACAGGAAGTTGCCTGTACAATGTTGTTACTTCCAGTGAATACTTGCTGCTGCAGCATTCCAGGTTCCAAGCTCCTTCTAGTGATATATATTCCTAGTGTTAATCCATGTTGTGTGTATTCAGTACTCGGATGACGTTCTCCTAAGTGTCATCCTCCTGTGCCAGTTCTGCATCTGGAACCACAGTGTGTGTGCGCTCAGTACGTCTTCCGAGTATTATCTTCTAGTGCCATTTTCCTGTACTAGCTCTGCGTCTGGATCAAGTGTTTGTACTCGGTACATCACCCAAGTATCGTTCTACTGTGCTTTCCCTCCGCACATTTGGTCAGGTCTAGCCTACATCCATTACTTGTGGATAAGGAAGGCATATATCCAGGCTCGCCTCCGGTTCCTTTCACAAACTGGGACTCGACTTCCACAGTAGAGGATCGCCATAGTCCAAACACATCATTATATGAGGCAGAGTCACCTCCCTATAACTATACACTGATCACATGACACCAGGCTCCTCCCCTCCATATCATGTGACTACACAGGAATAATGTACCCAATACATCCACACTCTGATCAGAAAACTAAAGATGTGGTCTGTGGCTTTAGCCCTCGAAGAGGAAGGGAGGTAATATCACTGGTCTCCGTATATTATCCTCATGTCAGCATTTCAGTTTTTAAAATTGTACCATAAATAAATATGATAAACTCAAATTAATATGACATTTGTGATTTTCTTTATAACTGTGCCCCCTCTCTACTGTAATGTGGCGCGGGTGCATTTTCCCATGATCAAAATATTATACCTGCAGATTACCGACACCTGTTACAGAAGTAAATACTCCAAGTAAGTCAGAGCAGAAGGACCTTGGAACCTAAGATACCAGTTGGGGAAGCCCTGGGCACAAACAGGTGATCAGCTGTAACGAGAAGATCCTGCGCAGCTGAGATGCATCATGGAACCTGAATACTTCAAAGAAGTGGGTGATGGAATCTCAGAGATGGAGAAAAATTATGGGGAATGCACAAGTCATCTATTTTTACATAAATAACAGTGACCATGTTTCCCACGTGAAAATAGTTCTAATTGATTTCAGCATGTGAGGGAAAAATATGGACTCTCGGTTTTGAGATATAGCCCATTTATGATGATGTAGGGGTATTTTGTTAAATACTATGGGATTTTGGCATCTAGAGAATATATAGGTTGGCAAACCTGAATCCAGGAATGCTGAGACACTGTAGGCCATGTTTGTTATTGTCTGCAAAAGAAAATGTCCACCACAGTCCCCTGGTTGATCAAAGCAAATTCTTCTGCTCCCATCACACATCAACTCAGACTTCTGAAGAACTTTTTAAAGAGGGTGAACAAAGATGGAGAAGGTTTCAAGTATCTGATAGGAAATTCCCACTTCTGAGTGATGCTATAGGTAAGTAAAGATCTTTGTTGGTCCACAAATTCGTCAACTTCCTATGGAAGAAAACTTAGATGGAGTCCTCCAGGTTACTGAGAAACCTTAGGCTGCAACATGTCACTCAAAATCCACTTACCTCGAATCCAGACGTCTTCCCTGACAGCGGCAGTACTGGGAGTGACGAGTACAGTGAGCGATTCCACCAGGACATGTCAGCAATGGAAGGAAGACATCAGGGTAGGAGGAACGCATCTATGCTTGCTGACAAGTGCTGGACAGTGACGAGATGCCCCAGAAGAGGAGCACAAGTGACAAGAAGAGATAAAGCGCACTCATGAACAGGCCACTATGTGAGATAGGACTTTTGGTTGCTATATGATGTTTTGTCTTCTGTTCTTATTTGCGATTGAATGAATTGAAACATCTGTTATTTATGTTGTATCCAGAAAATATCATGATTTTAAAATTGCTTTTCACTAAGACTATATTACTGACGTACATATAGCACAAGTAGTGTAGCTCAAAAACTAGAGCGAATATTAATTTGTCTTGACCACATAATAGTGTAGTATGACAATTTTTAAAACAAATTAAAAGTATTTCTTTGTTGTACAGTGTAATTAATCAAATACCATTCAGTGTCCACCAGTATCTCTCATATTTCATGTATAATTCCCCTGAGGGAATCGGCAAACAGCTAATGAAACCCGTTGGGTTATACTCGCTGCGTCTGATAAACAGTTGATAAAGGTTTTACAGTTTGCTGAGGGCTATTGATCGGACTTACTGGAGAATTCTAAGGAGACAGTTTTCCTAAGCTTACTGTACTTCTATTCAGGATATCTGCAGAATATAATTGGGGCTCCCTGGACTGATCTATAACTATTTAACCACATATATTGGAATCTAAGGATATATCTTACATTTTAAAAATTAAGACACAAAACTATTTGTTATATTGTACTAATATTTCACTGAAACCCAGGAAACTAAATGTTTACCACTCAATGGAAATTAATTTATTTGTACTGTTTTTGTTACGTATGTCCATCCCTCACAGTATCATCTCATTGTATTGTGGAACAGCTATGAGTAACATTTCCTTTCCTAAATTTAAGGCTTGCATTAGAGCAATGCTTCCTGGTCACTAGCACTTTGGTGGCTTCTGGTCTCTTGTACAACCTTAATTACTGCAATGGTGGCACCTGGCACAGGAACAGTACTTTCAGGAATATGGTGGAGAGATCGGGATAGTCAGTATTTCAGTGGCCGCTATGTCGGCACTGATATTACCGGTGCTTATCACAATTCCAGAGCTGACATCCTGACCGCCAGGATACCGAAGGTAAGTAGTGGGGAGGGTTAGCGTGCGGGGTTAAGGTTAAGCATTAGTGGGAGGGTTAGGCACTAAAGGGAGAGGTTAGGTACCAAAGAGGGACGGTTAAGGTAGGAAGAGGGTTAGCATAGCTCCCTATTTCCAGTGCTTTAGGGGGAACACTAAAGGTCTGTGTTAGCTTCTATGAGACACTACTGGGAAATAATGACTACTCCCTGTTCATCCTTAATTTATCATATGTACTATAACAAGGAGCAGGACAGAGACCAAGCATTCCTGGGTGGGCTGATCAGTGCCTGCCTCCTGTAGTGTGGCCCAACCACCCGCCCGGAATTCCTAGGTTAATTCCAGACAGTTACTGGGAAATCCTGACATGAAGCCAGTGTCATCAGTATCAGACCTGCCGGCCAGGCCCTCTCTGCTACCGGTTTCTTCAGGGTCCATAGTCTCCACAGGGAGACCTTGAGGGGTAATAGGCATGACAGTCATCCGGGCACCACGCAGTTAACTTTCTCTTCCCAGGATGCACTGGGTCCTACCCTATACCCCGGGCCAGAGACACGTCAGTTCATTAGGTGAACAGCTGGAATCGGGTCACTGGGAACGCAGTGGGGCTGTTCAGCCCCTGAAGATGCTGAAAAGAATAATTTTCTGAGCGGACGTTCGCTCCGTCACCCCACCAGCGCCGAGATGCCGGTACTGATCCAGGGATTTCGGCAAGGATGCTGGGGGATCCCTGGACTGTGACCAGAAGTCACGGGGATCACGTAAGCGGCGGGCCACCACATGGTGACTCGCTGAAGAGCATTCCTATCCCCTGGGGATGACTGCAAGTGGAGCCAGGCACAAAATACCCTGTGCTTCCACTAGACCACCAGGGACACACGCGCTGAAGTCATTTCCAGCGTCCTGGGGTTAATTGCCGGCCAGGGGTGGCAGCCTTCCCTGTTTAACAGCCGGCTCCTCCCCTCAGCTCCGTGCCTTTCCTCTGTGGTCTGGCTATGCCGAGCTGCTCTCCTCGGGCCACGCCACCTCTGAGGTCTCCGGCGGCCATTTTCATGGTGGCAATGCCGTAGTTATCTCTGCCCAGCGTGCGCCCAGCCCCCCTGCATACCTCTCCCTTTTGGATCAGTGTATGCAGCTCTATTGCCTACCATACACTGAGTCTCCGTAGTTGATTATAGTTCCATGGTGCAGGATTATTTCTGCATTGTATGTGACCTATGCTATCACTGTCTTTCTCTATTTTTTTCACAAACTGTCATTTCTTTCAACTGTCTCTATCTCTGATTCCTGCCCTGCTTACAGGTGTTTATGATATCTCACATATATAAAGGTAAGTATTTGTGAGAATTGTCACATACTGTTGTGTGTTACACTCTACCATATCTGAGCAGTAAGCTCCTGCAGGTTCCTCAAGCATCAGACAGGGCCAGTATTTTGCCTTCCTAACTAGTATATATACACTCAGTGGTTGCATTAAACTCAGTGCCATATTGTGTGCGATATTGCTCTACAGCTACTCTAAGAGACAATAATGTGCACTCTGCTGCACCCACTCTGCTATTTGGCAGATCAGGTGCTGCAGGTTTAAGTGAGGAGATGGTATAGGATGGATTATGTGCAAGGAGTTATAATCCACCAGGTCCTTCTAATGTCTCGGTCCCTGTGTAGGAAACCCCTTGGGCTTCCTTTTATCTCAGGTCCTGGCCACTTAGCGGTGCCTGCTGGTTTCCCCTCTATGGGGTTATCACAGCAGTCTGGCTTTTGTTACCCTCACAGGGATTGCCACAACAGATTACTGCTATGCAGATTCCTCCTGTGCCCCCACCAGGGGTAGATGGCGGGGAATTGGTATGAAATACCGCCGGCCATTCGATTCCCGGCAGTGGCAGGCCGACATCAGCAGAGATCCCTGCAGCGGAAGCCCGACAGCGCTGGAAATCCCGATCGTGGATAGGTAAGTATTGTCTAACCTAACCCTCCTTAGGGGTGCCTAACCCTAACCTCCCCCCCCAAGTGCCTAACCCTAATCCCCCCTCTAAGTGCCTAACCACCCCCTTCCCCGCTGCCTAAACCTGAGTCCCCCGGGGGGGTGCCTAACTCTAAGTCCCCCCCCCGGGGTGCCTAACCCAGTGCCCCCAGCAGTGGCCTTTATAGAGTGAACCCAGGTAGTGGTCCCCCCTATGATGTGAACAAAGGGGTAGGGAGAGAGGGGCAATATCACCTTGAGGAAGACGAAACGCGTCGGTGAGGGTGTGGAATCACTGCATGTCCGGAAGGGAATAATCATAAGGACTAATCCAAGTAAAGGTATCCAGGCCTGGAGGGAATATCAGATTATACCTACTTGTGATATGCATATGTTTTGCCTCATTCTGGTACGCAGGATTACTCACCACTAATACTGCACGTTAGTTCTTTGTGTTTGGAAATTAAAATGGTGTTATGCTATGTGGAGCTCCTCTTGTGTTCTTTTTTTGAGGTCTACATTAACAGAGGTGGCTCAAGGAAATGTGAAGGAGCATTTATTGGAGTTTTGAAGAAATTTGGCTAAAGACAATTGGAACTTTGAGGGACAATTTCTATCGGATGATACTTTTATAGTAATCTGGTCGAACTTTTCTTTCCTAGAAGGCGCACAAATTTCCACATGTATGTTTATTGATTATTATATAGTATTGGTGAGACTATTTGGATTTCTGTTGCTGCTCCTGACATTTTGCGCAATAGAGACCATACTTTCTGTTGTGCTGTCCGTCTCCGCCCATGGGGGATTGGCTGCTAAAATAATTTTATATTAGCAGCCAAGCACCCACGGGCAGAGCCGGGCTGGAGCTCACCCTTCCGGCTCCAGGATTCCGCCAAGGGTGAAATACAATACTTACCGCTGCCGCCCACAACTCTGTTCTCCCACGTCTCTTCACTCACGGTGGTGTGAGGTTCTGGTTTTGTTGTGGGCCCGGGGTGGTAATAGGAGCAGACACTGAAGCAGATTTAAAAATAAACATGGAGTTTTTAATGAGTGGCTTAACAGA
Source organism: Taudactylus pleione (assembly GCA_031769625.1). Lineage (NCBI taxonomy): Eukaryota > Metazoa > Chordata > Amphibia > Anura > Myobatrachidae > Taudactylus > Taudactylus pleione. The sequence goes on along the minus strand of JAUIMM010000799.1, from coordinate 1,761,443 downwards.
CATGAATGTGGCAAAACAGAAAGTCCGGGTTTAGCACTAAAGTGCACTTGGGAACTGTAGTGAGGCAATGGAAAAAAGTCCAGGTAGTGATAACAGAAGACAGTCCAGTATTCCAGGTCTTGTGAAACTGAAAATTAATTGCAGGTTGTAACTGGATGGTAGCAAACACCCTTGACTCCAGTACAGGGGTACTGTGTAGAATTTTGGAATTGTTATCACAGGAGAGGGATCTAGACAGAGCATCTGCTTTCTGGTTAAGTGCTCCAGAATGGAAGGTCAGAGTGAACTGGAAACGTGTGAAGAATATTGCCCATCGGGCCAGACGAGGACTCACACACTGGATGTTCTTGAGGAAGAGAGGGTTCCTATGATCGGTGCAGACAGTGAAAGGAAATTTAGCCCCTTCCAACAGGTATCTCCATTCCTTTAGCACCAATTTCACTGCTAAGAGTTCTTGTTCTCCTATGGCATAGTTCCTTTCAGCAGGAGAAAATTTATTGGAAAAGAAACCACAAGGGTGAACTCGGTTATCTTCATAACGCTGGGACAGAACAGCTCCTACTGCCTCTGATGATGCATCAACCTCCAATAAGAAAGGTCTATCTAAGTCTGGTTGTCTGAGAACTGGAGCTGTAATAAAAGCTTGTTTCAAAAGCTGGAAGGCTGTCTCTGCCTCAGGTGACCAAAGGGCAGGATTAGCGCCTTTTCAGGTCAGGGCCGTGATGGGAGCCATCAAAGACGAAAATCCCTTGATAAAGCGTCTATAGTAGTTGGCAAATCCGAGCAGTCTCTGAATGGCTTTCAGTGTTTGAGGTCGAGACCAAACCAGGATCGCCTGAACCTATTTGGGGTCCATTTCTAGACTGGAGCCAGAAATGACGTAACCAAGGAATGGCACTCTGGGTACACTAAAAACACATTTCTCCAGTTTGCAGTAAAGGTGATTCTTCCTTAGACGGGATAGCACTTCCTTCACATGTTTATGATTCTCTTCTAGAGAAGACGAAAAAATCAATATATCGTAAAAATAGACAACTACTGAAACATATAAGTAGTCCCAGAAAATTTCGTTAACAAAGCCTTGAAAGACAGCAGGGGCATTGCACAAAGCAAAGGGCATCACCAAGTATTCAAAGTGCCCATCTCTGGTATTAAAAGCGGTCTTCCACTCATCACCTGAGCGGATAGGATTAAGATTATAAGCCCCTCGAAGATCTAATTTAGAAAAAATGACGGATCCTTTGACTTGGTGATTAGTGGAAGCGGGTATCGATTTTTGACCGTTATATCGTTGAGACCCCAGTAGTCTATACATGGTCTTAAGTCACCATCCTTCTTGCCAACGAAAAAGAACCCAGCTCCTTCAGGAGAGGTGGAAGGACGAATGAATCCTTTCTCCAAGTTCTCTTTGATGTATTCAGACATCGCTTTGGTCTCTGGCATGGATAGAGGATAGGTGCAGGCACGAGGAGGCATCTTGTCAGGCAATAAGTCGTTTGGACAATCCCATTCCCTGTGAGAAAAGATATTCGCTTGTTGTTCAGAAAAGACGTCAGTAAACATTTGATACTCCTTGGGAATTGCTGGAGATACTGATGAGATCGTTTTCCTCACAGGTCGTATCTTGGGAAGACAGGATTTCTGACAGTCAACTCCCCATGAAATGATTTGCATCGAGCACCAGTCGATCCTGGGATTGTGCTGGTGTAACCAGGGTAGCCCTAAAATGATTTCTTGGGAGGCCTCAGTTATCACTAAGAATTTTAGAGACTCAGAATGGAGTGCCCCAATATGGACCAGTACTGGTTGAGTTTCCTTTGTGACAACTCCGTTAGCCAGAGGACGTCCATCTACAGCGGTCAGGGAAATCGCGTGATCAAGGGATGAACAAGGAATCTGTAGCTTGTTAACTAAACTGGAGGTCATAAAATTTCCGACTGCTTCAGAATCTTGTAGAGCAGTAACAAAGACAGGTTTTGACTTGATCTTTGGCTAAGATCAATACAAAATCTTTAGAATTTGGGGACGAGCTCATAACTCCTAACTTGATGTCACCAGGGTGAGTTAGGAGCGGGCGTTTCCCGATTTTCAGGAACAGGAGACCACCAGGTGACCCGATTCTCCACAGTATAGGCAGAGGTTTTTTAATATTCTTCTCTGACGTTTCTTTTTGGAGAGATGGGTATGATTCACCTACATTGGCTCTTCATCTGTAGAAGGAGGAGTAGATGACCATTGCTGGTCAGTTCTGTGCTTTTCAGCTTGACGTTCTCTGAAGCATAGGTCAATCTTATTACAGAGGGAAATCATATCGTTTAGGTTAGCAGGAAGGTCACGGGTGACCAGATCATCCTTTAGTCGATCAGAAAGCCCATGCCAGAAAGCTGAGGTGAGGGCTTCCTCATTCCACTTGAGTTCTGATGCTAAAATCTGAAACTGTACGGCATATTGGCTGACAGGACGGGATCCTTGTTTCAGTGTCATAATACTAGATGAGGCTGATACAGTACGTCCAGGCTCATCAAAAATCCTCCTGAATGATGTCACAAAGTCAGTGTAGTTTTCCAGCAGAAAATCTGAACACTCCCAGAGTGGGGAAGCCCAATCCAAGGCTGAGCCAGACAACAGAGACACGATGTATGCCACTTTAGTTCTTGCAGTGGGAAAATTATCAGGCTGTAAGGTGAAGTGTATATCACACTGATTCAGGAATCCACAACAAAGCTTGGGATTGCCGTCAAATTTACTTGGCATAGGAAGGTGTAAGTGGGAGGATGTCCTGTAACCTATATTTGCAGACAAAGGAGCAGGTGTAACTACTGTTGCACTAGGAGTGGATAGACAAGTTTGCAAATTATCCTGTCGTTTAGTTATTTCTTGCATGAACTGAGCCATTTGGTGCTGCATAGCTTCCAGGTTTTCCAAACGGCTCGCAATACACTGGAATAAATCCGCTCCAGACTCCTGTCCCGTGGCCGGGTCCATGGGGCCAGTGCAAACTGTGAGGTTCTGGTTTTGTTGTGGGCCCGGGGTGGTAATAGGAGCAGACACTGAAGCAGATTTAAAAATAAACGTGGAGTTTTTAATGAGTGGCTTAACAGACATGAATGTGGCAAAACAGAAAGTCCGGGTATAGCACTAAAGTGCACTTGGGAACTGTAGTGAGGCAATGGAAAAAAGTCCAGGTAGTGATAACAGAAGGCAGTCCAGTATTCCAGGTTTTGTGAAGCTGAAAATGAATTGCAGGCTGAAGTGAATAATGTCCAGAGGAAATGCAAGTGGAGGCAAGGTGCAGGGTGACAGCTGACACACATGTACTCAGGCAAGGGAGAGGCAATGGAGGAGGCAGGAGAATCCAGCGGGGCTGGAACAGGCAGGCTGAAGCAGGCTAGGTAAAGATCCCAACAGACAGGTGAATGAGCACAGGAATTCTCTCTCAGCTCTCGATGAGAAACACGTTGCACTGGCAATGAAAGGAAGCTCTGCACTCCCTTAAATACCCAGTGCCGCACTGTGACAGGCTAGAGAGAGCACGTGACACACTGGGATAGGGCAACTAGGTCACATGTCTGGAAGCAAGATGGCGGCGCCCATTCCAGAATGGAACGGAAGCACCACCAGGCCTAACCAGACCAGAGTGACAGTATGCCCACACAGGACTACATGCAGCCAATGCACCCCGCCAGACACCCCTCGCCATAGCATCCTCACAGGTATTACCTGCCGGCCGGCATGCCGAGAAACCCTGGTCGTGACAGGCGGGAGCCGGTAGTCTAGCTGGGGAGTGTGCTCCAGCCCAGCTCCGCTTGTGAGTGAAGAGACGTGGAGGACAGAGGTGCGGGCGGCGGGTGCAGGAGCGGGAATCAAGTTAAGTATTGCATTTTTTTGTATATTTGTAACGGGCATGGGGGACCACTTCTGGGGACATTCCTAAGAAACAATAAATATGGGGGGACAGTACTGGGGGCGCTGGTGTTTTGGATGGTAGTGCTCTCTGCACTATACAAATTACCTTGGCTTTCGGGAAGCTGACAAGGCGGGAAGAAAGGATCTTTGCCGCTTACCAATTTTACACGCCCACAACACAATCATTTGAATTACAACTGAACCAGGAGGCTGGCTAGCCATGATGATGTCGAAAAACAGGACAGTGAAATTGCCCACCCAAGAAAAACAAAAAATTCAGTTCCCCCCATAGAGTCTGAGATGTCATCTGATGACAAGAGAGATTGCAGATGTCTCTAACCCTGAGTTCCCTCCACTGAAAATGGAGACTCGGTTGGGGTTAATATTCCTGCCTTGGTGTGGTCTGTCAGAGCCGTTTTAGTCAGAGGATGACAAACCAGCTCCTCTGTCCAAGCAGGCTCTGTTTGTACCGATAAAGGGCTACTTCTGTGGAATTCCCTTTATCAGGTCATTTAGTTGATTGGTGAACACCCAGTAAGAGGTATCAACCTCAGAGACATTTGACTGCGTGTTATCCATTTCCTATTTATTGCATGAAATGGAACTCATCCCCTGCAGTGGATTCACACGTAAGACAGTTACATACAAGTGCTACGTTACCTATGCCTTCCATTTCTTCCCTGAAGGTTAGGAAGGTGGAGGTTTGCTGGGAGTCTATATAACCTCTCAAATGCTTCTGGGACTCAGATGACTTTGATTGTTAACATCAGAGATGCAGCCACTTACAGTACATATGGAAGGCTGCTCTGGATATCAGTCTCCTGACTTCCAGTGTCCCGGCTGCAGCTGTGTCTGCTCGCCGTTTCCTGTGGTTACGTTCTTGGAGGGCAGGTGCGGATTCCAAGAAAGGCCTACCATGCTCACCATACATGGGCAAGTATTGTTCGGTCCTGACATGGACAGGATTGTGGACACGATGGCAGTGGTTAATTCTGTTTCTGCCTTCGGCTTCAGCGAAGCCTTGCACCTCTTCCTTTCGATCCTTACTTTCTCTTTTACATCAATAATTTTTTTTATTAGAATATTTGTCCGTGAAACACGGAGGGGAGGGGGTACAGAAAGGAGAAAAAGGGAGGGGGGGAGGGAAGGGAATTCGGAAAATAGCCAAAAAAAAAATTACAACATTTCCAATCGTACATACAATAAGTGAGAAGCGGATATTACGAACCACAGGTTATTCTTGTACTCTATGGTTACATTGTAATAAAGCATTATTGGAAAATAAAACAATAATATACCTTACAATAATATAGGGATCTAAGGGGATTCGAGGAGAAGTAATGCACCTTCCCCAGCTGCAGTAAACCTTGACCAACTAGACCACTTCTCTACAGGGGGAGAGGACGGAGGGATACCGGGTAGACCTACAGATTCCATTAAAAATGCAAAATGGATCTTGCGGATTATTTTAGAGAGGGGAGGAGGGGATGGGCATTTCCAATGTTGAGCAATAGCTGCTCTTGTGGCAATGAATATATGTCCTAGAACGTAGCAATCCGCCTTAGATAGACCCGAAGGGTAAATATGTACCAGTGCCAGAGCAGGGGATTCCTGGATGCGTACTTGTAGGACTTTATGGGCTAATGTAAACACCTCGTTCCATAGACGTATGCAGGTACAACTCCAGAAGATATGGAATATATCGCCTACTTCCATACAATTTCTCCAGCAGAACTTCGATTGAGAATGCCATATTTTATGTAGTTTAGCTGGCGTGAAGTAAAGCCTCTGTAACAATTTATATTGCATTTCAAGGTGGTTGTGGCATCTGGAGAAGCGGTGGGCTATTAAGTATATGGATTCCCATTGAGGGGGTGTTAATGTGATTTGTAGGTCAGCTTCCCATTGGAGTTGCGAGGGGGATTTACCCAATTCCCCTCTATCTTGGTATATAGAGGACCAAAACCGTATTGACCCTCTGGAGTTCCCTGATGACAGTCTGGATAGGATGTGGGCAGGTGGGATGTGTAGGGAGTCCGGGATTTTAAATATACTCAACAGCCAATGGTGTATACGGGTATACGTAAATAATTCCCTGTCTGGTAGGTTGTATTGTTGTTGAAGGGAGGCAAAAGTTCTAATAGATCTATTAATAATCAGATCAGAGATAGAAGAGATGCCGCAGGGTTGCCATCGGGAAATGTTTAGATCAGGTATTAAATGTGATAGGGATCCTAAGGAGAGGTTACTAGTCGGTAAAGAAATTCCCCTAGCAGAGATCGCTGTTAGATCCAAGGCCATTAAGGAATCCACAACGGCTCGAGGAGTATCTTTCGCCAGAGGACGCAGTTGTTTAGGGGTCCACAAAAAATCCCATAGGGGATATGAGCATAGTTCCCTCTCCAAATCTACCCATGGTTTGGTTCCACGGGGGAGGGACCAGTCACCTAGCTGAGCCACCAGACAAGCATAATGGTAAGCGAACAGATCGGGGACTTCGAGCCCACCTAACTTGCGCTGTCTAGTTAATCGAGAATAGGCGATTCTAGGGGTTTTTCCCTTCCAAATATATTTCAAAATTAAGGAGTGAATCTGTCGAATATAATGTTTTTGGATTAGATAGGGGATTGCTCGGAACAAATACATAAGTTTTGGTAAAATCGACATTTTGAACGCTGCTAGTCTACCCAACCAAGATATTTCAAAACTTAACCACCGTTTTAATAGTTCATCTATGTGGGTCAAAAGGGGCTTAAAGTTCAATTCTGCTAAGTTTGATATAGTATTAGATATATGGATCCCTAGATATGATATGGAGTTCTCCTTCCATATGTATTTGAATTCTGTTTTAAATCTTGTCAATGTTTCGAGTGGGATATGAAAAGGCAGGGCTTCTGTTTTAGTAGTATTGAGTTTATAGAATGACGCAGTGCTATAGTGATCTATGATGTCGTGTAGGGCTGGAAGTGAAGATCCTGGGTTGGTAACGAATAGGATTACGTCATCTGCAAACAAACTCAGTTTATGTAGTGTAGAACCCACCTTAATACCCGGAAATGCATTAGACCCTCTAATTGTAGCTGCAAATGGCTCGACAGCCAGAATGTACATAAACGGGGAAAGGGGACAGCCCTGTCTAGTACCATTTGTTAGTTCAAAAATTGGAGATGGAAATCCATTGCTTAATACCGATGCAGATGGACAACTATAGAGTGCCGAGATGGAGGTCGCTATTTCACCCTGGAACCCAAATTTTACTAAGACAGCATTAAGAAAATCCCAATTTAGACGATCAAACGCCTTTTCGGCGTCTAGGGAGAGAAGTACAGCCTCGCGTTTTTCCCTGAGTAAGAATTCGGCAAGGTCGTATACTCTACGGGTATTGTCGGATGTTTGTCTACCATGAACGAATCCTGCCTGGTCCGGATGGATTAATTTTGAAATATAGGGGGACAGTCTATTAGCGATTAATTTAGAGTAAATTTTCACGTCAGTATTGAGCAATGCAATGGGTCTATAAGTCTGGCATAGAGAAGGATCCTTTCCCTGCTTGTGTATAGTGATTATTTGGGCTTGGAGCATTTCCTTAGGGAAGGAGCCCATTTTAGTAGTATACAAAAAAAGATCTCTGAGTACAGGGGAAAGTTCTGTTGCAAATTTTTTATAAAAAGAGTTCGTGAATCCATCCGGACCAGGAGCCTTTTCCGAAGGCATGGAGCCAATCACCCCCAATATCTCCTCGGTGGACCATGAAGAGTTAAGGGATTCTAGATCATCCTCACTCAATGCAGGGAGCTCCAAATCCCTCAGGAAAGAAGACATAATAGTAGCGTTAGGTTGGGGGATTGAGGAGTCATCTTTTAGGTTATACAACTTCGCATGGTACCTAGAGAATTCTCTAGCTATATCTGAGGGATTAAGAAGGGTACGTCCGTCAGAGGAACGTATAGCATTAATTCTATTTCTAGCGTGTCTAGACCGAAGTCTAGCAGCAAGAAATTTGCCAGATCTGTTTCCCAGAGCATAGAACCGTTGTTGCATTTTAGTATAGGCCGATTGCATACGGGATAGGAACATCTTATGGAGTTGATTTCGGATAGAGACTAGTTCTCTTTTGAGCACGCGCGAGGGATGAGTTCTATTCAGTGACTCCACCTGATGGAGCCTTTCCTCTAAAGCTGTCTGTTTGTTAAGATATTGCCTTCGAAGTCTAGCTCCCATCTGGATGGCCACCCCTCTTAAAACAGCTTTCAGGGCACACCAAAATGTAGGGTATGAGGTATCTAGGGGAGAATTAGTCTCTAGATAGGTTGACATAGCTTTAGCCAATGCATCAACCGCCTCCAGGGAAGATAATAAGTAACTAGGAAATCTCCACTGTCTAGGGGGTAATGTAGATCGGGAGGGGTTCCACGTACATGTCACGGCAGCATGATCGGACCACACCACTGGGACAATGGTAGATCTATGGGTGTGTTGCAATGTCCACTTATCCGTTAGTATGTAGTCGATACGAGAGTAAGAATTGTGTACGTGTGAGAAATACGTGTAATCCCTATCTTGAGGTGAGTTTGTCCTCCAAGCGTCGTATAAATCAAACTCAGCGAGCAGACGCCGCAGGGCGCCAGTAGGACTCCCTCTCCCAGAGGAACCCGGAGCCGGTGGTGTCCTGTCAAGCCTGTCATCTACCACTAAATTAAGGTCCCCCATTAGTACAAGGTGTCCCTGTCTAACCTTTTGAAGCCTTTCTAGGAATTTACGCAAGAAAGACGCTTGACGCGAGTTAGGGGCATAGATCGAGACTAGTGTCATCACTTTATCCTCCAATTTCCCAATTACAATAAGGTAGCGGCCATCTTTATCAGCTATCTTCGATATTAGTTCAAATTGCACTGAACTATGAAACAGAATGGCTACTCCATTCCTTTTAAAAGGGCCATTAGCATAGTGAGCAGTGGGATATCTGGGGTTACTAATGACTGGGGGGGCTAAAGAAGAGAAATGGGTTTCCTGGAGGGCGACTACTTTAGCTTTTTCTTTGTGAAATGTATCAAGAGCAAAACGTCGTTTATTTGGGGAGTTGAGACCATGTGTGTTTAGACTAAAAAACGTAACCATGGGGTATGGTAAAATGCTTGTATAAGCGTAGAAATGTTAGCGGTCCAGATTCCCAAAAGGAAAAAGGGGGGGGGGGGGGTACGAGGGTAACACAGGGTATTGGGGGAGGGGGAATGGGGAATAGAAAAACTGAAATGACCCAGAGAAAAAAATTTGGGTCATAGTGTTTGTCTCCGGGATACCTTGGAGACAAAACCAAAAGAGAAAAAACAGCGGGGTGGAGGCCATCATAAGGCTCACCCATACAGTAATCCAACCATCATAAATAACTGTCATTATAAAGAAATATAAAGATCAAGATAAACATATAACTGGATCTAAATTTCAACAAAACGGTCCTAGATAATATGGGGCAATGAAAAATGGCAATAACATCACTACCAATATTAGTCGGAAACTGGCTCGGCAGTGAGAGAGTTGTCCAATATCTATAAATATAATATATGTCAATCGAAATTGTGTAGATATAAATCACAATAGAAACATAGGGCCTGATTCAGACCCACTCGCGAGCGGCTGTCCGCTCGCAAGTGGTCGATGTTATGGACTGAGCATGCGCACGACGGAGGGAGCTCCGTCGTGCGCATGCGCCAGACGCGACGAGCGAAGGAAAGTCCTTCGCTCGTTGTGTCCGATCAAAGGGGGCGTGTTGTCAATGTTGATTGACAGCACGCACCCTTTGGTGGGCGTGCCGGGGGCGTGCCTCCCTGACGGGGGCGTTCCCACGGGAACGCCTCCCGTCAGAAGCCGGCCCACTGACATCACTAGTGATGTCAGTGGGAGTGATTTTGGCTCTGATAGAGCCAAAATCACTCCGGAGCTTGCGGTTGAAAACCTCAACCGCAGGCTCCGGCTCGCAATTTCGATGGTCGCGATGGTTACGACCATCGCGGCCATCACAATGCACGCTCGTATAGCCTGTGGGTGGTGACCCACAACTATACGAGCGTCCAGGAGGACGCTCCATTTTCATGGAGCCCGGCCCTCATTCAGAGCGTGCGCTCTGCTCAGAGCGTACGGCTCTGAATGAGGGCCATAGTTTGCTGTTTCCAGGATCAACAGAATTTCGATTTTGATAACAGAGCCTAGTAATTTGAAAATATACCATGTATGGTGGCGCTAAAGCGGTAAGACTAACAGCTAATAAGAGACATGGATATAGCTAATGGTAGGTAACTTACAATATCCACATATGACATCTGGTATGTATCAAATCTAGAACAGTATATACTCATGCCCAAAAGCATTTTAACTATGAGCTGGAATCGTCCTACCAGTGACTTTTAGATAACAGTACAGTCCGGGAAGATTCAATCGGCAGAAGCAGATTTAGAAGCTGAAATAGGAATGTCCCAGTCTGCGAGAAGCTTAACTCCAGCTTCAATAGAAGAAATCACATATGTGGAAGACTCGTATTGTATCAAAATCTTGACTGGAAATCCCCAGCGGTAGGAGATGTCATTTTCTCGGAGAGCGGCAGTGATGGCGTGATATGAGCGCCTTTTATCCAGAGTGTAGGAGGAAAGATCTGGAAAAATTTGTAAGCCACCCAAAGCGTCTGAGCCTTCCGCCAATCTTGCCGCCTTTAGAATATTCTCCTTGATGTGGAAAAAATGAATCCTCATCAGGGTGTCTCTGGGGAAGTTGGAGGATCCCCCCCTTGGTCTCGGCAGACGATGAATTAGATCGATTAGCAGGTCATGCTCAGACGCTAATGGGAGTAATTTCTGAAAGAGCTCAATCACGTATCCCTGGAGCTCACCAGGCGCGACGGAATCTGGGATGCCTCTAATCTTTAGGTTATTTCTTCTTGATCTGTCCTCGAGATCTGCTAATTTATCTCTGGTGGAGGTCATCTCGGTCTGTAGCTCAGAGTGAGCTGTAAGAAGGTCATTGTGGGATTCCACCAACTCCTGCATCTTGCACTCTAAATGATCTGTACGACCCGCAATTCCCACAAGATCCGCTCGGAGAGATTGGACTGAAGTTTCCAAACCAGTGAGGATGTCTGTACGAAAAGCGGTAAATAAGTGTAGCATTGTCTGGGTAGTGAGGGGAGCCGAAGGGTCGAGATCCAAACCCGTTCCTGTCTGTGGAGAGGATCCCATAGACAAAGGTCCTACCGCAGATCCTGAGGGTTTCACTGGAGTGGTTGTGAGTGTTTCGTTTCTAGGTATAGCTGGTTTAGGGAATTGAATAGGGGCTGATTGACGGGGGGTTTTCCCCCCTTTCTTCGTCGGCATGGTGTTAAATAAATATAATATCGAAACTCCAGGAGTGGGTTTAGGTAGATAGAGAGCTTGAGATGATAATGTTAGATCCGGTCTTCAGTACATTACTGTATCGGTGAGTTAATAATCAGTCCATTATAAAAGATATCCAGTCCCAGACCCGCTCATCGGGAGTTATCTTGGGCAATTACATATTCAATATTCAATGGAGCAAATGTAGGGAGCCCAGTAATCTGAAGACTTACACAGAGGAATCACTGGAGTATGACAGGTGTTGTTCTCACAATGGCTGCCTGTAGTTCTATGTCTAAAGCTTCATAGGTGGCACAAGCTGATGAATATTAGTGTAAACTCTCACCTCTGAATAAGATAGGCAGGGCTTTACTCCTGGATTCCTGGCTTACAAGACGTTTTGTTTTGTATGGTATGTGTCTCAGGATGGGCTTTATACTTTAGTCCCTGGCTTCAGGTCTGAGCTAGGCCGCAGGAAGTGGGCCCCGCCAGGAGACTCCCCGCAGGCAGATCAGGGATGCCGGCAGCAGCACTAACCCCCGAGCGTTCTATGAAGCCCTCAGCCGACAGAAGGAGGCCACAGCACGGAGCAGGAGGCAGTCCGGTGCGAGGATATGGGAGTCGCAAGATGGTGCCAGCGGGTGCTGCGCCGAGCGCTCGGCGCCAGCGTTGAGGCAGTCCAGGGACTCCCCGCTTCACACCGGCGGCCCCGTCAGGCGGCACAGCTAGAGAGGAGGAGGAGAGGTGCACTCCGGCGGCCAGGGACAGGGTCAGAGCGGGATCCGGGAGGCTGGATACGTGGACTATAGCGGAGCTCAGAATTTAGGCGTCCGCCATCTTAGCTTGCCAGGCCACGCCCCTCGATCCTTACTTTCTCAAGGTTAGCCCACAGGTCAGGCCTTCCCAAACCTGTCAGCTCCTGGAAAGGCTGTCAAACCCAAGAAACAGGCCTGGAGTACAAGACATCCTACTTCCAAGTCTGAAGATAAACCCTCCACCTAACGGGATGGGCCTCCCTGTGGGGGATCCCAGGGTGGGAGACCGACTTCAGTTCACCCAGTGTTGGTGTAAGACCACTGCAGACACCTGGGTAAGAGAAGTGGTCTCTCACGGGTATGCCCTCTCCTTTCACAGAAGACCTCCTCATCAGTTTTTCTGCACAGGCCTTCAGTCAGTTAAAGACAAGGCCTTACAACTCCAGAAGGACGTAAAATTTCCAGTTTCGGGCTCTACCGTTTAGCCTCTACTGCACCTCGGGTATTTACCAAAATGATGGCGGTAATGGCAGCCCATCTGCGACTGCAGGAGGTCCACCTGTTACCTTACCTGGATGACCTTTTACTGTTGGCAGGGTCTCCAGAGGTACTTCACCACCTACAGCTGACGCACAGGTGGTTGATCAATTGGAAGTAGTCCTCCCTGATTCCATCTCAAAGAATGCTTCATCTGGGAGCGCTGCTGGATTCACAACAGTAGCGGATCTTTCTGATTGCGGAAAAGATCTCCACTTTGCTGACTCGAGTCCGCAGATGCCTACACAGTCACCGCGTGTCCTTCCACTCAGCAATGCAGTTACTGGGTTCCATGGTATCGACTTTCAACATGGTGGAATATTCCCAGTTTCATTCCCTGCCTCTACAGAAATTGATCCTCTCCAGATGGGACGGATTACCCATTGGATAAAGGCACAAATGATGGTGCTTTCTCCGGAGGTACATCTATCTCTTGCTTGGTAGCTGTGGACGGGTCACCTCACCAGAGGGCTCCCCTTTTGAATTCCAGACTGGGTCCTCCTAACGACGGACGCAAGTCTCTGGGGTTGGGGCGCAGTGACAGATCCACACTCATTTCAGGGCCCTGCAACAAGCCAGACTTATACTTCACGGAAAGCCCATGTAAGTTCAGTCGGACAACGCCACGACATAGCTTCAACCATCAAGGGGGAACTAGAATCAGGTGGTAATGACATAGGTGTCATGCATTCTGACATGGGCGGAAGGTCATCTCCCAGCCATATCGGCAGTGTTCATTCCAGGAGTTCTCAATTGGGAAGTGGACTTTCTCAGCCGTCATGATGTGCATGCCGGGGAATGGTCTCTTCACCAAGAAGTGTGCTCCTAGTGCACAAGCGGGGCCTTCCGGACGTGGTCCTCTTGGCCTCCCGACACAATCACAAACTGCTAGTGTAAAACGGGTCCAGGACAAGAGACGCCAAGGTTCTATTGGTAGACGCTCTGTCAGTCATGTGGACCTTCCAGTTTGTGTACCCGTTTCCTCCAATCTCACTTTTTCCTCGAGTACTTCGAAAGTTCAAACAAAAAGGAGGCACTGTCCTGCTGGTGGCTCCAGCGTGGCCCAGGCATCACTCTCCATCGACATCCTTTTGCTGTTGCCTCAGCGTCCCGACCTGTTGTCTCAAGGTCCTTGCCTTTACCCGGATCGGGGTCATCTGTCTTTGACGGCATGTCTCTTCAGATATCCCTCCTAGGTCCAAGGGTTTTCTGGCTCTGTGGTTAACACCATGCTCAGAGCATATAAACCAGCCTTTGCCAGGATTTACCACAGAGGGTGGCACATCTACTTTTCAATGTTGTCGTCCCAGATGTTACGATCCCCAGGTGTTTTGGATATCCAGAGTTTTGGCTTTCCTGCAGGCGGGTTTGGATCTTGATCTCCGCCTTGCCTCGCTGTAGGTGCATGTATTTGCTCTGCCAGTGTGGTTCCAGCAAAGGTTTGCTCCTCTTCCTGATATCCGCACTTTCCTACAGTGTGTCCTTCGCATTCAGCCTCCCTTTGTCCCTCCTGGGGCTCCTTGGGATTTGGCTGTTGTCCTTAGGGCCCTCCATTTGAACCCCTGGACTCAGTAGATCTCAAATGGCTAACAGCTAAGACTGTTTGTTTTTCTTCTGGCTATATCTTCCGCCAGAGTAGAGTCAGACTTGGGGGCTCTCTTTTGTCGTTCCCCATTTCTAGTTTTTCATCAGGACAGGGCTGTGCTTCGGACTCTTTCTAAGGTGGTTTCTAGTTTCCACATTAATGAGGAAATTATTGTACCGGCCTTTATTTCTCCAGAACTCTCGGCAGGTGAGGCCTCATTGGATGTGGAATGTGCCCTCAGGATTTATGTGGAACGTACTACTTCCCTTCGGAAATCGGACTCCTTGTTTGTCCTCTACGAATTTCACAAGGGATGGCCAGGCAATAAACCATGGCTAGATGGTTTTGTATGATGATCTCTGAGGCTTACACTCACGAAGGCCTTTCTGTTCCACCTTGTTACTGCTCATTCTACATGGCCTGTTGGTTCCTCGTGGGCAGCTCGCCGTGGCACCTCGGCTGTTCAGCTTTGTACGGAGGGCCACGTGGTCTTCTGTCCAGACCTTTCTGAGGTCTTTTGATACCTTTGCTTCTCAGGATGCTTCCTTTGGGTGCTGGATTCTCCTTTCAGCACAGGAGCGTCCCCACCCTTAATGGTCAGATCTCTGGGCTGGTAACACACAGTGACCTGATGTGAGGGGGAGAGCAGTAGTATAATAGGGGCTGATGGTTCCTGATGTATGAGATACACCAGAGAGTGTGGGGAGGAGACTGGTCAGATCTCTGGGCTGGTAACACACAGTGACCTGATGTGGGGGGGAGAGCAGGAGTATAATAGGGGCTGATGGTTCCTGATGTATGAGATACATCAGAGAGTGTGGGGAGGAGACTGGTCAGATCTCTTGGCTGGTAACGCATAGTGACATGATGTGAGGGGGAGAGCAGGAGTATAATAGGGACTGCTGGCTCCTGATGTATGAGATACACCAGAGAGTGTGGGGAGGAGACTGGTCAGATCTCTGGGCTGGTAACACACAGTAACATGATTTGAGGGGGAGAGCAGGTGTATAATAGGGCTGATGGATCCTGATTCCCCCACTGGTCAGATATATTTCCCACATTAGTCTGTATTGACAGAGGAGGGTGTAGGATAAGAGATTGCTGTAGTGACTGAGCAAGGAGAATATGTGACTCTTTCTGTAATAAGTGTTTATTACTCACCTGTGTTGATATCTGTAGGAATTTCCTCCTCCTTACACTGCTGATCACCCCTCACATATGTCTCTTCTTCTCCCTCTGTATCTTCTGCCTTCATATCAGTCACATATGTCTCTTCTTCTCCCTCTGTATATTCTGCCTTCATATCAGTCACATATGTCTCTTCTCTCTTTATATCTTCTACCTTATTATCTGCACCCTAAATAATACATAAAACATTAAAATAACTTTTATAATGTCTGATGTCGTTAATTGAGATTAAACAGTATAAAATCAGAGTATAAGAGACACACAGTTTTAATACAGATCATGCAGTAGAAAGTCACTTTGATATTCGGAAATACCCTAATTCCCATTTACCTGATGCTCCAATGGGATCCTTGGTTTCTCCTCTGTACAGTCCTGTGAATAAAGAGGATGGGGACATCTCTCTGGGGTATTTCTGTTAATGGGTCCATCTGTATGAGACACACAGTCACTGAGTACATTGTGTATATCAGGGCTCGACAAAACCCGGGGGCCAGGTCGCCATGGCGACCAGATTTGGCTGCCTGGCGACCAGGTTTTCAGCAACCCCCGGGCTCTGTAGTGCAGACCGCGAGCGCGGTCCACACTACAGAGTAACAAACATACAGCTGTCAGCGGCAGCTGTATGTTTGTTATAGCAGCCGATGAGAGTCTATCAGACTCTCATTGGCTTCTGCGTCGTTAACGGAGTGAGCCGGCTGGAGCTCACTACTCATGAGCTCCACCTTCCGGCTCACCCCGCAGCAGGTTGGGAGAGACATCATTACGTCTCTCCCATAGTGCAGAGGAGTGGACAGTGGCGGTAGTCGGCAGGAGCGGGGATCAGGTAAGTTGCGTTTTGTTTTTTTTTTATTGAAGGGGCACTGCATAGGGGGGATGGCCGCTACTCTAGGGGCACTGCATAGGGGGGATGGCCGCTACTGTAGGGGCACTGCATAGAGGGGGATGGCCGCTACTGTAGGGGCACTGCATAGAGGAGAATGGCCGCTACTGTAGGGGCACTGCATAGAGGAGGATGGCCACTACTGTAGGGGAACTGCATAGAGGGGGATGGCCGCTACTGTAGGGACACTGCATATTGGGGGTGGCCACTGGGGACACTATGGGGGGGGTCACTATCACTGCATAGGGGGGGCACTTCTGGGGGCACTACATAAGGGAACCACTAGTGGGGGCACTGCAGAGGGGGGATTACTACTGGGGGCACTGCAGAGGGGGGATTACTACTGGGGGAACTGCAGAGGGGGGATTACTCCTGGGGGAACTGCAGAGGGGGGATTACTACTGGGGGAACTGCAGAGGGGGGATTACTACTTACCGTTAGTGGTGTGGCCATGGGGGTTGGTTGTCAGGGGCGTAGGTGCTCAGTAATGCTTCCCTGGGGGAAGGGGGGGTCTGGCTCCTACACTTTCATCCTGGCTCCTAAGTTTTAGAGAATTTGTCAAGCCCTGGTGTATCTGTGATTATCACATGATGTGTGTATATAGGGGACCCCCATACCTGCTCTCCCCTGTACAATAAATGACAGTCTTCTCTTACCCAGTGATGTGAGGGTCCGGTGATTCTCCATCATCACGTCCTTGTACAGACCCTTGTGTTCCTCTATATACTCCCCCTCCTGCATGGAGACATAGACTGTGACATCCTCACACCTTATAGGAACCTGACACACACAATAATACAGTCATCACCCAGACACATCCCCTGGTGTTACTGTATAATATCCCATTCCCAGCAGTCACCTCTCCAGTCATCACCCAGACACATCCCCTGGTGTTACTGTATAATGTCCCATTCCCAGCAGTCACCTCTCCAGTCATCACCCAGACACATTCTCTGGTGTTACTGTATAATGTCCCATCCCAGCAGTCACCTCTCCAGTCATCACCCAGACACATCCACTGGCGTTACTGTATAATGTCCCATTCCCAGCAGTCACCACCCAGACACATCCCTTGGTGTTACTGTATAATGTCCCATTCCCAGCAGTCACCTCTCCAGTCATCACCCAGACACATCCCCTGGTGTTACTGTATAATGTCCCATTCCCAGCAGTCACCACCCAGACACATCCCCTGGTGTTACTGTATAGTGTCCCATTCCCAGCAGCCAACTCTCCAGGCAGCAGCTGAATGATCTTGTGGGTGAGTTCCAGGATCTTCTGATCCTTGTGTCTCCCATGTTGAGGTGGAGGCAATGTGATGGGGCTCTGCGTCCTGCTCAGTCCTCCTGACACATGGAGACGGCTGCTGGGTGTCAAAGACTCATCAGATGTCTTCTTCAGTACTGTGTAATCCTGGGAATTGGAAAGTACACTATCAATGCATACACTCCCAGATCCCCTCACCTTCCCAGTAATTTCCTTGTATTACTACTTTATATATGTGATGTCACTGTGACACCCCAAACCCTCTCACCTCCCCAGTCATGTCCCTGTATTATTACTATAGATATAAGTGATGTCACAGTGACACTCCCAGATCCCCTCACCTC
The DNA here is from genome assembly GCA_031769625.1 of Taudactylus pleione. Classification (NCBI taxonomy): domain Eukaryota; kingdom Metazoa; phylum Chordata; class Amphibia; order Anura; family Myobatrachidae; genus Taudactylus; species Taudactylus pleione. Next base: position 1,743,621 of record JAUIMM010000799.1, on the reverse strand, counting down.
CCCAGTCATGTCCCTGTATTATTACTATAGATATAAGTGATGTCACTGTGACACTCCCAGATCCCCTCACCTCCCCAGTCATGACCCTGTATTATTACTACTATAGATATAAGTGATGTCACTGTGACACTCCCAGATCCCATCACCTCCCCAGTCATGTCCCTGTATTACTATAGATATAAGTGATGTCACTGTGACACTCCCAGATCCCCTCACCTCTCCAGTCATGTCCCTGTATTATTACTATAGATATAAGTGATGTCACTGTGACACTCCCAGATCCCCTCACCTCCCCAGTCATGTCCCTGTATTATTACTATAGATATAAGTGATGTCACTGTGACACTCCCAGATCCCCTCACCTCCCCAGTCATGTCCCTGTATTATTACTATAGATATAAGTGATGTTACTGTGACACTCCCAGATCCCCTCACCTCCCCAGTCATGTCCCCGTATTATTACTATAGATATAAGTGATGTCACTGTGACACTCCCAGATCCCCTCACCTCCCCAGTCATGTCCTTGTATTATTACTATAGATATAAGTGATATCACTGTGACACCCCCAGATCCCCTCACCTCCCCAGTCATGTCCCTGTATTACTACTAAAGATATAAGTGATGTCGCAGTGACACTCCCAGATCCTCTCACCTCCCCAGTCATGTCCCTGTATTATTACTATAGATATAAGTGATGTCACTGTGACACTCCCAGATCCCATCACCTCCCCAGTCATGTCCCTGTATTATTACTATAGATATAAGTGATGTCACTGTGACACTCCCAGATCCCCTCACCTCCCCAGTCATGTCCCTGTATTATTACTATAGATATAAGTGATGTCACTGTGACACTCCCAGATCCCATCACCTCCCCAGTCATGTCCCTGTATTATTACTATAGATATAAGTGATGTCACTGTGACACTCCCAGATCCCCTCACCTCCCCAGTCATGTCCTTGTATTATTACTAAAGATATAAGTGATGTCACTGTGACACTCCCAGACCCCCTCACCTCCCCAGTCATGTCCTTGTATTATTACTATAGATATAAGTGATGTCACTGTGACACTCCCAGACCCCCTCACCTCCCCAGTCATGTCCTTGTATTATTACTATAGATATAAGTGATGTCACTGTGACACTCCCAGACCCTCTCATCTCCCCAGTCATGTCTCTGTATTATTACTATAGATATAAGTGATGTCACTGTGACACTCCCAGATCCCCTCACCTCCCCAGTCATGTCCCTGTATTAGTACTATAGATATAAGTGATGTCACTGTGACACTCCCAGATCCCCTCACCTCCCCAGTCATGTCCCTGTATTATTACTATAGATATAAGTGATGTCACTGTGACACTCCCAGACCCTCTCATCTCCCCAGTCATGTCTCTGTATTATTACTATAGATATAAGTGATGTCACTGTGACACTCCCAGATCCCCTCACCTCCCCAGTCATGTCCCTGTATTAGTACTATAGATATAAGTGATGTCACTGTGACACTCCCAGATCCCCTCACCTCCCCAGTCATGTCCCTGTATTATTACTATAGATATAAGTGATGTTACTGTGACACTCCCAGATCCCCTCACCTCCCCAGTCATGTCCCCGTATTATTACTATAGATATAAGTGATGTCACTGTGACACTCCCAGATCCCCTCACCTCCCCAGTCATGTCCTTGTATTATTACTATAGATATAAGTGATATCACTGTGACACCCCCAGATCCCCTCACCTCCCCAGTCATGTCCCTGTATTACTACTAAAGATATAAGTGATGTCGCAGTGACACTCCCAGATCCTCTCACCTCCCCAGTCATGTCCCTGTATTATTACTATAGATATAAGTGATGTCACTGTGACACTCCCAGATCCCATCACCTCCCCAGTCATGTCCCTGTATTATTACTATAGATATAAGTGATGTCACTGTGACACTCCCAGATCCCCTCACCTCCCCAGTCATGTCCCTGTATTATTACTATAGATATAAGTGATGTCACTGTGACACTCCCAGATCCCCTCACCTCCCCCAGTCATGTCCCTGTATTATTACTATAGATATAAGTGATGTCACTGTGACACTCCCAGATCCCCTCACCTCCCCCAGTCATGTCCCTGTATTATTACTATAGATATAAGTGATGTCACTGTGACACTCCCAGATCCCCCTCACCTCCCCAGTCATGTCCCTGTATTATTACTATAGATATAAGTGATGTCACTGTGACACTCCCAGATCCCCTCACCTCCCCAGTCATGTCCCTGTATTATTACTATAGATATAAGTGATGTCACTGTGACACTCCCAGATCCCCTCACCTCTCCAGTCATGTCCCTGTATTATTACTATAGATATAAGTGATGTCACTGTGACACTCCCAGATCCCCTCACCTCCCCAGTCATGTCCCTGTATTATTACTATAGATATAAGTGATGTCACTGTGACACTCCCAGATCCCCTCACCTCCCCAGTCATGTCCCTGTATTATTACTATAGATATAAGTGATGTCACTGTGACACTCCCAGATCCCCTCACCTCCCCAGTCATGTCCCTGTATTATTACTAAAGATATAAGTGATGTCACTGTGACACTCCCAGACCCTCTCATCTCCCCAGTCATGTCTCTGTATTATTACTATAGATATAAGTGATGTCACTGTGACACTCCCAGATCCCCTCACCTCCCCAGTCATGTCCCTGTATTATTACTATAGATATAAGTGATGTCACTGTGACACTCCCAGATCCCCTCACCTCCCCAGTCATGTCCCTGTATTATTACTATAGATATAAGTGATATCACTGTGACACTCCCAGATCCCCCTCACCTCCCCAGTCATGTCCCTGTATTATTACTATAGATATAAGTGATGTCACTGTGACACTCCCAGATCCCATCACCTCCCCAGTCATGTCCCTGTATTATTACTATAGATATAAGTGATGTCACTGTGACACTCCCAGATCCCCTCACCTCCCCAGTCATGTCCCTGTATTATTACTATAGATATAAGTGATGTCACTGTGACACTCCCAGATCCCCTCACCTCCCCAGTCATGTCCCTGTATTATTACTATAGATATAAGTGATGTCACTGTGACACTCCCAGATCCCCTCACCTCCCCAGTCATGTCCCTGTATTATTACTATAGATATAAGTGATGTCACTGTGACACTCCCAGATCCCCTCACCTCCCCAGTCATGTCCCTGTATTATTACTATAGATATAAGTGATGTCACTGTGACACTCCCAGATCCCATCACCTCCCCAGTCATGTCCCTGTATTATTACTATAGATATAAGTGATGTCACTGTGACACTCCCAGATCCCCTCACCTCCCCAGTCATGTCCCTGTATTATTACTATAGATATAAGTGATGTCACTGTGACACTCCCAGATCCCCTCACCTCCCCCAGTCATGTCCCTGTATTATTACTATAGATATAAGTGATGTCACTGTGACACTCCCAGATCCCCCTCACCTCCCCAGTCATGTCCCTGTATTATTACTATAGATATAAGTGATGTCACTGTGACACTCCCAGATCTTCTCACCTCCCCAGTCATGTCCCTGTATTATTACTATAGATATAAGTGATATCACTGTGACACTCCCAGATCCCCTCACCTCCCCAGTCATGTCCCTGTATTATTACTATAGATATAAGTGATGTCACTGTGACACTCCCAGATCCTCTCACCTCCCCAGTCATGTCCCTGTATTATTACTAAAGATATAAGTGATGTCACTGTGACACTCCCAGATCCCCTCACCTCCCCAGTCATGTCCCTGTATTATTACTATAGATATAAGTGATGTCACTGTGACACTCCCAGATCCTCTCACCTCCCCAGTCATGTCCCTGTATTATTACTAAAGATATAAGTGATGTCACTGTGACACTCCCAGATCCCCTCACCTCCCCAGTCATGTCCCTGTATTATTACTATAGATATGTGATGTCACTGTGACACTCCCAGATCTTCTCACCTCCCCAGTCATGTCCCTGTATTATTACTATAGATATAAGTGATATCACTGTGACACTCCCAGATCCCCTCACCTCCCCAGTCATGTCCCTGTATTATTACTATAGATATAAGTGATGTCACTGTGACACTCCCAGATCCTCTCACCTCCCCAGTCATGTCCCTGTATTATTACTAAAGATATAAGTGATGTCACTGTGACACTCCCAGATCCCCTCACCTCCCCAGTCATGTCCCTGTATTATTACTATAGATATAAGTGATGTCACTGTGACACTCCCAGATCCTCTCACCTCCCCAGTCATGTCCCTGTATTATTACTATAGATATAAGTGATGTCACTGTGACACTCCCAGATCTTCTCACCTCCCCAGTCATGTCTCTGTATTATTACTATAGATATAAGTGATGTCACTGTGACACTCCCAGACCCTCTCACCTCACCAGTGAGCAGGTAGATGATCTCTAGGGTGAGATGTAATATCCTCTCAGACGTGTGACTCTGGTCTGTGTTCATCCTCAGTGATTTATACAGAACACCTCACACATCACGTGACATCTAAAAGAAACTGGATACACACCGTGAATATGTCTAGGAATAATTATATAATTATTAAAATAATGTAAATAACATCACATTGTACACATGTAATATAATCAAATACGTGACCATTCCCATTAGTACAAGGAACCAACACCTGAGCATTAATCAGCCGATGTTCTGTTATCTAACAATACAGAGAAAGTTGCAGCCTCTCACACTGTGATAGTGAGAGCACTACAGGGGACTTATACACGTCCCCAACATCCGATCATTACTTTCCTAGCAGAAAAATAAATATTATCACTATAAATCTTTTCCAGGGGAATATTGCAGTGTGTGGTCACCTCTATAACCAGGGGCTGGCTGGCAACTTTTAGTCTGGGGGACACACAAGTAAAAGGCCCAGATTTTATACCAGTGCATTGCAAAGGGGAAAGACACGTGATAATAACCTCTGTAGGTGTGGTTTGTCTAATGTGGGTGTGCTCTAACTAGCCAATGAAATATATTAAAAATTGTTATGTCAAACAGCTATAAACAAATAAACTTACAAGCCCCATCCGATAAAACCCTACAAAATGCACACAGCACTCTAGTGACTGATATAGTGACCAACTTATACACGTCACCAACATCGGATCACTACTTTCCTAGCAGAAAAATAATTATCACTATAAGCCTTCTCCCAGGGGAATATTGCAGTGTGTGGACACCTCTGTCACTTTATCACACACATCAGATATGGTTTGACATCTGTATAGGGATGTAAGGAGATCTGTATTATGCTATGATAAACAATCCCCCTCCAAGTGACTATATATATGGGCTGTAACATATCTGGGATGCTTCATGGATCACTCATTGCCGTATACCCTCTCTCTATCCTGGGCTGCCAGCATTTCATTCTGATTGGCTTCCCGAGGAGATAGCAAGTGGTGAGTGAATGGGGAAGAGCCAGTCACAGGGAGATGATAGGAGATCGTGTATCATGATGAGCTGGTCAACACAGTGAGCAGAAAACTGCGGCACCAAGCACATTGCTAGGACAAACAGCTGTGAAGGGTCTCTATGATCTTACTTGAGAAAGGTTCTAAGCAACAGGAATCCCCCTTATGTGCGTACCTGCAGATTATTACACTCAGGATCATCTCCCAATGGCTCGGTTGGTTTTAAAATCAACAGCGAACTTGTAACAATAATTGTGGTTGAACTAACATTATTATGCTGGTGTCCCCATCTCTAACCAGAGGACTCTATGTAGTATGTGATCTTAACAGTAAGTCATAGTAGGTTCATTAACTGGAATCAGTATGATTTACCGCCGGCCACATGGTTCAAATGCCGGCAGCGGAAGCCCAACAGAGGTGAAGATCCCGAACGTCTAAATGGAAGTACCAACTAACCTAATTCCCCCTTCTAACCCTAACACTCCCATAGGGATGCCTAACCATAACCCTATCCCCCCTCCAAGTGCCTAAACCTAACCCCCCCTTCCCCATGCCTAACAATAACCTCCCAGGGGGGTGCCGAACCCTAAGTCCCCCCCGGGAGCCCCTAACCTAACCCTCCCCCCGCAGCTGTCCGCACCCGGCACACGACTTACGTTCGATCAGTAAGCCGGGTGTCGGGCTCCCGCCGTAGGTCTAATGACAGGCGTCGGGATTTCGACAGCTGTCATTAGACACTTGCCGGGATGCCGACTGTCGGAATTTAGACCGTCGGCATCCCGACTGCATACCCATTATCCTATGCGCTGCTGTAACCTTATCTCCTCTGATAAAATAGGTATGCAATTTCCCCAGTAACTACTATTTATCACTAATTTATATCGATCGCTGTGGGATGAATGTGTAATGTGTTATTATTCTCACGTTTCCTGTAAGAATGGGGCATGTTTGTTTATTTACCCCCCAGTCTGACACTGCAGCAATTACTATGACCGGTACGCCTGTCTAACAAAGTTCAAATTGACTGTGTGGCGGCTCCTTACTTAATGGAATATGGGGCCAGCCACTATGCTATATGTAGGAATGCCCTACGATTGGGCGGATGATTACCCTTACTTCCTGGCTCATCTCCATTGGTCAGCGGGGCGGCTCTGTAGTGATTGGTACACAGAGCCATCCGTCAACTCCATGCACCCTCTGATTGGGAGCACTCCACTACTTACTCCCCCGAGCTGTTAGGGAACGCTGAGCTTCTGTGAACAAGCCCCTTGCGAAAGGCGCATTCGAACCACGGGGTTCCCTTGTGCACACAAGGGACCCTACACCACACCGTATTACTACACCGCAGTAGTGCAGTACAGGTCTACTCTCTCCTTCCTCTATTCGGTTTCTTTTTCCCGGCACGGTCATTAGACAGACATATGTATGTTACTCTGCGCTGCATTATATAGGATAGGGTGAGATGAGACATTTGCTGCTCCCCCACTATAATAATAGGACACTAGAGGCTGCTCCTCCTGTATATCAATAATAACAGGTCACCATAGGCTGCCATCTATGATAATAATAATAGGACCACACAAGCTTCTATTCCAGTATAATAATAACAGAACACCACATGCTGCGCCTGCTGTATAATAGGACACCACAGGCTTCTCCCACTGTATAATTGTACACCACAGGCTGCTCCCCCTGTATAATAGGTCATCACAGGCTGCTCCCCATCTATGGTAATAATAACAGGATAACACAAGTGTCTACTCCAGTATAATAATAACAACAACAGGACACTACAGGCTGCTCTCCCTGTATAGTAACAATAACAGGACCACAGGTTGCTCCTCCTGTATAATAAAAAGTACAGGACACCACAGGCTGCTACAACTGTATAGTAGTACACCACAGGCTGCTCCTGCTGTATAATAGGACACCACATGCTACTCCCACTGTATAATAGTACACCACAGGCTGCTCCCATGTATAATAGGGCACCACAGGTTGCTACCCCTGTATAATGACACCAAATGCTGCTCCTCCTGTATAAAAGGACACCACAAGCTGCTTCCCCTGCATAATAGGACACCACAGGCTACTCTCCCTTTATAGCAGGGCACCACAGGCTGCTCCCCCTGTATAATAATGATGCCACAGGCTGCTCCCCCTGTATAATATAACACCATAGGCTGCTCCCCCTGTATAATAATGATGCCACAGGCTGCTCCCACTGTATTATAGGACACCACAGGCTGCTTCCCCTGTACAGTAAAACCGTATTAGTTGCACACGGTTCACCCGAGCCTTAGGATCCTTCAGTAAATGTACCCCTGACGTCACTGTCTCCTGACCCGAAAGCCCAAACACATCCAACTTCCGGTCTGTGCGTTCCACGCACATTCCCGTCCTCCTGTGTTCAACATGACTTCCGGTGTATGAGTTCCGCCTGATTCTCCGCCCTCCGAGGCTACAGCAGCATCTTCCCAGTGTCCTGTGTGCAGGTAATGGCGTCCTATTATACAGGGGGAGCAGCCTGTGGTGTCCTATTATACAGGGGGAACAGCCTGTGGTGTCCTATTATACAGGGGGAGCAGCCTGTGGTGTCCTATTATACAGGGGGAGCAGCCTGTGGTGTCATTATTATACAGAGGGAGCAGCCTGTGGTGTCATTATTATACAGAGGGAGCAGCCTGTGGTGTCATTATTATACAGGGGGAGCAGCCTGTGGTGCCCTATTATACAGGGGGAGCAGCCTGTGGTGTCATTATTGTACAGAGGGAGCAGCCTGTGGTGTCATTATTATACAGAGGGAGCAGCCCGTGGCGTCCTATTATACAGGGGGAGCAGCCCGTGGCGTCCTATTATACAGGGGGAGCAGCCTGTGGTGTCCTATTATACAGGGGGAGCAGCCTGTGGTGTCATATTATACAGGGGGAGCAGCCTGTGGTGTCCTTTAATACAGGGGGAGCAGCTTGTGGTGTCCTTTAATACAGGGGAAGCAGCCTGTGGTGTCCTATTATACAGGGGGAGCAGCCTGTGGTGTATTATTATACATGGAGAGCAGCCTGGGGTGTCCTATAATACAGGAGGAGCAGCCTGTAGTGTCCTGTTATACAGGGGGAGCAACCTGTGGTGTCCTATTATACAGGGGGAGCAGCCTGTGGTGTCCTATTATACAGGGGGAACAGTCTGTAATTTCCTTTTACACAGGGGGTGCAGAAACTGGTGTCTTTTTATACAGAGGGAGCAGCCTGTGGTGTCCTATTATTACTATTAAACGGGGAGTAGCCAGTGGTGCCCTGTTAATAGTGTTATACAGGGAAAATCATTTGTTAGTTTAGTATTATTATTGTAGAGGGGGAGCTGTCTGTGGTGTCTTGATATTATTATTATAATGCAAGGGAAGTGACCTGTGGTGTCCTGTTGTTGTTATACCGGAGGAGCGTCCTGTGGTGTCTTTGTATTATTATTATTATTATTATTATTATACAGAAATAGCGTCCTGTGGTGTCCTGTTATTATACGATGGGAGCAGTTATGTCCTGTTATTATACAGGTGGAGCAGCTTCTGCTTTCCTGTAACTTAGTATTATCATAATACAGCCTGTGGTGTCCTATTATTATTATGATACAGGGGGAGCAGTCTGTGGCATTTTGTTTTTATTATTACATAGGGAAAGCAGCCAGTGGCGTCCTGTTATTAATCATATATTATTATATTCCTTACTTCTAATCTTCCTCTTCCCCTTCCTCCTTTCTCCCTCCTATCTCGTGTAATCTGATCTCTCCCTGTCTGTGAGAGCTCAGGCTAAGAGCAAGGGACAGTCTGCAAACTACTTGCCACTTTACAAGTGTATTCAACACTGTTAAATACACTTGTATATTGTATAGTTGTTTGCAGACTGTCCCTTCCTCCCAGCATGAGTGAGACCTTACAGACAGGGAGAATGCAGCCAACATGGTATGTATTATGGCTGTAATGGGGTGGGGCTGGACTCTATAACACAAGTGATAATATGGGGGGGGACTGTTGTTTTATTGTAGAACTAAAGTGACACATGGGGGGAGCTGGAGTGACATGAGGCTGTAGTGACAAAGTGAGTGGGGGGGTGGAATGAGTCTGCTTGGAAAGTAACGATGGTGATGAGGCTGCTATTATACTGGTAGTGAAAAGTCTGCTGGAGAGAGACAGGATGAGGCAGATGGAGAGACACGGGGAAGGAGGGGGCTAGAGAGACACATGGCAGCGATGAGGCTACAGAAGAGAGACATGGGGGGGTGAAGCTACTGAAGAGACACTGGGTGAGGATGTGGATGGAAATACACAGGGGACATGAGGTGACAGGGGGCATGTGGCTGAAATGACACCCTGGCCAGGAGGTGACGGAGCACAAGGCTGTAAGTAACATAGGAAGCACAAGGCTGGAAAGACACACGGACCATGAGACTGGAGGGACATGGGGTGTGCAAGTCTGGTTGAATCTCTGTTGTATTATGAGGACATTGGTTATATTTCTACACAAACAGGCATCTTCCAGACTATGGGATTTCCTATATGAATAGTAAATTCTGACTGAAGACACTGTCTGCCCTGGGAGGATCAATTTAGTCAGAGATTCCCCATTGCACTGAAACCACCATATAGGTAAGGTGTATTTTTATTTAGTACACACAAAAAAATTATTATTATTTTTTTTCTAAGGGGAACGGCAAAGGGACTTTATGCCCAAGGTTCTACTTGGTCTAGGACCGACCTTGTATGGAGGGCACTGATGGTCTCTGCATTAGATGGTGGTCACTGCGTTGCTCTATGTTTATATAGTGGTCACTCATGGTCTCTGCATTTAATGTGGTCCCTGCTATGCGCTCTACATTATATGGAGGTCACTGTAATGCTCTCTGTGTTAGATCAATGGCACTGATGGTCTCTGCCTTATTTGGTGGACACTGATGGTCACTGAATTATATGGCAGTCACTGTGACACTCTGCATAAACTGGTGGTCACTGCAATGCTCTGCATTATATGGCAGTCATTGAGACACTGCAATACATGGCAGTCACTGATGGTCTCTGCATTAAATGGCGGTCACTGAGATGCTCTCTGAATAGTATGACGGTCACTGTAATGCTTTGTAATGGGTGAGATAGTGTAAAACAAGTAGTAATACATTGAGTCTAGAGACAGTGGAGCCTGCATGCTCCATTCAAAAGTGTAGAAACCCCAGAACCATAGAAAAAATCTAGGAGTCCCTGGCAGCTTAATGTAAGGACTAAAAATGTGTTTTTCCCTAATCCTACCGTACATAGTTATTTCTTTATAATGTTGATAGCTGTATCCAAGGCTGACTACTATCGGCAAGGGAGGGGCGCACCAAGACTTGGCCCTGGGTGACAGAAAGCCTAGCTTCACTCCTGCCTGGACCTTGGTGTCCGTTCCGCTCCCCCACTAGCTGCTATCGTGAGAGGGCTCCTGCCATGGCAGTGATCGTGCTGAGCAAAACAAAATGTGGGTCCCAGGGACTCCTCACTTTGGGGTCCTACTCCACAGTTTCTGGGTCCCAACACAATTTATGTTTTTGTACTCACTCTGGGGTAGATGTATTATAGCGGCACTTAGCGTGCCACTATATCGCTTCCTGCTTCGCCTCTTTACCGAGGCGAAGCAGGAAGCACTACCGATGAGATGTATAAACATCTCATCGGCTGGAGCGGGGGAGCGATAACTCATCCCTCCGGTGCTCCCCGCTGGAGACTTAGCGCATCAGCCTAGTGCTGATACGCTGTATCTCAGTCCCGGCCGGCTCCACTGAGCATGCGCGGGATCTCGCAAGTATCGAGGTTTAGGGAGGGAGGTCTCAGGCAACAATTTAAAACAGAACAAAGATTTATATGGAGCATTGTTCACTTGCAGCGTAATATCTCAATTTAATATATATAATAATCCAATAAATTAAAATAGACATATAAATATAAAATATATCAGACTACAATAATCACATAAAATTGTCTAAATTCGAAAAATCCACAAATATTAACCGGCAATATAAAATCATCTCAATAAATATAAAACACAATAATAGCAACTATGTGATGCTGTGCTGTTGGCTACGTGGGTAAGTAAGCTCAAGCAAGCTGCAACTGCTAAATAATCACTCAGCGCCTGTATCAGAGATGCTCGCAATGCCGATTTTTATGCCGATCAAGCGATTTTTTGCTATCGCGCATGCTTATAATCTGCACTGGGCATGTGCAGCGATTGTCTTGCTATTCCTCACGTACAGAGAACCCGTTTGCAAAGTTAGTGACAGGTAGTCAGCTTTTGGGGGAGATAACGAGATGGTTAGAAAATTACAGGCGTGTCTGACCATTTAAACACTGTTACATGGGCGGCCATAACTTAGTTGCTATCTCCTACGCAGCACGCGAGCCCTCTGCGTGTTTGGAGAGACGCTGTATTAGAGACAGGTCAGACCTTCCACAAGGGCTGCATAGCTGGTCATTGTTACCAATATTTACTCTAGTAAGTGATGTCGGACGCATATGAGAAGGCAGCAGTGGGCGTCCCTAAGCTCGGGTAAGCGATGGAACTGTCAGCATGTTTTCGCAGCCGTGGTTCATCGCAACTGGCAATCGCCTAAGTGTATTATGTCTGAATCAGGCTCTAACACCATTCCAATATGAGCACATTCACATGGACTAAACTGGGTCCACACAATTGTTAAGCCCACTGATATTAGTATAGGTTAGGCTTAAAAATGAATGCACCAATGTCCACAAGTGGTGAAAATGTATTGTAATGCTAATGAATAGCCGCTGTTGGTCAGTGAAAAATGGGTTCATAGAATTTGAACTGTGAGCTGTTTGCTCTCACCCTCATCGCAGGTCAGCTGTCCTAGTAGTACTCCCAGCTGCTTAACCCTTCAGAGCCCAGAATCAATGCAGGGCCGACTGTGTTCCAGGCTTCCAGCCTCGGTAGTCAAGGCTGAGACAGCAGCGTGTGTGCGCTGTGATTAAGTGGTCAACCGGCCACAGTATATTAGAATTGTTTAGCTGTCCAGCCTGTGCAAACACTGACAGCGTTATCATACTAAACGGAGCCGCTAGGGAGGTCATGGGTGGGTGAATCCCACAATATCACCGGAGAGGCTGTGTGCTGACTAGTCATGCTGGATGTGTGCCCGCTGACAGCCTGGGTGCCTCTCAGCTGGAAAGTAATGCAGCTGGTGATGAGGCTTTGAGAACCGGGAAGAGGAACAGTAAAACTCCGGTTCAGAGCAAAGATCCACGTGCTGCCGCTGGTTACACTGTAGATGGAGAATACTATCAGACACACAACACTAGGGGAGTGGCTAGAGGGTTTACTTGGTCAATTGGGAGCCGCTCAGGGCAGGTTGCTGGCAGTGATTGGCTGAGGACACGCTGAGGATTGCCACATGTCAGGTGAGTCCCAGCGCATCATACAGGACTCGTTCATTTTTAAAAACTACGACCCTCACTCCTTGTAGCGCGTAAAAACGTGCTATAGTGCGTATTTTGTGAACACTGCATGGATTAGAAATGAATTACACTGCTTACTGGCTGTCAGAGCTGGGTGACTTCTGCTAACTCCTTGTATACTGGTCACTAGAATGGTCCCTGTGTTGTATACCAGTCACTAGAATGGTCCCTGTATTATATATCCATTACTAGAATTGTGCCTGTTTTATATATCAGTCATTAGAATGGTTCCTGCATTATATATTGGTCACGGGAATGGTCCCCGTATTGTATATTGGTCACGGGAATGGTCCCTGTATTGTATATTGGTCACGGGAATGCTCCCTGTATAGTGTATATTGGTCACTATATCAGTCACTAGAGTGTTGTGTGCATTTTGTAGGGTTTTATCGGATGGGGCTTGTAAGTTTATTTGTTTATAGCTGTTTGATATAACAATTTTTAATATATTTCATTGGCTAGTTAGAGCACACCCACATTAGACAAACCACACCTACAGAGGTTATTATCACGTATCTTTCCCCATTGCAATGCACTGGTATAAAATCTGGGCCTTTTACTTGTGTCTCCCCCAGAATAAAAGTTGCCAGCCAGCCCCTGGTTATAGAGGTGACCACACACTGCAATATTCCCCTGGAAAAGATTTTTAGTGATAATAATTATTTTTCTGCTAGGAAAGTAATGATCGGATGTTGTGGACGTGTATAAGTCCCCTGTAGTGCTCTCACTATCACAGTGTGAGAGGCTGCAACTTTCTCTATATTGTTAGATACCAGAACGTTGGCTGATTAATGCTCAGGTATTGGTTCCTTGTACTAATGGGAATGGTCACATATTTGATTTATATTACATGTGTACAATGAGATGTTATTTACATTAATGATTATACTTATTCCTAGACATGTACACAGTGTAGATCCAGTGTGAGCCGCGTTCTACATAAATCTCTGATGATGGACACGGACCAGAGTCACACATCTGAGAAGATATTACATCTCACCCTAGAGATCATATACCTGCTGACTGGGGAGGTGAGAGGATCTGGGAGTGTCACAGTGACTTCACTTATATCTATAGTAATAATACAGGGACATAGCTGGGGAGGTGAGGGGATCTGGGAGTGTCACAGTGACATCACTTATATCTATAGTAATAATACAGGGACATGACTGGGGAGGTGAGGGAATCTGGGAGTGTCACAGTGACATCACTTATATCTATAGTAATAATACAGGGACATAGCTGGGGAGGTGAGGGGATCTGGGAGTGTCACAGTGACATCACTTATATCTATAGTAATAATACAGGGACATGACTGGGGAGGTGAGAGGATCTGGGAGTGTCACAGTGACATCACTTATATCTATAGTAATAATACAGGACATGACTGGGGAGGTGAGGGGATCTGGGAGTGTCACTGTGACTTCACTTATATCTATAGTAATAATACAGGGACATAGCTGGGGAGGTGAGGGGATCTGGGAGTGTCACAGTGACATCACTTATATCTATAGTAATAATACAGGGACATGACTGGGGAGGTGAGAGGATCTGGGAGTGTCACAGTGACATCACTTATATCTATAGTAATAATACAGGGACATGACTGGGGGAGGTGAGGGGATCTGGGAGTGTCACAGTGACATCACTTATATCTATAGTAATAATACAGGGACATGACTGGGGAGGTGAGGGAATCTGGGAGTGTCACAGTGACCACTTATATCTATAGTAATAATACAGGACATGACTGGGGAGGTGAGGGGATCTGGGAGTGTCACTGTGACATCACCTATATCTATAGTAATAATACAGGGACATGACTGGGGAGGTGAGGGGATCTGGGAGTGTCACAGTGACATCACTTATATCTATAGTAATAATACAGGGACATGACTGGGGAGGTGAGGGGATCTGGGAGTGTCACAGTGACATCACTTATATCTATAGGAATAATACAGGGACATGACTGGGGAGGTGAGGGGATCTGGGAGTGTCACAGTGACATCACTTATGTCTGTAGTAATAATACAGGGACAGGACTGGGGAGGTGAGGGGATCTGGGAGTGTCACAGTGACATCACTTATATCTATAGTAATAATACAGGGACATGACTGGGGAGGTGAGGGGATCTGGGAGTGTCACAGGGACATCACTTATATCTATAGTAATAATACAGGGACAGGACTGGGGAGGTGAGGGGATCTGGGAGTGTCACTGTGACATCACCTATATCTATAGTAATAATACAGGGACATGACTGGGGAGGTGAGGGGATCTGGGAGTGTCACAGGGACATCACTTATATCTATAGTAATAATACAGGACATGACTGGGGAGGTGAGGGGATCTGGGATTGTCACAGTGATATCAGTTATATCTATAGTAATAATACAGGGACATGACTGGGGAGGTGAGGGGATCTGGGAGTGTCACAGTGACATCACTTATATCTATAGTAATAATACAGGGACATGACTGGGGAGGTGAGGGAATCTGGGAGTGTCACAGTGACATCACTTATATCTATAGGAATAATACAGGGACATGACTGGGGAGGTGAGGGGATCTGGGAGTGTCACAGTGACATCACTTATATCTATAGTAATAATACAGGGACATGACTGGGGAGGTGAGGGAATCTGGGAGTGTCACAGTGACCACTTATATCTATAGTAATAATACAGGACATGACTGGGGAGGTGAGGGGATCTGGGAGTGTCACTGTGACATCACCTATATCTATAGTAATAATACAGGGACATGACTGGGGAGGTGAGGGGATCTGGGAGTGTCACAGTGACATCACTTATATCTATAGTAATAATACAGGACATGACTGGGGAGGTGAGGGGATCTGGGAGTGTCACAGTGACATCACTTATATCTATAGTAATAATACAGGGACATGACTGGGGAGGTGAGGGGGTCTGGGAATGTCACCGTGACACCACTTATATCTATAGTAATAATACAGGGACATGACTGGGGAGGTGAGAGGATCTGGGAGTGTCACAGTGACATCACTTATATCTATAGTAATAATACAGGGACATGACTGGGGGAGGTGAGGGGATCTGGGAGTGTCACAGTGACATCACTTATATCTATAGTAATAATACAGGGACATGACTGGGGAGGTGAGGGAATCTGGGAGTGTCACAGTGACCACTTATATCTATAGTAATAATACAGGACATGACTGGGGAGGTGAGGGGATCTGGGAGTGTCACTGTGACATCACCTATATCTATAGTAATAATACAGGGACATGACTGGGGAGGTGAGGGGATCTGGGAGTGTCACAGTGACATCACTTATATCTATAGTAATAATACAGGGACATGACTGGGGAGGTGAGGGGATCTGGGAGTGTCACAGTGACATCACTTATATCTATAGGAATAATACAGGGACATGACTGGGGAGGTGAGGGGATCTGGGAGTGTCACAGTGACATCACTTATGTCTGTAGTAATAATACAGGGACAGGACTGGGGAGGTGAGGGGATCTGGGAGTGTCACTGTGACATCACCTATATCTATAGTAATAATACAGGGACATGACTGGGGAGGTGAGGGGATCTGGGAGTGTCACAGGGACATCACTTATATCTATAGTAATAATACAGGACATGACTGGGGAGGTGAGGGGATCTGGGATTGTCACAGTGATATCAGTTATATCTATAGTAATAATACAGGGACATGACTGGGGAGGTGAGGGGATCTGGGAGTGTCACAGTGACATCACTTATATCTATAGTAATAATACAGGGACATGACTGGGGAGGTGAGGGAATCTGGGAGTGTCACAGTGACATCACTTATATCTATAGGAATAATACAGGGACATGACTGGGGAGGTGAGGGGATCTGGGAGTGTCACAGTGACATCACTTATATCTATAGTAATAATACAGGGACATGACTGGGGAGGTGAGGGAATCTGGGAGTGTCACAGTGACCACTTATATCTATAGTAATAATACAGGACATGACTGGGGAGGTGAGGGGATCTGGGAGTGTCACTGTGACATCACCTATATCTATAGTAATAATACAGGGACATGACTGGGGAGGTGAGGGGATCTGGGAGTGTCACAGTGACATCACTTATATCTATAGTAATAATACAGGACATGACTGGGGAGGTGAGGGGATCTGGGAGTGTCACAGTGACATCACTTATATCTATAGGAATAATACAGGGACATGACTGGGGAGGTGAGGGGATCTGGGAGTGTCACAGTGACATCACTTATGTCTGTAGTAATAATACAGGGACAGGACTGGGGAGGTGAGGGGATCTGGGAGTGTCACTGTGACATCACCTATATCTATAGTAATAATACAGGGACATGACTGGGGAGGTGAGGGGATCTGGGAGTGTCACAGGGACATCACTTATATCTATAGTAATAATACAGGACATGACTGGGGAGGTGAGGGGATCTGGGATTGTCACAGTGACATCACTTATAGCTATAGTAATAATACAGGGACATGACTGGGGAGGTGAGGGGATCTGGGAGTGTCACAGTGACATCACTTATATCTATAGTAATAATACAGGGACATGACTGGGGAGGTGAGGGAATCTGGGAGTGTCACAGTGACCACTTATATCTATAGTAATAATACAGGACATGACTGGGGAGGTGAGGCGATCTGGGAGTGTCACAGGGACATCACTTATATCTATAGTAATAATACAGGACATGACTGGGGAGGTGAGGGGATCTGGGAGTGTCACAGTGACATCACTTATATCTATAGTAATAATACAGGGACATGACTGGGGAGGTGAGGGGATCTGGGAGTGTCACAGTGACATCACTTATATCTATAGTAATAATACAGGGACATGACTGGGGAGGTGAGGGAATCTGGGAGTATCACAGTGACATCACTTATATCTATAGTAATAATACAGGGACATGACTGGGGAGGTGAGGGGATCTGGGAGTGTCACAGTGACATCACTTATATCTATAGTAATAATACAGGGACATGACTGGGGAGATGAGGGGATCTGGGAGTGTCACTGTGACATCACTTATATCTATAGTAATAATACAGGGACATGACTGGGGAGGTGAGGGGATCTGGGAGTGTCACAGTGACATCACTTATATCTATAGTAATAATACAGGGACATGACTGGGGAGGTGAGGGGATCTGGGAGTGTCACAGTGACATCACTTATATCTATAGTAATAATACAGGGACATGACTGGGGAGGTGAGGGGGTCTGGGAGTGTCACAGTGACATCACTTATATCTATAGTAATGATACAGGGACATAGCTGGGGAGGTGAGGGGATCTGGGATTGTCACAGTGATATCAGTTATATCTATAGTAATAATACAGGGACATGACTGGGGAGGTGAGGGGATCTGGGAGTGTCACAGTGACATCACTTATATCTATAGTAATAATACAGGACATGACTGGGGAGGTGAGGGGATCTGGGAGTGTCACAGTGACATCACTTATATCTATAGTAATAATACAGGGACATGACTGGGGAGGTGAGGGGATCTGGGAGTGTCACAGTGACATCACTTATATCTATAGTAATAATACAGGGACATGACTGGGGAGGTGAGGGGATCTGGGAGTGTCACAGTGACATCAATTATATCTATAGTAATGATACAGGGACATAGCTGGGGAGGTGAGGGGATCTGGGATTGTCACAGTGACATCACTTATATCTATAGTAATAATACAGGGACATGACTGGGGAGCTGAGGGGATCTGGGAGTGTCACAGTGACATCACTTATATCTATAGTAATAATACAGGGACATGACTGGTGGTGAGGGGATCTGGGAGTGTCACAGTGACATCACTTATATCTATAGTAATAATACAGGGACATGACTGGGGAGGTGAGGGGATCTGGGAGTGTCACAGTGACATCACTTATATCTATAGTAATAATACAGGGACATGACTGGGGAGGTGAGGGGATCTGGGAGTGTCACAGTGACATCACTTATATCTATAGTAATAATACAGGGACATGACTGGGGAGATGAGGGGATCTGGGAGTGTCACTGTGACATCACTTATATCTATAGTAATAATACAGGGACATGACTGGGGAGGTGAGGGGGTCTGGGAGTGTCACAGTGACATCACTTATATCTATAGTAATGATACAGGGACATAGCTGGGGAGGTGAGGGGATCTGGGATTGTCACAGTGATATCAGTTATATCTATAGTAATAATACAGGGACATGACTGGGGAGGTGAGGGGATCTGGGAGTGTCACAGTGACATCACTTATATCTATAGTAATAATACAGGACATGACTGGGGAGGTGAGGGGATCTGGGAGTGTCACAGTGACATCACTTATATCTATAGTAATAATACAGGGACATGACTGGGGAGGTGAGGGGATCTGGGAGTGTCACAGTGACATCACTTATATCTATAGTAATAATACAGGGACATGACTGGGGAGGTGAGGGGATCTGGGAGTGTCACAGTGACATCAATTATATCTATAGTAATGATACAGGGACATAGCTGGGGAGGTGAGGGGATCTGGGATTGTCACAGTGATATCAGTTATATCTATAGTAATAATACAGGGACATGACTGGGGAGGTGAGGGGATCTGGGAGTGTCACAGTGACATCACTTATATCTATAGTAATAATACAGGGACATGACTGGGGAGGTGAGGGGATCTGGGAGTGTCACAGTGACATCACTTATATCTATAGTAATAATACAGGGACATGACTGGGGAGATGAGGGGGATCTGGGAGTGTCACAGTGACATCACTTATATCTATAGTAATAATACAGGGACATGACTGGGGAGGTGAGGGGATCTGGGAGTGTCACAGTGACATCACTTATATCTATAGTAATAATACAGGGACATGACTGGGGAGGTGAGGGGATCTGGGAGTGTCACAGTGACATCACTTATCTATAGTAATAATACAGGGACATGACTGGGGAGGTATGGGGATCTGGGAGTGTCACAGTGACCACTTATATCTATAGTAATAATACAGGGACATGACTGGGGAGGTGAGGGGATCTGGGAGTGTCACAGTGACCACTTATATCTATAGTAATAATACAGGGACATGACTGGGGAGGTGAGGGGATCTGGGAGTGTCACAGTGACATCACTTCTATCTATAGTAATAATACAGGGACATGACTGGGGAGGTGAGGGGATCTGGGAGTGTCACAGTGACATCACTTCTATCTATAGTAATAATACAGGGACATGACTGGGGAGGTGAGGGAATCTGGGAGTGTCACAGGGACATCACTTCTATCTATAGTAATAATACATGGACATGACTGGGGAGGTGAGGGGATCTGGGAGTGTCACAGGGACATCACTTATATCTATAGTAATAATACATGGACATGACTGGGGAGGTGAGGGGATCTGGGAGTGTCACAGGGACATCACTTATATCTATAGTAATAATACAGGGACATGACTGGGGAGGGGATCTGGGAGTGTCACAGTGACATCACTTATATCTATAGTAATAATACAGGGACATGACTGGGGAGGTGAGGGGATCTGGGAGTGTCATAGTGACATCACTTATATCTATAGTAATAATACAGGGACATGACTGGGGAGGTGAGGGGATCTGGGAGTGTCACAGTGACATCACTTATATCTATAGTAATAATACAGGGACATGACTGGGGAGGTGAGGGGATCTGGGACTGTCACAGTGACATCACATATCTATAGTAATAATACAGGGACATGACTGGGGAGGTGAGGGGATCTGGGAGTGTCACAGTGACATCACTTATATCTATAGTAATAATACAGGGACATGACTGGGGAGGTGAGGGGATCTGGGAGTGTCACAGTGACCACTTATATCTATAGTAATAATACAGGGACATGACTGGGGAGGTGAGAGGATCTGGGAGTGTCACAGGGACATCACTTATATCTATAGTAATAATACAGGGACATGACTGGGGAGGGGATCTGGGAGTGTCACAGTGACATCAATTATATCTATAGTAATAATACAGGGACGTGACTGGGGAGGTGAGGGGATCTGGGAGTGTCACAGGGACATCACTTATATCTATAGTAATAATACAGGGACATGACTGGGGAGGGGATCTGGGAGTGTCACAGTGACATCAATTATATCTATAGTAATAATACAGGGACGTGACTGGGGAGGTGAGGGGATCTGGGAGTGTCACAGTGACATCACTTATATCTATAGTAATAATACAGGGACATGACTGGGGAGGTGAGAGGATCTGGGAGTGTCACAGTGACATCACTTATATCTATAGTAATAATACAGGGACATGACTGGGGAGGTGAGGGGATCTGGGAGTGTCACAGTGACATCACTTATATCTATAGTAATAATAAAGGGACATGACTGGGGAGGTAAGGGGATCTGGGAGTGTCACAGTGACATCACTTATATCTATAGTAATAATACAGGGACATGACTGGGGAGGTGAGGGGATCTGGGAGTGTCACAGTGACATCACTTATATCTATAGTAATAATACAGGGACATGACTGGGGAGGTGAGGGGATCTGGGAGTGTCACAGTGACATCACTTATATCTATAGTAATAATACAGGGACATGACTGGGGAGGTGAGAGGATCTGGGAGTGTCACAGTGACATCACTTATATCTATAGTAATAATACAGGGACATGACTGGGGAGGTGAGGGGATCTGGGAGTGTAACAGTGACATCAATTATATCTATAGTAATGATACAGGACATGACTGGGGAGGTGAGGGGATCTGGGAGTGTCACAGTGACATCACTTATATCTATAGTAATAATATAGAGGCATGGCTGAAGAGGTAATGGAATCTGGTAGTGTCGCAGTGACATCATTAATATTCTTGGCGGTCTTGTTTTTTTTTTTATTTGATCTAATAGTTTTGGCATTTTTAAAATTAGTTTTAATTTTCAACATGCAATACACAGGATTATGCAGTAGTGAAGAAGACACCCTACTGCTGTGCCTCCATCGCGGTGCCTCCATCTCATTCACTGATACATGAGAGACACAATGATCAGAAGATCCTGGAACTTACCAGCAAGATCATTCAGCTGATGACTGGAGAGGTGACTGCTGGGAATGGGACATTATACAGTAACACCAGGGGATGTGTCTGGGCGATGACTGGAGAGGTGACTGCTGGGAATGGGACATTATACAGTAACACCAGGGGATGTGTCTGGGTGATGACTGGAGAGGTGACTGCTGGGAATGGGACATTATACAGTAACACCAGGGGATGTGTCTGGGTGATGACTGGAGAGGTGACTGCTGGGAATGGGACATTATACAGTAACACCAGGGGATGTGTCTGGGTGATGACTGGAGAGGTGACTGCTGGGAATGGGACATTATACAGTAACACCAGGGGATGTGTCTGGGTGATGACTGGAGAGGTGACTGCTGGGAATGGGACATTATACAGTAACACCAGGGGATGTGTCTGGGTGATGACTGTATCATTGTGTGTGTGTCAGGCTCCTGTAAGGTGTCAGGATGTCACTGTCTATGTCTCCATTCAGGAGGAGGAGTATATAGAAGGACACAGGGGTCTGTACAAGGACGTGATGATGGAGAATAACCGGCCCCTCACATCACTGGGTAAGAGAAGACTAACATTTATTGTACAGGGTTGAGCAGGTATGGGGGCCCCCTGTATATACACATCATCTGATAATCACATGTATACAATGTACTTAGTCACTGTATGTCTCCTACAGATGGACGCAGTAACAGAAATACCCCAGAGCAATGTCCCAATCCTCTTTATTCACAGGACTGTACAGACGAGATTCGCAGGGCCCCACAGGAGCATCAGGTAAATGGGATTTAGGGTCTCACCAAAGTGACAAATTTGACTGCATGATCTATATTGAAACTGTGCGTGTCTTATACACTGATATTATACTGTTTAATCTCAAATACTGACATCAGAAATTATTAAAGAGTTTTCTTATTGTTTTGGTGGTAATTTAGGATGTAAATCTTACTTATAACAAGGCAGACGATAAAGAGGAAGAAGAAGAGACGTATGTGACTGATATGAAGGCAGAAGATACAGAGGGAGAAGAAGAGACGTATGTGACTGATATGAAGGCAGAAGATACAGAGGGAGAAGAAGAGACATATGTGACTGATATGAAGACAGAAGATATAGAGGGAGAAGAAGAGACGTATGTGACTGATATGAAGGCAGAACATACAGAGGGAGAAGAGACGTATTTGAAGGGTGATCAACAGTGTAAGGAGGAAGAAATCCCTACTGATATCAGCGCAGGTGAGTAAAAAACACTTATTATAGAACAGTCACATATTCACTTTGCTCAGTCACTACAGCAATCTCTTATCCTACACCCTCCTCTGTCAGTATAGACTAATGAAGGAAATATATCTGCCCTGTGGGAGAATCTGGAGCCACCATCCCCTATTATACTCTTGCTCTCCCTCTCACATCCTGTCACTGTGTGTTACCAGCCCAGAGATCTGACCAGTCTTCTCCCCACACTCTGGTGTATCTCATAGAACAGGAGCCATCAGCCCCTATTATACTTTTGCTCTCCTCCTCACATCATGTCACTGTGTGTTACCAGCCCAGAGATCTGACCAGTC
Organism: Taudactylus pleione; assembly: GCA_031769625.1. Classification (NCBI taxonomy): domain Eukaryota; kingdom Metazoa; phylum Chordata; class Amphibia; order Anura; family Myobatrachidae; genus Taudactylus; species Taudactylus pleione. The sequence continues at coordinate 1,719,946 of JAUIMM010000799.1, read as the reverse complement.
TCCTCCCCACACTCTCTGGTGTATCTCATACATCAGGAGCCATCGGCCCCTATTATACTCCTGCTCTCCCCCTCACATCATGTCACTGTGTGTTACCAGCCCAGAGATCTGACCAGTCTCCTCCCCACACTCTCCGGTGTATCTCATACATCAGGAGCCATCAGCCCCTATTATAATCCTCCTCTCCCCCTCACATCATGTCACTGTGTGTTACCAACCCAGAGATCTGACCAGTCTCCTCCCCACACTCTCTGGTGTATCTCATAGAACAGTAGTCGTCAGCCCCTATTATACTCCTGCTCTCCCTCTCACATCATTCACTATGTGTTACCAGCCCAGAGATCTGACCAGTCTCCTTTTAGTCGGATGTTGTCCACTAGCATGGGATAGGTAGGAGTACCATTACATGTGATGGTGGCTGCTTTAACAAGCGGAGAGCTGGGGCAGCACGTTCACAAGATATGTCCGACTCAGAATACTGTCTACTTGCGGTACGCAGTCGGAATTGTGGCGACTCTGATTGAGGCCTATGTCTCCACCTGTAGATTATCACTGTAGTAGTATGATTTGCTAATTTAGCTCATGTCTATTCAGCAGTGAAGGACCCAGTGATTGTGTTTGGGACAGTGTCTAGATGGCCATTGTTGTTGGTCAGCTGACTAATGAGGCTTCCTGTCATGTGATGCCAGCTGGGCATTACATGGTTAGGAACTGTTTGTCACCAATGTCTTCGTTTGGGTCTATGCAATATGCTTGTTGATGAGATCATGTTATATTTTAAGTTAATGTTTCATCTGTGCAATAGCAACAAGCATATCACATAGAACTCACTAATCGTATAAATGCTTCCACCTTAATATAAAGAAAAAAATAAATACATTTTTTCCATGTATTTCTTTAGGGTCCATAGGGCTCCACAGGGAGACAATGAGGTGTAGGTGGTATTTAGGGGACCAACAGCAAAGCTTTTTCCTGTCCAAGGATGCTCCGGTCCTACCCTCTATGCCCCGCTCACAGCCTGAAGGCAACTCAGTTTTGTTGGTGTCCGGCAGGAGCTGGATCACCGTTAAAAATAAAGCTTAGGCTGCTTAATAGCAGCCCCAATGATCTATGATTTACTATTTTTACTACAGAGCAGCAGCACAAGACAGTTCCCTGGACGTCTGCACTGCTGCTCCATCGCCCCACCGCGGCGCCGCGACACCAACCGTCGGCTAGGTACTCTCAGCAGGGCTCCAGGGGGACCTAGCTAGCAGAGCTCCTCGGACCCCAGACTGCAGCCGGGACAAAAGGGGACAGGTAAGGTGGTTCCCCGCATCTATGCACAGTATTGCCTTCGGTCTCAGGAGACAGACCGGATGCGCTGATGTGGATAACGGTTCGTCGGGGACTCCACTAGACCACCAGGGCAATACATATATTGGCCGGGGACCCGGTGGTTGATGTCAGCATAGGGGAGAAGACACTCTCCGTACGGCCCCTCCCCCGGCTCAGGGCACCATTCCACTGCGTTCTTGCCACCCTTGAGCTGCATTTCCCTCTCCCTCTGAGATTCTTTTACAGCATCAGCCTCAGGATTCCGGGAACGCTGGGTCTGGTCTCCCTGTATACCTCTCCCAAGGGCTGGGTTATACAGCGCTATATCCTACCAGTCACTGCATCTGTGTATTTGATTTTAGTGCCCATTGCAGTTAAATTGTATATTCTGCATTGTATGTGACTTGTGCTAGCGCTGCTCTGTTTGTTTTTTTCTCAAACTGTCAGCTTCTACCTTTCTCTTTTCTGTCATTATAACCCTGGAATACTGAAGTATAGGGGGTTCATTGTACCTCACATCTCCCTGTATTTGTGAGGGCTATCACATACTATATATCGGTGTTGCGCATACACTGTGTCATATTACACATATATCTGGGTTGCTCACTGCACAGTGCCAGATCGCATGCTACATTATTCTTGCAGCTATGTCTGGCAAAGACAAGAATAACAAGCAGCCTGCTGCTCTCGCTCTGGTGTCTTGCAGGTCCTGCTTAGCAGCCAGCTTCAGGGGATCTCATTCAGGATGGTCTTTGTGCATCTTGTTATATGGCATCTGGCCTATCAGCCCCTGCGTCCTCTCCTCAGGACCCTCCCTGGGCTACTTTTTCACAGTTGTTGGCAAAAATTGCGGACCACCTAGTGGTCCCTGTGGTGGGATGGCCACAGCAGGTACTCCCTGCAAATCCTTTGTCACACCCATGGGTAGACGTACTTTCTACCTCCGTGTATAGTCTGGCACATACTACAGCCTTTCAACAAATGATGCAAAAGGAGAGACCTTTATCTAGTTAACCTACTAAGCGTGCTGTGTTATCTTCCCAGTCCACCACCCAGCTATCAGATTCTGATTTACCATCTGGGGAGGCAGAAGACTCCGATCTCTCTCACTCTGACTCCCCCCTCGGGAGAGGAGGAGCCCCCCTCTAAGTTAAATATACCTGCACTTGTGAGAGCAGTAAAATCTATCCTTCAAATAGAAGAGGCAGAACCCACTCCTAAGGCAAAAGAGCCTCTATTTAAGCGACAGAAATAGTTTTGCCAGAGTTTCCTCACTTGAATCAGCTATCTGATCATATGAGTGAGGCATGGAATATGCCAAAAAAAAGGTTTCAGCTACCTAATCGCTTAAGTTTCCTTTACCCTCTTCCAGCTACTAATTGCACTAAATGGAAAGCTCCCCCAGCAGTGGATTCCCACATGAGACGCCTAGTTTAGAACGCTACGTTACCTATCCATACTGCAACCTCCTTTAAAGGAGACTACGGATAGAAGGATTGAAGTTTGCCTGAAATCTATACTCTCTTACAGAAGCTATTACTCGTCCTGCCAGGGATACGGCCTGGGTGGCAAAAGCCATTGAGAGTTGGGCAGAGGCTCTAGAAGGTACATTTCCCTCTGATGATTTGAGGGAACAGCTATCCTACATATCTCACATTGGAGATGCAGCCTCCTATATAGGTAAAGCGGCTCTGGATACTGGTCTAGCTCCCAAGGCATCTGCTACTTCTCTGGTATCCTGCCGTATTGTTGGGCTTCGTTCATGGAAGGCAGATTCGGACTCTAAAAAGACATCGGAGTCGGTCTTATTCTGGGGGGATCCTGTTTGGTTCAGAATTGGACAAGATTGTTACTAACTTCCAAGATGGCGTTCTTGCCCTTTGCATCTACTACGAAGCCTCAGATGTCATCCTTTCAGTCCTTTCGTCCGCAGGGAAAAGCTAAAGGTCAGTCCTTTCCAAAGCAGCTGGCATCCACTAAGGCCTCCAAGCCTAGGACCAAACAGGCCTGGGCAATTAGACATCCACCTACCAAATCTGAGGAAACGTCTTCAGCCTGATGGGGGCGGGCCTTTCCCTGGGGGCTCCCAGGTCTCCCACGGATACGCCCTCTTATTCCTGAGGCCCCCCCCTAGTAGTTCTTTTGCACAGGACCACCATTGGACCCAAACAAAGCCCTGCTGCTGCAGAAGGACATTCAGTCCTTACTACTCTCGGGAGTAATAATTTCTGGTCCCCTTCTCACGGCGAGGGAAGCGCTATTATTCTACCTTTTTTTGGTTTCAGAAGTCCAGCGGGTCTCATCGGCCTATCCTCAACCTCAAGTCTATGAACAAATTTATCAGGGTGCCCAGGTTTCGTATGGAAACCCTCCGCTCTATTGTCCTGGCTTTGGAGCCTGGGGACTTTATGGTATCTCTGGACATTCAAGACGCTTACATACATGTACCTATAGCGCCTTCTCATCAGCAGTATCTCCCGTTTGCTATACTACAGCAACCTTACCAATTTCAAGCTCTGTCTTTTGGGCTTTCTACAGCTCCTCGGGTCTTTACCAAGATCATGGCAGTTATGGCGGTCTATCTTGATCATCAAAGGGTCAGACTGCTCCCATTCTTGGACGACCTCTTGCTCTTGGCAAGCTCCCCAGAAATTCTTCACTGCCATCTACAAGTAACCATTGCCTTTCTACAAATGCACATTTGACTGATCAACTGGAAAAAGTCTTCCCTGACTCCTTCTCTAAGAATGGTACATCTGGGAGCCATCCTGGACTCTCCCTCTCTTCCCCGCAGCTTCGGAAGTGCCGGCTGGATGTGGACACCCCGGTCTGACCTAATCGAGCCACCAGGCTCAGAGAATCTTCCTGACAGCAGAGACAATCTCTGCATTACAGCACCGAGTGCGCAGATTCCTCCACAGTTGCCGAGTGTCAATTCACTCAGCAATGCAGACCTTGGGATCCATGGTGTCCACCTTCAACATGGTGGAGTTCGCTCAGTTTCACTCCAGGACCCTACAACACCTGATCCTATCCAGGTGGAACGGGCGGCCCCTTTTGCTAAGATCCTAGATGATGGGCCTCTCTCTGGAGGTTCGCCTGTCCCTAGCCTGGTGGCTACAGACATCCCACTTAAACAAGGGTCGTCCCTTTTGGATCCTGGACTGGGCACTCTTCACCATGGATGCAAGCCTCTGCAGGTGGGATGCAGTGACCGGCCAGCACTCCTTCCAAGGACGCTGGACTCCAGCCAAGGCGATCTCATCAATGTCCTGGAACTCCGAGCCATCTACAGAGCCCTCACTCTGGCTCAGGATATTCTGCATGGCAGGACAGTACAAGTACAGTCTGAGGTAGGTCACTGCCGTGGCATTGTCGATCACCAAGGAGGCACTTGAAGTTGGGCAGCAATGGCAGAGGGGTCCCACATTCTCACATGGACTGAACGTTATCTCTTAGCCATCTCTGCAGTGTTCATCCCAGGAATTCTCAAGTGGCCTCAGCCATCACGACATGCATCTAGGGGAGTGGTCTCTACATCCATAAGTCTTTCAGCTCCTGGAGGACAAATGGGGTCTAACAGACGTGGACCTCATGGCCTCACGACACAACCACAAGCTTCCAGTGTATGGGGCCAGGACAAGAGACTCAGAACGCAGCCTTCGTAGACGCATTATCTGTGAGTTGGATCTTCCATTTGGTGTACCTCTTCCCTCCAGTCTCCCTTCTTCCTCTGGTTTTTTGGAAGTTCAAGCAGGAAGGGGGCACAGTCCTGTTGGTAGCTCCGGCTTGGCCCAGATGCCATTGCTACTCCGATCTTCAAAGTCTCTCCATAGACGTTTCTCTCCAACTTCCTCTACGACGAGACCTGTTGTTTCAGGGTCGCTGTCTGGACCTGGCCCATCTGTCTTTAATGGCCTGGCTCTTGAGATATCCCTCCTAAGGTCTAAAGGGTTTTCTAGCTATGTGGTCCAGACCATGCTCAGAGTGCATAAACCGGCATCTGCCAGGATTTATCAACGGGTGTGGCTTACATATTTCCAGTGGTGTGCTACTAGAAACTAAGATACTCACTCAGGTTTTTAGGGATTCTAGAATAAAAGCCTTTCTTAAAACTGGATTGGATCTGGGACTCCGCCTAGCCTCTCTGAAAGTGGATGTGTCTACTCTGTCCATCTGGTTCTAGCACAGAATTGCTTCTCTATCGGATGTTCACACCTTCCTGCAAGGTTTTATAGGTATACAGCTGTCCTTTGTCCCTCCTGTGGCTCTGTGGGATTCATCAGTGGTTCTCCATGCTCTTCAGGCACCTCCATTCAAAACCCTGGATTCAGTAGATGTCAAATGGCTCACTGTGAAGACTTTTTCTGCTTACCATAGTATCTGCCCCTAGGGTATTGGATGTAGGGGCACTTTCCTGTCGCTCCCCATTTCTAATATTTCATCCGGACAGAGATGTTCTTTCCTGGTCTCTCGTTTCCACCTCAATGAGTAAATTGTGGTTCCAGCCTTTCAATCACCAGACATCTTGGTAGGTGAGGCCTCTTTGGATGTGGTCCGTGTTCCGATGATCTACGTGGACCATACTGGTGCCATCAGTAAATCTGACTCCCTCTTTGTCCCATAGGGATGGCCAGCTAACAGACTGCCAGATAGCTTTGCATGACTATCTCACAGGCTTACATGCAGATTGGCGTTCCTGTGATGGCTACCGTATATGCTCATTCTACTCGCTTTGTGGGTTCCTTGTGTGGGCAGCCCAACGTGGCGCCTCTGCTGAACAACTATGCAAGGCGACCATGTGTTTTTTTTTGTCCACACCTTTCTTAGGTTCTATGCCTTTGATACATTTGCCTCTCAGGATGCTTCCTTCGGGCACCGGGTTCTCCTCATTTAGGAGCATCTCCGTCCTTGAACAACTGCTTTGGGACATCCCCCAATATGTCCCTGTGGAGCCCTATGGACCCATAAGAAGTAAAGGAGAGTTATGGTAAAACTTACCCTTGTTAACTTTCTTCAAAGTCCATAGGGTCCACAGGGCACCCGCCCTGACGCACCTAGTTTATGGTTTCTTCTCTTGATCCTTCTTTGTGTGAGAGTGTCATTCTTCAGTGTACCAGTCTTCATTCTCTCCTATCCTGCTCTTGTCTTGGGCTTGTTAACAAAACTGAGGGTCTGATTCAGAGCCGGACGCTATTTGCGCTTGCTCGTTCAGAAAAAATGGGTGGCTATTCAAATGAACCGTTCGCTCTTTGCAGTCTGTTCACGCCTCTATGTCTGAACGAGCGAACAAAACTTGCGGTCGTAAATTTGTAAAAAACGCCCCCTGGCCGCTCGCATCATACGTCATGTCCTCTATTTATTTGACTAATCGAGTACATCGAACAGCGTATGAACTGCTCGCTATTCTTGTGGTTGGTTTTTCCTACCGCTATCTTGCGAGCAGTTCTGACTATAAAACAACCAAGTGACGTGGTCAATGACGCTGCTGTATTAATTATGCACACCCTTAAAACGCCCGTTTTGACCTTTAAGCACGCCTGCGTTCTGATCTCCACTCCTCGTTTTCAAGCACCTTCCCCTGTTACCACCCACATACGCCTCCTCCTGTCACTCAAAATAGCAGGCATTTGCTATTTAGCGAACAAACGATTTTCGGCCGCACTGACTGGTTCGCGCATGTGTATTACAATCCGTACGCATGCGCAGATGTGCGAACATCGCTCATAACGAACGAGCGGCCGCTTACTAGCGGCTCTGAATGAGGGCCTGAGTTGCCTTCAGGCTGTCGGCTTTGTATAGGGGGAAGGACTGCAGCATCCTGTGACAGGCGAAAACTTTGCTGTTGGTGTCTGGTCCTCCAAGTAGTACCTACACCCCATTGTCTGCCTGTGGACCCTATGGACATCAAAGAGAGTTAACAAGGGTAAGTTTTACCATAACTCCTTTTTCCTTCCAGCAGATGGACACAAAGGCAGGAATACCTCGGAGGGCTTTCTAACTTTGCTTCCAGATGTTACATTAAAAGAGAAGAACATCACTCGAGATCCTGCAGGAGAAACCCCCATTACCCCAATTGTACACCCAGTACATCACAGTGCAGATATATCATGTTATCCCTTGAACCATGAGGAGTGTCCCATTAATTCAGATGTTGGTACACATAGTACAGTTCATGCAGATTCTGCAGTCTTTTCCTGTTCTGAAATTGATAAATGCTTTAAAAATCAGTCAGTCTTTATTAGACAGAAGAAGCTCACATGTAAGAAACAATATCCATGCTCTGAGTGTGGGAAATGTTTTACACAGACATCACATCTTGTTACACATCAGAGAAGTCACACAGGGGAGAAGCCATTTCCATGCTCTGAGTGTGGGAAATGTTTTACATATAAATCAGGACTTCTTACACATCAGAGAAGTCACACAGGGGAGAGACCATTTCCATGCTCTCACTGTGGGAAATGTTTTACACAGAAATCACAACTTGTTATACATCAGAGAAATCACACCGGTGAGAGACCATTTACATGCTCTGAGTGTGGGAAATGTTTTACAAACAAATCACGTCTTGTTAGACATCAGATAAGTCACAAAGGTGAGAAACAATTTCCATGTTGTGAGTGTGGGAAATGTTTTACACATAAATCAGATCTTGTTATACATCAGAGAAATCACACAGGTGAGAAACCATTTACATGCTCTGAGTGTGGGAAATGTTTTACATGTAAATCATATCTTCTTTCACATCAGAGAAGTCACACAGGTGAGAAACCATTTACATGCTCTGAGTGTGGGAAATGTTTTATACGTAAATTAGATCTTCTTTCACATCAGAGATATCACACAGGTGAGAAACCATTTCCATGCTCTGAGTGTGGAAAATGTTTTAGACGTAAATCATATCTTCTTACACATCAGAGAAGTCACACAGGGGAGAAACTATTTCCATGCTCTGAGTGTGGGAAATGTTTTACACGGAAATCACATCTTGTTTCACATCATAGAACTCACACAGGAGAGAAACCATTTCCATGCTCTGAGTGTGGGGAATGTTTTACACAGAAATCAAATCTTCTTACACATCAGAGAAGTCACACAGGTGATAAACAATTCCCATGTTCTGAGTGTGGAAAATGTTTTACAAAGAAATCAAATCTTATTGTACATGAGAGAATTCACACAGGGGAGAGGCCATTTTCCTGCTCTGAGTGTGGGAAATGTTTTACATATAAATCACATCTAGGTAGACATCAGAAAATTCACACAAGATAAAACCAATATATATAAAACAGTGTTGCAGCAATCTACATATTGTAAAAGTCATTGAAAATAATGTTTACAATTCAGTTACAAACTGAGCTCTCAAAGGTATATTAACATCACCTATAAGTTACGGAGGGCATTTTGAAATTCAAGGGCCACGTTGATTAAAGTGCTCCCCTAGGTGATGTGAAAAACTGCTCCCAATCTCAATAAGACATTGACGCATAGAATAAACAGTACATGAGAGCTTAATTACCTCTGATATGAATAATTGTAAAATGTATGGAGTGAGAAGAATTTAGACCTAATAAACATAAATGTGGCTACAAAGACATACACAACACATACAATACTATGTTATAGCTCTTTTGGTGAACAGTCAATAAAGTGACCAGTCACTTTAAAAAGGAGAAGGGATAGTGTCCCAATCTTATCTTACAATGATCTTGCATTGTCAGTAATGCCTGTTACCCTCTGCATTGTTCTGCAGATCTTCAGAGGTCTTCTCTGGTTCTTCTGTGGCTGATGGCTTAAATTCCCAGTTTATTCAAAACTCAAGTTGTTGCCATCCACAGACATTTCTGGAACATGTCACATTGACATAAGATTGGAACAGAACCAAATGTATGGGTCTTATTGCAGTCTCCTTATTCTGTTAGATTTCGCTACCTGCCATATCTCTTCACCACATTTTGGCCAAAGCCAAGAATTGATTTATTTTGTCTGTGATTCTATTTTCATCAACTAAAGCAGATTTAATAAGTTGTGACAGGCATACATCCAGCTCCAATCAAGGATGCCTGTCATTCTCTCTTGCCGAGAGATATGATGGTGATTAGAAGCTCCTTCATCTCTGGTGGTGACTGGACACAATGGGTACTGTGGATGGTGTGAGGAGCCTGAGCACTTTGAATGCTGGCTCAAGCCTCCTTTCCGACCTCAGTTTTTGTTAGCGCCTGAGTAGGGCTGGTGTTATGAGTTTCACTTCAGCCTGTTTTGAATTTGGCAGTTTTTATATTTTTGTTCTTACCAACTTACCCCATTGGTAGCCAAAGAGGTAAGTTCTTCCTTCCCTCTTCTGCTCCCAGGGGTACGGCGGGCCTTTATCTTGTCCCGTATGGTCCTTTTAAAGCCTAGAACAGAGGAGGAGAGTATGTTAGATCCAAGATGAAACCCTATCCAGGCCCCAGACCAACACACAAACAGGCATGGTGGTAAGGAGGCCTATGAAGTGCTTGGTGGAAGCTCATCTGTCATTCATTAGGTACAAGTGGTTAGATTCCACTTCAGTTGCTTGGGTAAAAGTATAGATACATGGGTTTATATTATAGATCTTTACTGCTACCAGTTTGGTGTCTGGCTCTACAGGAGGCAATTCAGAAGTTGCTTTTAGGAGGAGTTGTCCCGATGCCCGTCGGACAGAGAGATATGAGATTTCATTCAAATCTTTTCCTCGTTCAGAAGCCAGACAGATCTTTTCAGTCACTGCACTCAGACTACCAAGGTAACAGCAGTGACAACACAGCAGCTGTCTGCAAACAATACAGCAATAATACTAAGTATTAACAGGCATTATAAGCCACATACTCTTATAATTTCATCGTAATTATTTTTTGTATATATTAGCTATAAACTGCAGATTATTGGAAAATGATAGCACTGTCCTGCATGCTGGAAGTGCAGGCTCCCCCAGCCTGAAATATACATAACAGCTCACACAGATCAGCTGGGAGCTGCTGGTGACTGGGGAGACACAGCATTGCCCTGCAGGCTGGTAGTACAGATTCTTTAAAGGTGGGTACACACCTTGCGATATATCTGCAGATCGATTGATCTGCAGATGATGGTCGTTCATACACACTGAACGGCCATCATCTGCATGCTGCAGCAGGTCCGGCCGAGCTGGAGGCGGGTCGGGGGCGTGTCCCGTCCCCCTCCCCGTGGCTGCCGCTGTGTGTGTACAGGTGGTCTGCAGACCGCCCGTACACACTTGCCGATGGACAGATATGTCTGCAGACATATCGCCTGGACACACTGGCCAATGGGTGCACAATATATTGACTGATCAATTGATTGGCCAATATATCGGCCAGTGTGTACCCGCTATTAGTGTGAAACAGCACACTTTCTGTGACCCACACAGTGATATAATCTATAGTACTTACAAGACAGGGTGGACTTTATATATATATATATATTTTTTTTTTTTTTCTGGGAGATTTGTTGTATGCTGAATTTACAGACTGATAATACCATCTCTCTCATTTGAGAGCAACATATATAGCAGACATCTAGGAATATATTATAATATTGTAAATATTAAGTGGGCTTCTACATATAATTTGATTGGAAAATCTACTCTATATTAGAGGAATCTGTCCCAAGGGAGACTTTTTATGTGCAGTATATAAATAAAGGAGAAATAGGAATTTGCTATTATAAGCTTTCAGAGATGTCTATACCATGTTCTCCTTATGAATGAGTATCACACATATATATATATATATATATATATATATACATACCCATGACACCACTGGTGGACAGTTGCCATAATATTGAGGATATCAATAAAGAACGTATTTTGAATCTCATATATGTGTTTAATTTAAAAGGACATATGAACAAACACTAAATACTTACCCCACATATATAAATGATGATGACGTGCAGACTAATTTATATTTTTGAATTGTGAAGACAATTTAAAGACAGTTTTTTGTAAAATTTTAATATTTAAAATTTTATATTTTTCCACTTTTTCTATAATTTTTTTTTTCTCTTTTAAAACTCGCTGGTATACAGTCAGGTGCATAAATATTGGGGCATTGACAGAATTTTCGTATTTTGGCCTCTATTCACCACCACAATGGTTTTGAAATGAAACAAACAAGATGTGCTTTACCTGCAGACTTTCAGATTTAATTTGAGGGTAATTACATCCAAATCAGGTGAACGGTGTAGGAATTACAACGGTTTCTATATGTGCCTCCCACTTTTTAAGGGGGCACTTTCTTTTGAGAAGATAATTGAGTGATATATAAAACTAAAAATATAATGCATATAACTGAGCTTTGTCCTAACCACCTTAATAATATTTAACAGGTCCGTTTATTTACATATCAGATATTATAATATCAGATGGTCTAATAACAAAATGGACAAGGGGACTAACCTTTATGATTTGTATATGTCTTATGGATAAGTGACATGGTAGTTTTTAGCAACCTACGTTATGCTGACAGGCTGATGTGCATTATGGGTACAATTTTTTTATTGAGAGATGTTCCAAACGTTATTCTATGTCTGAGCATTTTGGGCAGAGATAACCTTTAATTCATTTATTGTAATTATGTTCAAGGTACAATTTCTAAACCTTTATACTACATGCTCTGCTTTCTAAACTTATCATCAGATTGTATGCCCTGCTTCCCATTGCAATGAATCATGGATAGTGTCGTTTTGCTGACCTCTGTCTATAATTAGTAGCTTTCTACTTCAAGGTCCATAGGGGGTCCACAGGGTTGACCTTGGGGTATAGCTGGATCTGGATCCACGGGCACCACGCGGTTAAAGCTTTTGCTGCTCCCAGGATGCACTGGGTCCATCCTCCTCTATACCCCGCCCCCCGAGCCACAGGCACCTCAGTTTTAGTTGGTGCCCGGCCGGAGTCGGGTCACCCTGTGCACAGGGGGGCTGCATAGCAGCCCCTAAGCTTGTTTTTAGAGTTTATTTAATTTTATTTATTTTACACTCTTCAGAGCGGCAACGTCAGACTGTCCATTGGACGTCCAAGCTGCCGCTTCTACACCTTCTGGCGCCGCAACACCAGTACAGATCTGGGGATCACGGCGGGACCTCAGAGTCTGTACTAGCTGGCTCTGGGGAATCCCACGACTGCTGCCGGAGCGCCAGGGATCAGGTAGCCTCCGGTCTCTGTGGAGAGACCTGTGGCGGGGGGCTCCACCTCTCCGGAGGCATACCCCGTGGGACCACTAGACCACCAGGGAGTAATTGCCGGCAGTGGGAACCGGCGTCCCGGGGGTTAAATGCTAGCCAGGGGAGAGAGCTTTCCCTGTCTAGCGGCTCCTCCCCTCAACTCAGCACGCCTTTCCGCTCGGGTCTGGCTACGCTGAGCTGCATTCCTCCTGTGGCCACTCCTCCTCTGAGGTCTACGGCGGCCATCTTCCCTAAAGTGGCAGCGCAGATCTCGGGCAGCGCATGGACCGGTCCCCCTGTGTACCTCTTCCCTGTTAGGACAGCGTACACAGCACTATAACCCTCCCAGACACTGAATCTGGGCAGGTTGATTATAGTGACAAGGTGCAGTGAGTATTAAACTTTCTGCATTGTATGTGACTGACTGTGCTTTACTTCTACTTACTGTCTATACCTATCCCTTTCTTTCTCCTACTGCCCTGGCAGGTGTGTGTGGGAAGGGCTCTTCTTGAACCTCACTTGTATAAATTCATTTATTTGTGAGGTTGGTCACATACGGTTGCGTGCTACATGGTGCCATATTTGTGGGCTTGTGTTCTGCATGCTTGTGGGTACGCCAGGAGTAAATCACTGTACTTCCCTATTGTGCTGATATATATCTGTATACATACATATATTTTATAATGTCTGACGAGGAAGTTGAGCGCTCCGCGGCTCCCACTCTGTTATCCTGCAGACGCTGCGTCGCAGGAGGATTTATCACAGGATGGGCTGTGTGTGCGGTGCCAGCAGTTACCGGTCCCTCTAACCCCCCAATTTCGGGACAGGAACCCCCTTGGACGGTGTTTTCTCAGCTGCTGGCTTCCATAGCGGACCGTCTGGTGGTCCCGACTGCCCTCTCCCCTAGGGGTCCAACCCAACCAGCCATCCTCCCTTTCTCAGGGTATACCGCATCTGTTGCAGTCTCCCTCTGGGTCTCAAGCTGTTAGTCCATATGCGGGGGTACCCATGTATATTCAGTCCCCTCCAGTGATGCAGCAGTCTGTCATTCCCTTTCAGGGCCAACCACCATGGATGGATGTACTCTCAAGTTCAGTTCAGAGTTTGGCGGCCTCATCGTTGGCTTTTCAAACTATGCTACAAAGTGACAAGCCTCAGAAGGCATCTAAACACCCTGTTGTCATCCCTGTCTCCGCAAGTATCAGTCTCGGAGGCGTCCTCGGATGAGGGGGAGTTGCCTGAGGACTCTGATTCTCCTATCCGAGAGGTGGAAACAAAATCTTCCATTAATGTGCCGGCATTGGTAAGGGCGGTGCGGTGTATTCTTGATATAGAGGAGGACGCCCTGGCCCCTAAGTGCAAGTACCCAAATTTCAAACAGACTAAAGTGACTTCGGCTGTTTTTCCCCTTTCTGATCAGCTGACTGATCATATGACGGAGGCCTGGCAATCGCCTAGTAAGAGGTTCCAGCCGCAGAAACGTTTAGTGTCTAGTTATCCGTTTCCAGCAAGTCATTGCAAAAAGTGGGAAACCCCGCCTGCGGTAGATTCTCATGTTACGCGCTTAATCAAGAGTGCTACCTTACCTATACCGTCCATTTCATCCCTAAAGGATCCCACGGACAGGAAAGTGGAGACTTGTTTAAAATCAATTTATTCCCTCTCAAGGGCAGTAGCCCGTCTGTCCATGGCCAGTTGCCCGTCTGTCCATGGAAATCTCCTGGGTGGCTAAAGTCATTGAGAGCTGGGCCAATGTACTGGAAGATACCTTTATTGAGGATGCAGAGAGCTTTAGTGGGACAGATGAGGGATGCCACTTCCAACATTGGAGAAGTGTCTTTGGATGCCAGTCTTCTGACTTCCAGGGTATCGGCTGCAGCGGTGTCTGCTCGCCGGTCTTTGTGGCTGCGCTCTTGGAGAGCGGATGCGGATTCCAAGAAAGGCCCGGAGGCCTTACCCTTTAATTGGGAGATATTATTTGGCCCTGACCTGGGCAAAATTGTGGATACCCTGGCTAAGTCTAAGTCAGCTTTTCTACCTGCGGCAGCTGCGCCTTCTAAGGCTAGGACCTCTGCATTTCGGTCCTTTCGTTCTCAGGGACAATCCAAGGGACAGTCCTTCCCGAGACAGTCGGCGTCCAAATCCGCTCCGAAACCTAAGAAGCAAGCGTGGAGCACTAGATGCCCTTCTTCCAAGCCGGAGGATAAATCTACCTGATGGGACGGGCCTCCCTCTGGGGGATCCCAGAATGGAAGGCCGACTTCTTCAATTTGCCCAGTGTTGGTACACCACCACGGATGCCTGGGTTCGAGAAGTACGCCCTCTCTTTTTGTCACAGACCTCCCCAACGGTTCTTCTGCATGAGTCTTTCTCAGGACAAGACCAAGGTCTTGCAGATTCAGGAGGCAATAGAGTCCTTGCTGAAAGCAGGGGTCATTGTTCCCGTTCCGCCTTCTCAACACTGGTTACTATTCTACTCTTTCTGGTACAGAAACCCAATGGGTCTCATCGGCCTATCCTCAATTTGAAGTCGCTGAACAAGTTCCTCAAAGTACCCAAATTCAGGATGGAAATGTTGCGTTCCATCATTCTGGCTATGGAACCTGGGGATTACATGGTATCCCTGGACATTCAGGATGCCTACCTTCATGTTCCTATAGCGCCTTCACACCAACGGTATCTGAGGTTTGCTATATGGCAACATTATTACCAGTTCCAGGCTCTGCCCTTTGGCCTCTCCACGGCTCCAAGGGTATTCACCAAAATTATGGCGGTCATGGCTGCCCATCTTTGGAACCAGGGTATTCGGCTTCTGCCATATCTGGACGACCTATTGCTGGCAAGCTCTCCGGAGGTACTTCTACAACATCTACACCTGACGGTCGCTTGTCTGCAAGCGCACGGGTGGCTGATAAATGGGAAAAAGTCCTCCCTGATTCCCTCACAATGGATGGTTCATTTGGGAGCCCTGCTGGATTCTCATCAGCAAAGGATCTTTCTGACTCCAGAAAAGATTTCCTCCTTACAACTGCAGGTACGCAGTTGCCTGAAGAGTGGCCGATTGTCTGTTCACACGGAAATGAGGGTTCTGGGGTCCATGGTGTCGACATTCGACATGGTGGAGTATGCCCAGTTTCATTCCAGGCCCCTGAAGGGGCTGATTCTATCCAAATGGAACAGGTTACCACACCAGATCAGAACTCAGATGCTGGTGTTGTCTCCAGAGGTGCGCCTGTCACTTGCTTGGTGGCTTCAGACATCACATCTCACCAGGGGTCACCCCTTTTGGATCCCGGACTGGGTTCTGCTCATGACAGATGCCAGTCTCTGGGGTTGGGGTTCAGTGATTGGTCTACTTTCACTTCGGGGCCGTTGGACGGCAGAGGAAGCGGTTCTTCCCATCAACATTCTGGAACTTCGGGCCATGTACAGGGCCTTCCAGTTGTCCAGTCACGCTCTTCAAGGAAGGGCCGTGCAAGTTCAGTTCTACAACGCCACCACGGTGGCGTACATCAATCATCAACGGGGGACTCGCAGTCGAGCAGCCATGTCAGAGGTGTCACTCATCCTGTTTTGGGCGGAGTGCCACCTTCCGGCCAACTCGGCAGTCTTCATTCCAGGAGTCCTCAATTGGGAGGTGGACTTCCTCAGCCATCATGACGTGCATCCCGGGGAATGGTCGCTTCACCCAGAGGTATTTCAACTACCTCGTGGACAAGTGGGGACTGCCGGAGGTGGACCTCATGGCCTCCCGTCACAATCACAAGCTGCCCAGGACAAGAGATGCCGGCGCAAGCCTGGTGGATGCGCTGTCGGTGAAATGGACATTTCAGCTGGCGTATCTATTCCCTCCGATATCCCTGCTGCCTCGGGTCCTTTGGAAATTCAAGCAGGACGGTGACACGCTTCTGCTGGTGGCTCCAGCTTGGCCCAGACGTCCTTGGTACTCCGATTTTCGGAGCCTCTCCATCGACGCTCCGTTCCTTCTGCCTCAACATTGGGACTTGTTGTCTCAGGGTCCCTGCCTTTACCCGGATCTGGGTTGTCTATCTTTGACGGCGTGGCTCTTGAGACATCCGTCTTAAGGTCCCGGGGTTTCTCCAGCTCAGTCATCAGCATGATGCTGCGGGCGCGCAAGCCTGCCTCCGCCAGGATTTACAACAGTGTGGCATACTTATTTTCAGTGGTGTGAGTCCAGAAACTACGATTCTCATGCGTTTCGTGTTTCTAGGGTTTTGGCATTCCTTCAGTCTGGTTTAGACCTAGGCTTATGCCTAGCTTCTTTGAAGGTTCATGTGTCTGTGATATCTGTGTGGTTCCAGCTAAGGATAGCAACTCTGCCTGATGTCCGCACCTTTTTCCAGGGCATTCTCAGGATTCAGCCTCCCTTTGTTCCCCCAGTGGCTCCTTGGGATTTGGCAGTGGTGCTTCGGGCCCTACGGGGTCCTCCATTTGAGCCTCTTGAGTCGGTGGAGCTCAAGTGGTTGACGGTGAAAATTGCTTTTTTCTTGGCGATTGCTTCGGCCAGGAGGGTGTCAGAATTGGGGGCGCTTTCCTGTCGTTCTCCTTTTCTGATTTTTCACCAGGACAGGGCGGTGCTTCGCACTCTACCGGGTTTTCTACCTAAGGTGGTTTCTAAGTTCCACATTAATCAGGAAATTGTTGTACCAGCTTTTCAGTCACCTGACCTCTTGTCTGGTGAGGCTTCTTAGGATGTAGTCCATGCTCTCAAAGTTTATATGGACCAGACTAGTTCCATTCGGAAGTCGGATTCCTTGTTCGTCCTCTTTGGTTTTCACAAGAGGGGTTGGCCTGCCAACAAACAAACTTTGGCCCGTTGGCTTTGTTTGGTTATTTGTGAGGCTTATGCACAGGAGGGTTTGCCTGTTCCGGCCTCTGTTAAGGCTCTTTCTACTCGGCCTGTGGGTCCCTCGTGGGCTGCTAGCCGTGGCGCCTTAGCTGTTCAGCTTTGTAAGGCGGCCACTTGGTCTTCCATTTTCCATATATGGTAACAGTTTACCACACATGACTGTTATCTGATTATATCATTGATACTCGTAACAGCTATAACTTTGCTCACTGTTATGTATGTATGTGACCTACATGGGGACTTTTAATTTATCTATTATCTGATTATATCATTTATAGGAGCTATAACTTAGCCCACTGTTGTGTATGTATGTGACCTACATGGGGACTTTTTATTTATTATCTGATTATATCATTTATAGGAGCTATAACTTTGCCCACTGTTGTGTATGTATTTGACCTACATGTGGACTTTTTAACTACCTATTGCATATACAGTATGTATTGTATTGCATGACTTTGGGCCACCCAAGAATTGTCAAAACTTAGATCAGGGATAGCAGAAAGCTCTATTTCCGTGCACATTAAAGAAAATTACTTTATGCTGTAATATTGCTGGTATTTTACCCGGCTTTGCTCTATTCTTACCTCTGCTGATGTCTTCTGGTGATTATGTGGCCAGCAATGTTCCCTATTGCACATCTAGGGGTATATTTACCAACGGCCGGATTCAATCGATTTAATCATTCTAAATTGATGTTGTGTTTCTGGGGCTAAATTACACATTTAATAACTAAAAAAAAACAAAGAAAAATTGTCTGTTAGTAAATGTGTACAATAGCAATGCTAAACACACCTAGCAGCTCCAGCGGTTATTCTGTTATCAGCCAATCAGGAGAGGTTAGGCTGTGTCTCCATCATTATCATCGCGTATTTGTGCTTACGCTCAGGCACCCACAATTAATATGCCTTGTTATTCATGTGTATACTAGCGTTCCCGCTAGGCTGTTTTAGCGGGGTGCTGCGTCCTGCCCTCCTGGAGGGCATAAAGCGCCCTGCCCTCACCGCACAGCGCACCGCTAAGACAGCCTGCGGGTGCCGTCTTCACCCGTGGGTTGCAGTGTCCCGCGGGTGGGGAAATGTGCGGTGACCCGGTCACCGCCGGTGAATAGACGCTGGGCGCAATCGCCCGGCATCTATTCTGTCAGCAGCGCTTGGGGGCTGCCCGGTGAGTCCGTAAGTGCCGGGCACGCCCCCAAGAGTGACGAAAAGGTGATGTGACTTATAGACATGCCCCTTTTCAATGGCCATGCCCCCTTTTCAGGTGCACACGCAGAAGTGCCCTCTCTAGCTCCAGCGCACCGCCAGAGCTAGAGTGAACACTATATAATATACTAATAATACATCCAATACGTGTCCATTATATTAGTCAGGGACACTGACCGCTATACTCTGACACTAGGCTCCTCTCCTCCATATCATGTGATTATACAGGAATAATGTACCCAATACATCCCCTCTGTCAGGTTGCAGCCTAAGATTGGCCGTTACCTTAGCGCCGGCTTTCCCTGATCTCTTGAGTGGTCAGACGCCAGGTGCGGTGGCGAGTGACGCACTGAGGCTTATGCCTGGGGTTTGTGCTAGGACATCCATGTGCTGCTCCGTGATTCAGTTCCTGTGGTTGCCGTCATGGATGCAGCCAGTCTACATTACCTGATTAGCCCTTTACCCAATGGTAGCATTGGTTGCTGTCAGCTGACACTATCCTCCAATGGACTGTCACCTTAGGGTATTTAGCTGGGCTCTGGACAACAGGAAGTTGCCTGTACAACGTTGTAACTTCCAGTGAATATTTGCTGTTGCAGCGTTCCAGGTTCCAAGATCCTTTCTTCTAGTGATATATTTCTAGTGTTAATCCATGGTGTGTGTACTCAGTACGTCATCCGAGTACTATCTCCTAAGTGTCATCCTCCTGTGCCAGTTCTGTGTCTGGAACCACAGTGTGTGTACTCAGGAGATAGTACTCGGATGATGTACTAAGCGTCATCCTCCTGTGCCAGTTCTGCGTCTGGAACCACAGTGTGTGTACTCAGAAGATAGTACTCGGATGATGTACTAAGCGTCATCCACCTGTGCCAGTTCTGCATCTGGAACCACAGTGTGTGTACTCAGGAGATAGTACTCGGATGATGTACTAAGCGTCATCCTCCTGTGCCAGTTCTGCGTCTGGAACCACAGTGTGTGTACTCAGGAGATAGTACTCGGATGATGTGGTTCCAGACACAGAACTGGCACAGGAGGATGACACTTAGGAGATAGTACTCGGATGATGTACTAAGTGTCATCCTCCTGTGCGAGTTCTGCGTCTGGAACCACAGTGTGTGTACTCAGGAGATAGTACTCGGATGATGTGGTTCCAGACACAGAACTGGCACAGGAGGATGACACTTAGGAGATAGTACTCGGATGACGTACTAAGTGTCATCCTCCTGTGCCAGTTCTGCATCTGGAACCACAGTGTGTGTACTCAGGAGATAGTACTCGGATGATGTACTAAGCTTCATCCTCCTGTGCCAGTTCTGCGTCTGGAACCACAGTGTGTGTACTCAGGAGATAGTACTCGGATGATGTGGTTCCAGACACAGAACTGGCACAGGAGGATGACACTTAGGAGATAGTACTCGGATGATGTACTAAGTGTCATCCTCCTGTGCGAGTTCTGCGTCTGAAACCACAGTGTGTGTACTCAGTATGTCTTCCGAGTACTATCTCCTAGTGACATTTTCCTGTACTAACTCTGCGTCTGGATCAACAGTGTGTGTGCTCAGTACGTCACACAAGTATCGTTCTACTGTGTTTCCCTCCGCACATTTGGTCAGGTCTAGCCAACATCCATTACTTGTGGATGAGGAAGGCATATATCCAGGCTCGCCTCCGGTTCCTTTCCCCCCCTGGGACCCAACTTCCAATTCCTCAGAAGAGGATCTCCATAGTCCAAACATGACACCCTCATTATGTGAGGCAGATTCACCTCCCTATAACTATACACTGATCACATGACACCAGGCTCCTCCCCTCCATATCGTGATTACACCGGAATAATGTACCCAATACATCTACACACTGATCACAGTACTAAGTAAGAGGAAGGGAGGGAATATCACTGGTCTCTGTATATTATCCTCATGCTTCATATGTTAGCATTTCAGTTTTTAAAGTTGTACCTTAAATAAACAAATTAATATGACATTTGTGACTTTTTTTTATTGTATTTCTGTGCCCCCTCTCTACAGTAATATGGCGCGGGTGCATTTTCCCATGAACAAAATATTATACCCGCAGATCACTGATACCTGTTACAGAAGTAAATACGCCAAGTAATTCAGAGCAGAAGGACATTGGAACCTAAGATACCAGTTGGGGAAGCCCTGGGCACAAACAGGTGATCAGCTGCAACGAGAAGATCCTGCGCAGCTGAGACGCATCATGGATCCTGAGTACGTCGGAGAAGTGGGTGATGGAATCTCTAAGATGGAGAAGAGTAACGGGGAATGCACAAGTCCTCTATATCTATATAAATAACTCTGGGCAACAGTGACCATGTTTCCCATGTGAAAATAGTTCTAAATGATTTTAACATGCGAAGAACGAATATGACTCTCAGCTCTCTGGGTCTCATTCAGACCCGCTCGCGAGCGCAGGACACTCGCAAGCGGGTCGATGGTACCCAAATGCGCATGTGCACGACGGAGGGAGCTCCGTCGTGCGGATGCGCGAGACCCGGATAGCGACAGCCAAGCTGTCGCTCCGGGTCTCGCACCAAAGGGGGCGTGCTGTCGATGGTGAGTGACAGCACGCTCCCTTTGGTGGGCGTGCTGGGGGCGTGGCTTCCAGACGGAGGCGTTCCTATGAGAACACCTACCGTCTGGGGCCGGCCCCACTGACATCACTAGGGAGCCAAAATCACTCCAGGGCTTGCGGCAGCGAGACCCTACCGCAGGGTCTCGTCGCAAGCCCAATGGTCTTGACCATCGCGACCATCATCATGGACGCTCGCATAAGCTGTGGGTGGTAACCCACAGCTATGCGAGCGTCCAAAAGGCCGCTCCAAATTTAACTAGGGCGGCCCTGATTCAGAGCGAGCGCTCTGGTCAGAGCGTCCGGCTCTGAATCGGGGCCTCTGTTCTGAGATATAGACCATTTATGATGATGTAGGGGTGTTTTGTTACTTACTATGGAATTTTGGCCTCTTGAGAATATATAGGTTGGCAAACCTGATACAGGAATGCTGAGACATTGTAGGCCATGAAAGAAAATGTCCATCACAGTCTTCTGGTTGATCAAAGCAAAATTCTTCTCCCTTTACACATCAAACTCGGACTTATGAAGAACTTTGTAAAGGGTGTGACCAAAGATGGAGAAGGTTTCAAGTATCTGATAGGAAATTCCCACTTCTGAGTGATGCTAAAGGTAAGAAAGGGACCTTTGTTGGTCCACAAATTCCTCAACTTCCTATGGATGAAAACTTAGATGGAGTACTTCAGGTTACTGAGAAACCTTAGGCTGCAACATGTCGCTCAAAATCCAGTTTCTCACCTCGAATCCAGACGTCTTCCCTGACAGCGGCGGTGCAGGGAGTGACGAGTACAGTGAGCGATTCCACCAGAACATGTCAGCAATGGAAGGAAGACATCAGGGTAGGAGGAACACATATATGCTTGCTGACTAGTGCTGTACAGTGACAAGAGATGCCCCAGAAGAGGAGAACAAGTGACAAGCAGAGAGACAGCGCTCTCATGAACAGGCCACTATGTGAGATAGGACTTTTGGTTGCTGTATGATGTTTTGTCTTCTGTTGTTATTTGCGATTGAATGAATGGAAACAATTGTTATTTATGTTGTAGCCAGAAAATATCAGGTTTTAAAATTGCTTTTCACTAAGACTATATTACTGATGTACATATAACACAAGAAGTGTAGCTCAAAAGCTAGAGCTAATATTCCTTTTTCTTGACCTCAAATCAGTAAAGTATGACAATTTTTAGAACACAACTTGAAAGTATCTTTGTTGTACAGTGTTATTAGTCAAATACCATTCAGTGCCCACCAGTATCTCTCATTTCATGTCTAATTCCCCTGAGGAAATCGTCAAACGGCAAATGAAACGCGTTGTATCATATTCACTGCCTCTACTGACAAACGGTTGACACAGGTTTTACAATTTGCTGAGGACTATTGATCCAACTCCTAGAGAATTCTAAGGAGACAGTTTTCCTGAGCTTACTGTACATCTATTCAGGATAGCTGCACAATACAATTGGGGCTCCCTGGACTTAACTATAACCATTTAACCACATATATTGGGATCTTATATTTTAAGAATTAAGACACAAAACTATTTATGATATTGTGCTAATTTTGTTAACATGTTTTTATGAAAAATTGAGTATCAATCAATATAAGGCTGACTGACTGATATAGATCTGCAACAAATTTGGGGCAATAAGAGGACTACAACCGAGGTTGTTGTTTTTACTTATGGAAACTGGATTATCTGAATAAACATACATTTTGATCCCACATGTGTATGTGAAAGAAATAAAAACACTAAATTGTCACTGCATTTGACATTCCTTGTCCCAATAACACAAATAATTGGATGTGATCAAAGGAACAGGGTGTAATCATTCGTCTGATAACTCACTAAGAAATGTAATGAATTTTTCAGACATTAGTACCGTGGGGAGATATAATTTTAAAGAATATTATAGATTTTATTTAATTATGCTATAATTGTTGTACTGTTTTCAGTGTATGATAATAAAGGTTATATTTTAAATAAATAAAGTGTGCCCCATAAAAGACATATAGTCTACATCTTTGCTTCTTAGCAAAAAATAGTTTGATATAGAGTTTTCTTAACTCATATCTGGGAGCACCACCAACCCAGTGCTACATTTATTTTTGTTTAGATTGCCTATATGTTGGTTAATAAATATATATATATATATACTTTTTTTTTAAGAGTACAAATATCTAGTGCAGATTCAAATCACTGACACTAACAACCTGAATTACTGCCATGGTGACTTTCTAGCAATCATTATGCAGCCCTTAATACAATGGCATTGAGATAAAAGTAGAAAATGTTCCACGTTTACATCTTACAAATGTGACGCCCTGGCACAAGAAAGGAAAAAACCCAGCACTAATAAGCTAGAGCAATCTATTCCCAATGCAGCACTGGAAAGAGGTGATTGTCAACCTCACTGACACCAAAAAAACAAGAAAACACTGCGCTGTAGTAACTATGTTGGGACATAGACAATACCACATACGTGTATAAATATAGTCTGTAATTGAACAATTTATTCAACCTTGATAGAGGGTGAACGCATAAAAATACAATAAATGCAAAGAAAAATACTAGTAATCTAACAGTTAAGTACAGGACCGGAGTTGATCAGGTTCCTAGTCCACATAAGCATAGATAGTGTAACATTAAACAAATAAGTAGAGCTCTAAATATAGATATTAAAAAAAAAAAAAAATGCATAAAAGTATCACTAGACTATTACGTGTGTCACAGGTTAATGCAAATTATTGAAACACATAGAACCATATTCATAGTCTGGAAAAGTTCCAATTCAAATCCCTGCAGGCATTAATGAATCCCGTGTATGAGGCACTTATAGATAAATTGCAGTGGAATCTATAGATGAAATAACATATCCCCGGGAGGTCACTGTATGGCCTGAGTACCTGCCGTAGAAAGAGACTCCTGTCTCTAATCAGACCAGGTGCCGGGGACCATTCAACTCCGTGCCAGAGGCAGTCGAGCACTTGCACTGTGTATGTAGGCGGCTC
Organism: Taudactylus pleione; assembly: GCA_031769625.1. Taxonomy (NCBI): domain Eukaryota; kingdom Metazoa; phylum Chordata; class Amphibia; order Anura; family Myobatrachidae; genus Taudactylus; species Taudactylus pleione. The sequence goes on along the minus strand of JAUIMM010000799.1, from coordinate 1,695,748 downwards.
CGTGGGTAAGGAGAGATCTGTACCAGAAGTGTCTGACGGAGTGGCTAAGGGATAGTCGCAGTGAGCGGTCAATCGTCCCGTCTCGCTCACCAGACAAGGCTGGGGGACAAGCAGCGGTCAGCAGCCAGCAGCTCCCCTCTCACTGACCTGCCAATTAGGAAGCACGATCAGGTGGTGAATACTGACAGGAATAGCCGCATGTAGTAAATCCCAAATCGGCACCCTTCTCCGTCACGATCTTGCTCTCTCCAGCGGAATCTCACGCCAATACGCAGTTAATGGATCCTCATACAAGCAGGGAAGGAATCCAGGAAATCCTTTAGGAAAGGCAACAGCAGCGACGCGTTTCGGCTATACTGTAGCCTTTTTCAAGCCATGTTATTTCATCTATAGATTCCACTGCAATTTATCTATAAGTGCCTCATACACGGGATTCATTAATGCCTGCAGGGATTTGAATTGGAACTTTTCCAGACTATGAATATGGTTCTATGTGTTTCAATAATATGCATTAACCTGTGACACACGTAATAGTCTAGTGATACTTTTATGCATTTTTTTTTTTATTTTTTTTAATATCTATATTTAGAGCTCTACTTATTTGTTTAATGTTACACTATCTATGCTTATGTGGACTAGGAACCTGATCAACTCCGGTCCTGTACTTAACTGTTAGATTACTAGTATTTTTCTTTGCATTTATTGTATTTTTATGCGTTCACCCTCTATCAAGGTTGAATAAATTGTTCAATTACAGACTATATTTATACACGTATGTGGTATTGTCTATGTCCCAACATAGTTACTACAGCGCAGTGTTTTCTTGTTTTTTTGCCCTGGCACAGGAACAGCACTTTCAGGGATATGGTAGGGAAATTATATTACAGACGCCTATCACAATCTCTGCGCCGACATCCCGACCGCCAGGATACTGAAGGTAAGTAGCCAGGAGAGTTAGGTTTGGGCACTAGGGGGGAGGTTAGGGTAGGGAGAGGGTTAGCATATCAAACAACAAGTGTCAGTATGCTAGCCCTGTCGGGATGCCGGTGTTGGGATTCTGACAGTCGGGATCCTATATCGATTCCGGGGAATTCACCATCTATGTACAAGATCCCTAATTCCAGTGCTTTAGGGAGAACACAAGAGGTCTATGTATTACCTTCATAGTAGACACTACTGGGAAATAATGACTACTCCCTGTTCTTCCTTAATATTATATGTACTGTGACAAGGAGCAGGACAAAGACCAAGTATTCCTGGGTGGGCCGATCAGTGTCTGCCTACAGCAGGCATGTGAAACACGTGGCCTCCTGTTAATTCCAGACCATTACTGGGAAATCCTGACACGATGCCAGTGCGGCAACTGCCGGCCAGGCCCTCTCGGCCACTGCTGTTTTTCCAGCCTCCCCAACAGCGGGATTCGGTCTACAGCCAGACAGTAAAAAGAAAAACCCGCACTGGTCCAATCCAACAATCCCCCTATAATACGGTCAGTATATTAGACGTCACAAATAGACCCAATAGAGTTCAGAAGGGTGTGTGCTACGAACTACTATTGCATATATAGACTAAAGAAGGAAAAGACTAGTGTAACGGTGCACTGGTCAGAAGAAATGAAGTAAAAATAAAAAATAACCTTTATTAAATATTCATTAAAATTATATATCCCCTTCCGAAAGTTGAAATTACAGCGAAGTAATTTAAAATATAGATAAGGAAGTGAAAAATAGATATTAAAATAATGTCAAGGGTGCTTACACTCACTTGTATACAAAATAGTACTCCTTAAATTATCGAAATAAGAGGGATATTATTCTCCCATCTAATGAAGACACAAGCAGGGCAATGTCAGTAGACACAAGTAAATTAATGTTGGTTAGATAATAAGGCTAGGCCACAGTGTAAGAAGAACAACCTATTGACTCTGGTGTCTAGACACTGTCGACCTTTTTTACTGTCTTTCAATCCAAAACAGCCCGCCTCCTCTAAAAGTTTCAGCCACGGGTGCTAGTACTGGAGACAAGTGTTACTGAGCCCAGATTCCCCTCGGACAGCTGAAGGTAAGCTTTGAGACTGCTGGCAGTATATATAGGTATGAGTAGCTCTGGCATATTAGAGGTCACTTAATACGTGTGTAATACATTGTAGGATATTTTTAGCAGTATTCACGATATCAGGCATTAATAGAAGAGATTGTATTGAACTCATGCCTTAGATTAGTCTCCATTATGTGCTGCAGTTCTGCCCAACGAGAAGCTTTTTTTGGGACACCACCACCAGACGAGACATTGAGCCTTCGGAAGCACATGGTCAACCACAAAGAGCAGAGATACCTGAATAGATGGCAGATGGTCTTGTATGGACATGGTACCGTCACTAAAACAATATATGAGCCTTTTCACTTATTGTAACACATTTGAGTTGAGTTGCATGATCTGTTCTCCCGGGTAAGGTACAAGGAGCTATTCAGTTACAGTCCCACGAGCAGCCCCAAGGCTGATGCTTATATCTGCACATTCTGGAGGGTGCGAGTCACACCACGTGGGAACTGTCAGTAGCTGGAGCCAAGCAGCGGCCGCTCTACAGTCAGCATGGCCGCTGATTGGCTCTCGGGACTGCCAGCTCCGTGCATGTACAGTCAGCTGGCATTCGGGAGCTATGAGTATGTGTGGCAACACACATACTGATAGCTGTTGTGTTGGTCGTGTAAACTCGTTTTTTTGTTTTGCCAAGTACCTGGATTACTGCGGAGACCAGCGCCAGGATATAGGTGAGTATGAATTTTTCTTTGCAGTGCCATTCATTAAAGATATTCTACTGGACAAGGGGACAGACACATCTGGTATAGGTAAGTATGTGTGAATGAGTAGGTGTGTGTAATAAAGTTATACTGGACACGGTGTGTGTGTTTTGTCTTTTTTTAACTATTTTACAGTGAAATTTCAGGTGCCGCATGTCTGCTGGCACTTGTTGTTCCACAAGTGCAAAATGGCAGGCATGCTGGCACTTGTAGTTCCACTGTAAAACACAATAGTTTTACATTATTTTGCCCCCCATTACCTCCATACCCACCAAACCAGGGGTATGGGGAAGAGCCCCGGGCTTCAGCATAAGCCTGTGTTGCTCGGGAGAGGGGGGGGGCGGACCCTTCTTTGGGGGGTCCCCGACTCACCCGAGATCACCGACTTGCGCTGACCAATTTGGGGTGCTAATGCTTTCGACCTGGAGCCCCGGTGATTGGGTCTTCGGGCTGTGGCATTACACCCCGGTTGGTTGGGTCTGGTGCTGGTCTTAAATATAGGGGGATCCCTACGTTTTTTTTACCCCTATATTTAAAACCAGAACTGGTCCCTGCAGCCTTGGGTTGGTTTCTAAAATACGGTGGAACCCTACACTTTTTGTTCCCCATATTTTTAGAAACCACCTCTGGCTGGCAAGCCTGGGGCTCGTTTGGGGGGGACCTTATGTCATTTTTTTTTGTAAATTTTTACCCCGCTTTTTTACAGGTTAAACAAACGGGAATTTTCAGGAAATATTCTAGGGACCCCCTAAAAGAAGTGTAGACATAGGGTACCCCCATTTTTAACTCCTGAAGGAAGTCAGGGTTTCTAATAGCCGCGGCAGGTGCATAAATGTGGCTTTGAATAAGGTGATGCAGAAGAACATTTAGATTTTTTTTTAGGGCAAAATAACTCCATCAAATTTGGGGGACTTGAAAATGGGGTTCAGCATATTTTAAACTTGCTAAAGTGACTTAAAAATCGTGAAAAATCCACCTGCCACAAACATCTGCAATCAAAAAAATACTTGGGGACCCCCCAAGAGTCAAGTTCGCTAGTTTTTAAGTTTGTACCCCAATATTTTTTTTTTTTGCCCCCTTTTTCAAAGTCAATTTTTGGGGTGTCCTTAAGGTTTTTTTTTTTTTTTTTTACACAGATTACCTTTGGGAGACTGTCTGAAGGCTGCACAGGGGTTCCCGAAACGTTGCACCCCAAAATCCCAATTCTGCACTTTTTACCGCCTGCCATTCATAGGCGATACTTTACCGCCTATTACATTGCATTGACTTTCCGCCTAGGTGGAAAGTCTTTGCAATTGAATACAGGGTAAAACTAAAACAGGCGATAATGACGTCATTAGCGGTAAATTACCGCGAATCCGGACTTAACGCCTCAAATTGAATACGGCCCTAAATCTGCTAAGTGCTGAATTCCTTTTCACAAGGATCCACAATAAAAACCTTTCAATGATTTTTATTTTGTCATTGAAGTTTGTGGAAAACAATAAAATAAAATAACGTCCTTTGTTCTTTCAGATATATTTGATCAGATAGCCGCGTCCGGCTGAAATAATAGCTTATATGAAGTGACTTTATATCATTGAATGGATTAATCACCAAAGAATATGTTTAAAAACTCCAGAAAATTGCCCTTGGATATTATCGGTCCACAGATTCTTATTGCTCATATATAATCAGTCTCTGAGTTAATGGAAATATTCCAAATTGTAACACTTGTAAGGATATCAATTGTGCACAACAAATGATCGAAACCGCTACACTGTAATACAGGAGCAGATAGTCACTCACCCAATAAATATATGTCCAAAGTTTGGTGTAGGTGGAGATAATTTGTAAGCACCGACAGCGCTGAGTTCGGGACCTATCGGCAACGATGAACATACAGTGGCCGCCGTGTCTCTGTTTCTGTAATAGCTGCACACCGGTCCAGGTGTGTGTGTCTCGATATGGGTGGTGTATATCATAGTCTCTGTGCATACTAATGACATAGACATGGCATTTGCCCATTGGACATGAGAATCAGATAAAAGACTGCACAGTCTAATGAATGGGATTATTATAAGGATCATTATACATGATATATTAGTCAATCTGTGCCAATTATTACTATCGCCAGTAAAACTTGACAGTAGTAATGCCCATTCCGTTAACATGTTTTAAGTAGCATGTATACCTTGTGGACATGCTGGCACCTGCATTCCGGGATCGACATAGTGACTGGCGCTTCCACGTACCCGTCCCATAAGAAACATTCAGGAATGCCAAGTTTTAGTTCCTTTCAGATTTGTTTAGATTTGGGACTGGGACCACTGAGCTAGACTGGTTGGTACTGGAGTAATGAAGTGCAGTTGTCACATGGTCATCCTCTATCGTCGATTTTACCATCAGGATATATGAACAGGAAAGATTAATAGGTTGGCGAACTGGTGTGCTAGTCTGCTATGTAGCAACAATAACTTGAACCTAGCATATGGCAATACAGGTAATGCTTGTAGTGGAAATGTCTCAGGCACATGGTAATGTAGAACAGTCAATTTCGAACTCTTAGGGCAAGATTCAATTGGACGCGATTTTTAGCAAGGAAAGAACCCTGCACCCAATTTTGGAATACCGCAGATATGCGCGCTCCCGATACCCACAGTATCCAATTAAAAAAATAGTGGTCGCAGGGTTTTCAGCTCTTAAACACCCACGCCGCATTAAAAAAAAAAAAAAAGCACCTACCTGCCCTGTGGTCTCCACGGCTCCCGATGGCCTCCCATCTATCATCTTACTGGAGAGGGGGCTGCTGGGAGGAGCAAGGGCTGCTGGGAGATGTAGTTCTCCCAGCGCCCATTCCGGGAGGCCACACTGTCACTGGGGGTCACACATACACGGGGGTCACACACATACACTCATAATCATACACACTTACAAACATCACACACACACACTGACATACTGAAGAGCCATCTCCCGACTCTGAATGCAGAAGACAGCGCTGAAGAAGGTGAGTAATTAAGGGCTAATTAAGCTAATTGGAAACTTCCAATTGCTTAATTAGTCCAAAGCAGGGGTTCCGCCGGGGTCGCAGAGCGTCCCACTGATTTTTCCTAAAATTAACGATTTTAGGAAAAATCACACTTGCTCTGGAGGTGCGTGAAAAAAAACCTTGGGGAAAAAAAAAATCCTGCACCTAATTGAATATAAAAAAAATCCTGCACCTGCTGGAAAAACCTCGCAGGTGCGGGATTTTTGATATTCTCGCACCCAATTGAATATGCCCCTTAAGCAGATATGTGGACAAACTGATATACTGTAGATATGAATGCACACTAGAACCTGCTGGCAGTGATAGGTACTGCACGCTAGTAACACTAGTATATTGGGCTGAGGGCTCCTGATATATGAGATAAACCACAGAGAGGGCCTGATTCAGAGCCGGACGCTCTGACTAGAGCGCTCGCTCTGAATCAGGGCCCTCCTACCTTAAAATGGAGCGGCCTCCTGGCGGCTCGTATAGCTGTGGGTGACCACCCACAGCTATAGCGAGCGGCCATGATGATGGTCGCGATGGTCAAGACCATCGCGACCATCGGGCTTGCGACGAGACCCTGCAGTAGGGTCTCGCTGCCGCAAGCCCTGGAGTGATTAGTCTTCCAAACATTGTTCTCATTAGTGATTGATATCGTATGTCATTAAGGGAAACTGCTGCTACATCAACAGCAGTATTGTAAGACTTAGGTCTCATCACTACCAATGATGACACCTCATCAGTCATTGGACCTGATTCAGCTTTGAGAATAGAGTGAAAATAAGCACTTAACTGTGTACCTGGACAACCCATGTTGCAATGCAAGGGGTGTAAATACATAAAAAAAAATTGCGTGTAGGGTAAATACTGGCTGCTTTTGCATGTAGCACACAAATACTGCACAGCTTTATTATTACTCTACAATTTACATGTTAGTTTGGACACCTCCCTCCCAAATCTAAATCTCTCTGCACATTTTAAATCTGCCCCACCTGCAGTGCAGCATGGTGTCACCAAGATGATCAGTTACGTGCTAAATCTCACTCTATTTCCAAAGCTGAATCAGGCCCATTGATCACTCCAACGTGAAGAAAACTTCAAAACGGTCTTAAAGAGCCAATCAGAGAGCAGCCCTCGCCCAGCAGCCATCACTCACACAGCGCAGAGACACTCTCTCACACTGTGTCAGCTGTGTATCTGCTCCTCACTGCCTGTCTGTAACACACTGGACTCACTTCAGTGGCCTCCCCAGCAGTGCTGGGCATGATGGACTCTGAAGCCAGACTGTAAATATAGTGTATCCTCCAGTCCCCACAGCACAGCAGCGCTGCTAATTACACTAGAGAGGACACCATATGTATATTTGTCCCTGGGCCATGTCCCACTGCAGGGTTTTTTGCACATATGCGCAAATCATATAGTCAGGTGCATAAATATTGGGACATTGACAGAATGTTCATATTTTGGCCTCTATTCACCACCACAATGGCTTTGAAATGAAACAAACAAGATGTGCTTTAACTGCAGACTTTCAGATTTAATTTGAGGGTAATTACATCCAAATCAGGTGAACGGTGTAGGAATTACAATGGTTTCTATATGTGCCTCCCACTTTTTAAGGGGCCAAAAGTAATGGGACTATCAACTCAAAAGCTATTTCCTGGACAGGTGTGGGCTATTCCCTCATTATTTCATTATCAATTAAGCAGGTAAAAGGTCTGGAGTTGATTCTAGGTGTGACATTTGCATTTAGAATCAGTTGCTGTCGACTCTCAATATGAGATCCAAAGAGCTGTCACTATCAGTGAAGCAAGCCATCATTAGGCTGAAAAATCAAAACAAACCCATCAGAGAGATAGCAAAAACATTAGGTGTGGCCAAATCAACTGTTTGGAACATTCTTAAAAAGAAAGAACGCACCGGAGAGCTCAGCAACACCAAAAGACCCGGAAGACCACGGAAAACAACTGTGGTGGATGACAGAAGAATTATTTCCCTGGTGCAGAAAAACCCCTTCACAACAGTTGGCCAAATCAAGAACACTCTCCAGGAGGTAGGTGTATATTTGTCAAAGTCAACAATCAAAAGAAGACTTCACAAGAGTGAATATAGAGGGTTCACCACAAGATGTAAACCATTGGTGAGCCTCAAAAACAGGAAGACCAGATTAGAGTTTGCCAAACAACATCTAAAAAAGCCATTACAGTTCTGGAACAACATCCTATGGACAGATGAGACAAAGATCAACTTGTACCAGAGTGATGGGAAGAGAAGAGTATGGAGAAGGAAAGGAACTGCTCATGATCCAAAACATACCACCTCATCAGTGAAGCATGGTGGTGGTAGTGTCGTGGCGTGGGCATGTATGGCTGCCAATGGAACTGGTTCCCTTGTATTTATTGATGATGTGACTGCTGACAAAAGCAGCAGAATGAATTCTGAAGTGTTTCGGGCAATATTATATGCTCATATTCAGTCAAATGCTTCAGAACTCATTGGACGGCGCTTCACAGTGCAGATGGACAATGACCCGAAGCATACTGCAAAAGCAACCAAAGAGTTTTTTAAGGCTAAAAAGTGGAATGTTATGCAATGGCCAAGTCAATCCCCTGACCTGAATCCGATTGAGGATGCATTTCACTTGATGAAGACAAAACTGAAGGGAAAAATGCCCCAAGAACAAGCAGGAACTGAAGACATTTGCAGTAGAGGCCTGGCAGAGCATAACCAGGGATGAAACCCAGCGTCTGGTGATGTCTATGCATTCCAGACAGGCTGTAATTGCCTGCAAAGGATTTGCAACAAAGTATTAAAAAGTGAAAGTTAGATTTAAGATTGTTTAGTTTGTCCCATTACTTTTGGCCCCTTAAAAAGTGGGAGGCACATATAGAAACCGTTGTAATTCCTACACCGTTCACCTGATCTGGATGTAATTACCCTCAAATTAAATCTGAAAGTCTGCAGTTAAAGCACATCTTGTTTGTTTCATTTCAAAGCCATTGTGGTGGTGAATAGAGGCCAAAATATGAAAATTCTGTCAATGTCCCAATATTTATGCACCTGACTGTAGTTTTTACTATTGAATACTTTTGATGTGATGGTTAGTTATCATTGGATCGAAAGTTTCAATGCTGGAGGTCCAGCCAGTATTTGAATTCTGATGTCCATCCTTACTCCCTACCTCTTAGAAAATACCTGAAAATAGTGCCAGTCAATCTCAGGAGCACACATGACAAAGATGGCATTTCGTGGGAAAAAAGCACCAGCTGGGGATAGTAAAAATTATCCGATCGAGCTGAGATTGTGCACACAAGTTCCTGTTATGGACCCACAACTTTTCTGCACTATTGGAATTTTGAACTCGCAATAGTTTTTTTTTTTACCCATCCTAGTGCACAGAGATTCAATTGATATCAGACAGAGGACAATGGCTGGTCCAGAAGGTGTCAAAATAGGCTCAGCACAGGGGTGAGAAAAGCCTCAATGTATAGAAATGTAGTCTGATGTATTTACAATTTATAACAAGACTGACAGCCGTCAGGTTCCTGTGCCGTGTCATCTAACAGATGTGTCCACATATACCTATCCTGTAATCGCGCCAAATAGCCCCATTTGGCACAATCTGGACTTTGCGATTTAGCCACACCATGCAACTTTTTCCTAAAATATGCGTCTTAATCTGCTATATTATATCAATACCTTTGCGACAAAAAAACCCAAATCCCAAAATTTCACAGCAGAACATTGCCCAAAGCATCGTACTCTCTACATCGACTTGTTTTCATCCCCCGATGCATCCTGGTCCAATCTCTTCCCTACACACACATAGCTGGCCATCCACATGATGCAACAAAAAGTGGGATTCGTCAGACCAGGCAACATTCTTCCTTTGATCCAAGGTCTATTTAGAATTTTTGTGTGCCCTAATGTAGGTGCTTTGGCACGGGGGTTAGATATACATCGGCCTCTTGAAATAGCCGCCTAGTGCGGAGAAACGCGTTGAGTGTACGGTACACCCGGCCGGTGGTGGAATTTAATTTTGTACTGCATGCAGTTACCCAGCTCCTTCTCCGTTTCCCCCGACTATTAGACCCAACTGCTGGCCTGTACACGTGATACCGCTTGGACATCTGCGGGAGAGTGAAGTTCACTCAGTCCGGATTTGAGCAGTGTCGGGAGGGGATCAGCTCTTTATTTGCTCCTGGAGGATTAATTAGAGCCACGGAGACTACAGACCGATCACCGCTGAAGCGGCGTACACAGAAGGAGGATTGTGAGTACTGTTGAGCGCATACAAATACTGAAACTCCAGTACCACTTTGTTATTACTCCTATTCACTTTTCATCTGCTGTTTATGCTGGAGCGTCTGTCCGATTGGATACAAGTGTTATCAACATTGTTTTCTGGCCTACTTGATACTATTGTGACAGTGACTCAGAACTGTATTTAACACATGACTTTTTATAGAGCTGGAGAGGAGCATTCATTATTTGTAGCTCATTATCCATCACATGGATGTTGGACATCATTAACTACCGGCTGGTTGTTTTATTGTTGATTTATGCTTATCTATATGCTTCTAATTGTTATTTTATTTACATTTGTCTTTTTATGATTACATATTGATCGAGTTTTTATATTGCAATATCCCTTTCCCGGGAATTATATAGGGATTATCAGACATGCTTATGTGTATTTGTTAATAAACACTTTTTTATACCATCTGCTGTGAGTGATTAGCGCCACTTATCTATTTTTTTGTTTGTTTGGTTGACTGTTGGTGGTTTGGCAAGACCCCCGATAGGTGTGCAGCTTTGAACACCAGCAGACGGAGAGAACCATACACCCCCACTGGCGCCTTAGCTAATATACTTGCTTGGCACAGGGTTAGGATGGACACTCTGACGGACCAGTGGATACGCAGCCTCATACAAAGCAATGTTCCATGAACTGGGTGTCATGTCCCATTACTTCCATCATCATCATCAGTTTCTGTTATTTGTGCCACAGCCCTTTTGTTGGTTCAAACCAGGCAGGATGTCCTTTTTGTAAACTCGCACATCAATAATTCTTTGCCGACAAACACCCTGTCGGCAGTTGGTGAATTTTCTCTGCTTGGATCACTGTCGGTAGGTACTCACTCTGACCTTGAGTTCCCCACAAGCCTTGCCATTTTTGAAAATGCTCTGACCAGACATCGGCCATAAAGATTTGTCACATTATCAAAGTAACTCGTCTTTACATTCGATCATAACTTCTGCGAGCACCTAACGTCAGCTTACCGTCTAATATATCTGTCACCTTGATATACAATGAGACAGTCAACATCATTTGCTTGATATTGGAGTGGTTACAATGTTTCGGCTCATGTGTGTATCTACCGCCCATTACCTGTATTATATATTATTTACTACCCTATATAACAATGTGATCTCAATACTGTGAAGAGTTATAGCCAATGTTTAACAGAAGGAAAATACTGTACTTTCCAGTCTTACGTTGATGAAATACAATTCACCTATGCCTGTGGATGGTAATTAAATTATAACATGTTAATATACTGTGCAATAGAAGCTTCAAAAGACCCTTCAGAAATCAGTGATGTCAATAAAATCTGAAAATATATATTTGCAACAGTTTTTTTTAATCATTTACATTAATAATATAAAAATATTTTACAATATTTAGATTATTGCTGCAACTCTATTTTGTCTATCACCTCATGGTAATGTTTTCTTTCCTGTGTGAGTTCTCTGATGTCTGACAAGATCTGATTTCTGTGGAAAACATTTCCCACACACAGAACAAGGAAATGGCTTCTCACCTGTGTGAGTTCTCTGATGTCTGACAAGATCTGATTTCTCTATAAAACATTTGCCACACTCAGAGCATGGAAATGGCTTCTCACCTGTGTGACTTCTCTGATGTGTAACAAGATATGATTTCTGTGTAAAACATCTCCCACACTCAGAGCATGGAAATGGCTTCTCACCTGTGTGACTTCTCTGATGTCTGACAAGGTATGCTTTCTCTGTAAAACATTTTCCACACTCAGAGCATGGAAATGGTTTCTCGCCTGTGTGACTTCTCTGATGTCTGACAAGATCTGATTTTTCTGTAAAACATTTCCCACACTCAGAGCATGGAAATGGCTTTGCACCTGTGTGAGTTCTCTGATGTCTTACAAGATTTGATTTAATTTTAAAACATTTCCCACACTTAGAACATGGAAATGGCTTCTCACCCGTGTGAGTTTTCTGATGTCTGACAAGATCCGATTTCCGTGTAAAACATTTTCCACACTTACAACAAGAAAATGGCTTCTCATCAGTATGACTTCTCTGATGTTTAACAAGATTTGATTTCATTTTAAAACATTTCCCACACTCCGAACATGAAAATGGCTTCTCATCTGTGTGACTTATCTGATCCATTACAAGGGCTGATTTCTGTATAATACATTTCCCACACTCAGAGCCTGGAAATGACTGCTCACCTGTGTGACGTCTCTGATGTTTAGAGCCTGGAAATGGCTGCTCAACTGTGTGACGTCTCTGATGTTTAACAAGATTTGATTTATGTGCAAAACGTTTACCACACTCAGAACATGTAAATGGTTTCTCACCTGTATGATATCTCTGATGTGAAACAAGATCTGATTTATGAGGAAAACATTTCCCACACTCAGAGCATGGAAATGGTTTCTCACCTGTGTGACTTCTCAAATGTATAACAAGAGATGATTTATGTGCAAAACATTTCCCACAGTCAGAGCATGGAAATGGTTTCTCCCCTGTGTGTGTTCTCACATGTGCAATCAGCTTTGATTTCTCTGCAAAAAATTTCCCACACTCAGAACAAGAGAATGGTTTCTCTCCTGTGTGAGTTCTCTGATGTCTAACAAAGATTGAGTGATATAAGAAACATTTACCGCATTCAGAACAGGGAAACATTTTAGCACTTGTAGTTCTATGTGTAACAACATCTACATTATCAGCAGAACATTCTTTATGATTAGAAGGATCAGATGACGTATCTCCACTGTCAAACACTGGACGTATATTTATTGTAATGGGCTTTTCTCTTGGAGAATCTTGTACGATGTTGTTATCTTCTATTTTTAAATCTGAAGACAGAAGCAGATGTCCATCCAAGGTATTCCAGCTTTTGCATCCATCTGCTGGAAATAAAATACATCTTTGGAAATAGATATTTTCTTTTAGCATTGAGTAAAAGTTCATACAATGGGGGAAAATCATTTAGCTTCTGTGGCTCCACAGGAACCTCGGTTTAACCTGTAAATACAATAGAGTCGCCTCTGCAGATACAGTAGAGCACTGCAAATACAGTAGAGCACTGCACATACAGTAGAGCTGCCTCTACAGATACAGTAGAGCACTGCACATACAGTAGAGCACTGCACATACAGTAGAGCACTGCAAATACAGTAGAGCCGCCTCTGCAGATACAGTAGAGCACTGCATATACAGTAGAGCACTGCACATACAGTAGAGCCGCCTCTGCAGATACAGTAGAGCACTGCAGGTACAGTAGAGCACTGCACATACAGTAGAGCACTGCAGATACAGTAGAGCCGCCTCTACAGATACAGTAGAGCACTCCAAATACAGTAGAGCCGCCTCTACAGATACAGTAGAGCACTGCACATACAGTAGAGCACTGCACATACAGTAGAGCACTGCAAATACAGTAGAGCCGCCTCTGCAGATACAGTAGAGCACTGCATATACAGTAGAGCCGCCTCTGCAGATACAGTAGAGCACTGCAGGTACAGTAGAGCACTGCACATACAGTAGAGCCGCCTCTACAGATACAGTAGAGCACTCCAAATACAGTAGAGCCGCCTCTGCAGATACAGTAGAGCACTGCATATACAGTAGAGCCACCTCTGCAGATACAGTAGAGCACTGCATATACAGTAGCCGCCTCTGCAGATACAGTAGAGCACTGCAGATACAGCAGAGCACTGCAGATACAGTAGAGCCGCCTCTGCAGATACAGTAGAGTCGCCTCTGCAGATACAGTAGAGCACTGCATATACAGTAGAGCCGCCTCTGCAGATACAGTAGAGCACTGCATATACAGTAGAGCCACCTCTGCAGATACAGTAGAGCAATGCACATACAGTAGAGCACTGCAGATACAGTAGAGCCGCCTCCGCAGATACAGTAGAGCACTTCAGATACAGTAGAGTCGCCTCTACAGATACAGTAGAGCACTCCAAATACAGTAGAGTCGCCTCTGCAGATACAGTAGAGCACTGCAGATACAGTAGAGTCGCCTCTGCAGATACAGTAGAGCACTGCAGATACAGTAGAGTCGCCTCTGCAGATACAGAAGAGCACTGCACATACAGTAGAGCCGCCTCTGCAGATACAGTAGAGCAATGCACATACAGTAGAGCACTGCAGATACAGTAGAGCCGCCTCTGCAGATACAGTAGAGCACTCCAAATACAGTAGAGTCGCCTCTGCAGATACAGTAGAGCACTGCAGATACAGTAGAGTCGCCTCTGCAGATACAGTAGAGCACTGCAGATACAGTAGGGTCGCCTCTGCAGATACAGTAGAGCACTGCAGATACAGTAGAGTCGCCTCTGCAGATACAGTAGAGCACTGCAGATACAGTAGAGTCACCTCTGCAGATACAGTAGAGTCGCCTCTGCAGATTTCTGCATGCACCTCTTAAGGTCGCAAGCCGAAATCGGAGGAAACGCACTGAAAAAACCCTGCCTGAGATCGTGGCCATTGAGCGCAATTGCGCTACTTTAATGGCTCCACCTGCGAAAGCTAACAAACCGTGAGGATCTGCCTAATTTAATGCAATATATTTAACTGTTTAATTTCTATCAGCAACTATGAATACTGTACTACAATGATACATATAGATAGAATACGGCCTTAAACTATAACACAACCACATTACCGAGCATGTTACATGGCTTCATCCAAGGTGACAAGGTGATTGCACAGCCAGATTGGACAACTATACTCCAAATATGGTAACATTTCCCATTCATCCACATTACTCGCCAGCATCATAGCACAATAAGATGCATTAACAAGTCACATTGTCCAACCACAGCAGCAACCCAGGCACTGCCCTCAAAGTAGACAGGGACCAGATTATCAGCACCGCTCAAAGTTCTCCAGGTGGACAGAAAAGGCAGCAAACGAAAACAGGGAAGCAGCCTCTATATGTCCCCCTGGCCTAGGGTAGCATAATCCTAAAATGTGATGTAGACAGCACTGTAGACCAGCACTGACATGGGAAGGAAAGTAGCGTGACAGCACAGCAGAGTGTAGCTGAGCACAGTGCAGCACACATGATGGCTGTCTGATCCTGGGAAACAGGTAGGCTTATGAAGTTGAGGGTCAAAATCCATATTGAAGTTAGTTGTAAACCCTGTGTTACCCATAGAGGATCAGAAATTGGGAGAACTAAAAAAAATGAAAGTCTGCCCATATAAAACATAAGTAAAGCGATAAAAACACAGAAATGTTAATATTATAGTGATATTTAAAATTACATTAAAAAAATATTAAAAGACTAATAGGGGTATTCAATATGAAACGTTAACCTCGCTAATCGAGGTTTTTTCGCCGCACATCAGAGGTTTTGCCAGCGAAAAAGTATCGCGCGCGCTCCCGCTTATCCCCGTATTCAATTTGAAATCGTCGAAAACGGGACCCGGCGATACTTGGATCGGCGAAAAAAAAATTGAACTTTCAGGAATTAATTGTAGGAGCCCCCTAAAGATGTCCAGACCTCGGGGATCACTATGGGTACCCCCGTTTTTGCCTGCAGAAGAAAGTCGGGGTTTTTAAATAGCCGTGCAGGTGTTTTTTTTCCCGACATTGAAGAAGTGATGCAGAAGAGCACTTAGGTTTTTTTTTTTTTCGTTTTTTTAAGTGGTCTCATCAAATTTGGGGTACATGAAAATGGGTACTAGCATATTTTTAAGTCCCTAAAGGTAATTTTTAAAAATTCAGCAAAAATGCACTTGCCGCTACTTTGCGCAATGAAAAAAACAGCCGCCCCATACTTGGGGACCCCACCAGAAATAATTTCGTTACTTTGTTTTTTTTTTTACCTAATTTTTTTTTTTTTAAACCCAAATTTTTTTAACATTTTTTTAAGGGTGTCCCGATTTTTTTTTAGGACATTTTTTTTTTTAACATTTCCTTTTAAGGGAAATTTAAACTACAGGCTATTTTTTATAAGCCTACAGCCCCAAACCCCTATTCTGCATTTTTTTTCACTTGCTATAGTGCTTAGAAAAATTATCCCTGTTTTTTTAAAAATGACCCTTGACCCCATTTAAGGAAAAAAACGGGAATTTTCGGGAAATATGCCTGGGACCCCCCTAAAGATGTCCAGACATGGGGGATCACTATGGGTAACCCCGTTTTTGCCTGCAAAAGAAAGTCGGGTTTTTAAATAGCTTTGCAAGGTGTTTTTTCCTGCGCGGCTATTAGAAACCCCGACTTCCTTCAGGAGTTAAAAATGGGGGTACCCGTTTTAGTTAACCTGTAAAAAAAATTAGTAAAAAATTACAAAAAAAATGACATAAGGTCCCCCCCCAAAAGCCAAACCAGCCCCAGGCTTGCAGCCAGTGGTGGTTTCTAAAAATAAGGGGAACAAATTGTGTAGGGTTCCACCGTATTTTAGAAACCAACACCAGGCTGCAGATACTAGTGCTGGTTTTAAATATAGGGGGCAAAAACGACGTGGGGTACCCCCTATATTTAAGACCAGCACCAGACCCAACCGACCGGGGTGTTATGCCACAGCCCGGAGACCCAATCACCGGGGATACAGGTCCAAAGCATTACACCCCAAGTCGGTCAGCGCAAGCCGGTGATCTCGGGGGAATCGGAGACCCCCCAAAAAAGGGTCCCCCCTCTCCCGAGCACCACAGGCTTACGTGTGGGGAAGAGCCTAGGGCTCTTCCCCATACCCCTTGCTTGGTGGGTATGGGGGTAATAGGGGGGCCAAATAATGGGGGCCAAATAATGTAACACTATTGTACTTTACAGTGGAACTACAAGTGCCAGCATGCCTGCCATTTTGCACTTGTGGAACTACAAGTGCCAGCAGACATGCGGCACCTGTAATTTCACTGTAAAATAAATAGTTAAAAAAAGACAAAACACACACACCGTGCCCAGTATAAGTTTATTACATACACCTACCCATTCACACATACTTACCTATACCAGAAGTTTCTGTCCCCTTCTCCAGTAGAGATCCTTAAAACTTAGCCCTGTAAGGAAGATTTCATACTCACCTACATCCAGCGCTGGTCTCCGCAGTAATCCATGGAATCGGCTAAATGCGTATTTTTTTTTTTTTTAAATCCCATGGATTACTGCGGAGACCAGCGCTGGATGTAGGTGAGTATGAAATCTTCCTTACAGGGCCAAGTTTTAAGGATCTCTACTGGAGAAGGGGACAGAAACTTCTGGTATAGGTAAGTATGTGTGAATGGGTAGGTGTATGTAATAAACTTATACTGGGCACGGTGTGTGTGTTTTGTCTTTTTTTAACTATTTATTTTACAGTGAAATTACAGGTGCTGCATGTCTGCTGGCACTTGTAGTTCCACAAGTGCAAAATGGCAGGCATGCTGGCACTTATAGTTCCACTGTAAAGTACAATAGTGTTACATTATTTGGCCCCCCTATTACCCCCATACCCACCAAGCAAGGGGTATGGGGAAGAGCCCCAGGCTTCAGCGTAAGCCTGTGGTGCTCGGGAGAGGGGGGACCCTTTTTTGGTGGGTCCCCGACTCCCCCGAGATCACCGGCTTGCGCTGACCGACTTGGGGTGTAATGCTTTGGACCTGTATCCCCGGTGATTGGGTCTCCGGGCTGTGGCATAACACCCCGGTCGGTTGGGTCTGGTGCTGGTCTTAAATATAGGGGGTACCCCACGTCGTTTTTGCCCCTATATTTAAAACCAGCACTAGTCCCTGCAGCCTGGTGTTGGTTTCTAAAATACGGTGGAACCCTACACATTTTGTTCCCCGTATTTTTAGAAACCACCACTGGCTGGTAAGCCTGGGGCTGGTTTGGCTTTTGGGGGGGGACCTTATGTAATTTTTTTTCTACATTTTTACAACATTTTTTTACAGATTAACAAAAACGGGAATTTTTGGGAAATATTCTAGGGACCCCCCCTAATGATGTCTAGACATGGTGGATCACTATGGGTACCCCCATTTTTAACTCCTGAAGGAAGTCAGGGTTTCTAATAGCCGCGGCAAGTGCATAAATGCAACTTTGAAGAAAGTGGTGCAGAAGACCATTTAGAATTTTTTTGGGGGAAAAATAACTATGCCCAACAAATTTGGGGTACTTGAAAATGGGGGTCAGCATATTTTAAAGTTGCTAAAGAGATTTGAAAAAATTGTGAAAAACCCACTTGCACAAGGAGCTGCAATGAAAAAAACACCTGGGGCATACTTGGGGACCCCCCCAGAGTCAAGTTCGCTATTTTTTAACTTTGTTCCCCAACATTTTTTTTTTTGGCCCCCAAATTCAAAGTGCTTTTTTTGGGGTGTCCCGATTATTTTTTTTTTGCACAGATCGTTTCAAGGGGTCATTCTGAAGGATGCAGGCTATTTTTTTTAAGCCTGCACCCCTAAACTCCAATTCTGCACTTTTTTTCGCCACCTATTCAGTGGTGAAAAGTTATCCCCGTTTTTTTTCAAAGACTTTTCGAACCTGCGATAATGACGTCATAGGTGCGAAAACATTGCAAAAACTGAGTTTTCGCTCCCATATTGAGTACCCCTAAAAGTGAATGTAATGGCAAGCTAAATAATCTAGTGACCATATACAATACAAATACAATAGGGACTGATGTCTCCTGATATAGGAGATACACCAGAGAGTGTGGGGAGGAGACTGGTCAGATCTCTGGGCTGGTAACACACAGTGACATGATGTGAGGGGGAGACCAGGAGTATAATAGGGAATACAACAACAAGGTGGAAGAAAGTCTTGGGCGCTTCAAAACTATGCTGCAGCCTTTTCAATAAAGATCTTTCCCCAAAGATCCAAAGAAATATCCGTTATGCAAAATTTATTGAAAAAATTGGCGCTGCTAGTTATAGTGTGTTTAGAACAAATAGAAAAAATACTTATCCGTGTAGATGCTGTAATAAACGTCAGTTCTAATATTCTTTCTTTGTCTTTACCCAAAGTTCCGAGATCTTATTACATGAAGTGGAGGTCTCTTCTCTCTCTGGAATCCCAACTATTACCAGCACGGTAACTTCTGCCGTTCCTCCTGGCTGCTGTGTGTGTAATGAGATGCTTCTCATTACACACACAGCAGCCAGGAGGAACGGCAGATCTCGGAACTTTGGGTAAAGACAAAGAAAGAATATTAGAACTGACGTTTATTACAGCATCTACACGGATAAGTATTTTTTCTATTTGTTCTAAACACACTATAACTAGCAGCGCCAATTTTTTCAATAAATTTTGCATAAAGGAGTATAATAGGGGCTGATGGCTCCTGATGTATGAGATACACCAGAGAGTGTGGGGAGGAGACTGGTCAGATCTCTGGGCTGGTAACACACAGTGACATGATGTGAGGGGGAGAGCAGGAGTATAATACGGGCTGATGGCTCCTGATGTATGAGATACACCAGAGAGTGTGGGGAGGAGACGGGTCAGATCTCTGGGCTGGTAACACACAGTGACATGATGTGAGGGGGAGAGCAGGAGTATAATAGGGGCTGATGGCTCCTGATGTATGAGATACACCAGAGAGTGTGGGGAGGAGACTGGTCAGATCTCTGGGCTGGTAACACACAGTGACATGATGTGAGGGCGGGAGCAGGAGTATAATACGGGCTGATGGCTCCTGATGTATGAGATACACCAGAGAGTGTGGGGAGGAGACGGGTCAGATCTCTGGGCTGGTAACACACAGTGACATGATGTGAGGGGGAGAGCAGGAGTATAATAGGGGCTGATGGCTCCTGATGTATGAGATACACCAGAGAGTGTGGGGAGGAGACTGGTCAGATCTCTGGGCTGGTAACACACAGTGACATGATGTGAGGGCGGGAGCAGGAGTATAATACGGGCTGATGGTTCCTGATGTATGAGATACACCAGAGAGTGTGGGGAGGAGACTGGTCAGATCTCTGAGCTGGTAACACACAGTGACATGATGTGAGGGCGGGAGCAGGAGTATAATACGGGCTGATGGCTCCTGATGTATGAGATACACCAGAGAGTGTGGGGAGGAGACTGGTCAGATCTCTAGGTTGGTAACACACAGTGACATGATGTGAGGGGGAGAGCAGGAGTATAATAGGAGTTGATGGCTACTGATGTATGAGATACACCAGAGAGTGTGGGGAGGAGACTGGTCAGATCTCTGGGCTGGTAACGTACAGTGACATGATGTGAGGGGGAGAGCAGGAGTATAATAGGGGTTGATGGCTACTGATGTATGAGATACACCAGAGAGTGTGGGGAGGAGACTGGTCAGATATCTGGGCTGGTAACACACAGTGACATGATGTGAGGGGGAGAGCAGGAGTATAATAGGGGCTGATGGCTCCTGATGTATGAGATACACCAGAGAGTGTGGGGAGGAGACTGGTCAGATCTCTGGGCTGGTAACACACAGTGACATGATGTGAGGGCGGGAGCAGGAGTATAATACGGGCTGATGGCTCCTGATGTATGAGATACACCAGAGAGTGTGGGGAGGAGACGGGTCAGATCTCTGGGCTGGTAACACACAGTGACATGATGTGAGGGGGAGAGCAGGAGTATAATAGGGGCTGATGGCTCCTGATGTATGAGATACACCAGAGAGTGTGGGGAGGAGACTGGTCAGATCTCTGGGCTGGTAACACACAGTGACATGATGTGAGGGCGGGAGCAGGAGTATAATACGGGCTGATGGTTCCTGATGTATGAGATACACCAGAGAGTGTGGGGAGGAGACTGGTCAGATCTCTGAGCTGGTAACACACAGTGACATGATGTGAGGGCGGGAGCAGGAGTATAATACGGGCTGATGGCTCCTGATGTATGAGATACACCAGAGAGTGTGGGGAGGAGACTGGTCAGATCTCTAGGTTGGTAACACACAGTGACATGATGTGAGGGGGAGAGCAGGAGTATAATAGGAGTTGATGGCTACTGATGTATGAGATACACCAGAGAGTGTGGGGAGGAGACTGGTCAGATCTCTGGGCTGGTAACGTACAGTGACATGATGTGAGGGGGAGAGCAGGAGTATAATAGGGGTTGATGGCTACTGATGTATGAGATACACCAGAGAGTGTGGGGAGGAGACTGGTCAGATATCTGGGCTGGTAACACACAGTGACATGATGTGAGGGGAGAACAGGAGTCTAAAATGGGCTGGCAGATAAGGGTGTAGAAAAAGAGATTGTTGTAGTAACTGAGCAAGGAGAACAGGTGACTGTTCGGTATTTAGGACTTATTACTTACTTGTGCTGATACCTGTAGGGATTTCCTCCTCTTTAATAATCCCATGAAGCTCATCCTCCTCCTTTTTTATCTCTTCTATAACAACAATTTGATAATCGCTGAGGTTTTCATCCTGGATATTAAAGAGAAAAAGTGAATTTCCGTGAAATACTCTGTGGTAGCTGTAGCGTAGCGGTTAACGCCTTGGTCAGCTGAGTAGAGACAGGAAAAAGAAACCCATACAGAAGGTACATAGAGGAACTCTGCCTTCCATTGGTGTCTCGGAGAGGCTTCTCAAGCTGTCCTAAAAACAGACAACACGAGTTGGAGTATTGGGCTATCTGTTGGTAATTATTCTAGAATTTCCTTTCAAAGTCCATGGCAGCCCATAATGTATGAGATGTGCTCATGCCATATATTAAAGAATAGGGTGGACTAAATATAATAAACAGGGGGTGCACTCACAATGTCGACAGCTATCTACAGTTGGCATGTTGAAAATGTGGACATCTGAAATGTCAACACTTGGCAAACCCCTTGTGGAATGGTAGGAGAAGCAGGGATCACTGGATTAGGGCTGCTACACAGAATTCATTTCTTCCAAACCCTATAGTAAATCAAGGAGGAGTTTCCAGGCTGTAAGAGGTCTCTCAATCATTTTGTCTCAGCAGTGGCCACTCAAACTCTAAGCCCTCAATGACTGGACACCTTGGTTTGAATGAAGAATCGGTCCCTGATGCAGACGATCTTACCATGGTGCCCGAGGCCATGGTTGCTTCAACAACATTTCCCAAGTCTCTGCGAAATACTGTCTTGACCCTTACTGATACTCTTGATTTGGTGGAGTCCGTTATTGTGCATTAAAAGTTGCAATCAAAAATAACATGCATAAGCCTTTTTAGTAATATAAAACAAATTGCCTATAGGACATATAGATTACAGTGAGCAGCAATCCTAACATTGCTCAGCGCAGGAAGAGACAAGTGAGGGCTCTGAGGACCTGGTAGTCCCTGTCTTTGTTAAGGTGCTTTTGCAATGTTCTGCGTGGGATGTAGTTATTAGATCGGCGGACAGAATGCTAAACCTGACACAGGACTTAAGATAGGCGTCAAAATACCGACTCCAACTTAATCCCGACGCCAGAATGCAGAAAGACGCCGTCCCGAACAAGGTAAGTCCGGGGTGTCTTAACATTTAGCTGCGCGGGAGGGGGGGGTTGAGGGTTAGATTTAGGCACCCCCAAGGCCCAATGGGACTTAGGGTAAGGCACCCCCCAGGGAAGGTTAGGGTTAGGCTAGGAAAAGTAGTTAGGGTTAGGCACCACAAGGGGAAGTTAGGGTTAGGCACCCCCCAGGAGGTTTAGAGTTAGGCACCACCCTGGGAGTTTTAGGGTTAGGCCCCACTAGGGAAGGGAGAGGGGAGGGTTAGGATACTTACCAGCCCCAGTCGGGGTCTCCTCCTGTCGAGCTTCCGCAGTCGGCATTTCAACCGACGGATGAACAGCCACCGGTATTTCAATACAATTCCGTTCTGCATTACTAATTTACCTGATGCTCCTGTGAGATCCTGTGATTCTCTTCTGTACAATCCTGGGAACAAAGAGGACGGGGACATCTCTCTGAGGTATTTCTGTTACTGGGTCCATCTGTAGGAGACACACAGTGACTGAGTATATTGTATACAACGCTTAACTTTTTCCACATTTTGTTATGTTACAGCCTTATTCCAAAATGGAATAAATTCATTTTTGGTCTCAAAATTCTACACACAATACCCCAGAATGACAACGTGCAAAAAGTTTTTGTTTAGATTTTTACAAATTTAATAAAAATAAGAAATCACATGTACATAAGTATTCACAATCTTTGCTCAATACTTTGTTGATGCACCTTTGGCAGCAATTACAGCCTCAAGTCTTTTTGAATATGATGCCACAAGCTTGGCACACCTATCTTTGGGCAGTTTCGCCGATTCTTCTTTGCAGCACCTCTCAAACTCCATCAGCCATTTTCAGATCTTTCCAGAGATGTTCAATCGGATTCAAGTCTGGGCTCTGGCTGGGACACTCAAGTACATTCACAGAGTTGTCCTGAAGCCACTCCTTTGATATCTTGGCTGTGTGCTTAGGGTCGTTGTCCTGCTGAAAGATGAACCGTCGCCAGTCTGAGGTCAAGAGCGCTCTGGAACAGGTTTTCATCCTGGATGTCTCTGTACATTGCTGCATTCACCTTTCCCTCTATCCTGACTAGTCTCCCAGTTCCTGCCGCTGAAAAACATCCCCACAGCATGATGCTGCCACCACCATGCTTCACTGTAGGGATGGTATTGGCCTGGTGATGAGCGGTGCCTGGTTTGCTCCAAACATAACGCCTGGTATTCACGCCAAAGAGTTCAATCTTTGCTTCATCAGACCAGAGAGTCCTTCAGGTGCATTTTGGCAAACTCCAGGTGGGCTGCCGTGTGCTTTTTACTAAGCAGTGGCTTCCGTCTGGCCACTCTAATATACAGGCCTGATTGGTGGATTGCTGCAGAGATGGTTGTCCTTCTGGAAGGTTCTCCTCTCTCCACAGAGGAATGCTGTAGCTCTAACAGAGTGACCATCGGGTTCTTGGTTACCTCCCTGACTAGGGCCCTTCTGCCCCAATCGCTCAGTTTAGACGGCCGACCAACTTTAGGAAGAGTCTTGGGGGTTCCGAACTTCTTCCACTTACGGATGATGGAGGCCACTGTGCTCATTGGGACCTTCAAAGCAGCAGATATTTTTCTGTACCCTTCCCCAGATTTGTGCCTCGAGACAATCCTGTCTCAGAGGTCTAATGACAATTCCTTGGACTTCATGCTTGGATTGTGCTCTGACATTCACTGTCAAGTATGGGACCTTATATAGACAGGTGTATGCCTTTCAAAATCATGTCCAATCAACTGAATTTATCACAGGTGGACTCCAATTAAGCTGTAGGAACATCTCAAGGATGATCAGTGGAAACAGGATGCACCTGAGCTAAATTTTGAGCTTCATGGCAAAGGCCAGCAATACTTATGTACATGTGATTTCTTAGTGGTTTTTTTTATTAATTTTGCAAAAATCTCAAAAAAACTTTTTACACTTCATTATAGGGTATTTTCGTGTGTAGAATTTTGAGGACAAAAATGAATTTATTCCATTTTGGAATAAGGCTGTAACATAACAAAATGTGGAAAAAGTGAAGCGTTGTGAATACTTTCCGGATGCACTGTATATGTGATTATCAGATGATGTGTATATAGGGCCCCCCCTCCCCCCATACCTGCTCTCCCCTGTACAATAAATCATAGTCTCCTCTTACCCAGTGATGTGAGGGGCCAGTGATTCTCCATCATCACGTCCTTGTACAGACCCCTTTGTTCCTCTATATACTCCCACTCCTGCATGGAGAGATAGACAGTGACATCCTGACACCTTATAGGAACCTGACACACACAATGATACAGTCATCACCCAGACACATCCCCTGATGTTACTGTATAATGTCCCATTCCCAGCAGTCCCCTCTCCAGTCATCACCCAGACACATCCCCTGGTGTTACTGTATAATGTCCCATTCCCAGCAGTCACCTCTCCAGTCATCACCCAGACACATCACCTGGTGTTACTGTATAATGTCCCATTCCCAGCAGTCACCTCTCCAGTCATCACCCAGACACATCTCCTGGTGTTACTGTATAATGTCCCATTCCCAGCAGACACCTCTCCAGTCATCACCCAGACACATCCCCTGGTGTTACTGTATAATGTCCCATTCCCTGCAGTCACCTCTCCAGTCATCACCCAGACACATCCCCTGGTGTTACTGTATAATGTCCCATTCCCAGCAGTCACCTCTCCAGTCATCACCCAGACACATCCCCTGGTGTTACTGTATAATGTCCCATTCCCTGCAGTCACCTCTCCAGTCATCACCCAGACACATCCCCTGGTGTTACTGTATAATGTCCCATTCCCAGCAGTCACCTCTCCAGTCATCACCCAGACACATCCCCTGGTGTTACTGTATAATGTCCCATTCCCAGCAGTCACCTCTCCAGTCATCACCCAGACACATCCCCTGGTGTTACTGTATAATGTCCCATTCCCAGCAGTCACCTCTCCAGTCATCACCCAGACACATCCCCTGGTGTTACTGTATAATGTCCCATTCCCAGCAGTCACCTCTCCAGTCATCACCCAGACACATCCCCTGGTGTTACTGTATAATGTCCCATTCCCAGCAGTCACCTCTCCAGTCATCACCCAGACACATTCCCTGGTGTTACCGTATAATGTCCCATTCCCAGCAGTCACCTCTCCAGTCAGCAGCTGAATGATCTTGTTGGTGACTTCCAGGATCTTCTGGTCAATGTCTCTCTCATGTGACAGTGAGTGAGGTGGAGGCACCGTGATGGGGCTCTGGGTCCTGCTCAGTCCTCCTGACACATGGGGATGGCTGCTGTGTGTCTTACACTCACCGGATGTCTTCTTTACTATGATGTAACTCTGTGTATTTGGAGAGACACCAAATATCACTGCATACACTCCCAGATCCCAGGTCCCTCTATTATTACTATAGATAGAAGTGATGTCATTGTGACAGTCCCAGATCCCCTCACCTCCCCAGTCCTGTCCTTCAATACTACAATAGATATAAGTGATGTCACTGTGACACTCCCAGATCCCCTCACCTCCCCAGTCATGTCCCTGTATTATTACTATAGATATAAGTAATGTCACTGTGACACTCCCAGATCCCCTCACCTCCCCAGTCATGTCCCTGTATTATTACTATAGAGATAAGTGACGTCAATTTGACACTCCCAGATCCCCTCACCTCACCAGTCATGTCCCTGTATTATTACTATAGAGATAAGTGATGTCACTGTGACACTCCCAAATCCCCTCACCTCCCCAGTCATGTCCCTGTATTATTACTATAGAGATAAGTGATGTCACTGTGACACTCCCAGATCCCCTCACCTCCCCAGTCATGTCCCTGTATTATTACTATAGAGATAAGTGACGTCAATTTGATACTCCCAGATCCCCTCACCTCACCAGTCATGTCCCTGTATTATTACTATAGATATAAGTGATGTCACTGTGACACTCCCAGATCCCCTCACCTCCCCAGTCATGTCCCTGTATTATTACTATAGATAAGTGATGTCACTGTGACACTCCCAGATCCCCTCACCTCCCCAGTCATTTCCCTGTATTATTACTATAGATATGTGATGTCACTGTGACACTCCCAGATCCCCTCACCTCCCCAGTCATGTCCCTGTGTTATTACTATAGATATAAGTGATGTCACTGTGACACTCCCAGATCCCCTCACCCCCTCAGTCATGTCCCTGTATTATTACTATAGATATAAGTGATGTCACTATGACACCCCCAGATCCCCTCACCTCTCCAGTCATGTCCCTGTATTATTACTATAGATATAAGTGATGTCACTGTGACACTCCCAGATCCCCTCCCCAGTCATGTCCCTGTATTATTACTATAGATATAAGTGATGTCACTGTGACACTTACAGATCCCCTCACCTCCCCAGTCATGTCCCTGTATTATTACTATAGATATAAGTGATGTCACTGTGACGCTCCCAGATCCCCTCACCTCCTCAGTCATGTCCCTGTGTTATTACTATAGATATAAGTGATGTCACTGTGACACTCCAGATCCCCTCACCTCCCCAGTCATGTCCCTGTATTATTACTATAGATATAAGTGATGTCACTGTGACACTCCAGATCCTCTCACCTCCCCAGTCATGTCTCTGTATTATTACTATAGATATAAGTGATGTCACTGTGACACTCCCAGATCCCCTCACCTCCCCAGTCATGTCCCTGTATTATTACTATAGATATAAGTGATGTCACTGTGACACTCCAGATCCCCTCACCTCCCCAGTCATGTCCCTGTATTATTACTATAGATATAAGTGATGTCACTGTGACACTCCAGATCCTCTCACCTCCCCAGTCATGTCTCTGTATTATTACTATAGATATAAGTGATGTCACTGTGACACTCCAGATCCCCTCACCTCCCCAGTCATGTCCCTGTATTATTACTATAGATATAAGTGATGTCACTGTGACACTCCCAGATCCCCTCACCTCCCCAGTCATGTCCCTGTATTATTACTATAGATATAAGTGATGTCACTGTGACATTCCCAGATCCCCTCACCTCCCCAGTCATGTCCCTGTATTATTACTATAGATATAAGTGATGTCACTGTGACACTCCCAGATCCCCTCACCTCCCCAGTCATGTCCCTGTATTATTACTATAGATATAAGTGATGTCACTGTGACACTCCCAGATCCCCTCACCTCCCCAATCATGTCCCTGTGTTACTAATAGAGATAAGAGTAATGTCATTGTGACACTCAGAAGCTGCTCCCCTTGCATTATAGTAACAAAACACCACAGGCTGCCCCACTGCATTATAGTAAGGTGACTCCAGGGGCTGCTTCACCCAGATTATAATAATATTACAACACAGGCTCCACCCCTGTATTTTAGTCATGTGACAAAAAAGGCCACAGCTGTATAGAAACGTTACTCCACAGGAAGATCCCTTGTAATATTGTAACATGACTCCCCCTAAATTATAATAGCAGGACACAGGAGACTGATCCAACTGTACAATAATAAGTAAATACTAAGGTATGTCGTTCTCTGTAAAATAATAATAACAGGACACCACAGGTTGTTCCCCTTGTATAATAAATAATAATAATAATAATAATAATAATAATAATAATAATAATAATAACAACAACAGGACACCACAGTCTGCTCCACCTGTATAATGATAATAACAGGACACCTCAGCCTTCTCCCCCTGTATAATAATAATAACAGGACACCACAGACTGCTCCCCCTGTACAAAAAAAAATAATAATAATAATAATAATAACAGGACACCACAGTCTGCTCCACCTCTGTAATGATAATAACAGGACACCTCAGCCTTCTCCCTCTGTATAATAATAATAACAGGACACAACAGGCTGCTCCCCCTGTATAATAATAAATGGACATCACAGCCTGCTCTCCCTATATAACAATAATAATAACAGGACACCATAGTCTGCTCCCCCTGTATAATAATAACAGGACACCACAGGCTGCTCCCCCTGTATAATCATAGGACACCACAGTCTGCTCCCCCTGTATAATAATAGGACAACACAGTCTGCTCCCCCTGTATAACAACAACAACAGGACACACAAGCTGTTCCCCTGTATAATAATAATAATAATAATAACAGGACACCACAGTCTGCTCCCCCTGTATAATAACAACAACAACAACAGGACAACACAAGCTGTTTTCCTGTATAATAATAATAACAGGACACCACAGCCTGCTCCCCCTGTACAATAATAACAGGACACCACAGTCTGCTCCCCCTGTATAATAATAACAACAAAAGGACAACACAAGCTGCTCCCCCTGTATAATAATAATAATAATAATAATAACAACAACAGGACATCACAGGTTGCTCCCCCTGTATAATAATAATAACAGGACACCACAGTCTGCTCCCCTGTATAATAATAATAATAATAATAATAATAACAGGACACCACAGACTGCTCCCCCTGTATAATAATAATAACGGGACACCACAGTCTTCTCCCCCTGTATAATAATAACAGGACACCACAGGCTGCTCCCCCTGTATAATAATAATAACGGGACACCACAGTCTACTCCCCCTGTATAATAATAACAGAACACCACAGGCTGCTCCCCCTGTATAATAATAACAGGACACCACAGGCTGCTCCCCCTGTATAATAATAATAACAGGACACCACAGGCTGCTCCCCCTGTATAATAATAACAACAAAAGGACAACACAAGCTGCTCCCCCTGTATAATAATAATAATAATAATAACAGGACATCACAGGCTGCTCCCCCTGTATAATAATAATAACAGGACACCACAGTCTGCTCCTGCTGTATAATAATAACAGGACACCATAGGCTGCTCCCCCTGTATAATAATAATAATAATAATAATAATAATAATAATAATAATAATAAATAATAACAGGACACCACAGACTGCTCCCCCTGTATAATAATAATAACGGGACACTACAGTCTTCTCCCCCTGTATAAAAATAACAGGACACCACAGGCTGCTCCCCCTGTATAATAATAATAACGGGACACCACAGTCTACTCCCCCTGTATAATAATAACAGGACACCACAGGCAGCTCCCCCTGTTTAATAAAAACAGGACAGCACAAGCTGCTCCCCCTGTATAGTAATAATAACAGGACACCACCGGCTGCTCCCCCTGTATATTAACAGGACACCACAGGCTGCTCCCCCTGTATAATAATAATAACAGGACAGCACAGGCTGCTCCCCCTGTATAGTAATAATAACAGGACACCACCGGCTGCTCCCCCTGTATATTAACAGGACACCACAGGCTGCTCCCCCTGTATAATAATAATAACAGGACACCACAGGCTGCTCCCCCTGTATATTAATAATAACAACAGGACACCACAGGCTGCTCTCCCTGTATAATAATAACAATGACAACAGGACACCACAGGCTGCTCCCCCTGTATAGTAAAAATAACAGGACACCACAGGCTGCTCCCCCTGTATGATTATAATAACAACAAAAGGACAGCACAGGCTGCTCCCCCAGTATAATATCAGGACACCACAGGCTGCTCCCCCAGTATAATATCAGGAAACCACAGGCTGCTCCCCCTATTTAATAATACCAGGACACCACAGGCTGCTCCCCTTGTATAATAATAATAACAGAACACCACAGGCTGCTCCCCCTATTTAATAATACCAGGACACCACAGGCTGCTCCCCCTGTATAATAAAATAGGACACTACAGGCTTCTCCCCCTGTATAATAATAATAATAATAATAACAGGACACCACAGGCTGCTCCCCCTGTATAGTAAAAATAACAGGACACCACAGGCTGCTCCCCTGTATAACAGGACACCACAGCCTGCTCCCCCTGTATAATAATAATAACAGGACACCATAGACTGCTCCCCAGGTATAATAATAATAACAGGACACCACAGGCTGCTCCCCCTGTATAATAATAATAATAATAACAGGACACCACAGGCTGCTCCCTCTGTATAATAATAGGACACCAGAGGCTGCTCCCCCTGTATAAAAATAATAATAACAACAACAGGACACCACAGGATGCTCCCCCTGTATAATAATAATAACAGGACACCACAGGCTGCTCCCCTGTATAATAATAATAACAGGACACCACAGGCTGCTCCACCAGTATAATAATAACAGGACACCACAGGCTGCTCCCCCTGTATAATAATAATAACAGGACACCACAGGTTGCTCCCCCTGTATAATAATAATAACAGGACACCACAGTCTGCTCCTGCTGTATAATAATAACAGGACACCATAGGCTGCTCCCCCTGTATAATAATAATAATAACAGGACACCACAGACTGCTCCCCCTGTATAATAATAATAACGGGACACCACAGTCTTCTCCCCCTGTATAATAACAGGACACCACAGGCTGCTCCCCCTGTATAAAAATAATAACGGGACACCACAGTCTACTCCCCCTGTATAATAATAACAGAACACCACAGGCTGCTCCCCCTGTATAATAATAACAGGACACCACCGGCTGCTCCCCCTGTATATTAACAGGACACCACAGGCTGCTCCCCCTGTATAATAATAAAAACGGGACACCACAGGCTGCTCCCCCTGTATAAGAATAATAACAGGACACCATAGGCTGCTCCCCCTGTATGATTATAATAACAACAAAAGGACAGCACAGGCTGCTCCCCCAGTATAATATCAGGACACCACAGGCTGCTCCCCTTGTATAATAATAATAACAGAACACCACAGGCTGCTCCCCCTGTATAATAATAATAACAACAGAACACCACAGTCTTATCCCCCTGTATAATAATAACAGGACACCACAGGCTGCTCCCCCTGTATAATATAATAATAATAACAGGACACCACAGGCAGCTCCCCCTGTATAATAACAGGACACCACAGGCTGGTCCCCCTGTATAATAATAAAAACAGGACACCACAGGCTGCTACACCTGTATAACAATAACAACAGGACACCACAGTCTGCTCTCCCTGTATAATAATAATAATAATAATAAAACACCATAGGCTGCTCCCCCTGTATAGTAAAAATAACAGGACACCACAGGCTGCTCCCCCTGTATAATAATAATAACAGGACACCACAGGCTGCTCCCCCTGTATAGTAATAATAACAGGACACCACAGGCTGCTCCCCTGTATAATAACAGGACACCACAGCCTGCTCCCCCTGTATTATAATAATAATAACAGGACACCATAGGCTGCTCCCCAGGTATAATAATAATAACAGGACACCACAGGCTGCTCCCCCTGTATAGTAAAAATAACAGGACACCACAGGCTGCTCCCCCTGTATAATAATAATAATAATAACAGGACACCACAGGCTGCTCCCTCTGTATAATAATAGGACACCAGAGGCTGCTCCCCCTGTATAAAAATAATAACAGGACACCACAGGCTGCTCCCCCTGTATAATAATAATAACAGGACACCACAGGCATCTCCCCCTGTATAATAATAACAGGACACCACAGGCTGCTCCCTCTGTATAATAATAATCATACAGATCATTACCGGCTCCCAGACACAGCGCTTTCTCCTTTCTGCTCAACGCTGACCCGGATGTTGATATCGAGGAAAACCCTGTTCCGGTCTTTGAAACGCACAGGTCGGAAAACAAGTGCACCGCACAGACCAGAAGTAAGGTGGACCGCACAGACAGGAAGTAAGGTGGAACGCAAAGGCCGGAAGTCGTGTGTGTAACATGCTCTTGGTGACGGATAATATGTTCCTACCCAATTCGACATGTAGGAAAATATGACAGTACACAGGTCCCACAACAGGGGGCGCAGCTGCCATGTTATGTGTGACTGACACTGTGCATATTGCAGCTGTCACATCATCAGCTTCTTCTTCCATGGAAATTTCTGCATTATTCTGAGTTTTACATTTTCTTTTTATTATTCTTTTCCCATTGTGAAAATAAACCAGCAGTGCGGCCCTACACCCAAAGATTATCTGTCTGCTGTAACACTACCCCATCCTTACCCACCCGAATGTACATAACCCCAACCTTACCCACCCATGTGTACACTGTACAGTACCCCAACCTTACTCTAAGCCTAACTTACCCGTATGTTCACTACCCTTTACTAATCCGATTCCTAACCCACTCGTGTGTGCACTACTCCAATCTTATCCTAAGCCTAACCCACCCAGGCTAGGCTTAGGGTAAGGTTGGGATAGTGTACCCACGGGTGGGTTAGGCTTAGGGTAAGGTTGGGGTAGTGTACACACGGATGGGTTAGGCATAGGGTAAGGTTGGAGTAGTGCACCCCAACCTTACCCTAAGCCTAACCCACCCGTGTGTAAACTATCCCAACCTTAACTAACCTTAACCCACCCGTGTGTACACTACCCCAAACTTACCCTAAGCCTAACCCACTTGTGTGTACACTACCCCAACCTTACCCTATGCCTCCCCACCCATGTGTGCACTACCCTAAGCCTAACCCACCCATGTGTGCACTACTCCAACCTTACCCTATGCTTAACCCACCCATGTGTGCACTACCCTAACCCACCCGTGTGTACACTACTGCAACCTTACCCTATGCCTAACCCGCCCATGTGTGCACTACCCTAAGCCTAACCCACCCATGTGTGCACTACTCCAACCTTACCCTATGCTTAACCCACCCAAGTGTGCACTACACTAACCCACCAATGTGTACACTACTGCAACCTTACCCTAAGCCTAACCCACCCAAGTGTGCACTACACTAACCCACCCGTGTGTACACTACTGCAACCTTACCCTAAGCCTAACCCACCCAAGTGTGCACTACCCTAAGCCTAACCCACCCATGTGTAGACTACCCCAACCTTACCCTAAGCCTAAAAAACTCGTGTACACTACCCCAACCTTACCCTATGCCTCCCCACCCGTGTGTACACTACCCCAACCTTACCCTATGCCTCCCCACCGTGTGTGCACTACCCCAACCTTACCCTGTGCCTCCCCACCCGTGTGTACACTACCCCAACCTTACCCTATGCCTCCCCACCCGTGTGTGCACTACCCCAACCTTACCCTATGCCTCACCCACCCGTGTGTACACTACTCCAACCTTACTCTAAGCCTAACCCAACCGTGTGTACACTACCCCAACATTACCCTAAGCCTAACCCACCCATGTGTACACTACCCCAACCTTACCCTAACCCGCCCATGTGTACACTACCACAACCTTACCCGAAACCTAACCCACCCATATGTGCACTACCCCAATCCTACCCTAACCTACCTGTGTATACACTACCCCAACCTTACCCTAACACATCCGTGTGTACAATAATCCAACCTTACCCTAACCCACCCGTTTGTACCCTACCCCACCCTTACCCTAACTCTCCCATCTGTGCACAACCCCAACTTTACCCTAAGTCTAACCCTCCCGTCTATACACTACCCCAACCTTACACTAAGCCACCAGTATGTATACTACCCCAACCTTACCCTAATCTTAACCCACTCGTATGTGCACTACCCCAATCTTACCCTAACCCACCCGTATGTACAAAACCCCAACCTTACCCTTACCCACCCATGTGTACATTACTCCAACCTTACCCTAAGCCTAACACACCCGTATGTACACTACTCCAACCTTACCCTAACCCACCCATGTGTACACTACCCCAACCTTACTCTAAGTCTAACCAACCCGTGTGTGCACTACCCCAATCCTACCCTAACCCACCTGTGTATACACTACCCTAACCTTACCATAAGTCTAACCCACCTGTGTGTACACTCACCCAGCCTTACCCTAAGACTCACCCACCCATGTGTACATTTCCCCAAACCTACCCTAACCCACCTGTGTATACACTACCCCAACCTTACCCTAAGTCTAACCCACCTGTGTGTACACTCCCCCAGCCTTACCCTAAGCCTAACCAACCGGCCTATACACTACCCCAGCCTTACCCTAAGCCAACCGTGTGTACACTACCCCAACCTTACCCTAAGTCTAACCCACGTGTGTGTACACTCCCCCAGCCTTACCCTAAGCCTAACCAACTGGCCTATACACTACCCCAGCCTTACCCTAAGCCAACCGTGTGTACACTACCCCAACCTTACCCTAAGCCTAACCCACCATGTGTACACAACCCCAACCTTACCCTAAGAGTAACCTACCCATGTGTACACTACCCCAAGCTTACCCTAACCCACTTGTTTGGGCACTACCCCAATCTTACCCTAACCCACCCATATATACAAAACCACAACCTTACCCTTACCCACCCATGTGTACACTACTCTAACCTTACCCTAAACAACCCGTGTACAGTACCCCGACCTTACCCTAAGCCTAACACACCCATATTTACACTACCCCAACTAAGTCTAACTCACCCATATGTACACTACCCCAAGCTTACCCTAAGACTAACACATCCGTGTACACTACCCCAACCTTACCTTAAGCCTAACCCACACATGTAGACACTACCTTGACCTTACCCTAAGCCTAACCCACCCGCATGTACACTGCCACAACCTTACTCTAAGCCTCACCCACCAGTATGTACCCAACCTTACCCTAAGTCCAACCTACCAGGGAGACACTGACAGGCTGGTGACTGCTGTGTGAGGGGTGGCATAGCTGTACCTGTCCCTACAGATCCCCCTGCTGCTCCTGTCTAGTCATAGTGGTAGGATGAGGGGAGGAGAATGGGGAAGGAGACCAGGGAGACACTGACAGGCTGGTGACTGCTGTGTGAAGGGCGGCATAGCTGTACCTGTCCCTACAGATCCCCCTGCTGCTCATGTCTAGTCCTAGTGGTAGGATGAGGGGAGGGGAATGGGGACGGAGACCAGGGAGACACTGACAGGCTGGTGACTGCTGTGTGAGGGGCGGCATAGCTGTACCTGTCCCTACAGATCCCCCTGCTGCTCATGTCTAGTCCTAGTGGTAGGATGAGGGGAGGGGAATGGGGACGGAGACCAGGGAGACACTGACAGGCTGGTGACTGCTGTGTGAGGGGCGGCATAGCTGTACCAGTCCCTACAGATCCCTCTGCTGCTCATGTCTAGTCCTAGTGGTAGGATGAGGAGAGGGGAATTGGGAAGGAGACCAGGGAGACACTGACAGGCTGGTGACTGCTGTGTGAGGGGTGGCATAGCTGTACCTGTCCCTACAGATCCCCTTCAGACAATAATACGGGAAGTGCACAGTGAGAGCAGGCAGAGTGAGACCAGCCATCTGGATGACTATCACACCGGAGTCACTATGTTTTATACATTGCAACTTGCACATGGTTGTATCACCTGTTACATGGGTATTTAATCCATTGCAGCAGACCCAGTTGATACTCAGTCCTGGAGGAAAGCCTGATGATGGTGGGTTGGAGGAAGTAGGATACAGCCATGTGACAGCAGTGGAAAGAGAGCAGAGATCAGGCAGAGAGATGAAGTGTCATTTAATTTGGGACAAAAGACTAAATGGGTGAGAGCAGGAGAGACAGTGGGGGTGGCGGATGGGAGGAGGGTACTGATAGGAGTAGTAAGGAGCAGAGTATTGGTGATGTCACAACTACCTCCAATAGCACTGTAAGTCATTAATGTATCTGCCACAAGGAACCAGGTTCACCCCAAACTCCTCACTCCTCAAAGAGGTCCATATAGAATTTGGAGTAGCTTGGGGCAATCCAGGTTCCCATGGCAGTACCACGAGTCTTTGGGAATTAGGATATATATATGTATGTTAATACATAGTTATAATTACATATATGGTTTATTTATTACATTAATAAAATTGGTTTTATAAACCTACTTCACTGCCATAGCAAAATGGTTACCCTGCTAAGACTCAAGATTCCTCGTTCCCTATAATGGGCTGAATACTGTGTGTGTACTCTGGCTGGGCAAATTTCAACACATACCGGGCTTGGCGTTCTTTCCAGCACCCTGTACTAATGATAACCCATGCAGTTCCTCTTCCCTGCCCTGCCTCAGCTGATGCAACAAACTGCTGAGATACAGACCAGTGTGTGCTAGAAGCACCAGAGCATAGAGTGACCCCCCCCCCAGGCAGGAAAGTGGAACTGCATGGGTTGGGACTGGTGCAGGGTGCTAGTGCACACAATGATATTGTTATTTAATAATTTCCTAAAGAGGGTAAGGAAATGACGGTTTTCTGTAAAGAAAAACAAAACAACAAAAACACGAAAGAGCTAAATAAACTTTTATTAAAGAGACAGCAAACCCCAACTTTTACACATTTATTATACCACAAAATATTATTTCTAGAAGCAATCCATGCAGAAATCCTTAATGCACAATGTTGAGTTCTTCAATTAGAGTCCCGACACTGGATGACATTGTCTTCAATTGATCAAGAGGGTCAGTAGCTCCTTAGCCAATCAGAGGCAGTTTCCTTGTTAACCCAGGCTGGCATAGCTTAGTGCCGAATACCACTTTAGCAGAGGAGCCCCCTTGACCTACAGGATGAGCCCACTTTGGCAGGCATGTTAAAATTGGTAGATCTGAGGGTAAGAGAGGCAGTGTCAGGGTCACTGTTTATTCCTGACCTGCATGGATATCCAGGAACTGCCTTTTAGGGGTCTAGTTACTAAGCAGTGTTAGGAGACAGAGTGAAAAGTGATAAGAAAGTGATAAGGTGCCAGCCAATCAGCTCCCAATTGTCATTTTTCAAACACAGCCTGTGAGATGACAGTTGGGAGCTGATTGGCTGGCACCTTATCACTTTCTTATCACTTTTCACTCTGTCTCCTAACAATGCTTAGTAACTAGACCCCTTAGTCCCTAATAGGGGTCCAATAATGCTAAATGTTCCCCTGACACATCTCAGGATACCAGCAGCAACTGGGTTCTAGTAAAGTCCTCTCCCCTGAGTTTCGTGACATCATCTTACAAGAGATCACAAATCAAAACATTTATTGTATGACTCAAAAATCCATTATTTCATCATTGGAACAACAAGCAACTAAAGTAGGGACTGGGTCATGAAAGTCATTGATACCACATACATGGAAGACTAAGCTATAATGGCCCAGGTGGGATAGCCAATGTACATGGCAACGAGATGGGTACAGGATGCCAGTGCTCGGGATCCCGAAACTGGTATTCGGACAGGGTTAGGATACAGACACCTGTCGGTAGGTATCCTAACCCTCCCCCTCTCCCTACCTTAATTCTCCCGCCTTGGTGCCTAAACCTAACCTCCCCCTCCCCGAACTCTAAACCTAACCCTGCCCCTAGTGCCAGTAGGAATCTTAGCAGAATACAATTATAAATAGTACAATATTAGATCTTATATTACCAGGTGACATAGTGCACATAGGATCCCCATGCACTCCCTTCACCCCGCCAATACATTATGCAGGATATTGCATTATCAGCTGCATCCACCCATCATTCTTTCAGCTTTTTGCCCTCTTTTTAAAAATAATCTTAACAAAAACAGGAAGTGAAGTTGGTTGATGATTACAGATTTTATAATTTTACTCATGTAGAGACCGTACAAATGTGCATCGTGTTCAAACAGACACCGTATTGTTATTTAATCTTATTCTCTATGTAAAGAATGAAAAGTATAGGTCAAAGTGAATGTAAAAAATATTCTCATAGTCACCGTGCAAAGTACAATACACAATATGTGACATGTTAGGATACATAGGCCAATAATGCATTTTACATTTCACAGAGCCTAAATTATAGGATTCTAACATTATTTTCATATTTTTGGTGTTACATGTATTCCAACGTCTCATCAATTACAGCACAACTGTCACTTTACATTTCCTGGCCTGGTCGAGTCAATTTCCTCAAAATTAAGGTTCTTCCTAAAGTTCTGTTTGCTAGAAACTTCAGTGCAGGTTCCCCTTGGTATCCTTTAAGGAACTTCTTGGTTTCATCAGTGACTTTGTCAGTGGTGGTCGGACACCGAGGCTTAGCGATTCAGTTGGTCTCCAACACCCTGACTTCCTCAATCACTATTATACGATTCACTTATATAGGATTCTGACGTGGTCTTGCCCAGCTTTGCTGAAACAATGGTCTACGATAGAAAGAACTTTGGTCCGCATTCCAATGGCTTCCAGACTTTCTTCTGCTCTGATAACCATGGCTGGGTTAAATTGGATGTTGAGGCAACATGTTGTCTATTTACTGATTTTCAAGACTGATCCAGCTTTCCGGAGCAGGAATTCTGAATTTACTTATATATAAAACATATTTTCCTACTTTCCCTAATTAGAGACAATAGCTTGAGAAAAGATCTTACTAAGTTTGAGTCTTGGTGTTCCTCTAGGGTTCTTCTTAGGAATACCATGACTTTAATTTACACACAGTTGGGGAAACACCATCTTCAGTAGCCTTCTGAATTTTACTCTCCAATGGCAACAAGAATTCAACCTTCATCGATGATAAACAATAGGAAAAGATTTTTCAATCTACCCTCATTGTCTCATATTCAGTGGGTCCAATGATCACTAGCAAAAGATAATGGAGATCTCCAAGAAGATATTAAGTCCAGAGATATGAACGCATCATAATTTTTGAATTTTTTATTTTTACTACACTAAAATGTCTATTGCCAAGTACAAAAGAAAAACTTTATTAAAACACCTCAATAAACCCCCCAAAAAAGTAGTTATCCCGGATTACTGGAAATATATTAATTCTTCCCCGATTCTAGATGAAAGATGTGATGTTCTTCACAATGGACTGATAATCGGAATTTGTATCCACATGGTTCTAGGGCTAGAATTCAAGGAGACTGAGGTCTACTTACTTTTGGTTTGCAACACATAAAATCCTTTTCTCCGAGATGCATAGGGGACACAGGGATTTTGCTGAGTATAGGCTGTGCAGAAGAGACTGGGTACCAAACAGTTAAAGTTTTGACTTTCCAGCAGCCCAGACTCCCTCTCCCCAATCAATACCCCACCCCCAGCCCCAGGCAGGCCAGTTAAGTTAGCAAGCCCAAAACAGGAGTGAGAAGGAAAAGGAAAACTGGTACACACAGATCTAAGCACACCTAAGAGATAGACAGGGGAACCAGAAACAGAGCAAACCCCCGCAAGCCATGTGCGTCAGGGTGAGCGCCCTGTGGCCCTTGTGGTAGAGTCTCATTGCCGCAAGCCCCAGTGGACTTCCTGCTCTAAAAGAGCAGGAAGTCCACCTACTGACATCGCGAGTGATGTCAGTAGGGCCGCCCACAAAAGGCAGGCGTTCCTGCAGGAACGCCTCAGTTTGCCCAGCCACCCCCCCGCCCTGCCTTCCAAACAGGGCGACCTGTCGATCAACATTGTCAGCCGCCCCTTTTGGATGCGAGCGCTGGAGCGACTGCTTTTTGCACTCGCTCCAGGGTTCGCGCACGCACACTGTGTGCACTGCCTAACAATCGACCCGCTTGCGAGCGCATAGCGCTAGCGAGCGGGTCTGAATCAGACCCTGTGTCCCCTATGGATCTTAAAGAAAAAGATTTAACCAGGTAAGAACATAAATCACCTTTTCCTTCTCGCTCCATAGTGAGGGCAGGGATTACACTGGGATGTCCCAAAGCAATTCCCCTAAGGTAGAGCATTTCCCCTGAGTTGCACTTAGAACCCTCCACCCAAAAGCCACGTCCTTGGTTGCAAAGGTGTCAAAGGAATAGAATCTAAGAAACGTGTGGACAGAACACCACGTAACCGCCCTGCAAAGCTTCTCTGCAGAGGCACCATGACAATCTGCCCAAGAAGAACCTACTGACCTAGTGGAAAAAGCCGTTACCACGGCCGTCGCAAGGAGGTCCCCAGACGCGTACTCATGGTGGATGGTCAAACGGAGCCACCTGGCCAAGGTCTGCTTGACAGTCAACCAGCCCCATAGATCCAAGGGGCCTTTAAAATATCCAAAAAGGCCACATCCAGCGAAGAATCAGGTGACTGAAAGGCCGAAACCACCATCTCTTGGGTGATATGAAACCGAGAAACCACATTCAGGAGGTAGCCTAACAGTGTCCGGAGAACAGCCCAGTTGAAATGAAAGACCAGAAGCTGAGAGCGACATGATCGATCATGTCCGATACCCTCCAGGCCAACACGATGGACAGAAGTAAGACAGTCTTCCACGTGAGCCAGCAAATGTCCACCGAGTCTAAGGGCTCAAAGGGAGAAGCCTGAAGAGCCAGAAGTTCCAAAGACAAGACCAATGCAGCCAACGGAGGAACAAATGGGGGCTGCACATGGAGAACTCCCTGACAGGAAGTCCGGACATCAGGCAACAATGCAATCCGTAAGAAGGGGGGAAGCAGATGCACACTCTAAGTACTAAGAATAACAACGCAATCCGTCTCTGGAAGAGTACTGATGAAAGGCGCAGACCCAAATCCAGACTCACCTGCAGAAAGGAGAAAACTCGGGAGAGTCGAAATGATCTGGGCCCCTGGCTGAACACCAAAAGAAGACCACCTAACCCAGTGATAACTCATAACAGAGGCGGGTTTACGGGCATTTAGCATGGTACAAATAACTGAACTGGAAAAACCCTTTTCCCTTAGGTTAGATGTCTCAAGAGCCAACCCATCAATGTGAGCCTAGCCAGGTCCGGATGGAAGCACGGGTCATGAGACAGTTGATACAGCTGCAGAGGAAGACACAGTGGAGCATCGAAGGAGAGGCCCAGAAGATCCTCATACCATGCTCCTTGTGGCCAATTGGGAGCTATCAGGATAACAGTGCCACCTTCCAACTTCAACTTACGAAGAACCCACAGAATGAGCGAGAGTGGTGGAAATATGTACATGAGATGGAAGGCCCACCAAACCACTAAGGTATCCACAATATGAGCCCATGGATGCCTCGTGTGAGAGCAGTACCTGGTGGGTAAGGTTGGGGTAGTGTACACACAGATGAGTTAGGGTTAGGTTGGGGTAGTGTACACACGGGTGGGTTAAAGTAAGGTTGGGGTAGTGTACACTCGGGTGGGTAAGGTTGGGGTAGTGTACACACAGATGAGTTAGGGATAGGTTGGGGTAGTGTACACACGGGTGGGTTAATGTAAGATTTGGCTAGTGTACACACGACTGGGTTAGGTTGGGGTAGTGTACACACGGCTGGGTTAGGGTAAGGGTGGGGTAGTGTACACACAGTGGGTTAAGGTAAGGTGGGATAGTGTACACACGGATGGGATAAGGTAAGGTTGGGGTAGTGTACACAGGGGTGTGTTAAGGTATGGTTGGGGAAGTGTACACACAGCTGGGTTAGGGTAAGGTTGGGGTAGTGTACACATGGGTGGGTAAGGTTGGGGTAGTGTACACAAAGATGGGTTAGGGTTAGTTTGGGGTAGTGTACACACGGGTGGGTTAGGGTAAGGTTGGGTTAGTGTACACACGGGTGGGTTAGTTTGGGGAAGTGTACACACGGGAAGGTTGGGATAGTGTACACACGGGTAGGTTAGGGTAAGGTTGGGATTGTGCACAGACTGGTGAGTTAGTGTAAGAGTGGGGT
This sequence comes from Taudactylus pleione, assembly GCA_031769625.1. Taxonomy (NCBI): domain Eukaryota; kingdom Metazoa; phylum Chordata; class Amphibia; order Anura; family Myobatrachidae; genus Taudactylus; species Taudactylus pleione. Next base: position 1,653,734 of record JAUIMM010000799.1, on the reverse strand, counting down.
AGTGTTACAGCAGACAGATGAGGTTTGGGTGTAGGGGCAGCACCGCTGGGGCTGGGCTTCTAGTTAGGATGCAAGAACTTGGGTTTCAGTTACTTCTCACAATTGCCAAAAAGTAAACATACAGAGTAACCACACTACGGTAACTATTGAATACGGAAGTCTCTTACATCTATATCAGTCCTGAAAATGAATAGGTGGTCCAATCAAGAACACTCCCAAAATGTGCTTGTATTCCAGCCTTTGTTCATATATTGGATGATTTCTTATTTTCCATAATGTAACTCTGACCTGTAGAGTGGTGTTATCAGCTTCACTTATTCATTTTGCATGTTACAAACTTTTCCTTAAACAAAACCAGCTCTTGTGATAAAGTAGATTGTACATTAATAAAATAAACTCAGTATAAAACAACAATTTCCATGGAAGCATAAGGTGATGTGACAGCTGCAATATGCAGTGTCAGTCACACATAACATGGCAGCTGCGCCCCCTGTTGTGGGACCTGTGTACTGTCATTATATTTTCCTACATGTCGAATGGGGTAGGAACATATTATCCGTCACCAAGAGCATGTTACACACACGACTTCCGGCCTTTGCGTTCCACTTCACATCGGCTCTGTGCGGTCCACCTTACTTCTGGTCTGTGCGGTCCACCGCTTTCCGGCCTGTGCGTTTCAAAGACCGGGTTTTCCTCGATATCAACATCCGGGTCAGCGTTGAGCAGAAAGGAGAAATCGCTGTGTCTGGGAGGCGGTAATGATCTGTATGATTATTATTATACAGGAGGAGCAGCCTGTGGTGTCCTTGTGTTATTATTATTATACAGGGGGAGCAGCCTGTGGTGTCCTTGTGTTATTATTATTATTATACAGGGGGAGCAGCCTGTGGTGTCCTGTTATTATAACTATTGTACAGGGGGAGCAGCCTGTGGTGTCCTGTTATTATTATTACTATTGTACAGGAGGAGCAGCCTGTGGTGTCCTGTTATTATTATTATTATTATAAAGGGGGAGCAGACTGTGGTGTCCTGTTATTATTATTACTATTGTACAGGAGGAGCAGCCTGTTGTGTCCTGTTATTATTATTATTATACAGGGGGAGCAGCCTGTGGTGTCCTTGTGTTATTATTATTATACAGGGGGAGCAGCCTGTGGTGTCCTGTTATTATTATTATACAGGGGGAGCAGCCTGTGGTGTCCTATTATTATACAGGGAGAGCAGCCTGTGGCATGCTGTTGTTATTATTATTATACAGAAGGAGTAGCCTGTGGTGTCCTGTTATTATTATTATACAGGGGAGCAGCCTGTGGTGTCCTGTTGTTATTATTATTATACAGGTAGAGCAGCCTGTGGTGTCCTGTTATTATAACTATTGTACAGGGGGAGCAGCCTGTGGTGTCCTGTTATTATTATTACTATTGTACAGGAGGAGCAGCCTGTGGTGTCCTGTTATTATTATTATTATACAGGGGGAGCAGCCTGTGGTGTCCTGTTATTATTATTACTATTGTACAGGAGGAGCAGCCTGTGGTGTCCTGTTATTATTATTATTATACAGGGGGAGCAGCCTGTGGTGTCCTTGTGTTATTATTATTATACAGGGGGAGCAGCCTGTGGTGTCCTGTTATTATTATTATTATACAGGTGGAGCAGCCTGTGGTGTCCTGTTATTATTATTATACAGGGGGAGCAGCCTGTGGTGTCCTGTTATTATTCGGGGGAAGGAACCTGTGGTGTCCTGTTATTATTATTATATAGGGAGAGCAGCCTCTGGTGTCCTGTTATTATTATTATACAGGGGGAGCAGGCTGTGGTGTCCTGTTATTATTATACTGGGGTATTAGCCTGTGGTGTCCTGTTATTATTATTATTATACAGTGGGAGCAGCCTGTGGTGTCCTTTTATTATTATTATTATACAGGGAGAGCAGCCTGTGGCATGCTGTTATTATTATTATACAGTGGGAGTAGCCTGTGGTGTCCTGTTGTTATTATTATTATACAGGTAGAGCAGCCTGTGATGTCCTGGTATTATAACTATTGTACAGGGGGAGCAGCCTGTGGTGTCCTGTTATTATTATTACTATTGTACAGGAGGAGCAGCCTGTGGTGTCCTGTTATTATTATTATTATACAGGGGGAGCAGCCTGTGGTGTCCTGTTATTATTATTACTATTGTACAGGAGGAGCAGCCTGTGGTGTCCTGTTATTATTATTATACAGGGGGAGCAGCCTGTGGTGTCCTTGTGTTATTATTATTATTATACAGGGGGAGCAGCCTGTGGTGTCCTGTTATTATTATTATACAGGGGGAGCAGCCTGTGGTGTCCTGTTATTATTATTATACAGGGGGAGCAGGCTGTGGTGTCCTGTTATTATTATACTGGGGGAGCAGGCTGTGGTGTCCTGTTATTATTCAGGGGAAGGAACCTGTGGTGTCCTGTTATTATTATACTGGGGTATTAGCCTGTGGTGTCCTGTTATTATTATTATTCAGGGAGAGCAGCCTGTGGTGTCCTGCTATTATTATTATACAGGGGGAGCAGCCTGTGGTGTCCTGTTATTATTATTATACAGTGGGAGCAGGCTGTGGTGTCCTGTTATTATTATACTGGGGTATTAGCCTGTGGTGTCCTGTTATTATTATTATACAGTGGGAGCAGCCTGTGGTGTCCTGTTATTATTATTATACAGGGAGAGCAGCCTGTGGCATGCTGTTATTATTATTATTATACAGTGGGAGTAGCCTGTGGTGTCCTGTTATTATTATACAGGGGGAGCAGCCTGTGGTGTCCTGTTGTTATTATTATTATACAGGTAGAGCAGCCTGTGGTGTCCTGTTATTATAACTATTGTACAGGGGGAGCAGCCTGTGGTGTCCTGTTATTGTTATTACTATTGTACAGGAGGAGCAGCCTGTGGTGTCCTGTTATTATTATTATAAAGGGGGAGCAGACTGTGGTGTCCTGTTATTATTATTACTATTGTACAGGAGGAACAGCCTGTGGTGTCCTGTTATTATTATTATTATTATTATTATTATACAGGGGGAGCAGCCTGTGGTGTCCTGTTATTATTATTATATAGGGAGAGCAGCCTCTGGTGTCCTGTTATTATTATTATACAGGGGGAGCAGGCTGTGGTGTCCTGTTATTATTATACTGGGGTATTAGCCTGTGGTGTCCTGTTATTATTATTATTATACAGTGGGAGCAGCCTGTGGTGTCCTTTTATTATTATTATTATACAGGGAGAGCAGCCTGTGGCATGCTGTTATTATTATTATACAGTGGGAGTAGCCTGTGGTGTCCTGTTGTTATTATTATTATACAGGTAGAGCAGCCTGTGATGTCCTGGTATTATAACTATTGTACAGGGGGAGCAGCCTGTGGTGTCCTGTTATTATTATTACTATTGTACAGGAGGAGCAGCCTGTGGTGTCCTGTTATTATTATTATTATACAGGGGGAGCAGCCTGTGGTGTCCTGTTATTATTATTACTATTGTACAGGAGGAGCAGCCTGTGGTGTCCTGTTATTATTATTATACAGGGGGAGCAGCCTGTGGTGTCCTTGTGTTATTATTATTATTATACAGGGGGAGCAGCCTGTGGTGTCCTGTTATTATTATTATACAGGGGGAGCAGCCTGTGGTGTCCTGTTATTATTATTATACAGGGGGAGCAGGCTGTGGTGTCCTGTTATTATTATACTGGGGGAGCAGGCTGTGGTGTCCTGTTATTATTCAGGGGAAGGAACCTGTGGTGTCCTGTTATTATTATACTGGGGTATTAGCCTGTGGTGTCCTGTTATTATTATTATTCAGGGAGAGCAGCCTGTGGTGTCCTGCTATTATTATTATACAGGGGGAGCAGCCTGTGGTGTCCTGTTATTATTATTATACAGTGGGAGCAGGCTGTGGTGTCCTGTTATTATTATACTGGGGTATTAGCCTGTGGTGTCCTGTTATTATTATTATACAGTGGGAGCAGCCTGTGGTGTCCTGTTATTATTATTATACAGGGAGAGCAGCCTGTGGCATGCTGTTATTATTATTATTATACAGTGGGAGTAGCCTGTGGTGTCCTGTTATTATTATACAGGGGGAGCAGCCTGTGGTGTCCTGTTGTTATTATTATTATACAGGTAGAGCAGCCTGTGGTGTCCTGTTATTATAACTATTGTACAGGGGGAGCAGCCTGTGGTGTCCTGTTATTGTTATTACTATTGTACAGGAGGAGCAGCCTGTGGTGTCCTGTTATTATTATTATAAAGGGGGAGCAGACTGTGGTGTCCTGTTATTATTATTACTATTGTACAGGAGGAACAGCCTGTGGTGTCCTGTTATTATTATTATTATTATTATTATACAGGGGGAGCAGCCTGTGGTGTCCTGTTATTATTATTATACAGGGGGAGCAGCTTGTGGTGTCCTGTTATTATTATTATACAGGGGGAGCAGGCTGTGGTGTCCTGTTATTATTATACTGGGGTATTAGCCTGTGGTGTCCTGTTATTATTATTATACAGGGGGAGCAGCCTGTGGTGTCCTGTTGTTATTATTATACAGGTAGAGCAGCCTGTGGTGTCCTGTTATTATAACTATTGTACAGGGGGAGCAGCCTGTGGTGTCCTGTTATTATTATTATTATTGTACAGGAGGAGCAGCCTGTGGTGTCCTGTTATTATTATTATTATTATTATTATACAGGGGGAGCAGACTGTGGTGTCCTGTTATTATTATTACTATTGTACAGGAGGAGCAGCCTGTGGTGTCCTGTTATTATTATTATTATACAGGGGGAGCAGCCTGTGGTGTCCTTGTGTTATTATTATACAGGGGGAGCAGCCTGTGGTGTCCTGTTATTATTATTATACAGGGGGAGCAGCCTGTGGTGTCCTGTTATTATTATTATACAGGGGGAGCAGGCTGTGGTGTCCTGTTATTATTCAGGGGAAGGAACCTGTGGTGTCCTGTTATTATTATCATACAGGGAGAGCAGCCTGTGGTGTCCTGTTATTATTATTATACAGGGGGAGCAGCCTGTGGTGTCCTGTTATTATTATTATACAGGGGAGCAGCCTGTGATGTCCTGTTATTATTATTATTATACAGTGGGAGTAGCCTGTGGTGTCCTGTTATTATTATTATAGAGGGGGAGCAGCCTGTGGTTTCCTGTTATTATTCAGGGGAAGGAACCTGTGGTGTCCTGTTATTATTATTATACAGGGAGAGCAGCCTGTGATGTCCTGTTATTATTATTATTATACAGGGGGAGCAGCCTGTGCAGTCTCTGGTATCATGTTACTATAATGCAGGTGGAGCAACTTGTGGTGTCAGGGGGGTGATGACTGTATCACTGTGTCAGGTTCCTATAAGGTGTCTAGATATCACTGTCTATGTCTCCATGCAGGAGGGGGAGTATATAGAGGAACACAGGGGTCTGTACAAGGACGTGATGATGGAGAATTACCGGCCCCTCACATCACTGGGTAAGAGGAGACTGTCATTTATTGTACAGGGGAGAGCAGGTATGGGGGCCCCCTATATACACACATCACCTGATAATCACATATATACAATGTACTCAGTCACTGTGTGTCTCCTACAGATGGACCCAGTAACAGAAATACCCCAGAGAGATGTCCCCGTCCTCTGTATTCCCAGGATTGTACAGAGGAGAATCACAGGACCCCACAGGAGCATCAGGTAGATGGGATTTAGGGTCTCTCCAAATACCAAAGTGACTGTCACTGTATGATCTGTAGAGCAGCTGTGTGTGTCTTATGCACTGATATTATACTGCTTAGTCTCTGTTAATGAAGTGAGACATTATTAAAGATATTTTATTATTTATTGTTTTGGTGTTTTTTAGGGTGAAAATCTGACTGATATTAAGGTAGAATATATGGAGGAAGAAGAAGAGAAGTATTTTATCAGTGATCAGCAGTGTAAGGAGGAGGAAATCCCTACAAATATCAGCACATGTGAGTAATAATCACTTATTACAGAATATAGTCACATATTCTCCTTGATCAGTCACCACAGCAATATCTTATCCTAAACCCTCCTCTTGTCAGTATAGACTAATGAGGGAAATGTATCTGCCCATTAGGTGAGTTAGTCAGCCCCTATTATACTCCTACTCTCCCCCTCACATCATGTCACTGTGTGTTACCAGCCCAGAGATCTGACCAGTCTCCTCCCCACACTCTCTGGTGTATCTCATACATCAGGAGCCATCAGCCCCTATTATACTACTGCTACTACTGCTCTCCCCCTCACATCATGTCACTGTGTTGTTATGTACAGTATTTGATAATGATGACATTCTCTTTATCTTATTTGTGCTAAGCTGCACACCATCCCTACAATTTCCCGTGTTATGTGTGCTATGGGTGTGTGACTTGACTTGAAGGTTGTTAATTTACAGGTGGTTTAAATTAATTCTTGTCCTGATTCTGAGTTGCTCTTTGCCGATAGTGGTAAAACTTATAAAGGGAAACATCATCTCGCTGCCCAGGAAACAATTATGCGCACAAGGATTTTGGTTCATTCTTCCAAAACCACAAGTGGATGCTTCTCGCTAGCAGAACTAGCTTAAACCAAGAACTCCTATCAGGTCCTGTGCTGGTACAGTCCTTCACTTATCCTCCTGTGCAATGGTTGTGCGACCCGAGAGCCGCATGCAATGGTCACCGGTTACTGTAACGCCTCTTCTCTGGCGTTGCACACTGGATGCCAACTTCAATGACCTGGAAGAGCCTGGTGCTGCCGGACTCTAATTACCAGCTCTGGGTAGCAACAGTGGATCCTCTACACAATGAGCCACATGGTCAGGTACCAACCTGTCGCCCCCTATTCATCTCACCTTTGTAGACCTGGATGAGGGAATGATTTATTATTATTATTATGATTATTATTATTGTTATTATTATTATTATTATTACATATATTATTATTATTACATATATTATTATTATTATTATTATTATTATTATTATTATTATTATTATAACAAATATTATTATTATTGTTATTATTATTATTATTATTATTATTATTATTATTATTATTGTTATTATTATTATTATTATTATTATTATTATTATTATTATTGTTATTATTATTATTATTGTTATTATTATTATTGCCAATTAGACACATCAGGGTGCTTTGTCTATGATCATTTGACATTTGCAACCTCTCTAGGTAGCATGGCCTTATACACTAAGGGCCTGATTAAGAGCCGGACGCTATTTGCGGACGGTCGTTCTGAAAAAGGGGCCGGATATTTCAATTAAGCACTCGCTCTTTGCGGTCTGTTGACGCCTCTATGTCTGAACGAGCGAACAAAACATGCGCTTGCTATTTTGAAAAAACGCCCCCTGGCCGCTCGCATCCTACGTCATCTCCGCTATTTATATGATTTATCGAGTACATCGAACGGCGTATGAACTGCTCGCTATTCTTGTGGTAGCATTTTCCTACCGCAATCATGCGAGCAGTTCTGGCTAAAAGACAACCAAGTGACGTGGTCGATGACGCTGCTTTGTTAATTATGCACACCCATTAAACGCCCGTTTTGACCGTTTGGCACGCCTGCGTTCGGATCTCCACTCCCCGATTTCAAGCACCTTCCCCTGTTACCACCCACAAACGCCTCATCCTGTCACTCAAATTAGCAGGCATTCGCTATTTTGCGAGCGCACGATTTCCGACCGCACTGACTGGTTCGCGCATGCGCCTTACAACCCATACGCATGCGCAGATGTGCGAACATCGCTCGGAACGAACGAGCGGCCGCTTATGAGCGGCTCTGAATCTGGCCCTAAGAACACTAGGACAAGGCCTATTACTGCCACGTTAAAAGGGGTTATACGCGGGGAGTGGCTCAGCGTTCCTAGTGAGCCCGGATCATCATTGCATCAAATGCAATAATCATCCCAAACTTAGAAACGAGATCTGTGTCGTTATCACCCTACATAATCTGTGTGCCCGTACAATTTACAGCCATTATACTCTGTAGCGAGGCTCCTTTCACATCACTGCCAGATTGTGAGCCGTGCCACTAGGAGGAGACACAGATCCATGAGACCCACAGGAGTAAGGATTGGTGGCCCATGTAGTCCTCCACTGTAACCACCCACTTCCTGGTCAGTGCCGCTTGAGCTGTAACCCCAGTACCACCAGTCTTGACAGCTTCAGCACCTCTAGGCTGAAATCAGCAAGACGCTCTTCTGGTCTCCGGGCCTGGCCTTTTATTCTGGCTCTGCTTCCCAAGCTAGTGGCTTCTTGGGCTGAATAGTTATGCTCCATCGTTCTAAGTAAGAGAACTCTAGTCACTGATAATTAACCTGGCTCTCGTGACCTCTGTGAACTAGCCACTTCCAGTCTTCTAGTGCGATCCAGATCTCCAGATATGATGGCACCTCTTATGTTTTAGTCCTTCGCTGATATTGTCCCGCACCCGGAGAGCTAATAAACAAGGTGCGCTCGGGGCAGTTTTTGCAAGATCGCTTTTCCCCAGAGTGGCAATAGTTCTTTTACACTCATAGGATAAGAATACACTGGCATCGACTGCCTCGTACCACTGCACCATTAATAAAGAGGCACAAGTTTCAGATGTGTGTGGATCTGTACACTCACGTTTACACTTTTTGTGTGATTGTGTGCAGTAAGATTGTGTAATACAGCAATAAATTTGGCGCACATCCAACTTTGCTTCAGTAGACTTAGACGTACAGTGTCACAGATCTGCCCTGTCACACTGCTGGGGATGTGGGGACCCTAGATGTACAGTGTCACAGATCTGCCCTGTCACACTGCTGGGGATGTGGGGACCCTAGATGTACAGTGTCACAGATCTGCCCTGTCACACTGCTGGGGATGTGGGGACCCTAGATGTACAGTGTCACAGATCTGTCCTGTCACACTGCTGGGGATGTAGGACCCTAGACGTACAGTGTCACAGATCTGCCCTGTCACACTGCTGGGGATGTGGGGACCCTAGATGTACAGTATCACAGATCTGCCCTGTCACACTGCTGGGGATGTGGGGACCCTAGATGTACAGTGTCACAGATCTGGCCTGTCACACTGCTGGGGGTGTGGGGTACATAGGCGTACAGTGTCACAGATCTGCCCTGTCACACTGCTGGGGATGTGAGGACCCTAGATGTACAGTGTCACAGATCTGTCCTGTCACACTGCTGGGGATGTGGGGACCCTAGATGTACAGTGTCACAGATCTGCCCTGTCACACTGCTGGGCATGTGAGGACCCTAGATGTACAGTGTCACAGATCTGCCCTGTCACTGCTGGGGATGTGAGGACCCTAGATGTACATTGTCACAGATCTGCCCTGTCACACTACTGGGGATGTGGGGACCCTAGATGTACAGTGTCACAGATCTGCCCTGTCACACTGCTGGGGATGTGGGGATCCTAGACGTTCAGTGTCACAGATCTGCCCTGTCACACTGCTGGGGATGTGGGGACCCTAGATGTACAGTGTCACAGATCTGCCCTGTCACACTGCTGGGGATGTGAGGACCCTAGACGTACAGTGTCACAGATCTGTCCTGTCACACTGCTGGGGATGTGGGGACCCTAGATGTACAGTGTCACAGATCTGTTCTGTCACACTGCTGGGGATGTGGGGACCCTAGATGTACAGTGTCACAGATCTGCCCTGTCACACTGCTGGGGATGTGGGGACCCTAGATGTACAGTGTCACAGATCTGCCCTGTCACACTGCTGGGGATGTGGGGACCCTAGACGTACATTGTCACAGATCTGCCCTGTCACACTGCTGGGGATGTGGGGATCCTAGATGTACAGTGTCACAGATCTGCCCTGTCACACTGCTGGGGATGTAAGGACCCTAGACGTACAGTGTCACACATCTGTCCTGTCACACTGCTGGGGATGTGGGGACCCTAGACGTACAGTGTCACAGATCTGCCCTGTCCCACTGCTGGGGATGTGGGGACCCTAGACGTACTGTGTCACAGATCTGCCCTCTCACACTGCTGGGGATGTGAGGACCCTAGATGTACAGTGTCACACATCTGCCCTGTCACACTGCTGGGGATGTGAGGACCCTAGACGTACAGTGTCACAGATCTGTCCTGTCACACTGCTGGGGATGTGGGGACCCTAGATGTACAGTGTCACAGATCTGCCCTGTCCCACTGCTGGGGATGTGGGGACCCTAGACGTACAGTGTCACAGATCTGCCCTCTCACACTGCTGGGGATGTGAGGACCCTAGATGTACAGTGTCACACATCTGCCCTGTCACACTGCTGGGGATGTGAGGACCCTAGACGTACAGTGTCACAGATCTGCCCTGTCACACTGCTGGGGATGTGGGGACCCTAGACGTACAGTGTCACAGATCTGCCCTGTCACACTGCTGGGGATGTGGGGACCCTAGATGTACAGTGTCACAGATCTGCCCTGTCACTGCTGGGGATGTGGGGACCCTAGACGTACAGTGTCACAGATCTGTCCTGTCACACTGCTGGGCATGTGAGGACCCTAGATGTACATTGTCACAGATCTGCCCTGTCACACTACTGGGGATGTGGGGACCCTAGATGTACAGTGTCACAGATCTGCCCTGTCACACTGCTGGGGATGTGGGGACCCTAGATGTACAGTGTCACAGATCTGCCCTGTCACACTGCTGGGGATGTGGGGACCCTAGATGTACAGTGTCACAGATCTGCCCTATCACACTGCTGGGGATGTGGGGACCCTAGATGTACAGTGTCACAGATCTGCCCTGTCACACTGCTGGGGATGTGGGGACCCTAGATGTACAGTGTCACAGATCTGTTCTGTCACACTGCTGGGGATGTGAGGACCCTAGATGTACAGTGTCACAGATCTGCCCTGTCACACTGCTGGGGATGTGGGGATCCTAGATGTACAGTGTCACAGATCTGCCCTGTCACACTGCTGGGGATGTAAGGACCCTAGACGTACAGTGTCACACATCTGTCCTGTCACACTGCTGGGGATGTGGGGACCCTAGACGTACAGTGTCACAGATCTGCCCTGTCACACTGCTGGGGATGTGGGGACCCTAGACGTACAGTGTCACAGATCTGCCCTGTCACACTGCTGGGGATGTGGGGACCCTAGACATAGTGTCACAGATCTGCCCTGTCACACTGCTGGGGATGTAAGGACCCTAGATGTACAGTGTCACAGATCTGCCCTGTCACACTGCTGGGGATGTGAGGACCCTAGACGTACAGTGTCACAGATCTGCCCTGTCACACTGCTGGGTATGTGGGGACCCTAGACGTACAGTGTCACACATCTGCCCTGTCACACTGCTGGGGATGTGAGGACCCTAGACGTACAGTGTCACAGATCTGCCCTGTCACACTGCTGGGGATGTGGGGACCCTAGACGTACAGTGTCACCTATCTGCCCTGTCACACTGCTGGGGATGTGGGGACCCTAGACGTACAGTGTCACAGATCTGCCCTGTCACACTGCTGGGGATGTGGGGACCCTAGACATAGTGTCACAGATCTGCCCTGTCACACTGCTGGGGATGTGAGGACCCTATATATACAGTGTCACAGATCTGTCCTGTCACACTGCTGGGGATGTAAGGACCCTAGACGTACAGTGTCACAGATCTGCCCTGTCACACTGCTGGGGATGTGAGGACCCTAGACGTACAGTGTCACAGATCTGCCCTGTCACACTGCTGGGTATGTGGGGACCCTATATGTACAGTGTAACACATCTGCCCTGTCACACTGCTGGGGATGTGGGGACCCTAGACGTACAGTGTCACAGATCTGCCCTGTCACACTGCTGGGGATGTGGGGACCATAGACATAGTGTCACAGATCTGCCCTGTCACACTGCTGGGGATGTGGGGACCCTAGACGTACAGTGTCACAGATCTGCCCTGTCACACTGCTGGGGATGTGAGGACCCTAGATGTACAGTGTCACAGATCTGTCCTGTCACACTGCTGGGGATGTGGGGACCCTAGATGTACAGTGTCACAGATCTGCCCTGTCACACTGCTGGGCATGTGAGGACCCTAGATGTACAGTGTCACAGATCTGCCCTGTCACTGCTGGGGATGTGAGGACCCTAGATGTACATTGTCACAGATCTGCCCTGTCACACTACTGGGGATGTGGGGACCCTAGATGTACATTGTCACAGATCTGCCCTGTCACACTACTGGGGATGTGGGGATCCTAGACGTTCAGTGTCACAGATCTGCCCTGTCACACTGCTGGGGATGTGGGGACCCTAGATGTACAGTGTCACAGATCTGCCCTGTCACACTGCTGGGGATGTGAGGACCCTAGACGTACAGTGTCACAGATCTGTCCTGTCACACTGCTGGGGATGTGGGGACCCTAGATGTACAGTGTCACAGATCTGTTCTGTCACACTGCTGGGGATGTGGGGACCCTAGATGTACAGTGTCACAGATCTGCCCTGTCACACTGCTGGGGATGTGGGGACCCTAGACGTACATTGTCACAGATCTGCCCTGTCACACTGCTGGGGATGTGGGGATCCTAGATGTACAGTGTCACAGATCTGCCCTGTCACACTGCTGGGGATGTAAGGACCCTAGACGTACAGTGTCACAGATCTGCCCTGTCACACTGCTGGGGATGTGAGGACCCTAGACGTACAGTGTCACAGATCTGCCCTGTCCCACTGCTGGGGATGTGGGGACCCTAGACGTACTGTGTCACAGATCTGCCCTCTCACACTGCTGGGGATGTGAGGACCCTAGATGTACAGTGTCACACATCTGCCCTGTCACACTGCTGGGGATGTGAGGACCCTAGACGTACAGTGTCACAGATCTGTCCTGTCACACTGCTGGGGATGTGGGGACCCTAGATGTACAGTGTCACAGATCTGCCCTGTCCCACTGCTGGGGATGTGGGGACCCTAGACGTACAGTGTCACAGATCTGCCCTCTCACACTGCTGGGGATGTGAGGACCCTAGACGTACAGTGTCACAGATCTGCCCTGTCACACTGCTGGGGATGTGGGGACCCTAGACGTACAGTGTCACAGATCTGCCCTGTCACACTGCTGGGGATGTGGGGACCCTAGATGTACAGTGTCACAGATCTGCCCTGTCACTGCTGGGGATGTGGGGACCCTAGACGTACAGTGTCACAGATCTGTCCTGTCACACTGCTGGGCATGTGAGGACCCTAGATGTACATTGTCACAGATCTGCCCTGTCACACTACTGGGGATGTGGGGACCCTAGATGTACAGTGTCACAGATCTGCCCTGTCACACTGCTGGGGATGTGGGGACCCTAGATGTACAGTGTCACAGATCTGCCCTGTCACACTGCTGGGGATGTGGGGACCCTAGATGTACAGTGTCACAGATCTGCCCTATCACACTGCTGGGGATGTGGGGACCCTAGATGTACAGTGTCACAGATCTGCCCTGTCACACTGCTGGGGATGTGGGGACCCTAGATGTACAGTGTCACAGATCTGTTCTGTCACACTGCTGGGGATGTGAGGACCCTAGATGTACAGTGTCACAGATCTGCCCTGTCACACTGCTGGGGATGTGGGGACCCTAGATGTACAGTGTCACAGATCTGCCCTATCACACTGCTGGGGATGTGGGGACCCTAGATGTACAGTGTCACAGATCTGCCCTGTCACACTGCTGGGGATGTGGGGACCCTAGATGTACAGTGTCACAGATCTGTTCTGTCACACTGCTGGGGATGTGAGGACCCTAGATGTACAGTGTCACAGATCTGCCCCGTCACACTGCTGGGGATGTGGGGATCCTAGATGTACAGTGTCACAGATCTGCCCTGTCACACTGCTGGGGATGTAAGGACCCTAGACGTACAGTGTCACACATCTGTCCTGTCACACTGCTGGGGATGTGGGGACCCTAGACGTACAGTGTCACAGATCTGCCCTGTCCCACTGCTGGGGATGTGGGGACCCTAGACGTACAGTGTCACAGATCTGCCCTGTCACACTGCTGGGGATGTGGGGACCCTAGACGTACAGTGTCACAGATCTGCCCTGTCACACTGCTGGGGATGTGGGGACCCTAGACATAGTGTCACAGATCTGCCCTGTCACACTGCTGGGGATGTAAGGACCCTAGATGTACAGTGTCACAGATCTGCCCTGTCACACTGCTGGGGATGTGAGGACCCTAGACGTACAGTGTCACAGATCTGCCCTGTCACACTGCTGGGTATGTGGGGACCCTAGACGTACAGTGTCACACATCTGCCCTGTCACACTGCTGGGGATGTGAGGACCCTAGACGTACAGTGTCACAGATCTGCCCTGTCACACTGCTGAGGATGTGGGGACCCTAGACGTACAGTGTCACCTATCTGCCCTGTCACACTGCTGGGGATGTGGGGACCCTAGACGTACAGTGTCACAGATCTGCCCTGTCACACTGCTGGGGATGTGGGGACCCTAGACATAGTGTCACAGATCTGCCCTGTCACACTGCTGGGGATGTGAGGACCCTATATATACAGTGTCACAGATCTGTCCTGTCACACTGCTGGGGATGTAAGGACCCTAGACGTACAGTGTCACAGATCTGCCCTGTCACACTGCTGGGGATGTGAGGACCCTATATGTACAGTGTCACAGATCTGTCCTGTCACACTGCTGGGGATGTAAGGACCCTAGACGTACAGTGTCACAGATCTGCCCTGTCACACTGCTGGGTATGTGGGGACCCTATATGTACAGTGTAACACATCTGCCCTGTCACACTGCTGGGGATGTGGGGACCCTAGACGTACAGTGTCACAGATCTGCCCTGTCACACTGCTGGGGATGTGGGGACCATAGACATAGTGTCACAGATCTGCCCTGTCACACTGCTGGGGATGTGGGGACCCTAGACGTACAGTGTCACAGATCTGCCCTGTCACACTGCTGGGGATGTGGGGACCATAGACGTACAGTGTCACACATCTGCCCTGTCACACTGCTGGGGATGTGGGGACCCTATATGTACAGTGTCACACTGCTGGGGATGCGGGCCCTAGACGTAAATTGTTATGTAATTTTTGGTAATGTCCTAAAATAAAGTATTGATAGACATCAGTTATTTAAAGAGCTGACATTATCCCATTGTCCAGCCCATTTTTTGTTGTATTACAGTGACTTTAATTTAAGAACATATAATTGAATCCTCCTTCTATTCCTACAAAGTCATTCCTGCTTTATCACGCTATGGGTTACTTCTGTTACTATTCCCACATCATCTGATAATCACATATAGACAATGTACTCAGTCATTGTGTGTCTCCTACAGATGGACCCAGTAATAGAGATACCCCAGAGAGATGTCCCCGTCCTCTGTATTCCCAGGACTGTACAGAGGAGAATCACATTTATACAATGTACTCAGTCACTGTGTGTCTCCTACAGATGGACCCAGTAATAGAGATACCCCAGAGAGATATCCCTGTCCTCTGTATTCCCAGGACTGTACAGAGGAGAATCACAGGACCCCACAGGAGCATCAGGTAGGTGGGATTTAGGGTTTCACCAAAGTACCAAAGTGACTGTCACTGTATGATCTGTAGAGCAGCTGTGTGTGCCTCATATGCTGATATTATACTGTTTAGTCTCAGTTAAAAAAGTTGGACATTATTAGTGTGACAGTTTGAGTCTCCTATATCCAAATATTCAGAAATTCTGAATTTTTTTAGCGGGACTGAGATAGTGAGACTTTTTGATGGTTCAATGTACACAAACTTTGAGGAAGGCACAAAATTATTGAAAATATTGTATAAAATTACCTTCAGGCTGTGTGTATAAAGTGTATGTAAGACATAAATACATTCTGTGTTTAGATTTGGGTCCTATTACCAAGATATTTAATTATGGTATGCAAATATTCCAAAATACGGAATATTCCGATATCCAAAATACCCTTGGTCCCAAGCATTTTGGATATGGAAGTCTCAACCTGTATTTTATTATGGGTTATTTAGGGTGAAGATCTGGCTAATATTAAAACAGAAGATATAGAGGGAGAAGAAGAGACGCATGTGAGGGGTGATCAGCAGTGTAAGGAGGAAGAAATCCCTACAGATATTAGCACAGGTGAGTAATAATCACTTATTACAGAATAGTGTCACATATTCTACTTGCTCAGTCACTACAACAATCTCTTATCCTACACCCTCCTCTGTCACTACAGACGAATGAGAGAAATGTATCTGCCCAGTGGGGGAGTCAGGAGCCATCAGCCCCTATTATACTCCTGCTCTCCTCCTCACATCATGTCACTGTGTGTTACCAGCCCAGAGATCTGACCAGTCTCCTCCCCACACTCTCTGGTGTATCTCATACATCAGGAGCCATCAGCCCCTATTATACTCCTGCTCTCCCCCTCACATCATGTCACTGTGTGTTACCAGGCCAAAGATCTGTCCAGTCTCCTCGCCCTAAGATCACACACCCCATTACACACACATATGGAGCTATAATTGCACGCCATTGCACATTAGCTTCTTTCCAAACTCTGTGCTTTGATGCTGTGGGTCCTTGCATTGTACATTGTAACGTGATTGTGTTATATTTATACAATTGCGTTATGTATTCAGTAAAAGAGTCATAATAGCTGTTTTGTAATTAAAATTGTAATAAAATGTTTTTTGCTAATTGATGTGCAACAACTAAACATCTAAAACTCTGCTAATATTCTGAAAGTTTGTCTCTCATACATTTATTTCCAGTGGATGAATGCAGAAGCAGGAGTATATTGTCTGTATATGTTAAAATGGAAGATAAAAACATCGTACAAGATTCTACAGAAGAGACCTGCATTACCCTAAATAGACATCCAGTACTTCACAGTGCAGATAATTCACCTGATCCTTCTAATAATGAGGAATGGTCTCCTGATACTTTAGCTT
Source organism: Taudactylus pleione (assembly GCA_031769625.1). Lineage (NCBI taxonomy): Eukaryota > Metazoa > Chordata > Amphibia > Anura > Myobatrachidae > Taudactylus > Taudactylus pleione. The sequence goes on along the minus strand of JAUIMM010000799.1, from coordinate 1,636,771 downwards.
CTGTCAAATATAGTACATCTCAGACAGGTGATAAAAGCTTTCACTGTTCAGAATGTGGTAGACATTTTAAACATCAGTCAATGTTTGTTAGACATCAGAGAAGTCACACAGGTGAGAAACCATTTCCATGTTATGATTGTGGGAAATGTTTTGCACGGAAATCAGTCCTCGTTGAACATCAGAGAAGTCACACAGGTGAGAAGCCGTTTTCGTGTTCTGAGTGTGGGAAATGTTTTACAAAGAAATCCATTTTTGTTGAACATCAGATAAGTCACGCAAGTACGAAACCATTTTCATGCTCGGAGTGTGGGAAAGGCTTTACATATAAATCAGCCCTTTTAGTTCATCAGAGATCTCACACAGGTGAAAAGCCATTTCCTTGTTGTGAGTGTGGGAAATGCTTTACAAAGAAATCGGTTCTTGTCGAACATCAGAGAATGCACAAAGGTGAGAAGCCGTTTACGTGTTCTGATTGCGGAAAATGTTTTACAAAGAAATCCGTTCTTGTGGAACATCAGAGAACCCACACAGGTGAGAAACCATTTCCATGCTCTGAGTGTGCGAAATGTTTTACACAGAAATCAGATCTTGTTGCTCATCAGAGAACTCACACAGGTGAGAAACCATTTCCATGTTTTGAATGTGGGAAATGGTTTACAGTGAAGTCAGTTCTTGTTAAACATCAGAGAACTCACACAGGTGAGAGGCCATTTCCTTGTTCTGAGTGTGGGAAACGCTTTACACGGAAATCATATCTTGTTACACATCAGATAAGTCACACAGGTGAGAAGCCATTTCTGTGTTCTGAATGTGGGAAATGTTTTACATATAAATCAGCTCTTGTTATACATCAGAGAACTCACACAGGTGAGAGACCATTTCAGTGTTCTCAGTGTGAGAAATGGTTTTCCCATAGATCAAGTCTTGTTATACATCAGAGAAGTCACACCGGTGAGAAACCATTTCTATGCTCTGAGTGTGAGAAATGTTTTACACATAAATCAGCGCTTGTTAAACATCAGATAATTCACATAGGGGAGAAACAATTTCCACAAGAGAATAGACATGAAATGCGGTTGCATTAATCTTCTCAAAAGAGTAAAAGTAATTTATATTATTGTAACTTGTAAAAACAGGCTTGATCACATTTGTAGATAATTTTCAAGGTACTTTGACATCGCTGAGTTATGGTGTGCAATATAAATTCTTACAGTATATTAACAAAATGTGGAATTGTCATCAAAATAAAACTGGAACATATGTTGTGTTGAAATTATTTTTTTAGTGTATTGGGTCAGTGTCCTAAATAATATATATATAATCCTGAATTTGATCAGCATAGACATTGACATTTTTGTCATATTCTGTAATTGGAGGTCTGAGATGTCTTATAGAATAAATTTGGTAATCTGTTACTGTTTTACTGGTGATTTACAAAGTAGCACATGTTTGGACCCAGACTGCAAATTTAAGAAAGTGAAAACACAGAACTGAGGGCCTGATTCAGAGCCGGACGCTCTGACAAGAGCGCTCGCTCTGAGTCTGGCCCGTCCTACCTAAACTTGGAGCGGCCTCCTGGCTGCTCGCATAGCTGTGGGTGACCACCCACAGCTTATGCGAGCGGCCAAAAAGATGGTCGCGATGGTCAAAACCATTGTGACCATCGGGCTTGTGACGAGACCCTTGCGGTAGGGTCTCGTCTGCCGCAAGCCCGGAGTGCTTTTGGCTCTATCAGAGCCAAAAACACTCCCACTGACATCACTAGTGATGTCAGTGGGGCCGGACCCAGACGGTAGGTGTTCCCATGGGAACGCCTCTGTCTGGGCAGCCACGCCCCCGGCACGCCCACCAAAGGGGGCGTGTTGTCAATCATCATCGACAGCACGCCCCCTTTGGTGCGAGACCCTGAGCGACGGTTTCCCCGTCACTCGCCGGGTCTCGCGCATGCGCACAACGGAGCAGCCTCCGTCGTGCGCATGCGCATTTGGGAAACATCGACCCGCTTGCGAGCGCTCTGAATGAGACCCTGAGTGTAACAGAGAGGGAGGGGATAGCAGTTTCCACCATATCGATTAAGTGAAACACATTTAACAAATCCTCTTTTCTCTAACTCCCTATCTGGGTAATACTGGCAGACCATAGGGACATTCCGAGATGCCTCCTAAGGGAGGTTACTCTTGGATATGGCTGCGTGCAAAACTTTATGAACTAAACTGGCATCTAGCTACAAAAACATATTTGTAGAACATTGTGAAATTATTAACCGATGGCCATACATACTGTTCTACTGTTTTGTGTCACCCAAGAAGTGCTCATGAATATGGTAGAATGGGTCAACAAACAATCAGGAATCAGGAACCTCTTCCAAAACATACGCTTGCCAGATGGTCCCCTTGATCCACCCGCTCACTGACTACTTAATTTCTGGCCAACCTCGCTTGTGTGCTATTGTCAAGGGCCGTGTTTTGCCTAAAACAGGAATTACAATCCTCCAGTTTGAGATGACTGAACAGAAGGATTGGTACGTAGGCAGTGATTGTAAATTACGCGCTATAGCGCTTTTTTAAGCACTACAGGCAGAAAGAGAATTTGATTTTAAAAAGGACCAGGTCCCGTAGGACGCGCTTTTGGTGTCACTGACATCTTCTCTACCAAACTTCGTGCTGGGCTGGCTCTGCTCTTGATGCATGTGGTTGGGCAGCCAACAGCCCGCTCTTGCTCACCTCTGGCTGAAACTCCCATTCTGGCTTGTGATTGGCAGGGAGCTGCTGTCGGTCGGAGCTGTCTGCTCTGCTGTTGCCTCTATAGTGTCCACGTAGGAGCTGCCATTTAGGAGTCAGTGATCTATCCTGCGGTCAGCTCGGGAACCGAGGGGAGGTTGCTGCCGCGGAGCCGGATTAAGGTGGGGGCGTGTATCCCCGAGCACCCGTCTCTCAGGGCGTCCCCTGAGTAGCGATGCACCAACCAGCCCCAGTGAGAATGCCAGCCAGTCTGTGTTTGATCCGCGCCGCCGCGGTAATGGGAGGAACTGGACAGGAAGCCTCTTCACTGTCACTGGCATCTCCCGGCCGGCTCAATTAAGTTGTTTTTATTTATTTTTTTACAGCAGTGCGCATGATGTCATGACATCCGTGGACTGCTTGGGTGAAGATCAGCCAAGTGAGGAGCCTGCCGCCGCTTTCAGGAGTAAGCAGAAGATGCAGCTTAGGTAAGTTTGGGGTTATGGAGAAACACAGGGAGGCTGTGGCTGCTCCTGCAGAGAGACGGAGGGTGGGGGGAGTGTGGGAGGTGCCTGCTGCTGGGAAATTGGGGATGGGGAGCTGTGACTTCTGCTGCAAAGACTAAGAGGGGCTAAGGCTGCTGCAAAGACAAGGGGGGCTATGGCTTTTGCAGTGACACATGAGGGCGGCTGTGGCTGCTGGTTCGACACGGGAGGATGTCTAAGGCTATTCAGACAATTAGGAGGCCTGTGGCTGCTGGTTAGACATGTGGGGAGGGTGTCTGAGGCTATTCAGAGACAATTAGGAGGCCTGTGGCTGCTGGTTAGACATGTGGGGAGGGTGTCTGAGGCTATTCAGAGACAATTAGGAGGCCTGTGGCTGCTGGTTAGACATGTGGGGAGGATGTTTAAGGCTATTCAGAGACAATTAGGAGGCCTGTGGCTGCTGGTTAGACACGTGGGGAGGGTGTCTGAGGCTATGCAGAGACATAGGTTGATCTGTGGCTATGCGGAGACTTATCAGGTCTAGAACGAGATGCTGTAAAGGACCTCTGATATCACAACCACGTGACCTGCAGCAAAAGTGGGAATCTAGCAATAACCATGGAGGGACAGGGGATAGGGATCTGAGGCAATGGAGAGACGGGGAACAGACTGCTGGAGAGACATGGTGGGATGAGACAGCTGAAGAGACACAGGAGGGAAGGGGCTGTGGCACAATAATCTTCATTAAGACACACCAATTTAATTTTTTTTTTTAAATCTTCTGGCCCATGCAATGTCTACATAAATGGTGCATAGCGTCTGAAGCTATCGTCTGTCCAGGGAGGATCCATTTCTATAGAGCTTCCCCATTGCAGAGGTAAGAAATGACTCAAGCCGGCCAGCCTGTATTTAGTGTGGAGGGATGGAGTGGGGATAAGAAAAATTAGTGTTATGGGCCCGAAAGTTTCAGTTGCCGGCCCTCGGTCCAATCCAGCTGTGGCGCTGCTTTTCTCCAGCCTACACCGCCAGCAGCAGCACTCCCAGCTGGTGCTGCTCTGCTGCTGGGAGAGCTACTGCTAGAGACGGAGGCTGGAGATGAACAGCATTAGTCCCAGCACTGACCAAGAGGAAGCTCCAGAGTCTGCCCCACCTGCAGGAGTTCAGGTAGGACCTGTGCTGCTGTTGTTGCCTCATGGTAGTGTGGGAAGTGGCGGCACACACACAACTGGCACAGCCATGGGGGCATTGCTCGCAAGAGGGAGAGGGAACCCCTGTCTTAAGTGCCTCAAGCCCTCCGAAGGCTTAATCCGGCCCTGGTGGCTGGCTGTGGCCTTGGTGGTGGTGACGCAGGAGCCGCTTTTTCACTGCTGAGGGGGGGGGGTGAGGAATGTGACTGTAGGCTGGGTCTGGCTTAGCAGTGTTCCGGGGATGTGTGTGTGTCTTAGCTGGGAGAGTGAAGGCATCTAATACACCAGGTGAGCAAGATCTGCAGCCAGCTAAGATTTCATTGTGTTATATATATATATATAATGACTAATGTAAAGTTGAACGAGTGCCTGTGTTATAAAATAAAGGCTTACGTTCCTGTTGGTCAAGCCGAATGTGATATCACGTGTATGCAGCAGCAGCAGCAGTCACCGAGCGGACTACAGGAGGCGGGGTATCGGAGTTCGCAGAGGTCAGTACACAGGTATTAAACACATCATTATAGAGTCGAGCTGCCTTCTCTGTGGTGACATTCCAATCTTACCCCACCCCGAAAATGTACCCCTGCATATCATTTCCAGACCCCATCCTGGCTACTATTAGACACGTCTAGGAAATGGAGGGATCGTCTGTATTTGGTGCACAGGAAGAGAGAAGTTAAGCAAAAAAAATTAAATAAAATTAATTCAAATGAAAAAAGTATGTGTTACAAAATAGAAACATATCCTAAAATGATAGTAAGCAGTGCACTCAACAGGAGAGAAATAATGGAACTAAGGCTTGTCTGTGCATCCCTGAATGTTTCCTATGGGACGGGTATGTGGCAGCGCCAGTCACTATGCCGATCCCGGAATACAGGTGCCAGCATGTCAACAAAGTTAAAATGCTACTTAGATCATGTTAACTGGATGGGCATTTGTACTGTAACTGTGTACTGGTGGTAGACTGACAAATATATAATGTATAATAATCCTGTTTGTTAGACTGTGCAGTCTATTATCTTTTATCTGATTCTCATGCTCAATGGGCAAATGCTATGTCTATCTCAATCTCAGCTGCAATCAGGGTTGCACAATTTAAATCAAACGATTTAAATCAAATGATTAAATCAACGATTTAAATTAAATGATTAAATCATGATTCAAATCAAAACATTAACAAACTACAACTTTTGCTTAGAAAGAGATAGACGTGTAGGCGGGGGCAGGCCTTTTTTTTTTTTTTAGCTCAGCTGGGGAGAATAATGGATGGTGTAGACCTTCCGACTGGTCAAGTCTGACGAAGGACTTGACCAGTCTGAAACGTGTTAAGCGTGGCTCTATGTGTCTGGATCCCTGTTTTGCTGCACTTGCCGTTCTCGGGGAATATATTCTGGATTCTGGCTGGAGTGTTCGGAGCTCTGACCGGGCAGTGTCCATTTTAGCAACATCTGAGGACTGCCAGAACTTCCATCCAGCCTGTTGCTGTGCTTGCATTCCAGGATTCCATTTTATAAGCCTGTTTTTCATCATTGTTTGTGAGTGTAAACCTGTTTAATTAAACTCCTTGTTATATGTCAAAGGTTTTCTACACTATGTTTGTTTTTTTCTTATTGCCCACCTGTACCTGTATATTTCAGTTTATACAGTGGAATGGTGGACAGGTCTAAAGATATCTACTACTAAAAGGAAAGAAGTTAATCCTGTGACCTTGATTGAGTATACAGATGAATATATAGTTCATTCATCCAAGACACCGTCCTCATTTGAATAGGACTAAATATTCTGGGTGATTATTCATTTTATTTCCCTATGTGGGTGTGATTGTATGTGGTATTTAGAGAGCGACTATCTTTTTGGAGTAATCATTTATTTGTTTCTATCACTTTGGGTAATTAGTGGATGCTTACCTATTTACACCAATTGTGGTTGTACTCTTTATTTTGTTGCGCAATTCTGTCAAAATTGAATTCCATTGTAGCTATTGTGCAGGGTCTGGTCCATTGCGATGGATCAGTGAGTATCAGCCAACACCAATGAGGAGGTTTGGCCGTAGCTTGTCTACGCATACACAGCAGAAGCGGTTCCAGGTGTCGGTGGTAGGAGCCTGGGTGTATGTAAGAAGCGGTTCCAAGCACCGATAGTAGGAGTTTGGTGGCAGCGTGTAACCCGTCTATGGCACCAGTAGGCGGAGTCAGTAACAGGTGGTTACTGACGGTAAGAGGAAATCCCTGATACCCCAAGATCCAGTGAGATCAAATCTAATCTCGATCACAGACAGTAAGTGTGAGTTCACATAATTGTGACTAGTCAGACATGGCTGTATACACTGAGACACCTTGTATACGAGCCCTTGTGGCTACTGGAGGGCCGGTGGAAATAGAAGTGATGATTACCATGTAGATGTCTCTGATTGGCCTCGCTAGCTGCAGGCTGCTATATTATATAAAGTCTATTCCCGTTACTTGTCATTTTCCACAGGGACAGCTGCAGGGAGGATAATTCACATTTTTAAAGAATTAAACAGATGAGGCCTTATACATTTTTTGCTTTTATTATGATAAATGTGACTCATGTCTATTAATGAGTCATTATGATTGCAGTACCCTATTTGTATACAATATAATGTACCAACACACACTTCTAATATGTTATTAGGCAGTTTATTAATACAGGGAGACCCGGCTTAATGCAGAAGATGCGTTCCTCGCTGGTGGAGCACTAAGTACATCAAAACTACTCAGGGTTATTATACATTATGTAAGTAGACATGCGTGCCTTAATGAACAATGGGCCTGATTCAGCAGGAGCACTGCTGAATGCATTCCCGATTATCAGGAGTCTGTGCGTGCGCAGGACCCATTCTGCAGAATGAATTGCATTTAAGGTGCGGTGCGGGGACAGCTGGCTTTCACGGAAACAGGCGTTTTCCGCCAGTGGCCAGCCCAGGGACTGAGTGGACGTACACAGTCTGCTGGGCTCGTAAGATGGCCAGACTGAGTAAGCTGAAGCTTACTCAGCTGGCCGGCCGCCCAGACCCATCCACCATCGATATTCGCGATGGTGATCCCAGCCTGCGACCCCCTTGCTGAACCAGGCCCAATGTACTTTCTCAGTGGAGCAGCAACGCATCACATAAGCGGTGGGAAGCGGGTGCAGGTTACATCTTAGAGGAGGCACCAAAGACTGACTCTGCTGATGCTGCTCATTTCAGAAAATCATGATGAGATCACATCGATCTGACGGCTTCACTCCCAGCCCAGCTCATTATTGATTAACTTGCAACATTCTGTAGTGAGGATTCTTTCTGGTGTTTCTTATACATCCGTGTCCTCATGATCACGCAAAAAATGCAGATGAAGCATGAGCACGTTTACAAACCTGGCAGCAGAAGAGCGTGAATGACCATAGGTGAAGCACTCTCATTGGATATTTAATGGCAGTCGCTCATGTGTTGTAAGGAATCAGCGCTAGGTGGGCTGGGTCTCCCTGTAGTATAACGCCATTTCTACACTCAGCATTAACTTTTATTTACACTGCGCTACCAATTGCCGTTAAGCCGTCCAGAGGAAAATTACAGTGGAACACAACCAATCCAATTAAAAAGTTCAAAAAGATGGTACATGGGGATACATTAAACAGTGACAAACTAGGTGAGAGTCAATACTGTATCACTTAATGGCCTTGTGCCCTCTAGTGGGATGACAGAAAGGATCATAGACATTGACTGTGGGCCGGGGCGTAATGGAAACAGGGATAGTACGGTAATAGAACAAGAGGGCGGAGGGCCCTGCCCATGAGAACTTACAGACTAAGTATAAAATACTCTGGCTTCCATGTAAGTGCACAATTCAAATTGCTATTTTCCTTTAGATTCTTAGCTTGCAAGCAGGGCCTTCTACCTCTTTCTCTGTCTGTTATTACCCAGTTGTTTCATTACCGTTGTGTTCCCAATTGTAAAGCGCAACCGAATGTGCTGATGATATATGTAAGTAAATGTTAACAAGCAAGAGATTAGGAACTAGATAGAAATAAGTAGGGAGAACAAGGAGATGAGAGTTAAGAAGTGAGGAACGGAGATAGGCTTTGAAGAACAGATGCGCTATTTTTGGGGCACACTTGAATAAAAATGCAGGGTGGTAGGTCAGTGTAATAGGTAATGGTTGCTGAAAGCCATATTGTGTAGTGAATTTATAAATGTATTAGGCAAGAGATAATGGTCAGACATTGCATAAGGTGTTTTTGACAGAAAGAACCCGAGAAAGGGACACAGGGTCTGATTCAGAGCCGGACGCTATTTGCGCTCGCTCATAAAAAGGGGCTGGCTATTTAAATTGACCGTTCGCTCTTTGCGGTCTGTTCACGCCTCTATGTCTGAACGAGCGAACAAAACATGCGGTCGTAATTTTGAAAAAACGCCCCCTGGCCGCTCGCATCCTACGTCATCTCCGCTATTTATTAGATTAATCAAGTACATCGAAAGGCGAATGAACTGCTCGCTATTCTTGTGGTTGCATTTTCCTACCGCAATCATGCGAGCAGTTCTGGCTAAAAGACACCTAAAAGAGAGAAAAGTGGACAAAGGATAGAGTCTTGGGGAACAGCCAAGAGAGTGCAGTGTTATGGAGCCCAAGAGAGCAGAATATTAGAATAAGAGGGTGATCAACTGTGTCAAAGGCCGTTGACAGGTTCAAGCATGAAAAAGTGACCCTAAAACTAGTGGTGATGTCAATACTGAACTTGGTAAGACGTATCAGTGGAGTAAAGGGAGTGAAGCTAGATTGGAGTTGGTAGAGGGGGGAATCGGATAAAAAGGAAATGGATGGGTGTTGTAAGGTGAGTAATTCCAAGAAGCAAAGGGGGGGGAGAAAGATGGGCAGTAGTTAAAGAGGGGAGTTACGGTTGAGACAGGATGTTAGAATAGCAGAGAAAAGGGCACATTTAAAGGAGGAATAGTGCCAGTTGAAAAAAAAAAAAATAGTTGAACATATAGGAACAAACATGGAGAGATAGGGTGCGGAAGTGGTGGGAGAGGATGGGGTCAGAAAGGTAGGCGAAAGAGGATGAGAGGAAGGAGTGGACTTCATCACCAGTGGTGAGTAAAAAGGAGAAAAGGGTGGGTTGGCCATCATTAGAAGGGGAGGATATTGAAACAAAATATATTGACAGATTGGTACTTACATTTCCTCCAAAATTGATGCCATCATGAAACATGAGGGGGAGTAGAAGGGCAGAGAAGGGAATTGAAGGTGGTATAGAGGCAGCAAGGACTGGAGTATTGGAATATGGGAGATTTGAAAAAGGATTGTTTCAGAGAAAAAGTGTGAAGCTGTAAGAGAAGAGCATGAACTTGAAGTAAAGGATATCCGAGAGTAAACAAGACTTTCTCCAATGCCATTCTGAAGGTAGAAACATAGTAGCGGTTCAGCGTACAATACCTGGGTAAAGGTGAGGATAGGCAGAGATTGAGATGAATTGCCAGAGCAGGGCATAAATTGTAATAGAGCAACCAGGAAAGGGTGGAGATAGAGAATAGAAGAAAGTGATGGTGAAAAAGTGTCAGGGTGTCAATTTGACCCTTGTGAGAGGGAATTATGGAACAATGGAGATAGGGAGTGGTGACGTGATCGTCAACGAGAGGAAGGGGAATGTTGGAAAAGTCAGAGATGCAACAACAGTGGGAAAAAATCAGGTTAAGCATGTAAATGGGTCGAGGACCATTGTGTAAGGTTCGGTGAAGAAAAGGAGCTTAGAAGCAGCATAATCTGTGATATTATCAATAAGGATGTTGAAATCACCCAGGATGAGGCATCAGAGGAAGGTAAATGTTGGAGCCAGATGGCAAAGTTGTCAAGGAAGGTAGAGCAAGAACCAGGTAGAAGTTAGCTGATCCCAACCCAGAGGTGGACAAGGTGGAATTGGTGCAATAGAATTACTTCTAATGAGAAGGAAAGAGAGGTCTCAACATCTAGGGAGAGAAGGCTATCCACATCAACTCCCTGCCGGTTGCAAGGGTGAGGGGTGTGGGAACAGAACCCACCAAGTGAGAACGCAGAGGGAGAAGGTGTTAGAGTGGGAGATGTCAGTGATGGTGAGATTAAAGAATCTGGAAATGAAAAGCTCATGGTCTAAGGCCAGTTTGTTACACACAGACCTGGCATTCCAGAAGGCACAGGTGAGACGAGCATAAAAAGAGGAAAAGGAGCTGCAGTTGACCTGGTTAATAGATCACAGGGCTATGTCAGATGAGGGGCAAGATGGAGATAATAGAGTGGGGATCAGGCAAGAGCTAAAGTAAGTAGAGGGCACAGCAGGAACAGAGCAGTGGGTAGAAGAGGAATGAGGAGTACAAACACATGGCTAATGTTTACATATATTACACATTAGTCATGTATATATATATACACATTAGTATGCCTTGCTTAGGCTCTAGAGTATTAGAGATGATCAGATTGTAAGACTTATTTACAAAATCAACAAAAAATAAACTTGATTAATAAAAATAAAAAATATCATTGTACAAGTTATTTTATATACATATTGCTGGCACACTCAGAGCATGGGGACGGTTTCTCCCCTGTGTGAGTTCTCTGATGTGTAATAAAAGCTGATTTCGGTGTAAAACATTCCACAACATCAAAACACGGTATCTAACCTGTGTGAGATCTATAAAATATTTCCATCATTCAGAACATGGCTTCTCACCTGCATGTATTCTCACATGTCTAATAAAAGAAGATCTATCAGTAAAACTTTTCCCACACTCGGAACATGGAAATTGTTTTTCACCTGTGTGAATTCTCTGATGTGTAACAAGAGCTGATTTCTGTGTAAAACATTTCCCACACTCGGCGCATAAAAATGGCCTCTCACCGGTGTGAAGTCTCTCATGGTTAATAATTCTGATTTCTGCATAAAACATTTTGCACACTCAGAACATGGAAATGGTTTCTCACCTGTGTGAGTTCTCTGATGTGTTATGAGAACTGATTTCTGTGTAAAACATTTCCCGCATTCTGAACATAAAAACGGCTTCTCGCCTGTGTGACCTCTGATGTGTAACAAGAACGGATTTCTGTGTAAAACATTTCCTACACTTAAAGCATGGAAACGGTTTCTCACCTGTGTGAAGTCTCTGATGTGTAACAAGAGCCGATTTGTGTGTAAAATGTTTCCCACACTCAGAACAACAAAATGGCCTTTGACCTGTGTGAAGTCTCTCATGTTTAACAAGAGCGCATTTATCTGCAAAACATTTCCCACACTCAGAACATGGAAATGGTTTCTCGCCTGTGTGACTTCTCTGATGTTTAACAAGAACTGATTTCTGTGTAAAACATTTCCCACACTCACAACATGAAAAGGGTCTCACACCTGTGTGAAGTCTCTGATGTACAACCAGAGCTGATTTGTCTCTAAAAGATTTCCAGCACTCAGAACATGGAAATGGGCTCTCACTTGTCATAGCTGGTTGATGGGCAATAAGCTTTGTGTTATTGTAAAACATTTGGCATCTACAGAACAGGGAAATATTTTATCTACTCTAGATGCACCAATTCCTGAGTAACCAGGAGAACATTCCTCATGGTTAGAGGGATCAAATGATAGATCTGAACCGTGATGTACTGGATGTATAATTGGGGTAATGGGGTTTCCTCCTGGAGAATCTCGCAAGATGTTGTTATCTTCTATTTCACCAACTACAGATAAGATGAGATGTTCCTCCAAGGTGTTTTTGTTGTTACAGCCGTCTGCTGGGGGAAAAAAAAAAAAAAATCAATGTTTCCCCATAACAATTTTAATTTCTGTTTCTTTCACTTTCGGGGAACATTGCTACTGACTACCTTTAGGTTTAGAGTGCTCATGCTGTAGTAGACACTTTTTGAAAAGTTCCTCCCACCTCAATCCTACAGACCATTCCCTCTAATTGTTCTCAGCGGTACACCATTTTTTCACGTGCACTGACTACCTTCTACTATTCTGTCTGACCATCTTCTTGATCAATTGAGACGTGTTAAAGAGCGTACACACTGGGCGATCTGCAACCTGAACAATATCGCTGATCTTTCAAGATCAATCTTTGATCTTTTTCAACCTAGTACACCACTTTTCTTCAAACGATTTTTAAATGATTTTTCAATGTACAAACTGAACGATTTAACGATAACGTCATGGTCCACATCGGGCTGCATGTACCGAAGATGAACAATGTCGAAAACGACCAGCGGGAGCGCGCATCGCTGGTCATTTTTGACATTGCTCATCACGATTAGAGAACGATTAATGAACGATCAAACGATTACGATATTGTAATAGTTTAATCTTTCATTTTAATCGCCCAGTGTGTAAGCTCCTTTAAACTTCATGATATTCTACTCTCTGATCATGCCCCCATATCTGTCTCTCTATCCCGCACCGGAACATTCTGGTAATTGCCAACGTCGGTTTCCCTCATACTTATCTGACTCAAACGACTTTAAGACATTTTTAAAACACTGCTTGGACAGAATATATAGACGACAATATAGACCACTGGGACAACTCAATTCTGTTTTGGGAAACTTCGAAGGCAACCCTCCTTGGATGACAACCTTGTACTCTATAAACTGGACAAACAGCTCCTAGAAAGTTTATTTTTATTAACCAAAACATATAATTTACTATCCATTACAAAATACACATTTTATCGCTGGGTAAACAAGCGGGGCCGTCTTCTTGCCTGAATGGCAAAACCTATACATAAACGCAAATGCTGGATGTATACACAGTAATGAGAGCACATATATGACCAGGAGTGTGTAACATGATTATGTAGGAAAAACTTGCTCATTTCATAATGATTACGGCTACTACAGAGGAAAACATATATACCAGCATAATCATGTCAATTTAATATTGTTTCTGGACGCATCACTGTTTTTTAATATTATAACAAGCCCACTGCGCCCTGTGCTGCTCCCGGCCTCTGAGCGGCGTTCAAGCAGTCATAACTGATTGCCCCAAGGGGTGGGTGGGCGTTAATGCCTTCTCCGGGGCACTAGCCTGTTTCTCGAGGCGTCTGAGCAAAAGAACAGATCCAACGGCACTGTGGGAGAAGACATCATTCTCTCCCCACACAGGGCCTGATTCAGACCCGCTCGCGAGCGCTGTGCGCTCGCAAGCGGGTCGATGGTGGCCCAGTGCGTATGCGCACGACGGAGCCGGCTCCGTCGTGCGCATGCGCGAGACCTGGATAACGACGGGCAATCCCGTTGCTCCGGCTCTCGTACCAAAGGGGGCGTGCTGTCGATGTTGAGTGACAGCACGCCCCCTTTGGTGGGCGGGCCGGTGGCGTGGCTGCCCAGACGGAGGCATTCCCATGGGAATGCCTACCGTCTGGTGCCGGCCCCACTGACATCACAAGTGATGTCAGTGGGAGTGCTTTCGGCTCTGTTAGATCTACCAGAGAGTGTAGGGAGGAGACTGGTCAAATCTCTGGGCTGGTAACACACAGAGACATGATGTGAGGGGAGAGCAGGAGTATAATAGGGACTGATGGCTCCTGATGCATGAGATACACAAGGGAGTGTGGGGAGGAGACTGGTCAGATCTCTGGGCTGGTAACACACAGTGACATGATGTGAGGAGGAGAGCAGGAGTCTAATAGGGGCTGATGGCTCCTGATGTATGAGAAACACCAGAGAGTGTGGGGAGGAGACTGGTCAGATCTCTGGGCTGGTAACACAAAATGACATGATATGAGGAGGAGAGCAGGAGAGCAGGTGTATAATAGGGGCTGATGGATCCTGATGTATGAGATACACCAGAGAGTGTGGGGAGGAGACTGGTCAGATCTCTGGGCTGGTAAAACACAATGACATGATGTGAGGGGGAGAGCAGGAGTATAATAGGGGCTGATGGCTCCTGATGTATGAGATACACCAGAGATTGAGGGGAGGAGACTGGTCAGATCTCTGGGCTGGTAACACACAGTGACATGATGTGAGGGGGAGAGCAGGAGTATATTAGGGGCTGATGGCTCCTGATGCATGAGATACACCATAGAGTGTGGGGAGCAGACTGGTCAGATCTCTGGGCTGGTAACACACAGTGACATGATGTGAGGGGGGAGAGCAGGAGTATAATAGGGGCTGATGGCTCCTGACTCCCCACTGGGAAGATACATTTTCCTCATTAGTTTGTACTGACAGAGAAGGGTGTAGGATAATATATTGCTGTAGTGACTGAGCAAGGAGAATATGTGACTCTTGTCTGTAGTAAGTGATTATTACTCACCTGTGGTGATATCTTTAGGGATTTCCTCCACCTTACACTGCTGCTCACCCCTCACATCTGTTTCTTCTTCTCCTTCTATATCTTCTACCTTAATATTAATCAGGTCTTCACCCTAAATAACCCAAAAGAACAATGAAATAATATTCTAATGTCTGATTTCATTAATTAAGGCTAAGCCATATCATATCAGGGTATAAAACACACACAGCTGCTCTACAGATTATATAACAGTCACTTTGGTACATTGGTAAGACCCTAAATCCCACCTACCTGATGCTCCTGTGGGGTCCTGTGATTCTCCTCTGTACAATCCTGTGAATAAAGAGGACGGGGACATCTCTCTGGGGTATTCCTGTTACTGGGTCCATCTGTAGGAGACATACAGTGATTAAGTACATTGTATATATGTGATGATCAGATGATGTGTGTATATAGGGTCCCCCATACCTGCTCTCCCCTGTATAATAAATGACAGTCTCCTCTTACCCAGTGATGTGGTGATGTGAGGGGCCGGTGATTCTCCATCATCACGTCCTTGTACAGACTCCTGTGTTCCTCTATATACTCCCCCTCCTGCATGGAGACATAAACAGTGACATCCTGACACTTTATAGGAACCTGACACACACAGTGATACAGTCATCACCCAGACACATCTCCTGGTGTTACTGTATAATGTCCCATTCCCAGCAGTCACCTCTCCAGTCATCACCCAGACACATCCCCTGGTGTCACTGTATAATGTCCCATTCCCAGCAGTCACCTCTCCAGTCATCACACAGACACATCCCCTGGTGTTACTGTATAATGTCCCATTCCCAGCAGTCACCTCTCCAGTCATCACTCAGACACATCCCCCGGTATTACTGTATAATGTCCCATTCCCAGCAGTCACCTCTCCAGTCAGCAGCTGAATGATCTTGTTGGTGAGTTCCAGGATCTTCTGGTCATTGTGTCTCTCATGTATCAGTGAGTGAGGTGGTGGCACCGTGATGGGGCTCTGGGTCCTGCGTAAGGATCCTGAAACAGTAGAAAAGATGGTTGGTGTAACACGGTCACCGTATGTCTTCCTCACTACTGTGTAATCCTGTGTATTGAGACACCTATAACAGGTAAATTAAAAGTTCTCCTATATTAAGTTGTTTGAGGTTAATTGTAAATACAAAAGAAGGGCCTATTTTAGAAGTTTAACCCCTCTCCATATATAACCGTATGGGTTGGGTACACGGGATTGACAGTCACCATTATGATCCCAGAACGCCGGTGTCAGCAGGCAGACAAGGTAAAGATGCTACTTACAGAATGTTACTGGGTGGAGGCGAGCAGAAATATGTGATAAATTTGTGCACCCTAGTCTGGACTTAAGACGGGTTTAGCCGATTTACGTGGCTAAACCTGGCCTAATTACCCGCAAAGAGAACGATAATTGATGGACGCCCAGTGGTCACCCATTAATTACCGCGACAAAGAATTGAATTGCCCCCCTTGTGACCTAGAGCTAAACCTCTAACCCATCCCCCGGGAGCCAATGATCCGCCTGTTACCCCGCAGCCCTGACTGATACGTAAGCTGTCAGGAGGAACCAGCCCCGGTCACCATCCATTTAGCCAATTACGCTTCTCATACTTATCCTTATATACATCTCAGCATCTGGTGTCAGATTGTCCATTAACGTTGTCATAACGTCACATGCATATAACGTCTGACTCATGCACCACGGCTCTTACACCGTACAATACAGAGATCCACCTGATCTACGCCCTCCGAGGTAACAGCAGATTCCCGGTGTCCCCTGTGCAAGTAATGGTGACCTACAGATATAATGTGATTTCAGTGTTAACTATCATGTAACGTGCCCACCGGCAGCTCACTGACAAGCCATACCTGCCCGGAGTGTGTCCCCTGGTGGAAGTAGATGGCCTTTGACCCCACCAATCAATTCACTTGGAGCCTTAAGTGGACGACATTTTGGACACGCAGACATCGCTGATGAATTTGTTCAATTAGGACGAAACGCGTTGGATCTACAAACCATACCACAATTGGTACTGAACACTTACCTGACACCTACCAGTGTCATGTATCAGCTTGAATTCACCAGTATCTAAGAAGACTTCAGCGCTGAGCAGACAGCATTATGGAAAGACAAGTTTTTGGCAGCACAATACCTTGAACGTCAGGATCACCGATCTTCACCTCCTGGAAGCCACCGATGTGTGGTTAGAAATGGCAAGAGCTTTTAATCCTTGCAAAGAGTATTATACTAGCCCAGGAACCCCCGCGTAATTGTAAACCGTATGGCGGTGAAGCAGGTGACGGAGGGATAAAACTGCTCAGAGCCAGAACACAATTAGCCTCCATCTGAATGTATGGAAAGAGACACCAGGTCCATGGTAGAGATTATTTCCCCTTCATGCTAAGGACCTGGAATGGATGTGGGTGAGGGCAGAAGTGCAGTTCCATGCCCATAAAGTCCACCTAAAGAAGAAACTTGTCGCTTAGCTCGGGCTCGGTGGCTCGCTACAGGATTATTTTCCCCCTCTATGTCCACTGTGGATGGTAGGGAATGACATTGGACAGTAGTTGATGACGTCAGGGTCCTCTCCGTGAAAGGCATCTAGACACTACCCCAGGTCCATAGTATTGGCATCATAGACCCAGCACGTTGTTGGGGTCCTTTGTGGCCAGTCACGCCCGCAATGCCTCACCCCCCATGATCTACGGATCAGGCTGACTGGGAATTATCCTTTATCTTCCCCATTCATCTGCATTGCTGTATTTATGGAGAGTCAGATACAGGCTACAGCCATGTGTGACTCCCAGTGACCCCTACTGTGTGTTATTAGTATTACACCCTGTCTGCCATAGACTGCTACATGGACCCACACAAATAGTACATACACAGTACAAACATAGACACATAGTATATACAAGTACACACACACAGTACACACATACATAGTACACACACACCAATCAGAGCTAGTCTGGATATGCCTGTACATTATATCACGCTATAGAAGTACCTTCTTTCTACCATACCCCATTCGGGTTGCGATAAGATCCCCTGCAGCAGCTGTACCCTGACGTCACCACTTCCGGTTTCTGCGTTCCAATTTACTTCCGCAATTGTGCGTTCCAGACGATTTCCGACTTGTGCGTTCCAGATCATCCTATCCCTCTAGAGACGGAAGTGATTTCTCCTCATAACAACTTCCGGGTCAGCGGCCCGATGCGTCATTTTTAGCGGCGCTGTGTCTGGCGCAGCAGGTACTGGTAATTATTATACTTATACTACAGGTGGAGCATGCTTTAGTGCCATGTTACTATAATACAGTTGGGGTGGACACTGGTGTCCTGTTATATTACAGATGGAGCAGTCCTTGGTGTCCTATGATTATGCTGTGGGGGAGCTCCTTGGTGTTCTGCTATTATAATACAGGAGGAGCAGTTCCTGGTGTCCTGTGATTATACTATAGGGGAGCATCTGAGTGTCCTGTTATTATAGTACAGATGGAGCATGCCCTGGTGCCCTGTGATTATACTATAGGAGAGCTTATTGGTGTTCTGTTAATATAACACAGGTGGAGCAGACCCTGGCTGGTGCCCTGTGATTATACTATGGGGAAGCTCCTTGGTGCCGTGTTAATATAACACAGGTGGAGCAGACCCTGGCTGGTGCCCTGTGATTATACTGAGGGGGAGCTCCTTGGTGCCATGTTATTATAACACAGATGGAGCAGACCCTGCTACCCTGTGATTATACTATGGATGAGCTCCTTGGTACCATGTTATTATAACACAGATGGAGCAGACCCTGGCTGGTGCCCTGTGATTATACTGAGGGGGAGCTCCTTGGTGCCATGTTATTATAACACAGATGGAGCAGACCCTGCTACCCTGTGATTATACTATGGATGAGCTCCTTGGTACCATGTTATTATAACACAGATGGAGCAGACCCTGGCTGGTGCCCTGTGATTATACTGAGGGGGAGCTCCTTGGTGCCATGTTATTATAACACAGATGGAGCAGACCCTGCTACCCTGTGATTAACTATGGATGAGCTCCTTGGTACCATGTTATTATAACACAGATGGACCAGTTTTTGAAGTCCTGTTACACAGATTATGGTTTCCTGTTATTATAGATGCGACAAATATCTGGCTAATGAGGGGCCAGAGAAATGAGTTACAGATAATATACAGTAGAGTTCTATTAGCATGGAAGGAGTGGAGGATACACAGACCGATTACGTTCATCTGATAGAGGACTAATCTTAGGCTGCATTTCATGATGGAGCAGAGGAACTTGTGAAAGACACTGACAGGGCTCTATGGCTCGGTGGGAAATAGGAGAATATAATGGGCACTCAGTGTTACAAATCTGACTATGTTACATGTGCATTCTGTGCTAGTTATTCTAATGTTTATATTTATTCCTAGACAACCGAGCAGTGAGGAACCTTTATGAGAAGTCACATGTAGGTGAGATGTGTCGCTGATTCCCAGAGGATGGACACGGACCGGAGTCACATGTCTGAGAAGATGCTAAACCTCACTCTGGAGATCATCTACCTGCTGATTGGGGAGGTGAGAGGGTATGGGAGTCACAGTGACATCACATATATCTATAGTAATAATACAGGGACATGACTGGGGAGGTGAGGGGACCTGGGTGTGTCACAGTGACATCTCTTATATCTATAGTGATAATACAGGGACATGACTGGGGAGGTGAGGGGATCTGGGAGTGTCACAGTGACATCACTTATATCTATAGTAATAATACAGGGACATGACTGGGGAGGTGAGGGGATCTGGGAGTGTCACAGTGACATCACTTATATCTATAGTAATAATACAGGGACATGAGTGGGGAGGTGAGAGGATCTGGGAGTGTCACAGTGACATCACTTATATCTATAGTAATAATACAGGGACATGACTGGGGAGATGAGAGGATCTAGGAGTGTCACAGTGACATCACTTATACCTATAGTAATAATACAGGGACATGGCTGGGGAGGTGAGGGGATCTGGGAGTGTCACAGTGACATCACTTATATCTATAGTAGTAATACAGGGACATGACTGGGGAGGTGAGGGGATCTGGGAGTGTCACAGTGACATCATTTATATCTATAGTAATAATACAGGGACATGGCTGGGGAGGTGAGGGGATCTGGGAGTGTCACAGTGACATCACTTATATCTATAGTAATAATACAGGGACATGACTGGGGAGGTGAGGGGATCTCGGAGTGTCACAGTGACATCACTTCTATCTATAGTAATAATACAGGGACATGACTGAGGAGGTGAGGGGATCTGGGAGTGTCACAGTGACATCACTTCTATCTATAGTAATAATACAGGGACATGGCTGGGGAGGTGAGGGGATCTGGGAGTGTCACAGTGACATCACTTATATCTATAGTAATAATACAGGGACATGACTGGGGAGGTGAGGCGATATGGGAGTGTCACAGTGACATCACTTATATCTATAGTAATAATACAGGGACATGACTGAGGAGGTGAGGGGATCTGGGATTGTCACAGTGACATCACTTATATCTATAGTAATAATACAGGGACATGACTGGGGGAGGTGACGGGATCTGGGAATGTGATAGTGACATCACTTATATCTATAGTAATAATACAGGGACATGACTGGGGAGGTGAGGGGATCTGGGAGTGTCACAATGACTAAAACAAAATGCAACTCCATATATGAAGAGTTAGATATAGCTTTTTATTGATTCTCCCCCAATACACAGGATTACACAGTAGTTAGGAAGACATCCGGTGAGTGTGAGACACCCGGCAGCCGTCCCCATGTGTCAGGAAGACTGAGCAGGACCCAGAGCCCCATCACGGTGCCTCCACCTCACTCACTGATACATGAGAGACACAATGACCAGAAGATCCTGGAACTCACCAACAAGATCATTCAGATGCTGACTGGAGAGGTGACTACTGGGAATGGGACATTATACAGTAACACCAGGGGATGTGTCTGGGTGATGACTGGAGAGGTGACTGCTGGGAATGGGACATTATACAGTAACACCAGGGGATGTGTCTGGGTGATTACTGGAGAGGTGACTGCTGGGAATGGGACATTATACAGTAACACCAGGGGATGTGTCTGGGTGATGACTGGAGAGGTGACTCCTGGGAATGGGACATTATACAGTAACACCAGGGGATGTGTCTGGGTGATGACTATCATTGTGTGTGTCAGGTTCCTATAAGGTGTCAGGATGTCACTGTCTATTTCTCCGTGGAGGAGTGGGAGTATATAGAAGGACACAGGGGTCTGTACAAGGACGTGATGATGGAGAATCACCGGCCCCTCACATTACTGGGTAAGAGGAGACTTTCATTTATTGTACAGGGGAGAGCAGGTATGGGGCCCCCGATATACACACATCATCTGATAATCACATATATACAATGTACTCAGTCACTGTGTGTCTCCTACAGATGGACCCAGTAACAGAAATACCCCAGAGAGATGTCCCCGTCCTCTTTATTCCCAGCACTGTACAGAGGAGAATCACAGGACCCCACAGAAGCATCAGGTAGATGGGATTTAGGGTCTCACCAATGTACCATAGTGACTGTCACTGTATGATCTGTGGAGCAGCTGTGTGTGTCTTATATACTGATATTATACTGTTTACTCTCACTTCAAAATATCAACACTATTAAAAATAATTTCATTTGGTGTGCGGTTTAATTAGGGTGAAGACCTGATTAATATGAAGGTAGAAGATACAGACGGAGAAGATGAGATGTATGTGACTGATAGTAAGTTAAAAGATATAAAGGGAGAAGAAGAGACGTACGTGACTGATACGAAGGCAGAAGATACAGAGAGTGAAGAGACGTATATGAGGGGTGATCAGCAGTGTAAGGAGCAGGAAATCCCTACAGCTATCACCACAGGTAAGTAATAAACACTTTTTACAGAAAAGAGTCACATTCTCCTGGCTAAGTCACTACAGCAGTCTCTTATAATGCAACCCCTTTTGTTCATCTCATACCTGAGGAGCCATCAGCCCCTATTATACTCCTGCACCCCCCTCACATCATGTCACTGTGTGTTACCAGCCCAGAGATCTGACCAGTCTCCTCCCCACACTCTCTGGTGTATCTCATACATCCGGAGCCATCAGCTCCTATTATACTCCTGCTCTCCCCCTCACATCATATCACTGTGTGTTACCAGCCCAGAGATCTGACCAGTCTCCTCCCCACACTCTCTGGTGTATCTCATACATCAGGAGCCATCAGCCCCTATTATACTCCTGCTCTCCCCCTCACATCATGTCACTGTGTGTTACCAGCCCAGAGATATGACCAGTCTCCTCCCCACATTCTCTGGTGTATCATACATCCGGAGCCATCAGCCCCTATTATACTCCTGCTCTCCCCCTCACATCATGTCACTGTGTGTTACCAGCCCAGAGATCTGACCAGTCTCCTCCCCACACTCTCTGGTGTATCTCATACATCCGGAGCCATCAGCTCCTATTATACTCCTGCTCTCCCCCTCACATCATATCACTGTGTGTTACCAGCCCAGAGATCTGACCAGTCTCCTCCCCACACTCTCTGGTGTATCTCATACATCAGTACAAGGGACGTCACCACAGTGATTCCATCACTGATCAATGGTGTGAGACCCCATTTGCTTCTTTCTTTGTGCACTACCACGTGTGACTTTATTCTTTATATTCCTTGAATCTTTGGTTCTCAATATATTTTAACTAATGCTGCAATACCAAAGCAAAGTAGTAGGTTATTCCTCACATCATATAATCTATACCGAAGCTTCCTTCTGAATTAGTAGCTGGACTCTAGCTGGGTGACTTCGTTATCTGTGGTTGACCAAAAGGACATATCGATGCTGATTGTGGATTTCAGCTGCTATTTATGGACCTGAATGTGCGTCGCACATGATTGCACATTTTTTTTACTTCTCGTGATTTTCAATAAGCTGTGCATGCGTCTCGGCCTGTATGCGCAACTCTGAGTAACTACGAGTTATTTGGATGCATCACGCTCACATCTGACCTGCGGCTAAATGGGAGTTAGATGGAGCCAACTGTGCGGTAACTTGGTGTTCGCTCATGGGCCAAGTAATGTACATTGGGTGTGTAGACGCAACTGCAAGCTATTTTCAGCTGTGTATACGGCTATATCACGCCATTCTCTGTCGAATGTTTTCCATGTAGCATGGAGTAGGTATGAGTGCCATTACTTGTGGTGGCTGCTTTAGCAAGCAGAGTGCTTGGGGCAGAGCGTTCGCAAGACGTGTTGATTACTAGCTGATGTCCTCATGTGATTTCTGATCACGGTAGGACGTTCTGCTAATGTAGCTCCAGTCTACTCAGCATTGAAGGACCTAGTGATTGTGTGTGTGGGGGCTGTGTCTGGATGGCCATTGTGGTTGGTCAGCTGACTAATGATGCTTCCTGTCATATGATGCCAGCTGGGCATTGTGTATGCTCAGGAACTGGTACTCGCCAATGTCTGCGTTTGGGTCTATGCAATATGCTTGGTGATGTGATTTACAAGACTTTTATAAATCCAAAGAACTGGCCCCAGTGGTCATTGAGAAACCATATAAAACGGGATGTAGTCGGCATCCCGGCGTGCGGGATGCCGACATTCTGAATACCGGCGACGAAATCCCGACAGGTCAGGATCCCGGCACCAGTATCCCGAAGGTTAAGTATCCGGGTGTTAGGGGGAGGTTAGGGTGTGGGGTTAGGTATTAAGGGGAGGGTTAGGGTTAGTCATCGGGGAGGGAGGGTTAGGATTAGGGTGCGGGGAGGTTAGGTTTAGGCACAAGGGGGAGGTTAGATTTAGACATCAGAGAGGGGGTGTTAGGTTTAGGGTGCGGGGAGGTTAGGGTTAGGCACCGGGGAGGGAAGGTTAGGGTAGGGGTAAGGGGTATTAACTTTTTTCCCTATGGGTATCGGGATGTCGTGGTCTGTTTTCTGACCAGCGGCATCCCAACAGCTGGGATTTCATACCCAACCCTAGAAGAAATCGTGTTTGACCCTATCTCAAATAACACCTCGTGTGTTTTATTGAAGCACTTGAAGCTCAGGTATCTGATATGAGTGAAATAACATCCTATGCCTCAATCCAGTTTATCTGGTGATGAATTGAAAGCTCTCAAACAACTTGGTACTTACAATAACATCATTATACGCCCTACTGAGTTGGGGTACAGTGATTCTGGACATAGGCCCTCATTCAGAGCCGCTCGTAAGCGGCCGCTCGTTTGTTATGAGCGATGTTCGCACATCTGTGCATGCGTACGGATTTCAATACGCATGCGCGAACCAGTCAGTGCGGCCGAAAATCGTTTGTTCGCTATATAGCGAATGCCTGCTATTTTGAGTGACAGAATGAGGTGTATGAGGGTGGTAACAGGGGAATGTGCTTGAAAACGGGGAGTGAAATTCAGAACGCAGGCGTGCTTAAAGGTCAAAGCGGGCGTTTTAAGGGAGTGCATAATTAATACAGCAGCGTCATTGACCACGTCACTTGTTTTTTTTAACTCAGAACTGCTCGCAAAATAGCGGTTGAAAAAACCAACCACAAGAATAGCGAGCAGTTCATACGCTGGTCGATGTACTCGATTAATCTAATAAATAGCGGACATGACGTATGGTGCGAGCGGCCAGGGGGCGTATTTTTCAAAATTACAACCGCAAGTTTTGCTCGCTCGTTCAGACTTAGAGGCGTGAACAGACCGCAAGGAGCGAACGGTTCATTTGAATAGCCACCCCCTTTTTAAAAAACGAACGACCACAAATAGCGAGCGGCTCTGAATCAGGCCCATAGAGTATTGTAACTTAAGACAAAAGTGTATTCACAACTATCCAATACTGACGTCTACACAAAATTGAAACCTGATCCGACTAAGATATATAAAGATTAGTTGGATACTTTGTTGGATCTGGAAGCATTATATAATATCATTCCAAGTGAAGTGGCCTCTTTCCTGAAAACAGAACATTCTAAAGTGCCAGTTCCATATTGCTTGCCTAAAATCCAGAGAAGTCTATCTAAGCCACCAGGTAGGCCAATCATTTTGGCTCACGATTCGATATACAATCCTATCTCCAAATTGTTGGACCATTTCTTACAACCTTGCATCCAAGGCCCTTGGAGATTTACAAAAAGGCACATGGTTATACACCTACATTCCACATTAAGGAGGCATTGAGGCTATGAAACAATTTCTGGAATCATTATATGATGACCCCGATCGAGACTTCTTTGTACAACTGTGGAATCTAAATCTTACAAGAAACTTTCTACTCAATGGCGAGTTTTTCTCCATCATACGGGGTGTGTGATTGGTTTAAACTTTGCACCCTCATATGCTAACTCATACATGTTCTCCATTGAAGAGCAATTATACCTTTCATCAGAGATGTGTGAACATATTTTCTTCTACACCTGCTACATAGATGATGTACTACTGTTTCGAATTGGATTAGAACATGCATTTAGAACGCACATGGAGAGAATCAATGAAATGAATTGCCCGATCAAGCTCACCTACAATATCTGTAAATTTTTTCGATGTCTTCATTAAAGTCAACAACGCGAGCATAGAAACGTCAGCTTATAACAAGCTAACGGATAGAAGCACGCTATTGTCTGCCCAGAGTCGCCATCCTCTGGCTCTTAAAAGATGACTCCCGTCTTCGCAAATTTTTGCGCATTAGGAGAATTACCAGTTGGGGATCAGAGGTGGAGTCAAATATTAACTCCGTGATTAAACGGTTCAGAGCAAGAGGATACGTAACCGCTACATTGAATGTGCCAGAACAAAGGTGGATGAGATACCCAGGGCAGATACTCTTACACCTAGTTCTGGTAGCAACAAAACTGACCCTGGCACCACAGGGGTTCCGCAGCACCATACAAATGAGTAAAACCAAAACAATGCAGGACAAGGACAAGATTTATAAACATTGCTGCAACCACGATCATAATACAAAAATAAGGAGTAGGGCGGCAGCAACCAAAGGTTAGGTGCCATCGTTAGTGAGTACAAGATAAGTGTAAGTAAGAGAACGGAGAAGCACATGAGGGAAAAGGGCCCTACTCGTGAGAGTATACAATCTAAAGGGGAGGGACAGACAGACAGGTGACACAGATGGGGTAGACAGTGAGGAAGGATGCGCTCCGGACGCCATGACGTACTTCCGGTTTCGGGACCGGAAGTGATATGGACACCGGCTCCTAACCCAGCAGGGTTAAGCTGGGCATTCTACACCTGTGGTGGAGGTGGTGGTGGTATCATGTACGCGTCTGCATTATGTTATGTCTTGATGTTTATCCCTGAAGTCGGATTAAAATCCGAAACATTGGAATAACAGGAGTGTAATTTAATTTCTTTATAAATCCGATGAGTGCCTTTCTAGTGGAAGATTGTTACGTGCACATACAGCAAATTGCATTTTTTTTACTGGAGAGATGCTCTTCTTGGAATATATTGTGGTGAGGCAGCCTTATAGCAGAAGCACGCACACTGATTCTGGTCTTCTCCACCACTGTTTTATTGTTTCCAGGATGACCGCTAAACAATGATTTTAACAGAGAAGTATGTTCACAGACCTGTCATTAACAGAGACTTTCTCCCTAGTGACAGGCCACTATCTGGCATCAGTCATACTGATACATGGCCTGCAGAGGCCTTAAATACCCCAGATTCCTCCTCTCCCTCCTAGATTGACAGTCAAACCACACCCCATCCTTGTGGCCTTCACAGGTGTTAAGATTTGGCCAGATATGCTGCTATCCTGCAGAGAGAGTGATAGATAGACACAGTATTTTATTTTCTAAATGCCCAGCTTTCTTAGGCTTGTTCCAAACCACCCCTGGCTTCTTACAGAGTACACGGCCCCTTTTGCCACATATCCCTCTCCCTAGCGTTGACAAGTCCAGCGACCCGGCCCTCGCGATGAGAGCAAATTTCCGGGACAGGGCATCTGCATTTTTGTGAAGGATCCCTGGCCTATGCTCTACCATAACGTGAAAAGGTTGTAGTGCCAGGAACCACCTGTTAACCGTGGCATTCACCTCTCTGTTTCTCTGCATCCGTTGTAATGTAGCATGGTCCGTGATTAAGGAGAACTCTCTCCCCAGCAAATAGTATCGAAGTGCCTCTTAGGCCCACTTTATAGCCAGGATGTTCTACCCCCTCATTTTCCTTAGACAGTACTGAGCCTAAGCCAACATCAGAAGCGTCTGTCTGTAGTTAAAACCTGCGGGTAAAATCAAGTGCCTGCAGTACCGGAGAGGTATTAAGGGCCAGCCGAAGATCTGCCCATGCTGTCTCAGCAAAACTGGTTCACTTGTTTTTAGCAAATCTGTCAATGGAGCCGCTCTAGTCGCAAAGTGACTAATAAACCGCCTATAGTAGCCTACCAAGCCCAGGAAAGTTCTCAACTGCGACTTGGTCTTAGGCTTCGACCAATTTTTGACGGTTTCCACTTTTGCTATTTGTGATCTTACCTGACCCTGTCCAACTATGTAACCTAAATCCTTGGCTTCTCTCAAGGCTGTTGGACATTTCTTAGCGTTAGCTGCGAACCCTGCAGATCTCAACGTGGCCAGTACGGCTTCAACCTACGATTCCCAGTCCTGTGAGTGTATGATAATGTCATCTAGGTAGGCGGTCGCCTAGGCAGTATGTGGTTGCAGTACCTTGTTTTTCAGCCTTTGGAAAGTGTCTGGTGCTCCATGCAAACCAAAGTGTAAGACCTTGTACTGGAACAGACCTTCAGGAGTAGAAAAAAATGTCTTTTTCTTGGCTGTTGATGTAAGAGGGATCTGCCAATAGCCCTTGGTGAGATCCAATGGTGGTCAAATATTTGCTGCTGGCCAAACTTTCCACCAGTTCATCCACCAATGGTATCGGGTAGGCATTCAACTGCGACATGCTGTTTAACTTTCTAAAGTAATTGCAGAATCGTTAGCTGCCATTGGGCTTGGTAACCAACACAATCGTGCTACACAACTCACTGGTGGACTCCTCAAGTACCCTCAGTTGGATCATGCTCTCCACTTATTTTTTAACTGCACTCCGCCTAGCCTCAGGGATCCTGCTTATGTTTCACCACTACCACGGGAGGCATGATAATATCATGTTCAATCAAGGCTGTGCACACTGGTAGGGACGAAAATACGTCCTTATTTCGCTGTGACATCTTTTTGCCTGCCCCTTTTGCTCTGCGGACAAGGGAGGCTTGATGGCAACCAGGACTAGTCCACTACCCTACTCAACAACCCTGGCACCAAATTCTGATCATACCATGGTTTCAATAAATAATTTACATTATAGACCTGCTCTTACTTCCTCCTCCCGACCTGTTGGACCTTATAGTTCACAGGGGCCGACCGCCCCTACCACCTCATGGGGCCTCTGCCAATGTGCAAAGAGCTTACTCTTTTAGTTTGGCACTAGCACCAAGACCTTTTCCCCAGGACAGAAGGACTGGGTTATCACAGTAGTATAATATTTCTTCTGTCGACTTTGTGCTTCCTCTACATGTTGGCGTACTAAGGGGCTTATTTCCCCAACCTCTCGTAATGCCCCAACTTGCCTCCCATACAGTATTTCAAAAGGGCTAAAACCTGTTGAGGCTTGGGGTACTTCTATGACCGCAAACAGCAGGCAAGGAAGGATGTGCCAATCCTTCTTTTCCTGCACTACTGCCTTTTTGATGATATATTTTAGGGTCCGATTAAACCTCTCCACTAGTCCATCCGTTTATGGATGGTAAACGGAAGTGCGGAGTGTTTTCACCCCTAGCAACCGACACATATCCTTCATTAGCTTGGAGATAAAAGGTGTTCCCTGATCGTTAAGAATTTCCAAATGGGCATACAAATGAACCAGCTCCCTGGCTGTCGTGCCAGACTTTATATTGTGCAGAGGTATTGCTTCCAGATAGCGTGTTGCATAGTCTAGTACAGTGGTCGGGGAACGGGTAAATTACCCCACATGGGGTAAAAATGAAAATCCTGGGGGTAATGGACGGACAGCTGGGCATGCATATGAATCATTATGCATGCCGGCTGTGCCGCAGGGAGGCTCTAAGCCGGACGCCCGCTGAGATGCTATTACCAGTGGGCGCCCGGCTCCTTTCCTGCAGTGCCGCGTTAGCCGGAGGCTGGAGTTCTCTTCTAAACTCCAGTTTCCGCCTCTCTCCATGCGCACTATGGGAGAGACGTCATGACGTCTCTCCCATAGTTCAGAGGAGCAGCCGGGCGGACAGGACTGTGGCGGATACAGGAGCGGGGATTAAGGTGTTTTTTTTTGTACAAGCGGCACTACAGGGACACTATATGGGGCACTACTACAGGTGCATTATATGGGGACGACACTACTACAGGGGCACTATATGGGGGCACTACTACAGGGGCATTATATGGGGGCACTATATGGGGGCACTACTACAGGGGCACTATATGGGGCATTATATGGGGGCACTACTACAGGGCATTATATGGGGTACTACTACAGGGGCACTATATGGTGGCACTACTACAGGGACACTATATGGGGCATTATATGGGGGGCACTACTACAGGGGCATTATATGGGGGCACTACTACAGGGGCATTATATGGTAGCACTACTATATGATTTCCTTCCTTTCAAATCAAAGGGGTAATGTCGGCGTATCTAAATATATTTTGGGGTAAAAGGTAAAAAAGTTCCCTGACCCCTGGTCTAGTACCATTAATACATACTGGTGGCCTTGAGTTGACTTCTGTAGGGCCCAACCAAATCCATACTGATACACTCAAAGGGCACCCTCTAGTGGGATAAGAGGGGCCTGGTATGAGGGTTTAGAGCAGACTCTCTGAAAAATGAGGCAAGCCTGACAATACTTTTTCACAGCCATGTGTACCCCAGCCAATAAAATCTGTCCTCACCCAGGTGCTTCCCAAACATGGGTATGGGCTGCTTTTAGAATCAATGGGACATGTACTTAGGGTACCACTAGCTGTTCTATTATTTTCTCCAGCACAGTACTCACTCTATGCAGACAATCATTCTTAATCACAAAGTAGGGCCCCACCTGACAGTGGGGGCAACTCAGGGCACCCTATTTACCTCCGTCATTGCCTTAAAGGCTTGTTCAGGAGTAGTGTCATTAACTTGGTCCCGTGCAAAGACTTGCAACGGAAATAGTCTCTGCATCAGTGACCAGTCTATGTCCACATTGGGCACCGCAATGGGATAGTCTGTGTTACCCCAGGAGGACCGTGTCATTTAAACTGGGCGATTTCTGTGTTGCCTGCGGACGTTGGAGCATTTTCCTATAGCTTTGTTGTCCCAAGGTGTAGATCTTGTTCTCCCTTTGACATATCCTTTAAATCAAAAGATCCGGCCGATGAATCAGTTGCCAGTATGTCCAGTTGGCTCTAAACTCAACTCCTGGAATATTGGGAAATTATGCCCCAAGAAGATTGGGTAGGCACTTAGAAGCTATCGCATCCACAGCCCTTGAGGGTGATTGGCAGGAGAGTTCTCTCATATTCTTCAGATGTCCCATGAACACACAGGACCTTCACTCTTGGTAACCGAGGTGCTGGTTTTGCTGGGATCAGCGAACCTGAAACTAAAGTTAGTTCATCACCGGTATCCACCAAGACCAGAGCCGCATTGTGGTTAACCAGGACTGTTATACGAAATTACCCATTGTCCTTCTGGGGTACACTCATGGTACAGCAGCTTGGGTATACTGGCCCCGCATTCCAAGTGATAGAGCAGTCCATAGACTCCTGTAGTGTCTCGTGTACAGGTTCCCAATGTTTGAAACATGTTAGTTTAGCCAGTCTCTGTCCACCTCTCTTTCCCGAGGGTTTTTCATAGTTAGGCCCGGGTGGTTCCCAGCCAACCCGTTTTTATCTTGGCATTGGTTTGGCACAAAGCCAGGAGCCTTTGCCATTTGTTGCAAATTCCCAAACCTCTCCACTAGCGTAGCGAGTTCTTTGTGGGTTTTGGGATCTGCCTGCATCACATACTTTTGCAGACCCCGGTCCAAGGTCTGTACACAATGGTCAATCCCCAGCAGCTCCACCATCCATTGGGATGAATTCTCTCTGGCTTTAACCACTTCTTTAGTATTTTGATTAAAGCGGCTAGCTGAGGTCTAACCGGAAGTTTTTTCGAGTAACGCCACTCATGGTAGGGCTGAGCCTGACCTGGCCCTGTAACATCGGCATAAGACAGTATATCCATCTTTAAGGTCGTATACACCGATGCCTCCCTCTCATCGAGGTTCATGTAAGCCCGCTGGACCTCTCCGGTCAAGTATGGTGCTTCTCCACCCAGAATTCTGGTGGCCATTTTGCCCTATTCGCCATTTTCTCAAAGGTGGCGAGATAGGCTTCGATGTTGTAGTCAGCTGTCATCTTCTGAAGCTTGGGCTCCTCTGTAGGGCCCAACTGCTGTGATTAGTGCATCTGTATCAGTTGCTGTTGCATCTGTACCAATTGCTGTTGGAACTGCTCATACTATGATGGCTTGGGAAGCCGATGGACGGAATCCTGACCATCAGCTTCCAGACTGTCTAATCCCGGCAAGGGCTAAATGACAGGCGTTGAAATCCGACGCCTGTAATTTTACCTATGCCGGGAGCCCGACACCCGGCTTACCGGTCGAAGGTAAGCCGGACGCGGACAGCCGCGGGGGTGGGGAGGGTTAGGTTTAGGGTTCCCGGGGGGACTTAGGGTTAGGCACCCCCCCGGGAGTTTAGGGTTAGGCTAGGGAGGGTTAGGGCTAGGCACCCCCGGGGGGAGGTTAGGGTTAGGCACCCCCCCGGGGGACTTAGGTTTAGGCGGCGGGGAAGGGGGGATTAGGGCTAGGCATTTGGGGGGAGGTTAGGGTGAGGCATCCCTAAGGGAGGGTTAGGGGGGAGAATAGGTTAGTCAATACTTACCTCTCGACAATCGGGATTTTCACTGCTGCTGGGATGCCGCTGTCGGGATTTGAACCGTCGGCCATGTGGCCGGCGGTAAATCATACTGAATCCGATGGCTTTGCTTTCAAAACTGCTGATACTGCCGCTAGCTTTGCTCCTGAAACTGCTGATTTAGCTGCTGGCTTTACTGCTGCCCGCTCACTAGCACTCTCAGGATTTCCTCCATTTTGGCTTCTTTGTGGTTTAGGAAGCGTAAACTGGCTTCTCTTATCATCCTATGCACTGACACCAGTTGTCGTAAGCTAGCCTTATAGTAGAGGCACGCACACTGATTCTGATCTTCTCTACCACTGTTTTATTGCTTCCAGGATGACCTCAAAACAGTGACTTTAACAGAGAAGTATGTTGACAGCCCTGTCACTTATTAACAGAGACCTACTCCCTAGTCAACATCAGGCGTCGATCATACTGATACATGGCCTGCAGACTCCTCAAATACCCCAGATTCCTCCTTCCTGTCCCAGATTGACGGGCAAACCACACCCCCTCGTCTTTAAAAGAGAGGCCTTCACAGCTGTAAGGATTTGGGCAGATATGCTGCCAACGTGCAGAGAGACCTACAGCATCTTCAACAAGCATGTAAATGCATAACTTTCCTGAGCTTGCTCCTAACCACCCCTGGCGTGGATGGCGGCACTCAGGAGCAACAAATTAATTCTCAGGCAGGTAAGTATGCTCCAACGTTTCGGAGTGGTTTACTACTCCATTTTCAAGGTACAATAAAATACAATACATAAATGTACTTACTTTATAGCACCATCACCAGACCACGTGCAGCGCAGCCCCAGGCTTCCGGCAGCTTCCAGAGAAATGGCGCACACATGTGATGTCATCGCCCCGGGTCCGTAACCATGGAGACTGCTGTACATAAATATAAAACATAGTACGCTGGCTGTTTGGTTAGTATCAAATTGTGACAACTAGTAGGATCATGTCCTGCAACGCTATATCCCCATTAAAGCAATCCTCATCAGAATAGCAAAAGGTAATAACCCAATAAACAAACTAAATAGGACTAGCGACATATAAACACATCCATTAAATCAAAATAACAATATATCCAGTAATTAGGGTAAATATATGTATGTTAATCAATGTCATAGATTATTACAATAGTCGATCCTACATAATGTATACCTTACTTATATATAATTATTAAAAGACAGATGCAGCCAGGTATTTGAAAACCTCCAATACTGCTATGTATATATTCCCCATGAAAACATATACAAAGACTTGCTCATATGACGTAATTTACAAAAGTCCACAAACAACTAATTATGAAAAAGAATCTATAGGAAATTGATCCATAAACAAATCCATGAAGAAACCATTTATAAAAAACAATGCAGACCTAGACTCTCATTCAGGCCATGGTCCCAAGGCGGTGAATCCACCGTGTCTCGCACTGTAACAGTTTTAGGGACCTATCGCTACCCCGTGTTAATTTAGGGATGTGATCGATGCTGTTATATTTCATGGTATATATTCTGATATAGCGTTGCAGGACATGATCCTACTAGTTGTCACAATTTGATACTAACCAGCCATCGTACTATGTTTTATATTTATGTACAGCAGTCTCCATGGTTACGGACCCGGGGTAATGACGTCACATGTGTGCGCCATCTCTCTGGAAGTAAATTCATGTATTGTATTTTATTGTACCTTGAAAATGGAGTAGTAAACTACTCTGAAACTTTGGAGTATACGTACCTGCCTCAGAATTCATTTTCTGCACCGGAGTGCCCCTGTCCGCGCTACATATTATTGGGACTTCAGCTGAGGTCCTTATATGGAAGGCAACGGGGACTTTGATTATTGGAGTGCCGCCCTATTGGACATTTTATATATATATATATATATATATATATATATATATATATATATATATACATATACACACAGTATGTATGTACTTTATTTACCATTTTCAACCTTTTGAACTTACTAATAGTATAAATGCTTCCACCACCAAAAATAAATTTATTCCCATATATTTCTTTTCCTTACAGCAGATGGAAACAAAGGCAGGAATACCTTGGAGGGATGTCTGACTATGCTTCCATATGTTACATTAGAAGAGAAGAACATCACACGGGATCCTGCAGGAGAAATCCCCATTACCCTAATGATACACCCAGTACATCACAGTGCAGATATATCATCTGATCCCTCTAACCATGAGGAGTGTCCCATTAATTCAGATGTTGGTGCACATAGTACAGCTTATACAAATGCTGCAGTCTTTCACTGTTGTGAAATTGATAAATGCTTTAATAATCAGTCAGTCTTTATTAGACAGAAGAAGCGCACACGTAAGAAACAATATCCATGCTCTGAGTGTGGGAAATGTTTTACACAGAAATCACATTTTGATATACATCAAAGACGTCACACAGGTGAGAAACCATTTCCTTGTTCTCAGTGTGGAAAATGTTTTACACAGAAATCATCTCTTATTATACATGAGAGAAGTCACACAGGTGAAAGGCCATTTACATGCTCGGAGTGTGAGAAATGTTTTATACAGAAATCAGATCTTGTAACACATGAAAGAAGTCACACAGGTGAGAAACCATTTCCATGTACTGAGTGTGGGAAATTTTTTACACAGAAATCATACCTTATTATACATCAGAGAACTCACACAGGGGAGAAGCCATTTCCATGCTCTGAGTGTGGGAAATGTTTTACACAGAAATCACAACTTATTAAACATGAGAGAAGTCACACAGGAGAGAAACCATTTCCATGTTCTGAATGTGGGAAATGTTTCACACAGAAATCAGATCTTGTTACACATGAAAGAAATCACACCGGTGAAAAGCCATTTCCATGCTCTGAATGTGGGAAATGTTTTAGCCATAAATCATATCTTGTTGCACATCAAAGAAGTCACACAGGGGAGAAACCATATTCATGTTCTGAGTGTGGGAAATGTTTTACACAGAAATCAGATCTTCTTCAACATCAGCGAAGTCACACAGGTGAGAAGCCATTTTCATGTTCTCAGTGTGGGAAATGTTTTACACGGAAGTCATATCTTGTCACACATTTGAAATATCACACAGGTGAGAAGCCATTTCCATGTTCTGAGTGTGGGAAATGCTTTACACATAAATCAGCTCTTGTTAGACATGAGAGAAGTCACAAAGGTGAGAATACATTCCCATGTTCCGAGTGTGAAAAATGTTTCACACATAAATCAGCTCTTGTTAGACATGAGAGAAGTCACACAGGCGAGAACCCATTTCCATGTTCTGCATGTGGTAAATGTTTTACACAGAAATCCCATCTTGTTACACATAAGAGAAGTCACACAGGTGAAAGGCCATTTACATGCTCTGAGTGTGGGAAATGTTTTACACAGAAATCAGATCTTATTAGACATCAGAGACTTCACACAGGTGAGAAACCATTTCCATGTTCTGAGTGCGAGAAATGTTTTACACGTAAGTCATATCTCTTTAGACATAAGAGAAGTCACACAAAATAAAAACAATATCAATGAGCTGACAGACATAAAGCCGGTTTGCTGCAATCTATATATTGTAAAAGTCATTAATATATTTACCAATCAGTCACAGAGTGTATTCTCAAAGGTATATTAACTCACCTATCAGTTACGGAGGTTAATTCAAAACTCAAGTTTTTGCCATCCACAGACATAGGTGAAATGTGAATCACCGACATAAGATTGGAACAGAACCACATGTATGGGTCTTATTGCAGTTTACTTATTCTGTTAGATGTCTGTACCTGCTCTAGCCACTGGATTTTGGCCAAAGCCAAGGAATTGATTTGTCTGTAATTCTATTTCCATCAACTAAAATAGATTGAATAAGTTGTGACAGGCTACAACCAGCTCCAATCGAGGGTGTCTGTCATTCTCTCCAGTCGAGAGATATGGTGGTGATAAGAAACGGTCTTTCATCCCTGGGGGAGACAAAGATTATTGGGTGTGGTGTGAGGAACCTGGGCACTTTAAAAACTGGTGCCAACTCAAGCTCCTCCTCCTCATATACCCCCACCAGTCATTCCAACATCAATTTTTGTTAGTGCCCGAGTAGGGCTGTTGTTCTGAGCTGCACTTCAGACTTTTCAATTTGGCAGTTTTTATCCTTACATCTTTGGCTACCAAAGTGGTAGATAGGTGAGGAGAGCATGTTGGATTCATGATGAAACCCCTCAGTGTTACATGGTTGGGTCAAACCAGATGGGTTAGACAGCCATCCAGGCCCCAGACCAACACATAAACATTAGGCATGGATAAGATGCCCATAAGGAAAAGCCCTTGGTGGAAGCTTATGGTTAGATTTCACTTCAGATGCTTTGGTATGAGGTATAGATACATCGGTTTATATGATTTGTTGGATCCAAATAAGTGGTATTCAGCTGTAGATGTCCTGGTGCTCGCCGGATAGAGAAGTGCGAGATTTAATTCAAATCTTTTTGTTGATGAGAAGCCAGACAGGTCTTTTGGGTCACAGCAATTAGAGTCTTTACCAGAGTCTTGGCAGTAATGACGGAATTTCTAAGGTCCAGAGAGGTGAGATGACCTTTTAACAAAAGTGGTTTTGGTTTCTCCAGAGATTCTGTTAGTTCATATCAGAGTAATAGATTCGGTTTACCGTGGTTGGGTGATATATTATTCATAATTAAATCTAGTTCGATCTCAAAAGAGGCTTTACCTGGGCAGGCTGTTCTATGCCAGACTTGAAAGGGTTTTTTCTCCTCAACAACAAGAGTTCCTTCTTACAGAAGTTGTTAAAATAGCTCCTAAAAAAGAGAAGTGGCTCAGTACTTTTATGCTTGAAGGCATTGGGCAAGATGGTCACCACTTATGAGGCAGTCCTATTTGCCAATTTTTTCTTGAAGTTGCAGATATAGATTTTCTGAAAGTTGTACAGATCCCATGCTCATCTGTCACCTGTAGTTTGCCTTTCTCTTCACTGGTGGTTGTTGAGGAGCAACCTAAACCGTGGTCATCATTATGTGATGTCAGATTGGATCATTCTAACAAGGGACTTCAGTCTATGAGGTTGAGGGGCAGTGCTCCTACAGTACAGGTTTCAGAGCAGTTGGTTGTTGAAGGAGTCTTCACTTCATATGTATGTTCTGGACCTTTGGGCTGTCTTCAATGCCCGAAGTTCCCTTTACATAGACCTGTTCCTAGCTCAGGTCTACGTAAAAAGTCAGCCAGTCTAAGTTCATATAGACAATGCTATCTCAGTAGCATATTCAAGCAATCAGGGGGCACCAAGAGTTCCCAGACCATGGAGACATCAAGAATATTCCTTTTGGGTAAAGAAGAAAGCGTGGGGTCTCACCACAGTGTATTTTCCTGGGATGAAGAATTGGAATGCCAACTGTCTCAGCAGACAGAACCTACGTTTGAGGGACTCCATCTGGAGTTCCCCATGTCCCACGTCTCGTGTTTCTCTATTATTTTCTATTCTATTAGCTATCTACAATTTTGTTATATGGTGGCCTCGACATGATGATTTTTGTAATTTCCTGCACAACTCTTTACTTCTTTATATGTGCTGACCTTGTTTTGTTCTTGTGTATATTCCCATGTTAATACCAAAAAAATCCTCAATAAAGAGAATTTACAATACAATAAAATGGAGTTTATTACTAGTGTCCAGCACAACACAGCTGATACGTTCCATTCCGTTTGGGAACCCTGGTATGCTCACTAGGATGGGTGGGAAAAAATAAGTTTCTGCATCGATTGCAAGGGTCCAAAAAAAATTGTGGGACCACTTAAGATGATTGCCGTTTAGTTTTGCAAAATCGAATAACAACTTAGTCGGCCAACCGGCGCCTAAAGATTTCGTATTTATGCCCTATAGGCATGCCCGCAGAACAC
This sequence comes from Taudactylus pleione, assembly GCA_031769625.1. Classification (NCBI taxonomy): domain Eukaryota; kingdom Metazoa; phylum Chordata; class Amphibia; order Anura; family Myobatrachidae; genus Taudactylus; species Taudactylus pleione. Next base: position 1,599,182 of record JAUIMM010000799.1, on the reverse strand, counting down.
CACCAGTGCTGATAGAGGTTGCTAATAATGGTCATGTTGGAGGAGTAATTAGACTGATAGAGGAACATGCAATTGGCTTGATCAGTACTCTGGTCCCATTGGGTAAAGCCTTTTTGAAGGCGACAAGTTTCCTGGCGTTAAATTTAAGAAGATAAACACTACCCTCCCGGACATTACATCTGAGTTGAGTACCGACCAAAAATATCTTTATAATACGTGTAATGCAGTAAAGAATGCTACCTGCTCTGATGACCTAGGCAACGTGTTGTCAGGTAATCCATCACATGCACGATTTCTGATCACAGCCAACAGAATTCTGCATACTTACGTTGGAACCCCAAATCCAACTGCGGACCTTGTCGCCCTTGTAACATACATCCAAAATTTGTATGCTGTTGTGTCATTTTCTGTCAAATCCAAACCAAGATGTAAGGATGGTTGTAGACACTTCTGGCAGTTAGTGAAACTCTCTAGGTACCTCCCCTGTCTCACTAAAACATGTCATTGATCCTGTACTCCACAGGAATGCTTTTTGGGCTCTTCTTGTCGATGATCACAGATGAGAGTCGAGACATTAGGTTGCTTTGTTTGAGCCGCGTCTTGCAGGCTAGGGCAAGTGCAGCTCCATCTGAAAATGTGCGGGTACCTGAAATCAATTTAAAGGCATCAAAATACTACCGAAAAAGACAAAAGTAGTAGGTGGCGCTTATCACTCACAGCAAGGGACAATATATCAATATTTAAAAAGAAAATGCTAAATAGTAAATAATCAACAATTCTAAAACTCCCGGGAGTGGGGTAATAGGTGCATCAATATAATCACAATATAAAAAAGAAAACACATATACATCCAATAAAATCCACACATGTGAATCAGCTTGTGGCAGGTGGATTTCATCCACTAACTTGCGTGAAGCCCTGCTCCAGTGGCCCTCTGACTGTGAATCCTCCAGCAATGTGAATATTCCTCCTGGCGCAGTGTCACGGCTTCTCTCTACACGGACCACACCGATATCACCTCTGCGAGTCTCATACTCCCACATGGCTCAATTATGTCACGTGGGGTATTTATTATCTATATACACACCTGTTATTTTGAATTCCACTATTGGAGTACCGTGGAGCATTGGAAACATTGACTTCTGACTATGAGCATTTAACGGCTATAACAACCTGCTACAATTGTTAATATCGATCAGTGATACAACAGTTCCTATTGAGAACTGTTACACAATATTATTTATCAAAAACCCTGTTGGATAGTGAGATCACACACTTAAGTTGCATACACATACAACGATGTTGGCAACCAACGATTTTAGTGAACGATTTTCGTTCAGATTTTCCCTTGAAAAAGTGAACGAAAATCGTTCACTAAAAATCGTTGGTTACTAAATTACAGAACGATTTTCATGAACGATGAACGATTTTTTAATCACGCATACAGTGAATGGAAATCGTTCATGGTTTATCGTTCATTCTGTACAACATGAACGATTTTCTGAACGAAAATCGTTTGTTGGACAGTCAGAATGGACGATGAACTACAAAATGTTAACGATTATCGTTCATCGTTGACCTTAAAAAGATGAACGATTTTACAAACGATTTAACGATAACGACGTTATAATTAAATCGTTCAAAAAATCATGTGTGTACGCACCTTTAGTGGTTGATTTCATCATGAAAGCCACCTGCCACAAGCTGATTCACATGTGTGGATTTTATTGGATGTATATGTTTTTTCTTTTTTATATTGTGATTATATTGATGCACCTATTACCCCACTCCCGGGAGTTTTATAATTGTTGATTATTTACTATTTAGCATTTTTTTTAAAATAAATATTGATATATTATCCCTTGCTGTGAGTGATAAGAGCCACCTACTACTTTTGTCTTTTTCTGTTTTATCGTTAGAGGTGTGGCAAAGCCTCTTGTAGGTGTGCACTATTGAATACCAGCAGGAGAGCTAGTCCTTTACACCCCCACTGGTGCCTGCGCTATTATCTTGTTATTATCAAAATAAACTGGGAAAAGGTCAACATCACAGAGCCTCCAGCTCTCCGTAATATAACCTCAGATGCAGGGGCGGATTTTCCACAAGGCAACAAAAGCGGCCACCTAGGGCCCGGCGGGACCCAAGCAGCCCGTGCCAGGGCCAGACAAAACTAGACATCATGTAGTTGGACTTGGATTCACTGTTCCTGTGCCCAGTGTAAACTGTTCCCACAGGAGCACAGCGCGCACCGCGTGATATCACGCGAGCACGCCCTGCACTCCAACATCGTCTGCAGTGCATGTTTGAATGCAGGTTGTGGCTTTCCGGCTCCAGCCAGCTCCATGTGGCCCACTGGGGGGGTCCTGCACCCGCCAGACGCAGGAATAATGGTGCTGTGTGGGGGACCCGGTCCAGGAGCCCCATCACCTGGACAGTCAGAGGAAAGAGATTAGGGGAGGAGGCTGCTATGTTCACATAGGTGAGCTGTGCTGCGTCTGTGGTTGTGCTGCAGTTCACCATCAACCTGTTATAGTCCTGGAGGGGGGGGGCGGCTGGTTGATGTTACAGAATCCACCTGCTGTAGTCCAGGAGAGGGGTGGCCGCGGGAGGGTGGGTGGTTGATGTTACAGAATCCACCTGCTATAGCTCGGGAGGGGGGTTTGTGTGTCTTGTGCTGTGTGAATACATAATAAATGAATGTCAGTAAGTGGTGGTAGTGTGTCAGTAAGTGGTTAGTAAGTAAATTTTGTCTGTGAGTAAGTGGTATCTGTGTTAGTGTGTGTGTCAGTAAGGGGTGTCAGTATGTATGTACTGTATAATAATGTGCTAATAAGTAGTGTCAGTAAGGGGAATCTTTCAGTAATTGATATGCGTCAATAAGTGTGTGTCAGTAAATGTTTGTGTCAGTAAGAGGTGTCACTAGGTGATGTTTGTGTCAGTAAGCGGTATCTGTCAGTATCTGTGTTTGCGTCAGTAAACGGTGTTTGTGTAGGTAAGTGTGGCTGTGTCAGTAAGTGATGTCTGTCAGTAAGTGCCTATGCCCTTTGTTGGTGAGCAGGTGGTTCCAAGGGCCTTAAGTCTCATGTGTGGTGGTGTTGCCCCAAAATAGCTTCTTTTTGGGCAGAACTGCAGCACCTAAAGGAGACAGTAACCTGAGATATGAGTTCAGTACAACCTCTCCTATTCCCTATTAATGTGCAATATCCTGAATATTCCTAATTATATCCTAGAACATATCAAACACATATTAAGTGCCCCTTAATATGCCAGAGCTTCTGCTGCTATTATATGTTGCCAGCCCAGGAACTTGGCTCAGCAACATTTGCCTCCATTGCCAGCACCCATGGGTGAAACATTCAGAGGAGGCAATCTGTGGGGCAGGCTGGAGGTGCAGCGGCAGAGAGGGCCTGGCCACCAGGTGCCGCACTGGCTTAGTGTCATAGGATTTCCCAGTAACTGTTTGGAATTTGTAAGCCTTGTGGTCAGGCTTCATTACAGGACACCGTTGGCTGCAAGTTTTACATGCCTACTGTAGGCGGATACTAATCAGCTCACGGACTTCTTGTGTCCCCCTAAAGCACTGGAAATAGGGATCTCGTACATAGATGGCTAGTGTTCATTCTAGAAAAGGGCACTCCTGCACCCCAAAATGGGCGTGGCGGCACTTACGGACATGCCGTGCTGCCCCCAAGCACCCGGCACTTACGGACATGCCGTGCTGCCCCCAAGCACTCCTGTCAAAGTGGATACATGCCGGGCGCTCCATGCACTGACAATGAATGCTGCACCGCTATTTTACGCACCCGCGGGACACTGCGGTTGTGCCATTATAATGATTTTGTGACCATAATTAAGGAAGATTATTTGCAGGTGGGGACGGCACCTGCAGGCTGTTTTAGCGAGAAGTGCCGCCAAGAGGGGTAGAGCACATACTGTCCTTTAGAAATCAAGCAGGGCACATTGCCCTGCTAAAGCATCCTAGCAGGAACACTTGATGGTGATTTGCTCACCATATCCCTGAGAGTGCTGCTCCTGTGCCAGGTGCAGGGAATCACATTTATAAGAGGTAAAACGCAGAACATTTCCTACTTTTATCCCAATGCCATTGTATTAAGGGCTACATAATATGAATGCTAGAAAGCCACCATTGCAGTAATTCTGTACCACATACAGGTTGTACAAGAGACCAGAAGCCACCAAAGTGCTAGTGACCAGGAAGCATTGTTCTAATGTAAGCCTTAGGTTTAGGAAAGGAAATGTTACAGCTGTTCTACAATACAATGTGATGAGGCTGTGAGGGGAGGAAATATGTAACAAAAACCGTACAAATATTGTTCCGATGAGAAGTAAAACATTATTTAGTTTGATGGGTGTCAGTGAAATAATAGTACAATATAAGAAATAGTTTTGTGCATTATTTCTTAATATAAGATATATCCTTAGATTCCAATATATGTGGTTAAATGGTTATAGTGAAGTCTAGGTAGCCCCAATTATATTCTGCAGCTATCCTGAATAGAAGTACAGTAAGCTCAGGAAAACGGTCTCCTTAGAATTCTCCAGGAGTCCGATTATTAGCCCTCAGCAAATTGTAAAACCTGTGTCAACCGGTTGTCAGTAGACGCAGTGAATATGATCCAACGCGTTTCATTAGCTGTTTGCCAATTTCCTCAGGGGAATTATACATGAAATGAGAGAGATACTGGTGGGTGCTGAATGGTATTTGACTAATTACACTGTACAACAAAGAAATATTTTTTATTTGTTTCCTTTATAAAAATTGTCATACTTTACTAATATGAGGTCAAGAAAAACGAATGACATGAGAATGTTTTTATTAGCACTAGTTTTTGAGCTACACCGGAGACTCCCAAACTTGGTCCTCAAGGCACCTTAATGGTCCAGGTTATAAGGATATCCATGGTTGGGCACAGATGGTTAAATCATAAGACTGAGGTACTAATTAAGGTATCTGTGCCCAAGCATAGTTATCCTTAAAACCTGGACTGTTAGGGTGCCTTGAGGATTGAGTTTGGGAACCTTTGAGCTACACTACTTGTGCTATCTTTACTTCAGTCATATAGTCTTAGTAAAGAGCAATTTTAAAATAATCAGATATCTTAATACAACATAAATAACAGATATTTCAATTCAATCAATCGCAAATAAGAGCACAAAATGAAACATACAGCAACGGAAAGTCCTATCTCATAGTGGCCTAATTATGAGAGCATTGTCTCTGTGCTTGTCGCTTGTGCTCGTCTTCTGGTGCAACTCATGTCACTGTCCAGCACAAATCAGCAAGCGTGGACGCGTTCCTCCTACCCTGATGTCTTCCTTCCATTGCTGACATGTCCTGGTGGAATCGCTCACCGTGATCACTCACCGCACCACCGCTGTCAGGGAAGACGTCCAGATGAGAGACGAGAAAGTGGATTTTGTGCGACATGTTACAGCCTAAATTTTGTCAGTAACCTAAGTTTTCATCCCTAAGAATTTGACGAATTTGTGGACCAACAAAGATCCTTCCTTACCTTTAGCCTCACTCAGAAGTGGGAATTTCCTATCGGATACTTGAAACCTTCTCCATCTTTGGTCACCCTCTTTAAAAAGTTCTTCATAAGTCCGAGTTTGATGTGTAAAGGGAGCCGAAGAATTTGCTTTGATCAACCAGAGGACTGTGATGGACATTTTCTTTCACAGACAATAAACAAAACATGGTCCTCAGTGTCTCAGCATTCCTGTATTCAGGTTTGCCAATCTATATATTCTCTAGATGCCAAAATTGTTAGGTTACGGTGAGCGATTCCACCAGGACATCATCATAAATAGGCTATATCTCAGAACCAAGAGCTAAGAATCATATTCGTTCTTCGCATGCTGAAATCAATTAGAATTATCCCATGGGAAACATGGTCACTGCTGCGCAGAGTTATGTATGTAGATATAGATGACTTGTGCATTCTCCATAACATTTCTCCATCTCCGAGATTCCATCACCCACTTCTCCAAAGTATTCAGGATCTATGATGCATCTCAGCTGTGCAGGATCTTCTCGTTACAGTTGATCACCTCTGTTTGTGCCCAGAGCTTCCCCAACTGGTATCTTAGGTTCCAAGGTCCTTCTGCTCTGACTTGCTTGAAGTATTTACTTCTGTAACAGGTATCTGTGATCTGCGGGTATAATATTTTGATCATGGGAAAATGCACCCGCACCATATTACAGTAGAGAGGAGGCACAGTTATAAAGAAAATAAAAAAGTCCCAGTCATATTAATTTGAGTTTCTCATACTTATTTAAGGTACAACTTTAAAAACTGAAATGCTGACATATGAAGCATGAGGATGATATACAGAGACCAGTGATATTACATGCCTTCCTCTTACAGAGGGCTAAAGCCACAGACCATGTCTTCAGTACTGTGATCAGAGTGTAGATGTATTGGGTACATTATTCCCGTGTAGTCACATGATATGGAGGGGAGGAGCCTGGTGTCATGTGATCAGTGTATAGTTATTGGGAGGTGACTGCCTCATATAATGAGGGTGTCACATTTGGACTATGGAAATCCTCTGAGGGATTGGAAGTCGGGGTCCCAGGTTGGGAAAGGAACTGGAGGTGAGACGCCTAGATATATGCCTTCCTCATCCACAAGTTATGGATGTTGGCTAGACCTGACCAAAGGGGCGGATGGAAAGCACAGGAGAATGATACTGGGAGTTTGCATTTGGGTGACGTACTGAGTACATACACTGTTGATCCAGACGCAGAGCTAATATAGGTGAATGGCACTAGGAGATAGCACTCGGATGACGTACTGAGTACAAACACCGTGGATTAACACTAGGATTATATCACCAAAAGAAAGGAGCTTGGAACGCTGCAACAGCATGTATACATTGGAAGTAACGATGTTGTAAAGGCAACTTCCTGTTGTCCAGAGCCCCGCTAAATACCCTAAGGTAGCAGCCCATTGGAGGATAGTGTCAGCTGACAGCAACCAATGCTACCATTGGGTAAAGGGGCGAATCAGGTGCTGTAGACTGTCATGGCTGCGTCTATGACGGCAGCCACAGGTACCAAATCACAGAGCAGAACGTGGATTTCCTAGCAGACACCAGGTATAATCCTCAGCGTATCACTCGCCACCTGGCGTCTGACCGCTCGAGAGATCAGGCGAAGCTGGTGCCGAGGTAACGTTCGATCCTAGGCTGCAACCTGACAGAGGGGATGTATTGGGTACATTATTCCTGTGTAATCACATGGAGGGGAGGAGCCTGGTGTCATGTGATTAGATGTCAGTGTCCCTAACTCATAATGGACACGTATTGGATGTATTATTAGTATATTATACACATTAATAACTGCATATTATTTGCCGGCATGCTGGCTCTTGTAGTGCTAATTGGAGTTCCCAGGGGTGACTCCCAGGTAAGCTGGCTCTCAATTTGGATGTAGTTCTGTATGTGCCTTTATCATGAGGCCTTACAACAGATAATTACATGGCCCAGAGTGGACACTATTATCATGCAGTGTAGGGACTGCCAGTATCAGAGAAGCCGTGTAGTGGCCTGGCAGCTTACCATGTACTTATAAATGCATGCAACAAATATCTCTGAATTTCTATTACCATCTAGTTTTCATGTATTGTTGCAGGTACAATTTAGGGTGCTGAGGGATATCTAGGGGATACTCCCCTTTCTGTTTAGTATGACCCCTCCTTTTCATGCACCTGAAGAGTATTGCCAGATTGATTTGAGCAGCTTCCATTTTATGTTTGGTGTTTTGAGAGGCATGAATGAGCCAGCATTTGGAGGGTATGCTGGCTCTAGTAGTGCTAATTGGAGTTCCCAGGGGTGACTCCCAGGTAAGCTGGCTCTCAATTTGGATGTAGTTCTGTATGTGCCTTTATCATGAGGCCTTACAACAGATAATTGCATGGCCCAGAGTGGGCACTATTATCAGGCAGTGTAGGGACTGCCAGTATCAGAGAAGCCGTGAAGTGGCCTGGCAGCTTACCATGTACTTATAAATGCATGCAACAAATATCTCTGAATTTCTGTTACCATATTGTTTTCATGTATTGTTGCATGTACAATTTAGTGTGCTGGAGGATATTTAGGGGATACTCCCTTTTCTGTTTTTCATATTAATTGCCAGTGCCTGAGGGTAAGTGCAAATACGCGCTCATAGGGGCAAATACAATTGGGCGCGAGGTTTAATGAGTTAAAAACCTCGCGCCCAATTCCAGATTACTGCGGGTATGCGCGCTCCCGCTACCCGCGGTGTTCAATGTAAAAAATAGTGGTCGCGGGGTTTTCAGCTCTGAAAACCCCGCGCCGCGTAAAATGAAAAGAAAAAAACACCTACCTGGCAGGGGTCTCCGCGGCTCCCCCTCTCTCTTCTTACTGGATAGGGGGCTGCTGGGAGTCCCGGGGGCTGATGGGAGGAGCAAGGACTGCTGGGAGATGTAGTTCTCCCAGCGCCCACACACTCCGCACCGGGGGTGCCACACACTCATGCACACACTCACTCATACACACATACACCACACACACTGACATACTCACCCTGCTGCAGAAGAGCCGGCTCCCGACGCTGGATGCAGAAGAAGATGCAGAAGACAGCGCTTCGGAAGGTGAGTAATTAAGGACTAATTAAGCTAATTGGATACTTCCAATTGCTTAATTAGTCCTCAGGGGGTGGGGTGCCAAGCAAGTCCCGGTGATTTTTCCTAAAATCATCGATTTTAGAAAAAATCACGCTTGCTCAGGAGGTGCGTGAAAAAAAATCCTCATGGCATCACCACTTAATACACATAGTTACTTTTCACATCACATTTAATGTTTGTTTTTTCTTCATGTATTTTTTCACATATATTTTAACCCCCTTTTCAATACTTATTAATTACTCGCACACATCTATACTTTACACTGCACTGTCACTCTTTTTCCCTTTTTGTGTGATGTCCTGGGGTGGGTCCTGGGCTGGACATTTTTTAGGGTGCTCTGTGCCCTGGACGTGAACCCCTTAGTGTTAGGGACTGCTAGTGACAGAGAAGCCGTGACGTGGCCTAGCAGCTTCCCATGTATTTGCAAATGCATGCAACCAATATCTCTGACGTTCTATTACCATATAGTGTTCATGTATTGTTGCAAGTATAATTCAGTGTGCTGAGGAACAATAGGGGGTTAAACCCCCCCCTTTTTTCTACATAAAACACATTAACCTTACTTGTGCTCTGGAATGTTCCAACAAATCAACAATAAGTCCATCAAAGGAATTGTCCCACGTTTTTGGTTATGGTAATTCTCCGGTATAAAAAATAAATGGGAAACACAATATAGGGCGTATTCAATTAGTTTCGCACCCATGATAAAGTTCTGCCTGCTGGACTTTTCACCTACATCGCGTCTTTTGGCCGTGGAAACTTATCATGCACACTCCCTCTATCCGCTATATTCACTTCCAAAAGACGCGAAAACGGCGACACGCGATGTCAGAACAGGAGGAAAGTGGTGTCAGAATCGGGGAAATCAGCCTGAACCCCCCAAGAAGATGCAGACACTTTAGGGATCAATGTAGTAGTGCCCAATTAGCCCTAATAAAACTGTTTGTGGTACTTAAGCTGGTACAGTTGCCTCTAATTATCGTCTTTGCACAAGTGGTGAAGACTGGCATAAAACTGTTTTTTTTGGGGTGAATATAAGCAGTCCTGGCAAATGTGGGTACTGGAAAATGAGTGCAAGCATCTTTTAAAGTCGCTAAATTTTTAAAATACGTAAAAAGCGCACCTGAACAAGCACCTGCATTCAAAAAAACACCTCACCCATACTTACAGACCCCCCCAAAAGTCTATTTTGCTAGTTTTTATGCTTTACCCTCACTTTGTACCCCCAAAATAGAAGTACTTTTTTGGGGTGGTCCTCATTTTTTTTTTGCCACTCATTTTTTTTTTGCCACAGTTGTCCTTTGGGGGGCTGTCCTAAGGGTTCTGAATGGTTTCCCCATCTTTGCACCCCAAAATAAAATAAAACTTTTCTCCTGCTATTCAGAGGCGAATCTTTTTCACCTATTACATTACATTGTTTCCGCGTACGCAAAACGTATTTGGAATTGAATACAGTGACAAGTTTCTGACTGGCGAAAAGTCGCAATCGACGATACGTTTTTGCGGATCTTGGCTTTTTGCCGCTAATTGAAAATGGGCCATAGTGTTATAACATCACTGTATGATGTAGCCACCTGGGGATGTGAATATGAGGAGAATAGGGTGGTCTATGAATATCTCCTATCGTCTATTTTTTTTTCCAACATTTTTTTTATTTGGGTTTTCAAACACTTTAGTTATACATATTATAACATTTGGATATTGATACGGTAGTACATTCGTTGACATGTAAAATGTATAACTTGTCGTATTTGAGAAAAATCACATATTTATATTGTTTATTTTTATTCAAAAATTTTGAACAATGAAATTAAATAAAAAGGAAAAGAGGAAAGTAGAGAAAGAGAGGAAGGGGTGGGGTCGTCTGCAGCTTCCCTCCACAAATCGCAATGGGTTATTTCAATTAAGTTGAATAGGAGGATCTAACTGAAACACTCTCGTTTCATACCATAGAGTTGTTCGAAAGCAACTATGAATTTGTTGTTTAATTGATATATTTAAAGTGTCAATAAAGGATTCCCAAATTTCTAAAAAATTTTCTATTCATTGTTCTTTGTGTAATGAGGTTTCCATCCAATCCATTTTAAAGGTATGAAAAGTTTTTCTTTAAACATTTGTATGGACGGGGGGGAAGAATGTATCCACTGTTGGGAGTATGCATTTCCTTGCTACGGCCGAGAGTATCAAGAGCAGTTTTCGGCACCCTGGTGAAATCTTTGAATCTGTTGTTAAGATCCCAAAGATAGCCCATTCAGGAGTCAATGGTAGATAATTTATTAACTCTGAAATTGCCAGTTGTTTTATTTGGTACCAGAATCTTTTAATAGAAATACAGTCCCATAGACAGTGATAGAGCGAGGCGTCCGAGCTAGTGCATTTTGAAGAGAGACCAATTAGATGACTATGAGAAGTTGACACATAGCCTCTGTAAAATAATTTAAAAACATTTCTTAGTATGTGACCGCTGTAAGAACTCTATTAGAATATAGAAGTGCCTTTAGAATTTTTGATTCGCTAAGATCCGGGAAGTGCCTCTGCCATCGAGTTATACCGGTTTCATAGTAACCGCAGTAATAAGGAGTTTTCAATATTTTATAAAATAAGGATATGGCTCCTTTGGAATTTTCTGGGGTTTGAAGAGCCGTGTCTTACTGATTCGCCCAGTCCATGGGAGATAGAAAAGAAATTACTTTGGATATGTAATGTTGTGCCTGCAAAAAGGCTAGATTATGAACTTGTATCAATTGAAATTTAATGTGTGCTTGAGAAAAAGGGAGCACTCGATATGTATCTGAGTTTGTAAGTTGGCAAATTTTATTTAAACCTTTAGAGTCCCATAGATTAAAAGGAGAGGAAGCCATTCCATTCTGAAAGTTCACATTTCCTAGTAACGGAAGAAAAAGTGTAGTATGCATTTAGTTTCCACTTGTTGCGAACAGTGTGCCAAACCGACATTAGGAGAGGACTATTCAATATTTCCATCGAAATTTCAGATTTGCTTAAATGTAAGAAACTGATCAGTTCAGTATTTTCAAGAAAAGATTTCTCTATTAAGTAATTAGAATATAAACTGGAGCGTGAAATCCACTCTTTTATTTGTCTACATACCGCTGCTTCATTATATATTTCCATATTTGGAAAATTTATTCCCCCCTCTGATTTATCTCATTGTAGCAATTGAAGACTAATTCGGGGTCTCTTATTTTTCCATATAAACTGTCTAAAAGCCGCATCGATTTGTCTAATATCCGCTTTAGTGAAAACAACTAGTAGAACCTGTATAGGGTACAATAGTTATGGGAAGGTAATCATTTTTATAAGGTTTGCTCTACCTAGATTGGACAATTGTAGGTACTGCCAATTCTTTATAGCTTTAGCTATAATATTTTTTGATATTGAGAGAATTCAGATTATAAATATTTTTGGGGAGTCTAATCCCCAAGTACTGGATATCAGTATCTGTCCATTGTAATCTACCAAAATCTAAGATAGTTTTTCTAACGGAATTGTTTAAGGCCATTATTGTGGATTTAGAGTAATTTATGGTAAAGCCGGAAAATTTGCCAAATTCATCTAATTTTGAGAGAAGGGGAGTCAGACTGTCACATGGATCTGAGATAAAAAAAGCATAAGATCATCAGCGAAATCTGAAACTTTAACTTCTGTTTGTCCCAAAGGAATACCTTTAAGAAGGGGCCAAGATTGTGACACTCGCAACAATGGATCCAACGCCAGGTTAAACAACATGGGGGACAATGGACATCCTTGACGCGTTCCTCTATACATTTCAATGGAATCTCCCAGTAAACCATTAATTAAAAGCTTTGTATGAGAAGTGTAGAAATATTTAATCATGTGTATATAGGAGGAACCGAATTGTCTAGTCTGTAAAATTGTATATAGATAAGGCCATAGTACTTTATTAAACGCCTTTTCGGCATCTAAGCTTAGCATTACATTTGGTGACTTAACTGAGGAAGACTATAAAAGATCTCGCATCTTAATATGGTCCCAACACCTGCAACAATCACCCAGATGTGAATGAGGTTAAGTCTTACATGAATGCTTACTTGTATTGGCGATGTATGGTCACAGAAAGGTATCTTTGTTTTCAGAAACCTCAATCTGTGGTCCTTAACGGAATGTGGGGACTTTCAAGTGATAGGACAATGTAAAATAAAGGACCATCATCCAGTACCATGAAAAACAGCTATTTATTATAAATAAAAACATATATAAAAAATGCAGCAGTAAGCCCATAAAATTAGGTGATATTATTATACAGATTCCTATTGCCCTGCAGAAGATGGACCCGGGTCAGTAAGGGCAAATGGATAGCATATAGAATGGATGGGATACTGCATACAATAGATGAGGCGACACTCTTCAACGCGTTTTGGCGCCTTTTTCAAGAAAAATCTCCTTTCTACAATATGCATATAATTCATATATAGTATCCAAATAAAATGTGTAAACATGCAATACAATACATATATGCAATAGATAGTTAAAAAGTCCACATATAGGTCACATACATATACAACAGTGGGCAAAGTTATAGCTGCTACTAGTATCAATGATATAATCAGATAACAGTCATGTGTGGTAAACTGTTACCATTGAGAAATCTGATATTAAGCCATCCACTTATAGACTCCATTTTGTTACAAAATAGTGTGTGCCATTAAGGGTATTCACAACTTTAGATGAAGAATATTACAGAGAAGGATTTTTGCTAACCTTCGAGTTTCAGAACCTTGGAATGTGCAGATGGTTTTAGACCTTATAGTAGCATGAATGGACTATGGGCCTGATTCAGACCCACTCGCGAGCGGCTGTCCGCTCGCAAGTGGGTCGATGTTATGCACTGAGCATGCGCACGACGGAGGGAGCTCCGTCGTGCGCATGCGCCAGACGCGACGAGCGAAGGAAAGTCCTTCGCTCGTTGTGTCCGATCAAAGGGGGCGTGCTGTCAATGTTGATTGACAGCACGCCCCCTTTGGTGGGCATGCCGGGGGCGTGCCTCCCTGACGGGGGCGTTCCCACGGGAACGCCTCCCGTCAGAAGCCGGCCCACTGACATCACTAGTGATGTCAGTGGGAGTGATTTTGGCTCTGATAGAGCCAAAATCACTCTGGAGCTTGCGGTTGAAAACCTCAACCGCAGGCTCCGGCTCGCAATTTCAATGGTCGCGATGGTCTCGACCATCGCGGCCATCAAAAAGCACGCTTGTATAGCCTGTGGGTGGTGACCCACAGCTATACGAGCGTCCAGGAGGACGCTCCATGAAAATGGAGCCCGGCCCTCATTCAGAGCGTGCGCTCTGCTCAGAGCGTACGGCTCTGAATGAGGGCCTATGTATGTTAACCTCCCTTCCTGAGATAGATAAGGAATAAGGAGTGATTTATGTACTCCCAATACTAACCTTGGAGAACAATGAATGTTTGTACTTACTGATAATTGTACATGTTACACTATGAGATCATTTTGCCTATGAAGACCTGTGTACTTTTAAAATACACTCAGAGGAATCTGAATACAGACTTGCTTGCTTCCAGTCTTTTTTCCTCAAGCAATTGCTTAACAAGGGATACCCTGAACGAGAGTTTTGACACATAATTAATGAGCTCTGCCCGATGCTAGACAGATGAAGATTCTCATATAGATCTATCGCCATATAACAAAATGGAACATAACACTCACCACTACAACCTGATAAGTTTAGAAGCAGAGCATGTAATATAAAGGTTTAGAAATTGCACCTCGCACATAACTACAATAAATGAATTAAAGCCATCTCTGCCCAAAATGCTAAGAAATAGAATAACGTTTGGAACATCTCTCAATAAAAAATAGTAAACATAATGCAGAGCAACCTGTCAGCATAACTTAGGTTGCTAAAAACTACCATGTCACTATAATACAAATCATAAAGGTTAGTCACCCTGTCCATTTTGTTATTAGACCATCTGATATTAGAATATCTGATATGTAAATAAACGGACCTGTTAAATATTAAGGTGGTTAGGACATAGCTCAATGATATGTATTTTATTTTTTTATTTTATATATCACTCCGTTATCTTCCCAAAAGTAAGCGGTTCAGCATAAAGCATGATGAAATAACATATGCATATAAACAGAATAAAAACAAACTAATATATTTGTAATCCATTGTGTGTTTGGATAGGAATCTGATAAATGACTCTAATCATCATATCATACATTAAAGTATAGATATATGATTATAGGATGAAGGTAATTAATTAGTATAATATTAACATATGTATGAAACGGGGATATGATCTATGTCAAAAGTGGCTAAAAGTTTAATATATAAAACTATAGATACCACCTAATTTCGAATTCCTCCTACCAAGGACCTTGGAGGATTGATGACGACGACATAGTGATTCCATAGGAGCTGGAGGTAACACTGTAAGGGGCTACAAGTCACTGGTAAAAATGTTGTTACTGGTAAACAAGGGAAAAGCGTTACTGAAGACTAGTAAAGTCAGGGAAGGTGCGTAAGGGCGCAAGGTCTAAAGTGAATGGGATCTTATGTTGAGTCCAGCCAAGCAGTGAAATGTACACCATTTTAGAGATAAACTGTGTTCAGTTTGTGACCTCGGGGGGCGGGGGCATGAGGTTGTTTCCTGTTGAGGGCTATCTAGTACTTATCAGCACAGGAAATGTGTAGGATCTTTTTGTTTGCACATCTTTAGAGCTGGCGGTCTGGGGCCTGGATGGGGTTTCATCTTGGATCGAACATACTCTCTGTTAGAGTGTGTATATTAATATCACTATATATAGTATAATAATCACAAAATATAAATGAATATTACATCCTGATATAGTGTTCCCTCTAGCTCCGGCGGGAGGCAGGGCGCCGGAGCTTGAGAGGGCATGCCCCTGCGCGCGCCGAAGGCGCGTGCGCGCCCGAGAAGGGGGCGTGGTCACCGGAAAAGGGGGCGTGTCTATAAGACGCGTCCCCTTTTCGTCACTCTTGGGGGCGTGCCCGGCACTTACGGACACGCCGGGCAGCCCCCAAGCCCTGCAGAGAGGGAGAATAGATGCCGGGCGCATGCGCCCGGCGTCTATTCTCCGGCGGTGACCGGGTCACCGCATGTTTCTCCACCCGCGGGACACTGCGTCCCGCGGGTGAGAACGGCTCCCGCAGGCTGTGAGGGCAGGGCGCTTTTTGCCCTCCAGAAGGAGGGCAGGGCGCCGCGCCCTGCTAAAACAGCCTAGCGGGAACACTACTGATACAACTAGAATCAATAATATATAGATGAATTACTTATTTCAGAATCTCAGAAACCAGTTTATCAGGGTCATTTACATATCAACATACCTGGTTTAGCACAAACTGCCTTAGCAGTTCACACATATGGACCACTTCCTGCCTGAGGCCCTACATAACACAATAAGGTTTGAAATACCCTTATATAGGCACAACCTCACAGGTGATTGGATGGGAAAAATAGCAGATACTCAGGACACACTCTTGCAGAGACACACACTGGGAACAGACGCTGGAAAACACTCTCAGGGGACACAGGGGAGAGAAGACGTCTCAGAAGGCTGGATGGATGCAGCTTCAGTCCCCAGGAGGCCTGGAGAGGTCTTCTCAATCTATGCTAAGTATCTGGCAATACAGAAACTTACTAAGGACATAGCTTTGGTTAAAAATATGGTTGTGGCTTACATGGTGATGGTTATGATATTATGTAACAAGTTTGCAGTGATTTGGTAAACTGTTTACAGTGGAGTTTTTATCTATTCATACATTAGTTTTATATATATATATGGCTGGCTGGGAGATATATATATATATTGTTAATGGTAGATGTGTGTTATATAGTTATCCTCTTTCTGCCCTCCTTCCCATGTGCTTGAACAATAGCACTGCCTGGGAAAGACAGGTTTGGTATGTGTTGTATACTGGTATTTAAGCTATTATATGGTGCTTACTTACTAGAGATATTTGATGGAAATGGCATAGTTGAACATAATAGAGGACAGAGGAATCAGCTCATATGTATTATACAATGTTATAGTATCTGGATAAGTTTGTATAGTATCATGGATTTAATCATAGGCTGGTATCAGTGTTATATCATGGAAGTTGAATTAATAACAACATTGAATGGGATAAGGATGACCCCCACATACCAAGATGGAGTCTGCAGTTTTGTTAAATATGGCTGCCAACATGTGGGTCAGACAATGGCATTACATGGGATACTCCCCTTCCCCCCATTGAATTTGATGGCTATATTAGATACTGGAATACAATATAATGTAATGTTTTGTCTGAAGATATCACACAGTTGTGGTGTGTGAAATTAGTATAACAATCTGCAGACAATATCCAGTTTGCATATTTATGAGATAGTATTGAGGAGATGTGTGGATAGATATGTGATTTACTGGATGCATTATATTGGTATTACAGAACATAGCCATGTGAGTTTTCTAAATGGAGTATATAATGGGAGGTTCTCTTACATTCAAAATGGAGTTTGTCTAGGGAACATGAGATTTAGACAATAGGACATGGGCTATCCCACCACCCTCACCATGCTTTCTTAGAGCAGCCATCTTGAATGTTTTGTCTCTCTCTCACTTTCTCTCTCATCACTGATTGATTTGATTAATACTGTTATATAAGCATTGATTTAATTATTACTGTTATATGAGAATTGACTAGATTAATATATACAGGTTGAGTCTCCCATATCCAAATATTCCAAAATACGGAATATTCTGAAATACGGAATTATTTTGGCATGACTGAGATAATAAAACCATTGATTTTTGATGGTTCAATGTACATAAACTTTTCCTACGGCACAAATTATTAAAAATATTGTATAAAATTACCTTCAGGTATAAGGTGTATATAACACATAAATGCATACTGTGTGTATATTTGGGTCATATTACCAAGATAATTCATTATGTATGCAATTATTCCAAAATACGGAATATTCCGTTATCCAAAATACCCCTGGTCCCAAGCATTTTGGATATGGGAGACTCAACCTGTATACACTTTACTTTAACACATCTTCTGTGCAATGTTATTATCCTAATTATCCAAATGATTTAAAGGCATATAAATTCTGGTTAAGACTTTGCGAGTTCATATATATATATATATATATATATATATATATATAAATTATAACCTGATGTTAGTTATATGATAAATAATAGAATATTTGCTTTAGAAATACAGTCAGGTGCATAAATATTGGGACATTGACAGAATTCTCATATTTTGGCCTCTATTCACCACCACAATGGCTTTGAAATGAAACAAACAAGATGTGCTTTAACTGCAGACTTTCAGATTTAATTTGAGGGTAATTACATCCAAATCAGGTGAACAGTGTAGGAATTACAACGGTTTCTATATGTGCCTCCCACTTTTTAAGGGGCCAAAAGTAATGGGACTATCAACTCAAAAGCTATTTCATGGACAGGTGTGGGCTATTCCCTCGTTATTTCATTATCCATTAAGCAGGTAAAAGGTCTGGAGTTGATTCTAGGTGTGACATTTGCATTTGGAATCAGTTGCTGTCGACTCTCAATATGAGATCCAAAGATCTGTCACTATCAGTGAAGCAAACCATCATTAGGCTGAAAAATCAAAACAAACCCATCAGAGAGATAGCAAAAACATTAGGTGTGGCCAAATCAACTGTTTGGAACATTCTTAAAAAGAAAGAAAGCACCGGAGAGCTCAGCAACACCAAAAGACCCGGTAGACCACAGAAAACAACTGTGGTGGATGACAAAAGAATTATTTCCCTGGTGAAGAAAAACCCCTTCACAACAGTTGGCCAAATCAAGAACACTCTCCAGGAGGTAGGTGTATATGTGTCAAAGTCAACAATCAAGAGAAGACTTCACAAGAGTGAATATAGAGGGTTTACCACAAGATGTAAACCATTGGTGAGCCTCACAAACAGGAAGACCAGATTAGAGTTTGCCAAACAACATCTAAAAAAGCCATTACAGTTCTGGAACAACATCCTATGAACAGATGAGACAAAGATCAACTTGTACCAGAGTGATGGGAAGAGAAGAGTATGGAGAAGGAAAGGAACTGCTCATGATCCAAAACATACCACCTCATCAGTGAAGCATGGTGGTGGTAGTGTCATGGCGTGGGCATGTATGGCTGCCAATGGAACTGGTTCCCTTGTATTTATTGATGGTGTGACTGCTGACAAAAGCAGAATGAATTCTGAAGTGTTTCGGGCAATATTATATGCTCGTATTCAGTCAAATGCTTCAGAACTCATTGGACGGCGCTTCACAGTGCAGATGGACAATGACCCGAAGCATACTGCAAAAGCAACCAAAGAGTTTTTTAAGTCTAAAAAGTGGAATGTTCTGCAATGGCCAAGTCAATCCCCTTACCTGAATCCGATTGAGCATGCATTTCACTTGATGAAGACAAAACTGAAGGGAAAATGCCCCAAGAACAATCAGGAACTGAAGACATTTGCAGTAGAGGCCTGGCAGAGCATCACCAGGGATGAAACCAGCATCTGGTGATGTCTATGCATTCCAGACTTCAGGCTGTAATTGCCTGCAAAGGATTTGCAACAAAGTATTAAAAGGTGAAAGTTAGATTTAGGATTGTTTAGTTTGTCCCATTACTTTTGGCCCCTTAAAAAGTGGATGCACATATAGAAACCATTGTAATTCCTAAACCGTTCACCTGATTTGGACGTAATTACCCTCAAATTAAATCTGAAAGTCTGCAGTTAAAGCACATCTTGTTTGTTTCATTTCAAAGCCATTGTGGTGGTGAACAGAGGCCAAAATATGAAAATTCTGTCAATGGCCCTCATTCAGAGCCGTACGCTCTGAGCAGAGCGCACGCTCTGAATGAGGGCCGGGCTCCATTTTCATGGAGCGTCCTCCTGGACGCTCGTATAGCTGTGGGTCACCACCCACAGGCTATACGAGCGTGCATTGTGATGGCCGCGATGCTCAGTCCATAACATCGACCCACTTGCGAGCGGACAGCCGCTCGCGAGTGGGTCTGAATCAGGCCCAATGTCCCAATATTTATGCACCTGACTGTATGAGGGTTAAACTGGTAAATGCCGGCAGGTACAAACAAAGCAGAATAATCACGAGGAAGGAAAATAACGCACCCCTTATCACTCTTCTCCGCTCTTCTGGGCTTTAAAAGGATCATAAGGGACAATATAAAAGCCCCTCCCTGCCCCTAGGAGCAGAAGAGGGAAGAATAAACTCACCAACTTACCCCCTTGGTAGCCAAAGAGGTAAGAACAAAAACATAAAAACTGCCAAATTCAAAACAGGCTGAAGTGAAACTCATAACACCAGCCCTACTCAGGCACTAACAAAAACTGAGGTCGGAAAGGACTGGCCAGGGTATATGAGGTGGAGGAGCTTGAACTGGTGCCAGTATTCAAAGTGCTCAGGCTCCTCACACCATCCACAGTACAAATTGTGTCCAGTCACCCCCAGGGATGAAAGAGCTTCTAATCAGCACCATATCTCTCGGCAAGAGAGAATGACAGGCATCCTTGATTGGAGCTGGATGTATGCCTGTCTCAACTTATTAAATCTGTTTTAGTTGATGAAAATAGAACCACAGACAAAATAAATCAATTCTTGGCTTTGGCCAAAATGCGGTGAAGAGATAGAGCAGGTAGCGAAATCTAACAGAATAAGGAGACTGCAATAAGACCCATACATTTGGTTCTGTTCCAATCTTATGTCGATGTGACTTGTTCCACAAATGTCTGTGGATGGCAACAACTTGAGTTTTGAATAAACTGAGAATTTAAGCCATCAGCCACAGAAGAACCAGAGAAGACCTCTGAAGATCTGCAGAACATTGCACAGAGTAACAGGCATGACTAACAATGCAAGATCATTATAGGATAAGATTGGCACAGTATCCCTTCTCCTATTTTAAAGTGACTGGTCACTTTATCGACTGTTCACCAAAAGAGCTATAACATAGTATTGTATGTGTTGTGTATGTCTTTGCAGCCACATTTATGTTTATTAGGTCTAAATTCTTTTCACTCCATACATTTTACATTTATTCATATCAGAGGCAATTAAGCTCTCATGTACTGTTTATTCTATGCATCAATGTCTTATTGCGATAGGGAGCAGTGTTTCACATCACCTAGGAAAGAACTTTAATCAACGTGACACTTGAGTTTTGAAATGCCCCCCTTAACTGATAGGTGATGTTAATATACCTTTGAGAGCTCACTCTGTAACTGAATTGTAAAAATTATTTTCAATGACTTTTACAATATGTAGATTGCTGCAACAATGTTTTATATCTGTTATTGGTTTTATCTTGTGTGAATTTTCTGATGTGTAACAAGACGTGATTTCTTTGTAAAACATTTCCCACACTCAGAGAATGGAAATGGCTTCTCCCCTGTGTGACGTCTCTGGTGTCTAAAAAGATTTGATTTCTGTGTATAACATATACCACACTCAGCGCATGTAAATGGTTTCTCACCTGTGTGACTTATCTGATGTGTAACAAGATATGATTTATTTGTAAAACATTTTCCACACTCAGGGCATGGATATTGTTTCTTACGTGTGAGCTTCTTCTGTCTAATAAAGACTGACTGATTATTAAAGCATTTATCGATTTCAGAACAGGTAAAGATTGCAGCATCTGCATGAGCTGTACTATGTGCACCAACATCTGAATTAATGAGATACTCCTCAAGGTTCGAGGGATCAGATGATATATCTGCACTGTGATGTACTGGGTGTACAATTGGGGTAATGGGGATTTCTCATGCAGAATCCCATGTGATGTTCTTCTCTTCTAATGTAACATCTGGAAGCAAAGTTAGAAGGCCCTCAGAGGAATTCCTGCCTTTGTGTCCATCTGCTGGAAGGAAAAAGGTTATGGTAAAACTTACCCTTGTTAACTCTTTCTTCGAAGTCCATAGGGTCCACAGGGAGACATGGGTGTAGATAGTACTTGGAGGACCAGACACCAACAGTTAACAAGCCCTAGGCAGGAGCAGGATATGAGAGAAGGAAGACTTGTACACTGAAGAATCACACTCTCACACAACAAGTGACCAAGAGAAGAAACCCATAGAAGCCAGGTGCGTCAGGGCAGGTGCCCTGTGGACCCTATGGATGTCGAAGAAAGCGAGTTAACAAGGGTAAGTTTTACCATAACTCTCCTTTTCTTCTTATGGGTCCATAGGGCTCCACAGGGAGACATTGGGGATGTACCAAAGCAGGTGTTCAAGGGCAGGGACACTCGAGCTGAGAAGAGAACCCGGCGAATGAAGGAAGCATCCTGAGAGACAAATGAAGCAAAGGCATAAAACCTAAGAAAGGTGCAGACAGAAAACCATGTGGCTGCCTTGCATAGTTGTTCAGCAGAGACGCCACGTCGAGCTGCCCACACGAGGGACCCACAGATTGAGTAGAATGAGCAGATACTGTAGCCGGCACAGGAAGGCCAATCTGCGTATAAGCCTGTGAAATAGTCATGCAAAGCCATCTGGCTAGAGTCTGTTTGAGGGAGGGAGTCCAATTTCCTGATGGCACTAGTATGGTCCACGTAGATCCTCAGAACACGGACCACATCCAAAGAGGCCTCACCTGCCAAGATGTCTGGTGATTGAAAGGCTGGAACCACAACTTCCTCATTGAGGTGGAAACGAGAGACCAGGGAAGAACATCCCTGTCCGGATGAAAGATTTTAAATGGGGAGGGACAGGAAAGAACCCCTAACTCCAAAAGCCTACGGGCAGATGCTATAGCCAGAAGAAAAAGTCTTCGCAGTGAGCCATTTGACATCTACTGAATTCAGGGTTTCGAATGGAGGTTCCTGAAGAGCGTGGAGAACCACTGACAAATCCCACGGAGCCACAGGAGGGACAAAGAGAGGTTGTATACGTAGAACACCTTGCATGAAGATGTGAACATCCGATACAGGAGCAATTCTGTGCTGGAACCAGATGGACAGAGCAGAGACATGCACTTTTAGAGAGGCTAGCGGAGTCCGAGATCCAATCCAGCTTGAAGAAAGGCAAAAATTCTATAAACCCTATAAATCTGAGGGTCACAGTTTTTAGCAGCACACCACTGGAAATATGTATGCCACATCCGGTGATAAATAATGGCAGAGGCCGGTTTACGCGCTCTGAGCATGGTCTGGACCACATAGCTAGAAAACCCTTTAGACCTTAGGAGGGATATCTCAAGAGCCAGGCCATTAAGGACAGATGGGCCAGGTTCAGATGTAGACAGCGATCGTAAGACAACAGGTGGTTGTAGAGGAAGTTGGAGAGGAACGTCTATTGAGAGACTTTGAAGATCGGAGTAGCAATGGCTTCTGGGCTAAGCCGGCGCTACCAACAGGACTGTGCCCCCTTCCTGCTTGAACTTCCGAAGAACCCAAGGAAGAATGGAGACTGGAGGGTAGAGTTACGCCAAATGAAATGTCCACCTCACAGACAATGTGTCCACAAAAGCTGCATTGGGCTCCCTTGTCCAGGCCTTATACACTGGAAGCTTATGAATGTGTCGTGAGGCCATGAGGTCCATGTCTGGTAGACCCCATTTGTCCTCCAGGAGCTGAAAGACTTCTAGATGTAGAGACCACTCCCCTAGATGCACGTTGTGACAGCTGATGAAATCCGCTTCCCAACTAAGAATCCCTGGGATGAACACTGCAGAGATGGCTGAGAGATGGCGTTTGGTCCATGTGAGAATGCGGGACACCTCTGCCATTGCTGCCTGACTTCAAGTGCCTCCTTGGCGATTGAGGTAGGCCACTGCCGTGGCTTTGTCGGACTGTAATTGTACTGGCCTGCCCTGAAGAATATCCTGAGCCAGAGTGAGGGCTCTGTAGATGGCTTGGAGTTCCAGGACATTGATTGGCAAGATCGCCTCGGCTGGAGTCCAGCGTCCTTGGAAGGAGAGCTGGCCGGTCACTGTGCCCCACCCGCAGAGGCTTGTGTCCGTGGTGAGGAGTGCCCAGTCCGGGATACAAAAGGGGCAACCATTGTTTAAGTGGGATGTCTGTAGCCACCAGGCTAGGGACAGGCGAACCTCTGGAGAGAGGCCCATCATCTGGGATCTGAGAAAATTGGGCCTCCCGTTCCACCTGGATAGGATCAGGTGTTGTAGGGGCCTGGAGTGAAAATTAGCAAACTCCACCATGTTGAAGGTGGACACCATGGATCCCAAGGTCTGCACTGCAGAGTGAATTGACACTCGGCGACTGTGGAGTAATCTGAGCACTCGGTTTCTCTGCTGTCAGGAAGATTCTCTAAGCCTGGTGGCCCCGATGAGGTCGGACCGGGGTGCTCGTGTCCTGCCAGTGCTTCCTAGGCTGTGAGGAAGAGAGGGCGAGTCCAGGAGGGCTCCCAGATGTACCATTCTTTGAGAATGAGTCAGGGAAGACTTTTTCCGGTTGATCGGCCAACTGTGCGTTTGTAGAAAGGCAATGGTTACTTGTAGATTGTGGTGAAGAATTTCTGGGGAGCTTGCTGAGAGCAAGAGATCGTCCAAGTATGGGAGCAGTCTGATCCCTTGACGACGAAGATAGTCCGCCATAACTGCCATGATCTTGGTAAAGTCCCGAGGAGCTGTAGAAAGCCCAAAAGACAGAACTTGCAATTGGTAATGTTGCTGTAGTGTAGAAAACGGGAGATACTGCTAATGAGAAGGCGGTATAGGTACATATAGGTAAGCATCTTGAATGTCCAGAGACACCATAAAGTCCCCAGGCTCCATAGCCAAGACAATAGAGCAGAGAGTTTCCATACAAAACCTGGGCACCCTGATAATTTGTTCAGAGACTTGAGGTTGAGGATAGGTCGATGAGACCCGTTGGGCTTCTGAACCAAGAAAAGGGTAGAATAATAGCCCTTCCCTCACTGTGAGAAGGGGACCGGAATTATTACCCCAGAGAGCAGTAAGGACTGAATGGCCTTCTGGAGCAGCAGGGCTTTGCTGGGGGGGCCGCCTCAGAAATGAGAGGGAGTATCAGTGGGAGACCACTTCTTTTACCCAGAGAGGCCCTTCTCATCAGGGTGAAGGCTTGTCCTCAGATTTGGTAGGTGGACGTCTAATCGCCCAGGCCTGTTTGGGCCTAAGCTTGGAGGCCTTAGTGGATGCTGACTGCCTTGGAAAGGACCGACCTTTAGCTTTTTCCTGAGGATGAAAGGACTGAAAGGATGACATACGAGGCTTCGTAGTAAATGCAGAGGGCAAGAACACCGTCTTGGAAGCTAGTAACAATCTTGTCCAATTCTAAACCAAACAGGATTTCCCTTGAATAAGGAAGAGACTCCAATGTATTTTTAGAGTCCGAATCTGCCTTCCAAGAGCGAAGTCAAACAATACGACAGGCTACCACGGAAGTAGCAGATTCTTTGGAAGCTAGGAGACCAGTTTCCAGAGCCGCTTCACCTAAATAGGAGGCTGCATCTCTAATGTGAGATATGTAGGACAGCTGTTCCCTCAAAGCATCAGAGGGAAATGTCTCTTTTAGGGCCTCTGCACAACTCTCAATGGCTTTTGCCACCCAGCCCGTAGCCCTGGCAGGACAAGTAATAGCTATAAGAGAGTATAGATTTCAGGCAAGCTTCAATCCTTCTACCCGTAGTCTCCTTTAAGGAGGTTGCAGTATGGATAGGTAAGGTAGCGTTCTAAACCATGCGTGTCACGTGGGAATCCAAAGCAGGGGGAACTTCCCATTTAGTGCAATTAGTAGCTGGAAGAAGGTAAAAGAAACTAGGCAGCTGAAACCTTTTGCTTGGCATATTACATGCCTCATTCATATAATCAGATAGCTGATCCGAGTGAGGAAACTCTGGCAAAACTATCTTCTGTACCTTAAATAGTGGCTCTTTTGCCTTAGGAGTGGGTTCTGCCTCTTCTATTTGAAGGATAGATTTTACCGCTCTTACAAGTGCAGGTATATTTAACTTGGAGGGGGGCTCCTCATCTCCCGAGGGGGGGGTCAGAGTGAGAGAGATCTGCGTCTTCTGCCTCCCGTGATGATAAATCAGCCTCTGATAGCTGGGTGGTGGACTGGGAAGATAACACAGCACGCTTAGTAGGATTACTAGGTAAGGGTTTCTCCTTTTGCAGCATTTGTTGGAAGGCTGTAGTGGTATTTGCCAGGTTCTGCACTGAGGTAGAAAGTACGTCTACCCATGGGGGTGGCAAAGGATTTGCAGGGAGCACCTGCTGTGACAATCCCATAGGGGGAGCTACCACAGGGACCACTAGGTGGTCCGCAATGTTTGCCAACACCTGTGAAATAGTACCCCAGGGAGGGTCCTGAGGAGAGGACGCCGAGGCTGATGGGCCAGGTGCCGTATAACATCATGCACAAAGACCATCCTGAATGAGATCCTCTGAAGCTAAGCCTGCTAAGCAGGACTTGCAGGACACCAGAGTGGGAGCTGTTATTCTTGTCTTTGCCAGACATACAATAAAGAAATGGGAGCGCTAAATGATCAGCTGCTGGTTTTAAAAAAGTATTTTTTATACCATCTACTACTCAAAACAATTGATCACGTATATTAAAAATATTATAGCTTTACCATGGTAAGCAGATGGAATTGGCCAAGATATAATAATTTAATGCATTAAAAAACAAACATGAACATGCTGTTTCAATAAAAATAATGAAGCCAACTGAAGGAAGTGTTTATCATAAACAGCAATAGCGCAGCATAAATTCCCGGCATAAATCAAAGTCGGTGTTAGTGCAGATTTAGTAATCGGATGGAGTAGTATGTCAAAGCAGAACAAAGTTAGTTAGGAAAGTTGGTAATGTAGGCAATACAGGGCAGCTTCCAACAGCGTGTATAAAATATAGTATCCTTTGCTGTAAAGCTGTCCTTACCTCTCCCAATCCTGGGGAGGAAAATCCAAATGTCTGTGCCATGTAGCCAGTACACTCTGGGTATGCCTACTTGGTATCAGCTGTGAATACCTTGCAGTCCGGGCTTGTACTCCAGTCCTTAGACAGAGAACCCTCCGCTCCTGTGTGTTGGTTCCCCACGGCTGCTCCTAGTACAATCGTGGTGTACGGGACGCTGTCCACACGTGGTCCGCTGTCCACACGTGGTCCGCTGTCTCCGGTTTCGGTACTTCCGGTTTGTGCCTTCCACCTGCGTCTCACGGGTTTAGCAGACGCATTTCTCCGCCCAATGACGTGGCGGTTTCTTCAGAAGTGTGTGTGATTCACACTCTTTGATAAAGCTTCTTGTAACGGAAGCGAAACGCGTTAGTGTATCAATGCCGAAGTATATTGCTGTTCTTTTGAGACTCGACACTGTTTATTTCCACGGAGAGCCAGGAGTACCTTTATCCGGAGAACCGATTAAGAACGGAGGGAGGCAGTGGACGGTCACATGCTGACTTTATTTTAGCCTGAGCCCTGGGATTTCCCCGTTAGAGGACGACCTTACTTATTTGCCAGCTGGGCAGTAGGGAGACGCCATCATTCATTGTGTGTGTTGGACTATACAGGACGAGAGAGAGGAAGTAGGTGGTCACATGCTGACTTTAATATAGCCTGAGCCCCAGAATTTCCCCGTTTGAGGACAACTTTACCTGTCTACCAGCCGGTCAGTTGGGAGACGCTGTCACTCCCTGTACCTGTTGGACAATACAGGTTGGATTTACAGTGTGCTTCATTGGCGCGGAGGACACTGGTTTAGTATCTTTTACTATCCAGTACATCAGGAGTCCCATTTAGCTTTATTCTAAGTAAAGACACGGAGGTCTCAAGGACCCTCATATGTGGAACACGGTCCAGTGAGAACTGCCAATTTTTTAGATAGATCACAAAATTAATTTTATATGATCTTTCTTGCAATAAATAGAACATTGCAGGTTTTTCTAGGAATTAGCATGCTAGATTAGTCTATACAGACTTCTTAAATAATAAGCTGTTGTTTATATTTTATATGGCATATTTGTTGTATCATTAATGTGTTTTTGTTTATATATAAATTATTGTCTGTGATACAAATTTGGTGTCTTGAATTATATTCTGCCATGCTAAGATATTGTTTATGACAAAATACATCTTAATTAGCGCAACACCACCTATGTAGTTTTTTGTATATGATTATCTGGAATATATTATTTAATTATAAGTTTTATTAGCTCCAGACTGATACAGTTTTATTGTGTATAAGGGGCACAAATGTGGGAATTGTGTAAAAGGGGCACTGCTGTGTGCCATACATGATCGGGTAAATTAAGATTGTGCTACTGTGTGGCGTATAGCTTAGTGGTCCTCGGGCTTCGTTGAATTTTTGCAATGTTGCCAACACTGTCTTACAGGTCATTATATATATATATATATATATATATATAAAAAAAAATCAAGTAGATATGTGACTCATACATTCTGAGATAAATCCCTTTCCATACACTATTATCTAAAACGTAGTCTCCTCAAACACATATTATGAGGAGTCAGCTGCATATGCTTAAATAGATTAGTCCATGATTACTTAAAATAGATACGTGATTACTTAAGAAATACTCTATAATTAATATTCTCATTTAGTCCAACTGGCTGTAACCCATCATACAGAAAACTCCAATGACTCTCCCTTTAGAGCAATTCCTTGGTGACATCACCCCCTCTAATTCCTAATTCCTCTACACCATATGCTGAGATATTTAGGGTCACCATGATGGTGGCTTGCTACGGACATCAGTTGTTGGAATTTCTCCAAATCGGTCTTCGAGGTTCTCACACCCAACGTGTTATTGTAGCCTTCATATCAGGGGTCTCCTAGTCATACCAATATATCGCTTTTCACATGGACAGTTGAGCTAAATTAGAACAGTAAAAAGTTCTGCAGAGAGTATATCAGTTGTACAGAATTGGGAATAAGGGGGGGGGGTGGACTTGAAAAGCGAACAGGATAGAAGAGCAAAGAGAATGTGGGAAATGATAAGCATGGATTTCATCAGGCTTGGACAATCTGTGACTCCACAGTTGTAGTGGAACCATAAGTCACAGCATGCCCTGTCATGCTATCAGACACAGTAACGTAGACTAATGACCCTACTGGCCATACGTATGTAGCATAGGGCGGGGTGAGAAATTTGCTGCTACCCCACTATAATAATAATAGGACACTAGAGGCTGCTCCTTCTGTATATCAATAATAAAAGGACATCACAATCTGCTTAATATACATGATAATAATGACAGGTCCACTCAGGCTGCTCCTCCTGTATAATAATAATAGGACACAACAGGCAGCTCCCCTGTATAACAGGACACCACTGGCTCCTCCCACTTTAAAATGATGACAACACAGACTGCTCCCCCTGTATAATAGGATACCACAGTCCGCTCCCCCTGTATAATAGGACACCACAGTCCGCTCCCCCTGTATAATAGGACACCATAGGCTGCTCCCCCTGTATAACAGGACACCATAGGCTGCTCCCCCTGTATATCAGGACACCACAGGCTCCTCCCCCTTTAAAATAATGACACCACAGGCTGCTCCCCCTGTATAATAGGATACCACAGTCCGCTCCCCCTGTATAATAGGACACCACAGGCCGCACCAACTGTATAATAGGACACCACATGCTGCTCCCCCTGTATTATAGGACAACACATGCCGCTACCCCATTATAATAATAAAAGGACACCACAGGCTGCTCCCCCTGTATAATAATAATAACAGGACACTAGAGGCTGATCCTTCTGTATATCAATAATAAAGGGACATCACAGTCTGCAAACTATGCATGATAATAATGACAGGACCACACAGGCTGCTCCTCCTGCATAATAATAATCAGACGCCACAGGCTGCTTCCCCTGTATAATAGGACACCACAGGCCGCACCAACTGTATAATAGGACACCACTGGCCACTCCCCCTATATAAAAGGACACCACAGGCCGCTCCCCCTGTATAACAGGACACCACAGGCCACTCCCCCTTTATAATAATAAACACCACAGGCTGCTCCCCCTGTTTAATAATAACAGGACACCCCAGGCCACTCCCTCTTTATAATAAAGACACCACAGGCCGCTCCCCCTGTATAATAGGACACCACAGGCCACTCCCCCTGTATAATAGGAAATCACAGGCCGCTCCCCCTTTATAATAATGACACCACAGGCCGCTCCCCCTGTACAATAATACCGATTCCTACCTATCTATACACTCTAAATGTTGCTATTTAGCGTTGTAAGTCGCACTAGAAATAATTACTCTTCAGATTTTGATTGTGTTTCCAAAGCACAAAAAGATATTCACCAAAAAGCAGATAGTTACACGCTGTGATCTAAATACAATTAGCGCAAACAAATTATACAATCACAAGGTACAGTCGATACATACGCAGGCGCTCTGGATCTAGATTTCCAGCAGCAAAGGTGAAGCCTCCGTCAGAAGAAAGAACAAGCAGACCAAGCATACTGGAAATAGAGCGTCCGTATATGTACCCTTACAGGGATAGGCAAGTTGGCATAATCCCATTGGTTCTTCTGTTACAGTACAGTTCATAGGTCAGTTTGCAAGATCACAGTCCAGCCTCCAATAGCTGTTTGTGTCCATTTTCCCGATGAATAACAAGTCTAACCTGGCTGCATTACAGACTACATTTTAATGCCTAACTCTCTATGATCCATAATTTGCATGTTGCGATTTCTTTGCCGATGGAACCGGAAGCCTGCAAATAAACAGTGGTTTAGAATAGCATCAAACATGGTCTGTTTATCATGTACTAAACTTGAGATCTTAAATACAGTCGCTTTATTACATGCTTAATAAAAATAAAACCTTGAATTTAAACCTTTATGCTAGGGAACCTTTTTATGTAAGTGTGCAGTGTGTAAGCGTAAGGATATTGCGTATATTCGCTAGTTAGCATGTTTGTGAAGTACATCGTGGTACGTGTTTTGTAGGGTTGGTCATATTATAGGTTTCAGTAACTGTCTTTATTTATATAAAGAGGACTTTTAACAAATCTCCTAGTGCGTGTGAATCGCACGACGCTAAATAATAGCATTGCCGTATGTACTTACAATGTGTGAGATTCGCTAAAATGGCGCTGAGCGGCCATTCGCAAAATGGCGTCTTGCGGCCATTCGCAAAATGGCATCGTGCAGATTTTAATTTTAACAGATTCTGTCTCAGCCAGTTATCTGGCTTCGACAATAGGACGCCACAGGCCGCTCCCTTCTACAATAGCATGCCACAGGCCGCTCCCCCTGTATAATAGGACGCCACAGGCCGCTCCCCCTGTATAATAGCACGCAACAGGCCACTCCCCCAGTGTAATAGGACGACACAGGCTGCTCCCCCTGTATAATAATGACACCACAGGCCGCTCCCCTGTATAATAGGACGCCACAGGCTGCTCCCCCTTTATAATGACACCACAGGCCGCTCTCCCTGTATAATAGGACACCACAGGCCGCTCCCTCTTTATATTAAAGATACCACAGGCTGCTCCCCCTGTATAATAGGACACCACAGGCTGCTCCCCCTGTATAATAGGACACCACAGGCTGCTCCACCTGTATAATAGGACGCCACTGGCTGCTCCCCCTGTATAAGAAGATGCCACAGGCTGCTCCACCTGTATAATAAGACACCACAGGCTGCTCCACCTGTATAAGAGGATGCCACAGGCTGCTCCACATATATAATAGGAAACCACAGGCTGCTCCCACTGTATAATAGGACACCACAAGCTGCGCCCACTGTATAATAGGACGCCACTGGCTGCTCCCCCTGTATAAGAAGATGCCACAGGCTGCTCCACCTGTATAATAAGACACCACAGGCTGCTCCACCTGTATAAGAGGATGCCACAGGCTGCTCCCCATATAATGACACCACAGGCTGCTCCCACTGTATAATAGGACACCACAAGCTGCGCCCACTGTATAATAGGACGCTATTACCTACTTATTATTAAACTGCTGTAGCCTCGGAAGGCGGAGAATCAGGCGGAAGTCATACACCGGAAGTCATGTGGAACACAGGAGGGCGAAAATGTACGGATGGAACGCATAGACCGGAAGTTGGGTGTGTTTGGGCTTTCGGGTCAGGAGACAGTGACGTCAGAGGTACATTTACTGAAGGATCCTAAGGCTCGGGTGTACCGTGTGCAGGTAATAAGGTCTTACTGTACAGGGGAAGCAGCCTGTGGCGTCTTTATTATACAGGGGGAGCAGCCTGAGGTGTCCTCTTATTATACAGGGGGAGCAGCCTGTGGTGTTCTGTTATTATACAGGACAGCAGCCTGTGGTGTCCTTACTATTACACAGTGGGAGCAGCCTGTGGTGTCCTTTTATTATTTTTTATTGTTATTATTAATATTATTGTTTTACAAGGGGAGCAGCCTGTGGTGTTTTGTACTTATTATTGTACAGAAGGAGCAGCCTGTGATGTCCTGTTATCATTATACAGGAGTAGCAGCCTGTGGTGTCCTGTTATTATTATTATACAGGTGGAGCAGCCTGTGGTGTCCTGTTATTATTATTATTATACAGTGGGAGTAGCCTGTGGTGTCCTGTTGTTGTCATTATACAGGGGGAGCAGCCTGTGGTGATCTGTTATTATTATTATTATTATTATTATTATACAGGAGGAGCAGCCTGTGATGTCCTTTTATTATTTTTTATTGTTATTATTAATATTATTGTTTTACAAGGGGAGCAGCCTGTGGTGTTTTGTACTTATTATTGTACAGAAGGAGCAGCCTGTGATGTCCTGTTATCATTATACAGGAGTAGCAGCCTGTGGTGTCCTGTTATTATTATTATACTGGAATAGAAGCTTGTGTGGTCCTATTATCATTACCATAGATGGGGAGCAGCTTGTGGTGACCTATTATACAGGGGGAGCAGCCTGTGGTGTCCTACAATACAGGGGGAGCAGCCTGTTATAGCCTATTATACAGGGGAGTAGCCTCTGGCGTCATTATTATATAGGGGGAGCAGCATGTGGTGTCATTATACAGGGGGAACAGCCTTAGGTGTACTACTATACAGGAGGAGCAGCCTGTGGTGTCATTATATGGGGAGCAGCCTGTGGTGCGCTATTATACAGGGGGAGCAGCCTGTGGTGTCATTATATGGGGAGCAGCCTGTGGTGCGCTATTATAAAGGGGGAGCAGCCTGTGGTGTCCTACTTTACACGGTGGGGTAGCATGTGGTGTCATTATTATACAGGGGGGCAGCCTGTGGTGTCATTTTTATACAGAGGGAGCAGCCTGTGGTGTCCTATTATACAGTGGGAGCAGCCTGTGGTGTCCTATTATAAAGGGGGAGCAGCCTTTGGTGTCCTATTATACAGGGGTAGCAGCCTGTGGTATACTGTTAGTATACAGGGAATCAGCCTGTGGTGTTCTGTTATAAGTTGTGGTGTCCTTACTATTATACAGTGGGAGCAGCCTGTGGTGTCCTTTGATTTTTATTAATTGTTATTATTTTACAGGGGAGCAGCCTGCGATGACCTGTTATTATTATTATTATTATTATTATTATTATTTTTATTATACAGGGGGAGCAGTCTGTGATGTACTGTTGTTGTTGTTATTATTATACAGGGGGAGCAGCCTGTGGTGTCCTGTTGTTGTTATTATACAGGGGGAGCAGCCTGTGGTGATCTGTTATTATTATTATTATTATACAGGAGGAGCAGCCTGTGGTGTCCTGTTATTATTATACAGGGGGAGCAGCCTGTGGTGTCCTGTTATTATTATTATACAGGGGAGCAGCCTGTGGTGTCCTGTTATTATTATTATACAGGGGGAGCAGCCTGTGATGTTCTGTTATTATTATTATACAGGAGGAGCAGCCTTTGGTGTCCTATTATACAGGGGTAGCAGCCTGTGGTGTCCTGTTATTATTATTATACAGGGGGAGCAGCCTGTGATGTCCTGTTGTTATTATTATTATTATTATACAGGTGGAGCAGCCTGTGGTGTCCTGTTATTATTATTATACAGTGGGAGTAGCCTGTGGTGTCCTGTTGTCATTATATAGGGGGAGCAGCCTGTGGTGATCTGTTATTATTATTATTATTATTATACAGGAGGAGCAGCCTGTGGTGTCCTGTTATTATTATTATACAGGGGAGCAGCCTGTGATGTCCTTTTATTATTTTTTATTGTTATTATTAATATTATTGTTTTACAAGGGGAGCAGCCTGTGGTGTTTTGTACTTATTATTGTACAGGAGTAGCAGCCTGTGGTCCTATTATCATTACCATAGATGGGGAGCAGCTTGTGGTGACCTATTATACAGGGAGAGCAGCCTGTGGTGTCCTACAATACAGGGGGAGCAGCCTGTTATAGCCTATTATACAGGGGAGTAGCCTCTGGCGTCATTATTATATAGGGGGAGCAGCATGTGGTCATTATACAGGGGGAACAGCCTTAGGTGTACTACTATACAGGAGGAGCAGCCTGTGGTGTCATTATATGGGGAGCAGCCTGTGGTGCGCTATTATACAGGGGGAGCAGCCTGTGGTGTCCTACTTTACAGGGTGGGGTAGCATGTGGTGTCATTATTATACAGGGGGGCAGCCTGTGGTGTCATTTTTATACAGAGGGAGCTGCCTGTGGTGTCCTATTATACAGTGGGAGCAGCCTGTGGTGTCCTATTATAAAGGGGGAGCAGCCTTTGGTGTCCTATTATACAGGGGTGGCAGCCTGTGGTATACTGTTAGTATACAGGGAATCAGCCTGTGGTGTTCTGTTATAAGTTGTGGTGTCCTTACTATTATACAGTGGGAGCAGCCTGTGGTGTACTTTTATTCTTATTAATTGTTATTATTATACAGGGGAGCAGCCTGCGATGACCTGTTATTATTATTATTATACAGGGGGAGCAGCCTGTGGTGTCCTGTTATTATTATTATACAGGGGGAGCAGCCTGTGGTGTCCTGTTATTATTATACAGGGGGAGCGGCCTGTG
The DNA here is from genome assembly GCA_031769625.1 of Taudactylus pleione. Lineage (NCBI taxonomy): Eukaryota > Metazoa > Chordata > Amphibia > Anura > Myobatrachidae > Taudactylus > Taudactylus pleione. The sequence goes on along the minus strand of JAUIMM010000799.1, from coordinate 1,564,498 downwards.
GTGTCCTGTTATTATTATTATTATACAGGTGGAGCAGCCTGTGGTGTCCTGTTACTTTTATTATTATACAGGGGGAGCAGCCTGTGATGTACTGTTATTATTATTATACAGGGGGAGCAGCCTGTGATGTACTGTTATTATTATTATCATTATTATTATTTTTATTATACAGGGGGAGCAGCCTGTGGTGTCCTGTTGTTGTTATTATACAGGGGGAGCAGCCTGTGGTGATCTGTTATTATTATTATTATTATACAGGAGGAGCAGCCTGTGGTGTCCTGTTATTATTATACAGGGGGAGCAGCCTGTGGTGTCCTGTTATTATTATTATTATACAGGGGAGCAGCCTGTGGTGTCCTGTTATTATTATTATACAGGGGGAGCAGCCTGTGATGTTCTGTTATTATTATTATACAGGAGGAGCAGCCTTTGGTGTCCTATTATACAGGGGTAGCAGCCTGTGGTGTCCTGTTATTATTATTATACAGGGGGAGCAGCCTGTGATGTCCTGTTATTATTATTATTATACAGGTGGAGCAGCCTGTGGTGTCCTGTTATTATTATTATTATACAGTGGGAGTAGCCTGTGGTGTCCTGTTGTTGTCATTATACAGGGGGAGCAGCCTGTGGTGATCTGTTATTATTATTATTATTATTATTATACAGGAGGAGCAGCCTGTGGTGTCCTGTTATTATTATACAGGGGGAGCAGCCTGTGGTGTCCTGTTATTATTATTATACAGGGGGAGCAGCCTGTGGTGTCCTGTTATTATTATTATAAAGGGGGAGCAGCCTGTGGTGTCCTGTTATTATTATACAGGGGGAGCAGTCTGTGGTGTCCTGTTATTATTATTATTATACAGGGGGAGCAGCCTGTGATGTCCTGTTATTATTATTATTATACAGGAGGAGCAGCATTTGGTGTCCTATTATACAGGGGTAGCAGCCTGTGGTATCCTGTTATTATACAGGGAATCAGCCTGTGGTGTTCTATTATAAGTTGTGGTGTCCTTACTGTTATACAGTGGGAGCAGCCTGTGGTGTCCTTTTATTCTTATTAATTGTTGTTATTATTATTATTATACAGGAAGAGCAGCCTGTCTTGTCCAGTACTTTTTATTTTTCAGGAGGAGCAGCCTGCGATGACCTGTTATTATTATTATTATACAGGGGGAGCAGCCTGTGGTGTCCTGTTATTATTATTATTATTATTATTATACAGGGGGAGCAGCCTGTGGTGTCCTGTTATTATTATTATACAGGGGGAGCAGCCTGTGGTGTCCTGTTATTATTATTATTATACAGGTGGAGCAGCCTGTGGTGTCCTGTTACTTTTATTATTATATAGGGGGAGAAGCCTGTGCTGTACTGTTGTTGTTATTATTATACAGGGGGAGCAGCCTGTGGTGATCTGTTATTATTATTATTATTATTATTATTATTTTTATTATACAGGAGGAGCAGCCTGTGGTGTCCTGTTATTATTATACAGGGGGAGCAGCCTGTGGTGTCCTGTTATTATTATTATACAGGGGGAGCAGCATTTGGTGTCCTATTATACAGGGGTAGCAGCCTGTGGTATCCTGTTATTATACAGGGAATCAGCCTGTGGTGTTCTGTTATAAGTTGTGGTGTCCTTACTATTATACAGTGGGAGCAGCCTGTGGTGTCCTTTTATTCTTATTAATTGTTATTATTATACAGGGGGAGCAGCCTGTGGTGTCCTGTTATTATTATTATTATTATACAGGGGGAGCAGCCTGTGGTGTCCTGTTATTATTATTATACAGGGGGAGCAGCCTTTGGGGTCCTGTTATTATTATTATTATACAGGTGGAGCAGCCTGTGGTGTCCTGTTACTTTTATTATTATACAGGGAGAGCAGCCTGTGATGTACTGTTATTATTATTATACAGGGGGAACAGCCTGTGATGTACTGTTATTATTATTATCATTATTATTATTTTTATTATACAGGGGGAGCAGTCTGTGATGTACTGTTGTTGTTATTATTATACAGGGGGAGCAGCCTGTGGTGTCCTGTTATTATTATACAGGAGGAGCAGCCTGTGGTGTCCTGTTATTATTATACAGGGGGAGCAGCCTGTGGTGTCCTGTTATTATTATTATACAGGGGAGCAGCCTGTGATGTCCTGTTATTATTATTATACGGGAGGAGCAGCCTGTGATGTACTATTATTATTATTATTATTATTATTATTATTATACAGGAGGAGCAGCCTGTGGTGTCCTGTTATTATTATACAGGGGGAGCAGCCTGTGGTGTCCTGTTATTATTATTATACAGGGGGAGCAGCCTGTGATGTACTATTATTATTATTATTATTATTATTATCATTATTATTATACAGGGGGAGCAGCCTGTGATTTATTATTATTATTATAGTGTTCCCTCTAGCTCCGGCGGCAGGCAGGGCGCCGGAGATAGAGAGGGCAATGTTGTGCGCGCGCCTTCGGCGAGCGCGCGTCCGAAAAGGGGCGTGGTTACGAAAAGGGGGCGTGTCTATAAGACGCGTCCCCCTTTTCGTCATACTTGGGGGCGTGCCCGGCGCTTACGGACATGCCGGGCAGCCCCCAAGCGCTGCAGAAAGGGAGAATAGACGCCGGGCGCATGCGCCCGGCGTCTATTCCCCGGCGGTGACCGGGTCACCACATGTTTGTCCACCCGCGGGACACTGCGTCCCGCGGGTGAGAACGGCTCCCGCAGGCTGTTAGGGCAGGGCGCTTTTTGCCCTCCTCCTGGAGGGCAGGGTGCTTTTTGCCCTCCAGAAGGAGGGCAGGGCGCCGCGCCCCGCTAAAACAGCCTAGCGGGAACACTATATTATTATTATTATTATCATTATTATTATTATTATTATACAGGGGGAGCAGCCTGTGATGTATTATTATTATTATTATTATTATTATTATTATCATTATTATTATACAGGGGGAGCAGCCTGTGATGTATTATTATTATTATTATTATTATCATTATTATTATACAGGGGGAGCAGCCTGTGATGTATTATTATTATTATTTTTATTATTATTATTATTATTATTATTATTATACAGGGGGAGCAGTCTGTGATGTACTGTTGTTATTATTATACAGGGGGAGCAGCCTGTGGTGTACTGTTATTATTATACAGGGGAGCAGCCTGTGATGTACTGTTATTATTATTATTATACAGGGGAAGCAGCCGGTGTCCTATTATTATTATACTGGAGTAGAAGCTTGTTAGGTCCTATTATTATTACTACTACCATAGATGGAGAGCATCCTGTGGTGACCTGTTATTATTGATATACAGGAGGAGCAGCCTCTAGTGTTCTATTATTATAGTGGGGGAGCAGCAACTGTCTCACCTCACCTCGCCCTATGCTACATACACATGCCCGGAATGGTCATGAGACATACATCTTACGGCATAGGTAATGTAACTGTGACTGCTAGCATGACAGAACATGCTGTGACTTATGGTCCCACTAGAACTGTAGAGTCGCAGATTGTCCTAGTCTAATGAAATCCAGTTTTGTTTATCCTTTCCCCCATTATCTTTGCTGTTTGCTGTCCTATCCCTGTTTTTTTAACCTCTTTTATCCTGCTCGCTTTCCAAGTTCCCCCATCTCATTCGCAGTTCTGTACAACTGATATACTCTCTGCAGAACTCTTTACTGTACTAATTTACAGTAATGCAAAAAAACATGAGAAATAAAACAAAACAATGACATTAAATAAAAACCACCCGGTCTGCTCATATGCTGCATACACACGGTCAGATTTTATTTTAGATATTAACAATTGTAAAAATCGTTCGTATCTTTGACATGTGGGGCATGCATCGATGAGCGTTGCGCGTTCCCGCATGTCAGATAACGATCGCTGAAATCTGATGTGTTTGCAGTCAAATTTTAACTATTTCATTCATTTTAATACTGTCAGAAATCGTTCATCGTTGATGAAGTCGTTGTAAAAATCATTCATCTGACAAATCTGACCGTGTGTATGCACCAATAGTCATAATTCTGGAGAAAATTCATGTCATACCAATGACCAGCATCGTAGGAGATTATGGTTCATCCACAGAACATTGTTGGACAATACAGAGTTATACAGCTCTTATTACAGCTATTAAATATAAAGGCAGAAATTGCAGGTAATATACCCTCCAAGGCAAGATAGAAACTCAGGTCTGTGCATTTGCAGTGACATGTAATCTGCTTTTGCTTGTTGGCATTAGAACGAGAGTCACAGTCACTCAGCGCATCTGCTGTTAGATTAACAATAGTAATGACTGTCCTGCGGCCATTCCGTGTCAAATCAACACACTTTTTGTTAAAATTTTACCTCACTAGCTCAGATTTTGTTAAAATTTGGTATATGGAGAGTATATATGTAGTCTAATGGTGGGTACACAGTGGGTGATATTACTGAGCGACTGCACGATTACGACTTCGTAATCGTGCAGTCGCTCAGTCATCGTGCACAAATCATGCACTTTTATGTCGGAAACGACCAGCGATGCGCACTCCCGCTGGTAGTTTCCGACATTGTCCATCGCCTGAACATGCAGCACAATCTGACGACCTCGTCAGGTTGCTGCATGTCAGGGAATGGGGGAGAGAGCCCGGCGCTGAACGATATCGTTAATGATATCGTTCAGCGGCTGTGCTCAATGTCATGAACGACATTGAGCACAGCCTGCCGGGGGCACACTACACGATATCGCTCAGGGAGCATATCGTCTAATGTGTACCCACCATTCGAAAAGAGTTTTCAATAGTCTGTCAAAAACGCACAACCGGCATATTTTCAAATCGCCATAGCAGCTCTCCTAATTAAGCTAGAGAGGTGGGAGTGGTGTCATGTTACTGTGTTTTTTATGCCCTTTCCTATGATATACAACACAATAGGCTTTGTGAGGAAAACCTTTTTCCAAATTCAAACTGAAATTTTTGATCACGATTATCTCAAAAAGTGCGTCGACAAAAAAAGTTAAAAAGATTTCTGGAAATAGTCTATACTAATGTTAAATGTTTGTCAATATTTAAAAGTGGTTGGATAATGGGCTCATAGGTAAAAAAAAGTAGTAATAGGTAATAATAGATTTGATGGCTTCATTAGTTTAATTATATATATCAAGTTGAATAGATTGAATAGAAATACTTGACATTGTATTAAGCTGGGTACACACTGACAGATACATTGGCTGATCAATTGATCGGCCAATGTATCTGCTGCCCGTCGGGCAGTGTGTACCCGCGATATGTCGGTGAACGTCGGCATTGGCTGTGCTGCAAATATGTCTGCAAACAGAACTGTGCATCGGCAGGTGTGTACGACTGCCCGTACACACACACAGCGGAAGCAGCGAGGAGGGGGGCTGGACACGCCCCCCCCACCTTTTGTTCAGTGTGTACGAACATCCATCATCTGCAGATATATTTGTAGATCACTCGATCTGCAGATATATCTGTATAGTGTGTACCCACCATTAGTCAGTCAAGAATGTTAGCTAAAGATAGTTTGACAATACCTCAGTGGTTTTTAAAGTGTCATCAGTACAAGCCAAGAGATATGGTGGTGATAAGAAACTCTTTCATCCCTGGAGGAGACTAGATACAATGGGTACTGTGTGTGGTGTGAGGAGCTTGGGCAGTTTGAAAACTGGTGCCATCTAAAGCTTTTCCCTCTCATAAACCCCGACCAGTCCTTCTGACATTAGTTTTTGTTAGGTCCCAAGTAGAGCTGGTGTTCCTTCCCTCATCTGCTTCCAGGGACCTCATGTCCCACACATCTTTTCAGGGCTCAGAACAGAGGAGGAAAGTGTGTTCGATTCCATACAAAACCTCACAGTGTTCCATGGTTGGGGCAAACCAGATTGGTCACACAGCCATCCAGGACCCAGACCAACACACAAACATTAGGCATGATGGACAGGATGCCCATAAGGAGAAGCCCAGGGTGAAAGCTCATCTGTTATGCTTCAGGGGCAAGTGGTTAGATTTAACTTAAGACACTTTGGTAAGGTATAGATACATAGGTTCATATAATAGATCTTTACTTCTATCAGTTTGGTGGATCCAAGGAAGTGTCTGGCTCTACAGGAGGCAATTCAGAAGTTGCTTTCAGCAAGAGTTGTCCTGGTGCCCATCGGACAGAGAGATATGAGATTTCATTCAAATCAAAGTAGACGCAGTGAATATGAACCAACGGATTTCATTAACTGTTTGCTGATTCCCTCAGGAAAATTATACATGAAATGAGAGAGATACTGGTGGGCACGGAATGGTATTTGATTTATTTCACTGTACAACAAAGAAATACTTTTAATTTGTGACTTTTCTAAAAATTGTCATAATGCACTAATATGAGGTCAAGAAAAAAACAGGGGGCACTGTTTTATAAAGAAAATAAAAAAGTCACAGATGTCATATTAATTTGAGTTTCTCATATTTATTTAAGGTACAACTTTAAAAACTGAAATGCTGACATATGAAGTATGAGGATAATGTACAGAGACCAGTGATATTACCTCCCTTCCTCTACAGAGGGCTAAAGCCACAGACCACGTCTTTAGTACTGTGATCAGAGTGTAGATGTATTGGGTACATTATTCCTGTATAATCACATGATATGGAGGGGAGGAGCCTGGTGTCATGTGATCAGAATATATCTCACACTACTCCTTGCATCCCCACCCGCCCACCCAATATTCCCTGCTTCAATAACAACCGACCAGCCTTCGTCGCTTTTTCTTTGAGGAGGAGGCAGGAGCCGAGGAGGGCTGTGAAAGAAGAAAGGGACGCGAGAAGTGCGCCAAGCCCCAGGCCTCCTAGCAGCCCTGCCCTGTGAAACTGTGGGAGTGGAGGAGCTGTCTGTCAGAAATGGATGAAAGCGCAATGAGATATAACAATTAAATAATAAATGGTAATTTATTCTTAATGAATGATGAATGATAAATTATATTAAAACTAGCAATGTGTCACAATAAATGAATGAATACACAAGATATAAAAATACATTTAACACTGTTGGCATCGATACAGCATGTACATGTATTAAATTCAATACAACACAAAATACTAAATATTCAATTTGATATTTATGCTATAGTGAATTATTAATGCACCTCTGTCTGTGGAACGAGGTAAAATAATAGTCTCGAATAATGCAGGTAAAACCAGTAAAAGTAATCCTGGTATAGGTATATTAACGGTGGCAGGGAAAGTTCAATTGGGAATAACCGCTAGTGTGAAGCCCTAAATAGAGGTCTGAGGACTGGTCCATGCCACGTCCTGTAAGCGGCGGTACCTGTTATTAGCCTCTGCTGTCGGCTATCGGGACTCCGTGTGCAGGAGAGCCAAGGGGACCAATGCACCCAGTGTCAGCTGGTGAGTGGCCGTGATGGAAAAGGCCGTGCTGACAAACTCCGACCTCCGTCAGATGATCGGCAATGAATGGTTCAGAGCCACCGTATGATTGCTCTATTAAATTCCGTATGGTGCTCGTATAAAGTCCATAAAATGGATATGAAACAGAAGTGGGTGCATTGGTCCCCTTGGTTATTCCCAATTGAACTTTCCCTGCCACCGCACTTTATACTCATTCCCCTACATTGGTAGGAGGTCAGAACATCTATTGTTCGGTGAGAGGCATTCCGGACACTGCCCTCTGTTTTCAAGTGAAGTTTTAACCGGGAGCCACAACTTTAAGGTTAGCCTGTATTGTGCACAATACCACCGTTAATATACCTATACCAGGATTACTTTTACTGGTTTTACCTGCATTATTCAAGACTATTATTTTACCTCGTTCCACAGACAGAGGTGCATTAATAATTCACTATAGCATAAATTGCTAGTTTTAATATAATTTATCATTCATCATTCATTAAGAATAAATTACCATTTATTATTTAATTGTTATATCTCATTGCGCTTTCATCCATTTCTGCATTTCTTGGGTTTCCCACCGGAGTGACTAGTCACCACTTTTAGAGAGCAGCAGGTAGATTAACAATACTTCACACTACTTCATTTAACCACAGCGCCTTTCATTGCCGATGGTTTTTTTTCAACTGTCTTTCACACCACCGAGCAACATGGTCTTGCTCAGTGGTGCAGTCTGGTTGCTGCCATGTAATTTGTAGCCGCTAATGGCGAGCACTGATTAGTATATTATACACATTAATAACGAGGCATATTGTTTGCCGGTGTCTGATGTGAAGCGCAAATACACGCTGATAATGATGGAGACGAAGCCTAACTCTTCCTGATTGGCTGATAGCATGATAGCCATTATATAGATTGTGAAACCGTGATTTAGGAAGTTTATTTGCATGTGTTGAGTTGTACCTGTTGTATTTAACAGGATAAATGTATAAAACAACGGGAACAGGTGAACGTGACCTATGCCTGAAGTATTGTGGGTGATGAAGTGTATGCACTGGCGCTACAGTTACCATGCTGCACAAAGTGATACTCTACCGTAGGTGTAATAAAGAAATATAGTGACCAAATATTGGAATCACTTCAGTGTACATAAATAGCAGCCTATGTAACACAAGTAGAAGCGGAGTTACACCTCTGCTCCACAATCAATATCCAACAGGAAAACTATACGAATGTATGCACCGGTGCTATAGTACATATAGTATAATTATAGCACCAGTGCATGCACGTATAATCGTACTGCTTGGTGTTAATTAGGAATGTAGTCATAATCCCGCCATTCAACGTGCCGGCGCCAGAATCCCAACACCAGTCAAAATCCTGGCACAGGCATCCCGATGGTAAGTAGTGGGGTTAGGCACTAGGGAGGGAGTTAGGTTTAGGGAGCAAGGAGGGAGGGTTAGATTTAGGGTTAAGATACTTACCGATAGGTGTTAGTATTTTAACCTGGTCAGGATGCCAGCATCGTTTTTCTGGCCACCGTCATCCCATACCTGACCTGTTAATTGTGGAGCAGAGATGTAGCACCTTTTCTACTTGTTACTTAGGCTGCAATTATGCGTACTTAAGTCATTCCAATATTTGGTTACTCCAAAACTACTCCCCTCTCTCCTCCCCTATTCCTCCAAGATCTTTGAGTGGATTGTCTATCTCATACTCATCTCATTCCTTTCCACTCACTCACTACTGTACTCTACCCTCTTCAATCTACTCCACTGAAAGTGCCCTCACCAGACACCAATGATCTTATCACTGCCAAATCCGAGGATCTTATCTGTCTGCTGCCTTCAACACTAACGAGCACCCTTTCCACTCCATCTGCCTCTGCTCTATCTTGGTTTGGCTCCAATCTTACCAGCCACTCCTTTTCTGTCTCTTCCTTTGACTGCACCTCCGCCTCACTTCCACTACGTGTAGAGGGTTCCTTCTTGGCTGCCTTATCTTCTCTATTTACACCTCCACTCTTGTTAATCTTATCAGCTCATTGAAGACCATCTATAAGATGATGACACTCAAATATCTCTCTCCTCCCCTGACCCTTCTCCCTCCATTCTCTCTTCCACTTTCATTTCCTCCAGGAAATCCACAGACTCTGCATCCAAATCGTTGCTTCGTCCCGTGCATTAACCATCGGGATGCATGAGCTGTGCAACTTAGACGCATGCGTAGACTTGCAACATTGGCCATCTACATGCAACACTGCGTCCACCTCTCAATCAGGCCCTTGGTGTCATCCTCGACTCCACTTTCTCCTTCACTCCCCACATTCAGGCCATCTTGCTGCTTCCACCTCCAGAACATCACCAGAATCAGACCCTTCTTATTCCCAAAGCCACCAACACTGTCCTTCATTTCCTGTTTACACTACTGTAACCTCCTCCCTGGCCTCTCTCCACTTCAATTTATTCTCATTCACAATGTTTCTTCCTTTGCAACATGCTCCATGGGCTCCCAGTCCCGCTTAGATGTCCTCTATCGATGGATTATGTAAACGCAATGTTTTGGGATGTGCAGATCTTGGCTGCATTGTCGCTCACAGTGCCCCCTAAGTTTTGGAAGTTGGACCGAGGGCAGTAAGCGTCCCAGAACATTGGGTCACCTGGATCCTATCTTCTGTCTGTGCCAAGGCCAGTCGCTGCATCTTCCGACGCAGCTTCACTGGCCTTGGCTGCAGGAAAATCCCCGCCAACCTGAGTTACCTGAGGGTTACACAGGTGCTGTGAGACTTGCGTAGACTTGCAACAATGGCCAACTGCATCAGACATCAACACTGCTTCCATTTATTAAGCAGGCCCAGAGTCCAGCTCAAAACCTTCAATCTCATATACAAAGCCTTAAACCACTCATCCCCTTACATCTCTAATCTCCCACCCCCACCCACCCTATCTGCTTCTTCTCTGAGCTTCAGTCTGGTCACCTCCTTACAAGCTCACTTCCAAGATTTTGCTCCATGTACCCCATCGCCTGGAAGTCAGGGCCTGATTCAGAGCCGGACACTCTGACAGAGCGCTTGCTCTGAATCAGGGCCGGCCTTCTGGTTTTTTAGAGCGGCCTCCTGGCCACTCGCATAGCTGTGGGTGACCACACACAGCTATAGCGAGCGGCCAGGAAGATGGTCGCGATGGTCAAGACCATCGTGACCATCGGGCTTGCGACAAAACCCTTGTGGTAGGGTCTCGTGGCCGCAAACCCCAGAGAGATTTTGGCTCTCACAGAGCCAAAATCTCTCCCACTGACATCACTCGTGATGTCAGTGGGGCCGCCCCAAACGGAGGCGTTCACATGGGAATGCCTCCGTTTGGGCAGCCACTCCCCCGGCCTGCCCACCAAAGGGGGCATGCTGTCACTCAACATCGACAGCACGCCCCCTTTGGTACGAGACCCGGAGCGACGGATTGCCCATCGCTATCCGGGTCTCGTGCATATACACGACGGAGCCAGCTCCGTTGTGCGCATGCGCACTGGGCCACCATCGACCCGCTTAGCGCTCGCGAGCGGGTCTGAATCAGGCCCTCACTCCTTTGCTCTGTCAAACTCTTCACCATTCTCCCCAATTTTAAATGTGCCTTTAAAACATACCTTTTTACTTCACCCTCCAACTGGTCACCCCTTGCCATTAGTATATTATCTCTTACAGGCAGGACTCGCCTTCCTCTTGCTCTTGGTGTGATGTTAATATTTATTACTTCCGTTAAGGTCTACCTCTGTGATGCTAAGTTTACCCTGTATGGCGCTATAGACAGTTTGTGGCACCTTATAATAAAAGTTAATTATAATATGTGGTGAGAGGGGTTGTCTCTCATCTGAATTGCCCACATTCCTGTGGGATCAGCTTCCTCCAAGGAAGTCTATAGTGAAGTCTGGGCCTGATTCAGACCCACTCGCGAGCGGCTGTCCGCTCGCAAGTGGGTCGATGGTCTGCACTGAGCATGCGCACGACGGAGGGAGCTCCGTCGTGCGCATGCGCCAGACACGACGAGCGAAGGACTTTCCTTCGCTCGTTGTGTCCGATCAAAGGGGGCGTGCTGTCAATGTTGATTGACAGCACGCCCCCTTTGGTGGGCGTGCCGGGGGCGTGCCTCCCTGACGGGGGCGTTCCCACGGGAACGCCTCCCGTCAGAAGCCGGCCCACTGACATCACTAGTGATGTCAGTGGGAGTGATTTTGGCTCTGATAGAGCCAAAATCACTCCGGAGCTTGCGGTTGAAAACCTCAACCGCAGGCTCCGGCTCGCAATTTCGATGGTCGCGATGGTCACGACCATCGCGGCCATCAAAATGCACGCTCGTATAGCCTGTGGGTGGTGACCCACAGCTATACGAGCGTCCAGGAGGACGCTCCATGAAAATGGAGCCCGGCCCTCATGCAGAGCGTGCGCTCTGCTCAGAGCGTACGGCTCTGAATGAGGGCCTCTGTCCAGTTTGCAGCAAGGGAGATTTGGAACTTTGGGTTTTCACAGTTACATAGACCCTGCTGCAGTTCATCACTGAGGAACAGGAAGAGTTTAAAACTCTCATACACTCACTGCTCTGGGCACTGACGCCAACTAGCGGCTAGTTTAGTAGGCCAAAGTTATGTAGTGCCAGGCTATGCTAGAAGAGCATGACAGACTGTGGCTGCAGGGCATTGCAGTGAGCATTTAGAATGCTGCACCATTGGAATGGAATTGTATTGCCGCCGGTTCAAATCCCGACAGCAGAGGTAAGTACAGCTGACCCTCCCCTATCCCCCCCCCAACCCTCCTTTAGGGGTGCCTAACCCTAACCTCCCCACCTAGTGCCTAAACCTTACCCCCCTCCACGCTCCCTAAACCTAACCCTCCTGGGGGAGTGCCTAACCCTAACCTTCCCCGGGGGGCCTAACCCTAAGTCGACCTGGGTTGCCCTAAACCTAAACCACCCCCCACGTGCCTAAGAGGACGGCCGCCCATACTTGCCTCATTTGGGCCCGCGTCGTTCTGCAATCCGGCGTTGGGATTATGCCAGGCGCCGGTATCTTGACGCCTGTCGGCATTCCGGCACCGGGATTGTGACCAGCAGCCGCAAAACTACATCCCGCGCCATTGTCCCAGTGATTACAGCTGTACTCCGGAGAGGTAAGTATAATTATGCGCACCCTGCACCCATCATAGATATGCTAATGTCTATTGTCAGTCTATACAAAAGCGGTGGAATATGCTTGTAAAGCCATATAATCTGCGGGCATTCATGGTAATTACAAATGCGCAATGATGATGACAGGGCTTGAGCTACTGAAACGTCTATGATTGGCTGTTTGTGAACTCGGCTGACAGCGATTCATTCGCCGCGTGGGCATAGAATATGCCTTTGAGAGCGTATTTAAGCAATTCAAGTTTGGGGAGTTTCTTAGTGTAAACAAAGTGGGGATGTGTTTTTGTTGTATTAAAGTGGTTATAAGAATTTAAATGATGTCGTATGGCAAATGCAATTTTTACCCATAAGCAAAGTGGTTTAAACTACGTGTGACTGTAATTGAAATGTTTTTAGTTAATTGCACAAAGTCCAATACCTATGCTTCTGCCTCTTCCATATTGCCCATCTTCGTGTAGCCACCATCTGTCACACCTGTTTCTGTCTCCCATTTTCTTGCTAAGTTCTCTACCTAGCTCCCCACCATCTTTCTTCTGTTCTCCCCTCCCTCATTCTAGGTGACTTTAATAGTTCAATTGATGATCCCACCAAACCTGCTACCTCCAAACTTCTTATCCTCCTTTCCTCATTTGGCCTCTCTCAATGGACTTTTACCCCTTCCTGTCACAACAGCCAATCCCTCTACTTATTTTTCATTCACCTTTGTGTTATCTACAACTTCCCCTTCCTCACTATGACCACCACCTCTTGTTCTTCAGCATTTCCCTTCCCTAGCACTGTACCGTACACCTCCTCTAAGGCTAATCTCATTAGCAGCGACCTTGTTCACGATAGTTTCACCTTATCCTTTGTCTCCTATCCACAATCTCCACTCTGTCAGACCACACTGTCCTCCCTCTACGGCCAAACCCTTTCCTCTGTCTTTGACTCTACAGCAGCGGCTTTTACTATTAAAACGCTTTATGGGCCCGATTCATTAAGGATCGCAACTGAAACGGCGTACGCAGATCGGCCGATGGTACATATTGTGCATGCTTCGCAGTGCGTGTGGGTTAGTATTGCGATCACTCACGCAGACACAAAGCCATAGCAGACAGAGGGATGTGCACTCCAGCCCTAAACCCCCTCTCATCACAATTTTTCCCCCCACTTTTCCTAACAAAATCAATTAGATCAGCCAAAACATCTCCACCTTGCAGACTCCTAGCCTGCCAATTCTTCTGTCTTTATTCCACCCTGCCAGGTGTTGAAATCCATTCTCCTCCCCTCCTCCCTTCACCTATCCCCTCAACTTTCACACCTCCACTGCTGCCTCTTCCTGACTCATTCTCCCACATGCCTACCTACACAATGTATCCCACTTCTCAGGTACCTCCACCTCTTTCTTCTGATATGCTGTTGTCACCACATTCTTAATAAACCAAACTGACTTATTCCCTCTCCAACTACCTCCTCATCTCACTTTACCCCTAGAACAACAGACTCCCCTCATTCCTCTCAAATCTGATCTTGGACCTCGCCATTCTACCAAAACCACCCTAACCAATGACAGTATTGACTACCTATCTGCTAAACCCAAGGATCAATTTTCTCTACTGAACCTTCTTGACCTAATAGCGGCTCTTCGCACAGTTGTCTACACCCTCCTCCATGAAGTTCTCCACTCCGTTGGCTTCAGTGAAACAGCTTTTTTCCTACCCGTTCAAGTGCTATTCCTCTGTCTACACACCTCACACTACATCGCCCCTTTTCCTCTTATTATTAATGTCCCTCAAGACTCTGTCCTTGGATCCCTTTTTTCTCTCTACACCTCTTCCTTTCTCTCTACACCTCTTCCTTTCTCTCTACACCTCTTCCTTTCTCTCTATACCTCTTCCTTCGGTGGGAATCAGCTCCTTCACATGCAATTTCTGAATGACTATATAAAGAGGCCAATGCCCCATTCTGGCACCAGGAATGTCTGTCTTAAGTGGTTATCTTCCCATTCCGGCACCCGGAACAGCAATCTAAGGTGGTCTGCGCACTGGCATTCACAAGAACTCCCCTACCCTCCTAATATTACAGTGGGTAATGGGTAATTCATTAATATTATAGGTAATACTGTATTCAAAACATCTGTTGCCCCCACATGCAGCAAGTGTTTAATCAGTTTTAGCATCAGCAGCCATCTCCCTGCTCCGCCTCCCTACCTCTGCCAGGGGGCGGCAGCAGGGTGCGGGGAGCTGGCTGTGCTCTCTCCCTTCCCGGTCACTGACATCCCTGGGCGTGGAGGCGCATTACACACAGCTCCCAAGCGGTAGAGGTGGCTTCGGGGTCCGGCTCTGACCCCTCCCCCTCCATGTATCTCTCTGTATCTATGTCTCCTTCCATCACCCCCCTGCCAGCCGCTGCCTGCTCACCCGGAAACACACTCACACCTCACTTCAGCTCTGTGTGCTCCACAACACTTCCGCCCTTCTGTGTTCCACATGATTTCCGGTATATGAGTTCTGTCTGATTCTCCGCCCTCCCAGGCTACAGCAGCAGCCTCCCGGTGTCCTGTGTGCAGGTAATGGCGTCCTATTATACAGGGGAAGCGGCCTGTGGTGTCCTATTATACAGGGGAAGTGGCCTGTGGTGTCCTATTATACAGGGGAAGCGGTCTGTGGTATCCTATTATAAAGAGGGAGCGGCCTGTGCTGTCCTGTTGTTGTTGTTATTATTATTATTATTATACAGGGGCAGCAGCCTGTGGTGTCCTGTTAATATTATAAAGGGGGAGCAGCCTGTGGCGTCCTATTATACAGGTGAAGCGGCCTGTGGTGTATTATTATACAGGTGGAGGGGCCTGTGGTATCCTATTATACAGGTGGAGGGGCCTGTGGTGTCCTATTATACAGGGTTAGCAGCCTGTGGTGTCCTATTATACAGGGGGAGCAGCCTGTGGTGTCTTTATTATAAAAAGAGCGGCCTGTGGTTGTCCTGTTAATATTATAAAGGGGGACAAGCCTGTGGCGTCTTATTATACAGGGGGAGTGGCCTGTGGTGTCCTATTATACAGGGGGAGCGGCCTGTTGTGTCCCCATTATACAGGGGGAACGGCCTGTGGGGTCCTATTATACAGTGGGAACAGCCTGGGGTGTCCTATTATACAGGAGGAGCAGCCTGTGGTGTCCTATTATACAGGGGGAGCAGTCTGTGGTATCCTGGTATTATTATATATGGGGAGCAGCCTGTGGGTCCTGTTATTATTATACAGAAAGAGCAGCCTGTGGTGTCCTGTTATTATTATACAGGGGGAGCAGCCTAGGGAGTCCTGTTATACAGGGGAGCAGCCTGGGGTGTCCTATTACACAGTGGGATCAGCCTGGGGTGTCCTATTATACAATGGGAGCAGCCTGGGGTGTCCTTTTATATAAGGGGAGCAGCCTGTGGTGTCATGTTATTATTATTCTACAGGAAGAGAAGCCTGTGGTATCCTGTTATTATTATACAGGGTGAGCAGTTAGTGGTGTCCTGTTATTATAATACAGAGGGCCCGATTCAGACCCGTTCGTTAGGCTGCGTTCGTTCATAGCCGGGCGATTGTAGCAAACTGCACATGCGTATAAGCCGTAGTGTGCGTGCACGAACCAGTCACTGTGATCAAGAAACGATGGCTCTCTGCATACTTCCAGAGAGCTAGTTTGAGTGACAGAACGGGGCATCTGTGGGTGGTGACTGGGGCAAGTCTGTGTAAATGGGGTGTGCTTGCACTAGCACAGGCATGGCTGGGCATTTTTACACCAACTTAAGGGTGTGAATAATTAACACGTAGCATCAGCATACGCGTCATACGAGTGAAATAAAGGCAGCGGTGATCGCAGTGCTTTCGGTAGCCTATAATCTACCTCAAGCACTGTGTGTGGTTTGATGTCGCCCGATGGTACCAATGTTTTCATACACTTCCTGGAGATGACGTCTGAAAGTGGGCGTCTTTACTCATGACTGGTGGAGTCTAACTTTACCTGGCGATCTCACGTTCAGACATAGGGAGTCACAGTGATCTCACGTATATCTATAGAAAAATATGGGGACATGACTGGGGAGGTGAGGGGATCTGGGAGAGTCACAGTATCATCACTTATATCTATAGTAATAATACAGGGACATGACTGGGGAGGTGAGGGGATCTGGGAGTGTCACAGTGACATCACTTATATCTATAGTAATAATACAGGGACATGACTGGGGAGGTGAGGGGATCTGGGAGTGTCACAGTGACATCACTTATATCTATATAGTAATAATACAGGGACATGACTGGGGAGGTGAGGGGATCTGGAAGTGTCACAGTGACATCACTTATACCTATAGTAATAATACAGGGACATGACTGGAGAGGTGAGGGGATCTGGGAGTGTCACAGTGACATCACTTATATCTATAGTAATAATACAGGGACATGACTGGGGAGGTGAGGGGATCTGGGAGTGTCACAGTGACATCACTTATATCTATAGTAATAATACAGGGACATGACTGGGGAGGTGAGGGGATCTGGGAGTGTCACAGTGACATCACTTATATCTATAGTAATAATACAGGGACATGACTGGGGAGGTGAGGGGATCTGGAAGTGTCACAGTGACATCACTTATACCTATAGTAATAATACAGGGACATGACTGGAGAGGTGAGGGGATCTGGGAGTGTCACAGTGACATCACTTCTGTCCTCTGTGGAATCCTTTATAGATACAATAGTATTACAGTCTTACAGCCAACGTCTCCTGCAGCTCCTGTCACCCTCAGTGGGCGGCTGTTCTCAGTCCTGTTTTCTTCCAGCTCCCATCACATCATCATCTTATTGTTTGTACTACTACGTCCAAAGCAGGTGATTCTTCTGTGGGTGCCGACCATAGACAGAGGACGCTAAATGTTGGGCCCACTGTGGATTGCAGGAGTTGTGCTATAAACACTCCACTTTCCTGTATATAGGAAATGGTTACATATAAGATGGGGAATGTCCTTACATATTACACTGTATAGGTACGTTAACACGGGATGTAGTCAGCTGCTTCAGCCGCTGGTCTAAATGCAGACTCCTGTCTTAATCCTGATTCCGGAAAGCAGGCGGCGGATGCCCGAACAAGGTAATTACGGGGCGCCCGTCCTCTTAGCCGCGGGGAGGAAGGTTAGGGTTAGGGCACTTAGCGGGTTTTGCATTAGGTTTTGGGTGGGAGGGTTAGGGTTAGGGCACTTAGCGGGGTTAGCATTAGCTTTTGGGGGGGAGAGGGTTAGGGCACTTAGCGGGGTTAGCATTAGCTTTTGGGGGGGGAGGTTAGGGTTAGGCACCCCTAGGGGGGAGGGTTACTGTGAGGCACCACAAGGGGTGGTTAGGTTTAGGCACTAAGGGGGAGGGTTAGGTTTAGGCATGAAGGAGGGGGACCTAGGTTCAGGAATTCACGGGGAGGGTTAGGGTACGGGGTGGGGAGGGTTAGGCTACCAGAAGGGAGGGTTAGGGGGTAGGGTAAGTATACTTACCAGTCCCCCGTCAGGATACCATCCATCGGGTTGCCACTGTCGGTATTCTTACAGGAGGCATCCCGACAGCCGACATGTCATACCGATTCCCATTAACACATCCGGAATCACAAAGCATTTAAGTCACGAAATAAATGTTTTGGTGCTGGCCAGTTATACACTTGCTCCTGAGAGCTTTGGGATCACTTGAATTTTATTATGATGTGTGAGATTCTATATCTATTGATATGTGATTTTATATGTATTTTGTTAATCTGAGAATTAAATTAAAGTCTAATTGTCTACTAAATTAATAGATTGCGCTCTTTTTAAAGATATTTCATTAAATTATTTCGTTCTAGAGTATTTGAGAGGTACTCAGTAGGAGCTGTGTCATTCTCTAAGAGATTAATTATTTAATTATTTGATTGCGCCTGAATACACAGCTATATTTAGGTAGAGTTTAATTCACCTTCTCATTGATGTCTTCCCCCAATACACAGGATTACATACTAGTGAAGAAGACATCCGGTGAGTGTGAGACACCCAGCAGCCGTCCCCATGTAGCAGGACCCAGAGCCCCATCCCGGTGCCTCCACCTCACTCACTGATACATGAGAGACACAATGACCAGAAGATCCTGGAACTCACCAACAAGATCATTCAGCTGCTGACTGGAGAGGTGACTGCTGGGAATGGGAAATTATACAGTAACACCAGGGGATGTGTCTGGGTGATGATTGGAGAGGTGACTGCTGGGAATGGGATAGTATACAGTAACACCAGGGGATGTGTCTGGGTGATGACTGGAGAGGTGACTGCTTGGAATGGGACATTATACAGTAACACCAGGGGATGTGTCTGGGTGATGACTGGAGAGGTGACTGCTGGGAATGGGACATTATACAGTAACACCAGGGGATGTGTCTGGGTGATGACTGGAGAGGTGACTGCTTGGAATGGGACATTATACAGTAACACCAGGGGATGTGTCTGGGTGATGACTGGAGAGGTGAATGCTGGGAATGGGACATTATACAGTAACACCAGGGGATGTGTCTTGGTGATGATTGTATCATTGTGTGTGTCGGGTTCCTATAAGGTGTCAGGATGGCACTGTCTCCATGTAGGAGGGGGAGAGGAACACAGGGGTCTGTACAAGGACGTGATGATGGAGAATCACCAGCCCCAAACATCACTGGGTGAGGAGACTGTCATTTATTGTACAGGGGAGAACAGGTATGGGGTCCCCCTATATACACACATCACCTGATAATTATTATTATTGTCATTTATTTATATGGCGCCACAAGTGTTCCGCAGCGCCTTACCAAGTACATTAACAAATAGTTTGACCAGTGACTTACATAATCACATATATATAGTATGCTTAGTCATTGTGTGTCTCCTACAGATGGACCCAGTAACAAACATACCCCAGAGAGATGTCCCCGTCCTCTGTATTCACAGGGGTTTATAGAGGAGAATCACAGGTTCCCACAGGAGCATCAGGTAGATGGGATTTAGGGTCTCACCAATATACCAAGTGACTTTCCACTGTATGATCTGTAGAGCAGCTGTGTGTGTCTTATACACTGATATTAATCTGTTTAGTATCAACAAATGACATCAGACATTATTAAACAGTTACTTTATTATTTTGTGGGTTATTTAGGGTGAAGATCTGACAGATAATAAATCAGAAGATACAGAGGAAGAAGAAGAGACGTATGTGACTGATATTAAGGCAGAAGATATAGAGGGAGAAGAAGAGATGTACGTGACTGATATGAAGGCAGAAGATACAGAGGAAGAAGAAAAAACATATATGACTGACATTAAGGTAGAAGATATAAAGAGAGAAGAGGAGACGTATGTGACTGATATGAAGGCAGAAGATATAGAGGGAGAAGAAGAGACGTATGTGACTGATATAAAGGCTGAAGATATAGAGGGAGAAGAAGAGACGTATGTGACTGATATGAAGGCAGAAGATATAGAGGGAGAAGAAGAGACGTATGTGACTGATATGAAGGCAGAAGATATAGAGGGAGAAGAAGAGACGTATGTGACTGATATGAAGGCAGAAGATATAGAGGGAGAAGAAGAGACGTATGTGACTGATATGAAGGCAGAAGATACAGAGGGAGAAGAGACGTATGTGACTGATATGAAGGCAGAAGATATAAAGGGAGAAAATGAGACGTATGTGAGGGGTGATCAGCAGTGTAAGGAGGAGGAAATCCCTACATATATCAACACAGGTGAGTTAAAACACTTATTACAGAACATTCACTTATTTTTGCTCAGTCTCTGCAACAATCTTTTATCCTATATCCTCCTCTGTGAGTACAGACTAATGAGGGAAATGTATGTGCCCAGTAGGAAAGTGAGGATCTATAAGCCCCTATTACACTCCTGCTCTCCCCCTCACATCACTATATGTTACCAGCCCAGAGATCTGACCAGTCTCCTCCCCACACTCTCTGGTGTATCTCATACATCAGGTGCCATCAGCCCCTATTATACTCCTGCTCTCCTCCTCACATCATGTCTCTGTGTGTTACCAGCCCAGAGATCTGACCAGTCTCCTCTCCACACTCTGGTGTATCTCATACATCAGGAGCCATCAGCCCCTTTTACACTCCTGCTCTCCCCCTCACATCATGTCACTGTGTGTTACCAGCCCAGAGATCTGACCAGTCTCCTCACACTCTCTGGTGTATCTCATCCATCACTGATCAATGGTGTGAGACCCTATGTGACATTACTCATGATCATTTCTGTGCACTACCACATGTGATATTAGGACCTCATTCAGAGTCTCTCGCTAGCGCTGTGCTCTCGCAAGCGGCCCGATGGTTTGCGTACACGCATGCGCATGCCTCGTTCTGTGCATGCGCGAACTACTCTGTGCGATCGCAGGCTGCTGGCTCGCCCAGCAAAGACAGCCCAGTGAAATAAGTGACAGGAGAGGCCGTTTGTGGGTGGTAACGGGCAGGACACTAATAACGGGGGAGTGGACTTGCAAACGCAGGCGTGCCTAGGTGTTTCAACGCCGTTTTTAAGGCGTGCATAATTAACAGGCAGCGTCACAGTACACGTCACATGCCTGATTTTTACACTGAAGTCCTTGCAGTGCTTGCGGTAGGGTAAGGCAACCACAAGCGCTGCGATCACTACCGATGGTGCTCGATGTACCAATGTTTTAATACACTTCCTGGAGATGACGTGTGCTGGTGGGCGGCTCTCCATGTGCGATAGGGCGTACGCTGGCCACTCGCTAAGACATGGTGGGCGTGCTTATGCCTTGGCGAGCGATCGCTTCCTGTGGCGTCACTTTGAATAATTTGCATACGCTTGATGCAAGCGAGCGGCCGCTTGCGAGAGACTCTGAATGAGGTCATTATTCTTTATATTTCTTGTCTTGTGATACGTGAATCTTTATTTCTCAATATAGTTTAACACTGTAGTACCAAAATAAATTAGCAGGTTGTTTCCCTCTCCGTAAGATATATACTGAAACTTTCTCCTGTATAAGTAGCTGGTCTCCGACATATTGAACTCACTAATCGTATAGATGCTTCCACCTCAATTAAAAAAAAAAATAAGGAATTTTTTCCCATATATTTCTTTTCCTCCTTGTAGATGGACACAAAGGCAGGAATACCTTGGATGGATGTCTAACTAGGTTTCCAGATGTCACACAAAATTCTGGAGGAAAAATCTCCATTACCCCAAAAATACCCCCAGTACATCACAGTGCAGATATATCAGCTGATCCCTTGAACCATGAGGAGTGTCCCATTAATTCAGATGTTGGTACACATAGTACAGCTCATACAGATGATGCAGTCTTTCCATGTTCTGAAATTGATAAATGCCTTAATAATCAGTCAGTCTTTATTAGACAGAAGAATCTCACATATAAGAAACAATGTACTTGCTCTCAGTGTGGGAAATGTTTTACACAAAAATCATCTCTTGTTACACACATAAGAAGTCATACAGGTGAGAAACCATATGCATGTCCTGAGTGTGGGAAATGTTTTACACGGAAGTCAAATCTTGATTTACATCTCACAAATCACACAGATAAGAAAGCATTTCCATGCTCAGAGTGTGGGAAATGCTTTAATCTTAAACCATATCTTGTAAGACATCAGAGAACTCACACAGGTGAGAGACCATTTCCATGCCCTGAGTGTGGGAAATGGTTTACACAGATATCAGTTCTTGTTGCACATCAGAGAACACACACAGGTGAGAAACCATTTCCATGCTCTGAGTGTGGGAAATGTTTTAATCGTACATCAGATCTTATTAAACATCAGAGACTTCACACAGGTGAGAAACCTTTTCTATGTACTGAGTGTGGGAAATGTTTTACGCAGAAATCGCATCTTGTTTCACATCAGAAAATTCACACAGGTGAAAAACCATTTCTCTGTACTGATTGTGGGAAATGCTTTGCACACAAATCAGATCTTGTTTCACATCAGAAAATTCACACTAGATGAAACTATCAATGAGCTGACAGTTATGCAACAGGGTGGCAACAATCTACATATTGTAAAAGTCATTGATATTAATATTTACAATTCAGTTACAGAGTTTATTCTTAAAGGTATATTAACATCACCTATCAGTTACGTAGGGCAATTCAAAACTCGAGTTGTTGCCATCCACAGACGTAGGTGAAATGTGATTCATTGACATAAGCCTGGAACAGAACCACATCTATGGGTCTTATTGCAGTCTACATATTCTGTTAGATGTCTGTACCTGCTCTGTCTCTTCCAAAGCCAAGGAGTTGATTTCTTTTGACTGTGATCTTGTTTCCATCAACTAAAACAGATTTAATAAGTTGTGACAGGCATACAACCAGCTCCAATCAAGGATGCCTGTCATTCTCTCCAGCTGAGAGATATGGTGGTTATAAGAAACCTTCATCACTGGGGGGGACTGGACACAATGGGTACTGTGTGTGGTGTGAGGAGCTTGGGCACTTTGAAAACCGTCGCCATCAGAAGCTCCTCTCTCTTATACCCTAATCAGTCCTTCCGACATCAGTTTTTGTTAGTGCCAAGCAGAGCTAGTGTTCTGAACTGCACTTCTTCAGCCTCTTTTCATTTTGGCAGTTTTTATGTTTTTGTTCTTACCTTTTTGGCTGCCAAGGTTGAAGATGGGTGAGTTTTTTTCCTTCCCTCTTCTGCTTTGTTCTTTATCACATTCCTTTCAGGGCCCAGAACAGAGGAGGAAAGTATGTTGGATTTAAGACAAAATCTCAGTGTTCCATGGTTGGGACAAACCAGATTGGTCAGACAGCCATCCAGGCCCCACAAACATTAGGCATGATTGACAGGACGCCCATAAGGAGAAGCCCTTAGTGGAAGCTCATCTGTTATGCTCCAGGGACAAGTGGTTAGATTTAACTCAAGACACTTGGGTAAGAGTTATAGATACATGGGTTCATATGATAGATCTTCACTTCTACCAGTTCGGTGCATCCAAGGAAGTGTCTGGCTCTACAATAGGCAATTCAGAAGTTTCTTTCAGCAGGAGTTGTCCCGGTGCCCGCCAGACAGAGAGGTATAAGATTTAATTTAAATCTTTTGTTGTTCAGATGCCAAACAGGTCTTTTGGGTTACTGCACTCAGCCTCTTTACCAAAATCTTAGCAGTAATGACGGCATTTCTAAGGTCCAGAGGGGTGAGATGCTCTTTTGATAAAAGTGGTTTTGGTTTCTCCAGAGATTGTTAGAGCAATGCAGAGTAACAGATTTGGTTTCCCATGGTTGGCATATATCTAGTTCGATCTCAAAAGAGGCTTTTCCTGGGCAGGCTGTTCGATACCAGACTCAGAAGGGGTTTTCTTAGATTCTTAAAATAGCTCTTAAAAATAGAAGCGTCTCTGTACTTTTATGCTTGAAGGCATTGGGCAAGATGGTCACCACTTATGAGGCAGTCTAATTTGCCTAATTTGACTCTTGGAAGTTCCAGAAATAGATTTAAGTGGTACAGATCCCATCCTCATCTGTCATCTGTAGTATGCCATTCTCTTCACTGGTGGTTGTTGATGGGCAACCTAAATAGTGGTCATCCTTTTGTGATGTCAGATTAAATCCTTTTAACAAGGCACTTCAGTCTCTGAGGTTGAAGAGTAGAGCTCATACAGTCCAGGTTTCAGGGCAGTTGGATGTTGAAGGATTCTTCACTCCATATCATGTACAATATGTTCTGGACCTTTTGGCCTGTCTTCAATGCCCGAAGTTCCCTTTACATAGACCTGTTTCTAGCTCAGGTCTATGTTAAGGGTCGGCCAATCTACGTTCATACAGACAGTGCTATCTCAGGAGCATATTTGAATAATCAAGGGGCATCAAAAGTGCTCAGACCATGGAGACAACAAGGATATTCCTTTGGGTAGAGAAGAATGTGCAAGCTCTCACCGCAGTGTATTTTTCTGGGATTAGGAATTGAAATGCCAACTATCTCAGCAGACAAAACCTAAATGTCCCACCTCTCCCTGTCTTTCACTATTATTTTTCTATTATATTAGCTATGTATAATGTTGTTAAATGGTGACCTTAACACGATGTTGTTTGTAATTTCCTGCACATCTTTTCTGTATATGCACTGACCTTGTTTTGTTCTTGTGTATATTTCCATGTTAATACCACAAAATCTTCAATAAATAGAAATTACAATAAACTAAAATGTAGTTTATTACTAGCGTCCAGCACAACACAGCCGATGAGATCCACGCCGTTTGGGAACCCGGGTCACTACAATACCATCTTCCTGATTCAGGCTACTGCCCAGATAATACAATGACACAATTTGTCCCTTGGACTTGTCCCCCCTTTTCCTCTTTCAATCTACCTCAACCTATTACCTCCTTCTCTTTCAATCCCCTACCCTACTTTTACTTCCCTGTTACACGCCACTGAACTCCTTACCCCCTACCATGTCTTAACACTTGTTATCCCACTATCCACATCCCATTCCCCCATCACATGTCTTATAACTAGCCACAATATTCTGAAATCCCTGTAGACTTAACTCTCTTCTTGGTTCTCACTCTCTAACACTTACTATCCCAGGATGTCTCTAGTCACCACTTGTTGGCTAACTGATGCTTTTACTGTGCATGTTTCAATCATACTTGTTTTAATTTTTGTTATATCCAACACAACGAAATAAAACAATTTACAATTACAGACCCATGAACAGCCCCAAGGCAGCAGTTACTGCTTATTTCTTTTCACACCCTCATGAATGAGCGAGCAGATATAAGCGTCACCTGCTGCCTTGGGGCTGCTCGTGGGTCTGTAACTGAATAGCTCTGTGTGCTCAACCTGCTCCACTGTGCTCAGTGTGTGTTAAAATAAGTGAAAAAGCTCAAATTGTTTTAGCGATAGTTCCTTGTCCATACAAGACCGCCTGCCATCTATCAGGTACCTTTGTTGGAGAACATATGGATGCAAAGGCTCTGTCTCTTGTGTGGTGGTGCCCCAAAATATCTTCTGTTTGGGCAGAAGTGCAGCACCTAATGGAGACTGTAACCTGAGTTCAGTACAACCTCTCCTATTCCCTATTAATGTGCTATATCCCAAATATTCCTAATTATACCCTAGCATGTAACACACACACATTAAGTGTCCCCTTATATGCCAGAGCTCCTTGTGCCCTTATATGTTGCCAGCCCAGTCTCAAAGCTTTCCTTCAGCTGTCTGATGGGGAACTAGGCTCAGCAATACTTGTCTCCCATGCCAGCACCCGTGGCTGAAACAGAGGAGGCAGGCCATGGGGCAGACTGGAGAAATAGCAGCAGAGAGGGCCTGACACAATGCTGTACTGCCATTGTGTCAGGATTTCCCGGTAACTGTCTGGAATTAGCCTAGGAATCTAGTTGTTGGGGTGCACTACAGAAGGCCACGCGTTTCACATTAATTATTGGTCTCTGTTGTGCTCCTTGTTGCCCTACAATTGATAAATTAGGGATGAACAGGGAGTAGTCATTTCCCAGTAGTGTCTCATAGAAGGTAACACATAGACCTCTTGTGTCCATCCTAAAGCACTGGAAATAGGGATCTTGTACATAGATGGCGACATCCCCACCATATCCCTGAGAGTGCCAGGTGCAGGGAATCACATTTATAAGAGGTAAAATGTGGAACATTTCCTACTTTTATCCCAATGCCATTGTATTAAGGGCTACGTAATATGAATACTAGAAAGCCACCATTGCAGTAATTCAGTACCACGCACTGGACCTCATTCAGAGTCGGTCGTTGCGGCCACACGGTCGTACACAGTCGATGTTCGCTAAACTGCATGCGTAAAATTCGCAATGTGCGTGCGCAAACTAGCTGTTACGATCAGAAATTTCTCTCCTTGAACACAGCCAGGTCGTTAGAGTGACAGAATGAACCGTTTGTGGGTGGTAACAGGGGAAGGTGCTTGAAAACAGGGGAGTGGAGATCCGAACACAGGCGTGCCTGACTATGCGAACGGCGTTTAATGGGAGTGCACAATTAACAAAGTAGTGTCATGGCACAGGTGACATGGTGGTTATTGCACTGAGTAGACTAGATCGTAGTGCTTAAAAGAGGGTATGGTCAGCCTTAAGCTCTACGACCATCTCCGATGGGTCCCGATTAATCCTTATATCCCAGGAGATGACGTGTGTTGTGATCGAGAAGGGGGCGTGATTTAGTCTTACGACCGCTTCTTACCCTCGGTCGTTCAGCTAACGATCTCATCTTAGCAACGCAACTTGCGATCGCTTCATTTGCATATCCGGCCCCTTTCCCCTACGACCGTAACGACCGACTGAATGAGGTCCACAGGTTGTACAAGAGACCAGAAGCCACCAAAGTGCTAGTGACCAGGAAGCATTGTTCTAATGTAAGCCTTAAGTTTAGGAAATATTTACTCTCAGCTGTTCTACAATACAATGAGATGAGGCTGTGGGGGGAGGGACATATGTAACAAAAACCATACAAATATTGTTCCAATGAGAATTAAAACTTTATTTAGTTTGCTGGGTTTCAATAAAATAATAGTACTATATAACAAATAGTTTTGTGTTTTATATCTTAAACTATAAGATATATCCTTAGATTCCAATATATGTGTTTAAATGGTTATAGTTAGGTCCAGGGATCCCCAATTATATTCTGCAGATATCCTGAATAGAAGTACAGTAAGCTCAGAAAAACTGTCTCCTTAGAATTCTCCAGGAGTCCGATGATTAGCCCTCGGCAAATTGTAAAACCTGTGTCAACCATTTGTCATTAGACGCAGTGAGTATAATCCAACGCATTTCATTAGCTGACGATTTCCTCAGGGGAATTCTGCATGAAATATGAGAGATACTGGTGGGTGCTGAATGGTATTTGACTAATTACACTGTACAACAAAAATACTTTTAAATGTGTTTCCTTTCTAAGAATTGTCATACTTTACTAATTTGAGGTCATGAAAAACAAATATGACTTTAGAATGTTTTTATTAGCTCTAGGTTTTGAGCTACACCAGAGACTCCCAAACTTGGTCCTCAAGGCACCATAATGGTCCAGGTTTTAAGGATGTCCATGGTTAAGCACAGATGGTTAAATCAAAAAGACTGAGGTACTATTTAAGTCACCTGCGCCCAGGCATGGTTATCCTTAAATAGTTGTTTCAATTCAATCAATCGCAAATGAGAACACAATACGAAACAACATATAGCAACCGAAATAGGCCACTCAAATAATGGCTTATTCACGAGAGCGCTCTTTTCTTGTAACGTGTGGTCCTTTTCTGGGGCATCTATTGTCACTGTCCAACAGTAGTCAGCAAGCGTAGAAGTGATCCACCTACCCTGATATCTTCCTTCCATCGCTGACATGTCCTAGTGGAATCGCTCACCGTACTCGTAACTCGCTGCACCGCTGCTGTCAGGGAACATGTCCAGATGAGAGTCTATAAAGTGGATTTTGTGCGACATGTTGCTGCCTAAATTTTCTCAGCAACCTGGAGGACTCCATCAAAATTTTTATCCATAGGAAGTTGATGAATTTGTGGACCAACAAAGATCCCTTCCTTACTTTTAGCCTCACTAAAGAAGTGGGAATTTCCAATCAGGTACTTGAAACCTTCTCCATCTTTGTTCACCCCCTTTACAAAGTTCTTCAGAAATCCAATTTTGATGTGTAATGGGGGCAGAAGAATTTTGCTTAGATCACCCAGAGGACACTGATGGACATTTATTTCGCAGACAGTAAACAAAACGTGGCCTATAATGTCTCAGCATTCCTGTATTCAGGTTTGCCAACCTATATATTCTCTAGATGTCAAAACTCCTTAGTATGCAACAATATACCCCTACATCATCATAAATGGGCTATATATCAGAACTGAGTCGTATTCGTTCTTTGCATTCTGAAATCAATTAGAACTATTTCCCATAGGAAACATGGTCACTGTTGCGCAGTGTTATGTATGTAGATATAGATGACTTGTGCATTCCCCATAACTTTTCCCCATCTCTGAGATTCCATCACCCACTTCTCCGTAGTACTCAGGTTCCATGATGCATCTCAGCTGTGCAGGATCTTCTCGTTGCAGGTGATCATCTCTGTTTGTGCCCAGGGCTTCCCCAACTGGTATCTTAGGTTCCAAAGTCCTTCTGCTCTGAATTACTTGGAGTATTTACTTCTGTAACAGGTATCTGTGATCTGCAAGTATAATATTTTGATCATGGGAAAATGCACCCGCACCATATTACAGTAGAGAGGGGGCACAATTAAAACGGGGGAAAAAAAAGTCACAGATGTCATATTAATTTGAGTTTCCCATATTTATTTAAGGTACAACTTTAAAAACTGAAATGCTGACATATGAAGCATGAGGATAATATACAGAGACCAGTGATATTACCTCCCTTCCTCTACAGAGGGCTAAAGCACACGATATGGAGGGGAGGAGCCTGGTGTCATGTGATCAGAATATAGTTATAGGTAGGTGACTGTCTCATATAATGAGCGGATGTATTGGGTACATTATTCCTGTGTAATCACATGGTATGGAGGGGCGGAGCTTGGTGTCATGTGATCAGAGTATAGATGTAGATGTCACTGTCTCTTATAATGGACACGTATTGGATGTATTATTAGTATATTATACACATTAATAACGAGGTATACTGTTAGCAGGTGACTGAGGGAAAGCGCAAATACATGTTAATGATGGTGATGCAGACTAACCGCTGGCGCTGCTAGGTGTGTTTTGCATTGCTTGTGCCATTGTAGTGATTTTGCGACCATAATTTAGGAAGATTATTTGCATGTGATGAGCTGTACCTGCTGTGTTTAACAGGATAAATGTATAAAAAAAATGGTCGCAGGTGAACGTGACCTGTGCCTGACGTAATGTGGGTGAAGACTTGTTCACATTGGATCTATGAAAAAAAAAAACGGGAATTTTCGGGAAATGTGCCTGGGACACCCCTAAAGATGTCCAGACATGGGGAATCACTATGGGTACCCCCATTATTGCCTGCTGAAGGAAGTCGGGGTTTGTAATAGCCGTGGCAGGTGCATATGTGCAGCTATGAAGGAGGGGTGAAGAATAGCACTTAATTTTTTGGGGGGGGAAAAGAACTATTCCTATCAAATTTGGGGTACATGAAACCCACCATATCCAGGTAACCTCTTTAGGGTAGGTCCCTAACATACTTGGATTCAAATCCAGAGCGCAGGACACCCCCAAACTGGCCCAGCTAAGCCGCCCCAGGGCACCGCCATAGTAAGAAAAGTGCAGGGTAAAAGATAGTTAAGAGCAGCCACAGCTGCATATAAAGAATGAAAAGAAAAAAGTGAAGTACATGTATAATAAACAGTTAGAATGTGTTATATGCAGCTGTGGCTGCTCTTAACTCTCTCTTTTACCCTGCACTTTTCTTACTATGGCGGTGCCCTGGGGCGGCTTAGCTGGGCCTCTTTAGTCTCCTACCCTGTAGAGGTTACCTGGATATGGTGGGTAGGCCCATAACCTTGGCCATGATTATGCTAAAAACCTCTATTGAGTGCAAAATTTTATTGCATTTATATATTATCAATAATTTGGAGTTGTGCACCTGAGATTTGTCTGTTTCTGTGCCTGCAATTAGTCTCATCAGGTAGCACCTCCCATTATATATATTCAGGGTGTGCAGTCGAGGAACCTTTCCTATATACTCCCTTAGGGGTGCCTAAACCTAACCTTCCCCCCCAGTGCCTAAACCTAAGTCCAGCAAGGGGGTTCCTAACCCTAACCTCCCCCCGGGAGTGCCTAACCCTCCCTCCCCCTAGCCTAATCCTAACCTCCCATGGGGGGTGTCTAACCCTAAATCCTTCCCGGGATCCCTAAACCTACCCCCCCCCCAGCGGCTGTCCGCAGTGTTGCCCGGCATCCCTTCGATCGGGATGCCGGGCTCCTGGTGTCGGTAAAATGACAGGCGTCTCGATTTAGACGCCTGTCATTTAACCCTCGCCGGGATTAAGCAGTCGGGAACTCGGCTGTCAGGATTAGGTCCGCCGGCTTCCCGACTGCATACCCATATGGAGGCAGCTAGAAATGTTCCCTTTTGATGCATTGTTGTTTGTTGCTCCAATCCTGCAGCTTTAAGAAGCCCTTAGGGATGGGACACAGACTGCAAGTATAGCAGACACGTGGGAAACAGCACACCGCGGTCCTCGTCTGCTGTAGGGGAGTGGCGTCCCATAATTACCGCACCGCCGATGTTGAAGCATAAGGCTCTCCACCACCAGCTGAACTAGGCAAGGTTGTTTATTTAATCAGACAACCAGTGTACTACAAATACCATACTGCTGTTGCCATAACATAATGCTCCCTACCGGCACCAGGTAAGTGCACACAGTCTCCCCGCACGCTGAGGCTTTCATTGGGAAAACTTATTTCAAAGCTACCTGTATTTGCCCCTACAAGGAATATACATCCACTGGAGGTACCACTCCCCCGATTACCGAGTTTTAAGTGACTGACTTTAAATATTAATTTAAAATATTAGTTCAAGCCCCCCAACTCTTTTTTAAAGTGAAACAGTTTGCTGGACAAATTGTAACAATAGTACAATCTAAGGGGGCCAATGCCCCGTTACGGCACACAGTATGGCACCTAGGTGGTTGATGCTAGATCCCATGTGCAGAAAGGACCTCTGTGACATACCAAACACGTGACCGCTGCAGGAGGGGTGGACCGCTCGTGTTACCATCCACGAGGACATAGAGGGGGAATAAATATTTGCGCGAGCCACCGTGCCCGAAGCATGGCGAGCCCGCGAGGGGACACTTTTGGTCCCCCGTTAGCATCCCCGCCCTTCCCCCTTTCATGCCAGGTCACGTGGGTGTGACGTCACAGGTCCCCTGCAGCCCTCTATTCTAGGCATAACCTATGGCAGGTGGTCTACACACTGGCATTCACAATCACTGCCCCCTACCCTCCTAATATTACACTGGGCAATGGGTAATTCCTTATTAATTACAGGCAATACTGTAGTCAGAATATCTGTCACCCTACTCCCCATATGCAGCAAGTGTGTGATCTATCAGTTTTAGCACCAGCAGCCATCTCCCTGCTCCCCTCCACCATCCCCCAGCCATCTCCCTGCTCCCCTCCACCATCCCCCAGCCATCTCCCTGCTCCCCTCCACCATCCCCCAGCCATCTCCCTGCTCCCCTCCACCATCCCCCAGCCATCTCCCTGCTCCCCTCCACCATCCCCCAGCCATCTCCCTGCTCCCCTCCACCATCCCCCAGCCATCTCCCTGCTCCCCTCCACCATCCCCCAGCCATCTCCCTGCTCCCCTCCACCATCCCCCAGCCATCTCCCTGCTCCCCTCCACCATCCCCCAGCCATCTCCCTGCTCCCCTCCACCATCCCCCAGCCATCTCCCTGCTCCCCTCCACCATCCCCCAGCCATCTCCCTGCTCCCCATACAGCAGCAGGGTGCGGGGAGCCGGCTGTGCTCTCTCCCTCCCCAGGCACTGACACCCACGGGCGGGGAGGCGCATTACACAGCTCCCCAGAGAGGCAGCTGCACGGTCCGGCTCTCACCCCTCCCTCTGTATCCATGTCTCCTCCTATCACCCCCCTGCCTGCTGACCCGGAAACACACGCACACCCCACTTCCGCTCTGTGCGCTCCACTACACTTCCCGTCTTCAGTGTTCCACATGACTTCCGGTGTATGAGTTCCGCCTGATTCTTCCCCTCCGAGGCGTCTGCAACAGCTTCCCGGTGTCCTGTGAGCAGGTAATGGTGTCCTATTATACAGGGGGAGCGGCCTGTGGTGTCCTATAATACAGGGGGAGCGGCCTGTGGTGTCCTATTATACAGGGGGAGCGGCCTGTGGTGTCCTATTATACAGGGGGAGCGGCCTGTGGTATCCTATTATACAGGGGGAGCGGCCTGTGGTGTCCTATTATACAGGGGGAGCGGCCTGTGGTGTCCTATTATACAGGGGGAGCGGCCTGTGGTGTCCTATTATACAGGGGGAGCGGCCTGTGGTGTCCTATTATACAGGGGGAGCGGCCTGTGGTGTCCTATTATACAGGGGGAGCGGCCTGTGGTGTCCTATTATACAGGGGGAGCGGCCTGTGGTGTCCTATTATACAGGGGGAGCGGCCTGTGGTGTCCTATTATACAGGGGGAGCGGCCTGTGGTGTCCTATTATACAGGGGGAGCGGCCTGTGGTGTCCTATTATACAGGGGGAGCGGCCTGTGGTGTCCTATTATACAGGGGGAGCGGCCTGTGGTGTCCTATTATACAGGGGGAGCGGCCTGTGGTGTCCTATTATACAGAGGGAGCGGCCTGTGGTGTCCTATTATACAGGGGGAGCGGCCTGTGGTGTCCTATTATACAGGGGGAGCGGCCTGTGGTGTCCTATTATACAGGGGGAGCGGCCTGTGGTGTCCTATTATACAGGGGGAGCGGCCTGTGGTGTCCTATTATACAGGGGGAGCGGCCTGTGGTGTCCTATTATACAGGGGGAGCGGCCTGTGGTGTCCTATTATACAGGGGGAGCGGCCTGTGGTGTCCTATTATACAGGGGGAGCGGCCTGTGGTGTCCTATTATACAGAGGGAGCGGCCTGTGGTGTCCTATTATACAGGGGGAGCGGCCTGTGGTGTCCTATTATACAGGGGGAGCGGCCTGTGGTGTCCTATTATACAGGGGGAGCGGCCTGTGGTGTCCTATTATACAGGGGGAGCGGCCTGTGGTGTCCTATTATACAGGGGGAGCGGCCTGTGGTGTCCTATTATACAGGGGGAGCGGCCTGTGGTGTCCTATTATACAGGGGGAGCGGCCTGTGGTGTCCTATTATACAGGGGGAGCGGCCTGTGGTGTCCTATTATACAGGGGGAGCGGCCTGTGGTGTCCTATTATACAGGGGGAGCGGCCTGTGGTGTCCTATTATACAGGGGGAGCGGCCTGTGGTGTCCTATTATACAGGGGGAGCGGCCTGTGGTGTCCTATTATACAGGGGGAGCGGCCTGTGGTGTCCTATTATACAGGGGGAGCGGCCTGTGGTGTCCTATTATACAGGGGGAGCGGCCTGTGGTGTCCTATTATACAGGGGGAGCGGCCTGTGGTGTCCTATTATACAGGGGGAGCGGCCTGTGGTGTCCTATTATACAGGGGGAGCGGCCTGTGGTGTCCTATTATACAGGGGGAGCGGCCTGTGGTGTCCTATTATACAGGGGGAGCGGCCTGTGGTGTCCTATTATACAGGGGGAGCGGCCTGTGGTGTCCTATTATACAGGGGGAGCGGCCTGTGGTGTCCTATTATACAGGGGGAACGGCCTGTGGTGTCCTATTATACAGGGGGAGCGGCCTGTGGTGTCCTATTATACAGAGGGAGCGGCCTGTGGTGTCCTATTATACAGGGGGAGCGGCCTGTGGTGTCCTATTATACGTGGGGGAGCGGCCTGTGGTGTCCTATTATACGTGGGGGAGCGGCCTGTGGTGTCCTATTATACAGGGGGAGCGGCCTGTGGTGTCCTATTATACAGGGGGAGCGGCCTGTGGTGTCCTATTATACGTGGGGGAGCGGCCTGTGGTGTCCTATTATACGTGGGGGAGCGGCCTGTGGTGTCCTATTATACAGGGGGAGCGGCCTGTGGTGTCCTATTATACAGGGGGAGCGGCCTGTGGTGTCCTATTATACAGGGGGAGCGGCCTGTGGTGTCCTATTATACAGGGGGAGCGGCCTGTGGTGTCCTATTATACAAAGGGAGCGGCCTGTGGTGTCCTATTATACAGGGGGAGCGGCCTGTGGTGTCCTATTATACAGGGGGAGCGGCCTGTGGTGTCCTATTGTATAGGGGGAGCGGCCTGTGGTGTCCTATTATACAGGGGAGCTGCCTGTGGTTTCCTATTATACAGGGGAGCAGCCTGTGGTGTCCTATTATACAGGGGAGCAGCCTGTGGTGTCCTATTATACAGGGGAGCTGCCTGTGGTGTCCTATTATACAGGGGAGCAGCCTGTGGTGTCCTATTATACAGGGGAGCAGCCTGTGGTGTCCTATTATACAGGGGAGCTGCCTGTGGTTTCCTATTATACAGGGGAGCTGCCTGTGGTTTCCTATTATACAGGGGAGCTGCCTGTGGTTTCCTATTATACAGGGGACGCAGCCTGTGGTGTCCTATTATACATAAGGAGCAGCCTGTGGTGTCCCGTTATTATACAGGGGACACAACCTGTGGTGTCCCTTTATTATACAGAAGGAGCAGCCTGTGGTGTCCTGTTATTATACAGGGGACAAAGCCTGCGGTGTCCTATTATTGTTATTATACAGGTGGAGCAGCAAATGTCTCACCCCGGCCTACCCTACATACGTATGCCTGGAAAGGTCATGAGACATACATATTAGGGCAGTGGCACTGGCAACGTAACTGTCTGATTGCATGACAGGGCATGCTGTGACTTATGATTCCAGTACAACTGTGAAGTTACAAGTCTAATGAAATCCAGTTTTGCTTATCATTTCCCTCATTGATGTCCCTCTTTTATTGAACTATTTTATCCTGCTCACTTTTCAAGTCCCCCCCCCCCCCTGCCTGTTTTATTCCCATGTCTGTACAACTGATATATTCTCAGCAAAATCTTCACTCATTTGGCTCACTTTTCTTTTTTATTTAATCCTTCTGCTCAGTACATGGGGGGTAAATTATAACACAGCTGATATCGTGAGATGATTCTGAGTATAATAATCTGCAGGTGCGCACATAAGGGGGATTCCTGTTGCTCAGAACCTTTCTCAAGTGAGATCATAGAGACCCTGCAAAGCTGCCTGTCCCAGCAATGAGCTTGGTGCCGCGGTTTTCTGCTCACTGTGTGCTCCAGCTCATCATGATACACTATTGCCTATCATCTCCCTGTGACTGGCTGCTCCCCCATTCACTCACCACTTACTGTGTCCTGGGAAAGCCAATCAGAATGAAACGCTGAAAGCCCAGGATGGAGAGAGGGGATACCTCAATGAATGACGCATGAAGGGGGCATCCCAGATATGTTACAGCCCTTATATGTAGTTACTTGGAGGGGGATTGTTATCATAGCATAATACAGCTCTCATTACATCACTATACAGATGTTATCTATGCCAAACCATATCTGATATGTGTGATAAAGTGACAGAGGTGTCCACACTGCAATATTACCCTGGGAGAAGGCTTATAGTGATATTTATTTTTCTGTTGGGAAAGTAGTGATCGGATGTTGGTGATGTGTATAAGTCCCCTGTAGTGCTGTCACTATCACAGTGTGACAGGCTGCAACTTTCTCAATATTGTTGGATACCAGAACGTCAGCTGATTAATGCTCAGGTGTTGGTTCCTTGTACTAATGGGAATGGTCACGTATTTGATTATATTACATGTGTACAATGTGATGTTATTTACATTATTTTAATGATTATATTTATTCCTAGACAATTACGCGGTGTGGATCCAGAGAGTTTTCTTTTATACGTCACATGATTGTGTGACGTGTCCTGTTTAAATCACTAAGGATGGACACGGACCTGAGTCACACGTCTGATAGGATATTACATCTCACCCTGGAGATCATCTACCTGCTGACTGGTGAGGTGAGAGGGTCTGGGAGTGTCACAGTGACATCACTTATATCTATAGTAATAATACAGAGACATGACTGGGGAGGTGAGGGGATTTGGGAGTGTAACAGTGACATCACTTATATCTATAGTAATAATAAACGGACAAGACTGGGAAGGTAAGGGGATCTGGGAGTGTCACTGTGACATCACTTATATCTATAGTAATAATACAGGGACATGACTGGGGAGGAGATCTGGGAGTGTCACAGTGACATCACTTATATCTATAGTAATAATACAGGGACATGACTGGGGAGGTGAGGGGATATGGGAGAGTCACAGTGACATCACTTATATCTATAGTAATAATACAGAGACAGGACCGGGGAGGTGAGGGGATCTGGGAGTGTCACAGTGACATCACTTATATCTTTGGTAATAACACAGGGACATGACTGGGGAGGTGAGGGGATCTGGAAGTGTCACAGTGACATCACTTATACCTATAGTAATAATACAGGGACATGACTGGAGAGGTGAGGGGATCTGGGAGTGTCACAGTGACATCACTTATATCTATAGTAATAATACAGGGACATGACTGGGGAGGCGAGGGGATCTGGAAGTGTCACAGTGACATCACTTATACCTATAGTAATAATACAGGGACATGACTGGAGAGGTGAGGGGATCTGGGAGTATCACAGTGACATCACTTATATCTATAGTAATAATACAGGGACATGACTGGGGAGGTGAGAGGATCTGGGGGTGTCACAGTGACATCACTTATATCTATAGTAATAATACAGGGACATGACTGGGGAGGTGAGAGGGTCTGGGAGTGTCACAGTGACATCACTTATACCTATAGTAATAATACAGGTACATGACTGGGGAGGTGAGGGGATCTGGAAGTGTCACAGTGACATCACTTATATCTATAGTAATAATACAGGTACATGACTGGGGAGGTGAGAGGGTCTGGGAGTGTCACAGTGACATCACTTATATCTATAGTAATAATACAGGGACATGACTGGGGAGGTGAGAGGGTCTGGGAGTGTCACAGTGACATCACTTATATCTATAGTAATAATACAGGGACATGACTGGAGAGGTGAGGGGATCTGGGAGTGTCACAGTGACATCACTTCTGTCCTCTGTGGAATCCTTTATAGATACAATAGTATTACAGTCTTACAGCCAACGTCTCCTGCAGCTCCTGTCACCCTCAGTGGGCGGCTGTTCTCAGTCCTGTTTTTTCCAGCTCCCATCACATCATCATCTTATTGTTTGTACTACTACGTCCAAAGCAGGTGATTCTTCTGTGGGTGCCGACCATAGACAGAGGACGCTAAATGTTGGGCCCACTCAGGATAGCAGGAGTTGTGCTATAAACACTCCACTTTCCTGTATATAGGAAATTGTTACATATAAGATGGGGAATGTCCTTACATATTACACTGTTATATTTCCTTCCCAAAAAATAACTCCAAATAGTTGTCTTTTATTTCACTTTTCAATGTTGTTCTCTCTCAATTCACAGAATTACACAGTAGTGAAGAAAACACCCATCAGATGTGCCTCCATCACGGTGCCTCCACCTCACTCACTGATACATGAGAGACACAATGACCAGAAGATCCTGGAACTCACCAACAAGATCATTCAGCTGCTGACTGGAGAGATGACTTCTGGGAATGGGACATTATACAGTAACACCAGGGGATGTGTCTGGGTGATGACTGGAGAGGTGACTGCTGGGAATGGGACATTATACAGTAACACCAGGGGATGTGTCTGGGTGATGACTGGAGAGGTGACTGCTGGGACATTATACAGTAACACCGGGGGATGTGTCTGGGTAATGACTGGAGAGGTGACTGCTGGGAATGGGACATTATACAGTAACACCAGGGGATGTGTCTGGGTGATGACTGGAGAGGTGATTGCTGGGAAGGGGACATTATACAGTAACACCGGGGGATGTGTCTGGGTGATGACTGGAGAGGTGATTGCTGGGAATGGGACATTATACAGTAACACCAGGGGATGTGTCTGGGTGATGACTGGAGAGGTGACTGCTGGGAATGGGACATTATACAGTAACACCAGGGGATGTGTCTGGGTGATGCCTGGAGAGGTGACTGCTGGGAATGGGACATACAGTAACACCGGGGGATGTGTCTGGGTGATAACTGGAGAGGTGATTGCTGGGAATGGGACATTATACAGTCACACCAGGGGATGTGTCTGGGCGATGACTGGAGAGGTGACTGCTGGGAATGGGACATTATACAGTAACACCAGGGGATGTGTCTGGGTGATGACTGGAGAGGTGATTGCTGGGAAGGGGACATTATACTGTAACACCGGGGGATGTGTCTGGGTGATGACTGGAGAGGTGATTGCTGGGAATGGGACATTATACAGTAACACCGGGGGATGTGTCTGGGTGATGCCTGGAGAGGTGACTGCTGGGAATGGGATATTATACAGTAACACCAGGGGATGTGTCTGGGTGATGCCTGGAGAGGTGACTGCTGGGAATGGGACATTATACAGTAACACCAGGGGATGTGTCTGGGTGATGACTGTATCATTGTGTTTGTCAGGTTCCTATTAGGTGTCAGGATGTCACTGTCTATGTCTCCATGCAGGAGGGGGAGTATATAGAAGAACACAGGGGTCTGTACAAGGACGTGATGATGGAGAATCTCCGGCCCCTCACATCACTGGGCAAGAGGGGAGTGTCGTTTATTGTACAGGGGAGAGCAGGTATGGGGCCCCCTATATACACACATCATCTGATAATGACATATATACAATGTACTCAGTCACTGTGTGTCTCCTACAGATAGACCCAGTAACAGAAATACCTCAGAGAGATGTCCCCGTCCTCTTTCACAGGATTGTACAGAGGAGAATCACAGGTTCCCACAGGAGCATCAGGTAGATGGGATAAAGGGTCTCACCAATCTACCAAAGTGCCTTTTCACTGTATGATCTGTAAAGCAACTGTGTGTGTCTTATACACTGATATGAATCTGTTTAGTATCAACTAATGACATCAGACATTATTAAGTAATTTTATTATTTTGTGGGTTATTTAGGGTGAAGATCTGACAGATAATAAATCAGAAGATACAGAGGAAGAAGAAATGTATGTGACTGATATGATGGGAGAAGAGACATATGTGACTGATATAAAGGCAGAAGATATAGAGGGAGAAGAAGAGACGTATGTGACTGATATGAAGGCAGAAGATATAGAGGGAGAAGAAGAGACGTATGTGACTGATATGAAGGCAGAAGATATAGAGGGAGAAGAAGAGACATATGTGACTAATAATAAGGCAGAAGATATAGAGGGAGAAAAAGAGACATATGTGAGGGTTGATCGGCAGTGTAAGGAGGAGGAAATCCCTACAGATATCAACACAGGTGAGTTAAAAACACTTATTTCAGAACATTCACATATTCTCCTTGCTCAGTCCCTGCAACAATCTTTTATCCTACATCCTCCGTCGGTACAGACTAATGAGGGAAATGTATCTGCCCAGTGAGGGAGTCAGGATCCGTAAGCCCCTATTGCACTCCTACTCCCCCCCTTGCTTACATCATGTCACTGTGTTAACTGCCCAGAGATCTTATCTGTCTCCTCCCCACACTCTCTGGTGTATCTCACACATCAGGATCCATCACCCCCTATTATACTCCTGCTCTCCCCCTCACATCATGTCACTGTGTGTTACCAGCCCAGAGATCTGACCAGTCTCCTCCCCACACTCTCTGGTGTATCTCATACATCAGGATCCACAACCCCCTATTATACTCCTGTACTCCCCCTCACATCATGTCACTGTG
This sequence comes from Taudactylus pleione, assembly GCA_031769625.1. NCBI lineage: Eukaryota > Metazoa > Chordata > Amphibia > Anura > Myobatrachidae > Taudactylus > Taudactylus pleione. The sequence continues at coordinate 1,524,462 of JAUIMM010000799.1, read as the reverse complement.
TGTTACCAGCCCAGAGATCTGACCAGTCTCCTCCCCACACACTCTGGTGTATCTCATAGATCAGGAGCCATCAGTCCCTATTATACTCCTGCTCTCCTCCTCACATCATGTCACTGTGTGTTACCAGCCCAGAGATCTGACCAGTCTCCTCCCCACACTCTCTGGTGTATCTCATACATCAGGATCCACAACCCCCTATTATACTCCTGTACTCCCCCTCACATCATGTCACTGTGTGTTACCAGCCCAGAGATCTGACCAGTCTCCTCCCCACACACTCTGGTGTATCTCATAGATCAGGAGCCATCAGCCCCTATTATAGTCCTGCTCTCCTCCTCACATCATGTCACTGTGTGTTACCAGCCCAGAGATCTGACCAGTCTCCTCCCCACATTCACTGGTGTATCTCATCCATCACTGATCAATGGTGTGAGACCCCTTGTGACATTACCCATGATCATTTCTCTGCACTACCACATGTGATATTATTCTTTATATTCCTTGTCTTATGATACATGAATCTTTATTTCTCAATATAGTTTAACTAATGCAATACCAAAACAAATTAGCAGGTTATTTCCCTCTCCATAAGATATATACTGAAGCTTCCTCCTGTATAAGTAGCTGGTCTCCGGCATTTTTGACCAGAAGGACATATTGAACTCACTAATAGTATAGATGCTTTCACCTCAATTAAATAGAAAAAAAAGAAGTTTATTCCCATATATTTCTTTTCCTCCTAGCAGATGGACACAAAGGCAGGAATACCTCAGATGGATGTCTAACTAGGTTTCCAGATGTTACATTTGAAGAGAAGAACATCACACAAAATTCTGGAGGAAAAATCTCCATTAACCCAAAAATACCCCTAGTACATCACAGTGCAGCTATATCAGCTGATCCCTCTAACAAAGAGGAGTGTCCCATTAATTCAGATGTTGGTGCACATAGTACAGCTCATACTAATGCTGCAGTCTTTTCCTGTCCTGAAATTGATAAATGCCTTAATAATCAGTCAGTCTTTATTAGGCAGAAGAATCTCACATATAAGAAACAATGTACATGCTCTGAGTGTGGGAAATGTTTTACACGAAAATCATCTCTTGTTACACACATAAGAAGTCATACAGGTGAGAAACCATATTCATGTCCTGAGTGTGGGAAATGTTTTACACGGAAGTCAATTCTTGTTTCACATCTCACAAATCACACAGATAAAAAAGCATTTCCATGCTCTGAGTGTGGGAAGTGCTTTCCACATAAAACATATCTTGTAAGACATCAGAGAACTCACACAGGTGAGAGACCGTTTCCATGCCCTGAGTGTGGGAAATGTTTTACACAGATATCAGATCTTATTAAACACCAGAGACTTCACACAGGTGAGAAACCTTTTCTATGTACTGAGTGTGGGAAATGTTTTACGCAGAAATCGCATCTTATTTCACATCAGAAAATTCACACAGGTGAGAAACCATTTCCATGTACTGAGTGTGGGAAATGCTTTGCACACAAATCAGATCTTGTTTCACATCAGAAAATTCACACAAGATGAAAACAATATCAATGAGCTGATAGTTATGCAACAGGGTGGCAACAATCTACATATTGTAAAAGTCATTGATGTTAATATAACTCTTTAACTGAATTGTAAACATTAATATCACCTATCAGTTACGGAGGGCAATTTAAAAATCGAGTTGTTGCCATCCACAGACATAGGTGAAATGTGATTCATCTACATAAGCCTGGAACAGAACCACATCTATGGGTCTTATTGCAGTCTACTTATTCTGTCAGATGTCTGTACCTGCTCTGCCTCTTCCAAAGCCAAGGAGTTGATTTCTTTTGACTGTGATCTTGTTTCCATCAACTAAAACAGATTTAATAAGTTGTGACAGGCATACAAACAGCTCCAATCGAAAATGCCTGTCATGCTCTCCAGCCGAGAGATATGGTGGTTATAAGAAACTTTCATCCCTGGGGGAGACTGGACACAATGGATACTGTGTGTGGTGTGAAGAGCTTGGGCATTTTGAAAACCGGCGCCATCAGTAGCTTCTCTCTCTTATTCCCATCAGTCATTCCGAGATCAGTTTTTGTTAGTGCCGAGTAGAGCTAGTGTTCTGAACTGCACTTCTTCAGCCTCTTTTCATTTTGGCAGTTTTTATGTTTTTGTTCTTACCTTTGTGGCTGCCAAGGTTGAAGATGGGTTAGTTTTTTTTCCTTCCCTCACATTCCTTTCAGGGCCCAGAACAGAGGAGGAAAGTATGTTGGATTCAAGACAAAACCTCACAGTGTTCCATGGTTGGGACAAACCAGATTGGTCAGACAGCAATCCAGGCCCCAGACCAACACACAAACATTAGGCATGATGGACAGGACGCCCATAAGGAGAAGCCCTTGGTGGAAGCTCATCTGTTATGCTTCAGGGATAAGTGGTTAGATTTATTTTAAGACACTTGGGTAAGAGGTATAGATACATGGGTTCATATGATAGATCTTCACTTCTACCAGTTCGGTGGATCAAAGGAAGTGTCTGGCTCTACAATAGGCAATTCAGAAGTTGCTTTCAGCAGGATTTATCCCGGTGCCCGCCAGACAGAGAGGTATAAGATTTAATTAAATCTTTTGTTGTTCAGATGCCAAACAGGTCTTTTGGGTTACTGCACTCAGCGTCTTTACCAAAGTCTTAGCAGTATTGATGGCATTTCTAAGGTCCAGAGGGGTGAGATGCCCTTTTGATAAAAGTGGTTTTGGTTTCTCAAGAGATTGTTAGATCAATGTAGAGTAACAGATTTGGTTTCCCATGGTTGGGTAATATATCTAGTTTTATCTCAAAAGAGGCTTTTCCTGGGCAGGCTGTTCGATACCAGACTCAGAAGGGTCTTTCCTTCTGGGCAATAAGAGTCTCTTCTGAGAGAGATTGTTAAAATAGCTCCTAAAAAAAAAAAAGATGTCTCTCTGTACTTTTATGCTTGAAGGCATTGGACAAGATGGTCACCACTTATGAGGCAGTCTAATTTGCCTAATTTGACTCTTGGAAGTTCCAGAAATAGATTTAAGTGGTACAGATCCCATCCTCATCTGTAGTATACCATTCTCTTCACTGGTGGTTGTTGATGGGCAACCTAAACAGTGGTCATCCTTTGGTGATGTCAGATTAAATCCTTCGAACAAGGGACTTCAGTCTCTGAAGTTGAGGAGTAGTGCTCCTACAGTCCAGGTTTCAGGGCAGTTGGATGTTGAAAGATTCTTCACTCCATATCATGTACAATATGTTCTGGACCTTTTGGGCTGTCTTCAATGCCCGAAATTTCCTTTACATAGACCTGTTTCTAGCTCAGGTCTACGTAAAGGGTCGGCCAATCTACGTTCATACAGACAGTGCTATCTCAGGAGCATATTTGAATAATCAGGGGACCTCAAGAGTGCCCAGACCATGGAGACATCAAGGATATTCCTTTGGGTAGAGAAGAATGTGCAAGCTCTCACCGCAGTGTATTTTTCTGGCATTAGGATTTGGAATGCCAACTATCTCAGCAGACAAAACCTAAATGTCCCACCTCTCCCTGTCTTTCTCTATTATTTTTCTGTTATATTAGCTATGTATAATGTTGTTAAATAGTGACCTTAACACGTTGTTGTTTGTAATTTCCTGCACATCTTTTCTGTATATATGCTGACCTTGTTTTGTTCTTGTGTATATTTCCATGTTAATACCACAAAATCTTCAATAAATAGAAATTACAATAAAATAAAATGGAGTTTATTACTAGCTTCCAGCACAACACAGCCGATAAGATCCACGCAGTTTGGGAACCCGGGTGTGCTCACTATAATACCATCTTCCTGATTCAGGCTACTGCCCAGATAATACAATGACACAATTTGTCCCTTGGACTTGTCCCCCCTTTTCTTCTTTCTATCTACCTCAACCTATTACCTCCCTCTCTTTCAATCCCCTACCCTACTTTTACTTCCCTGTTACACACCACTGAACTCCTTACCCCCTACCACGTCTTAACACTTATCCCATTCCCCTACCATATGTATTATCACTTGTTAGTCTACTGGCCACAACGTTCCGAAATCCCTGAAGACTTAACTCTCTTCTTGGTTATGTCCTTATATGTTGCCAGCCCAGTCTCAAAGCTTTCCTTCAGCTGTGTGATGGGGAACTAGGCTCAGCAATACTTGTCTCCCATGCCAGCACCCGTGGCTGAAACAGAGGAGGCAGGCCATGGGGCAGACTGGAGAAATAGCAGCAGAGAGGGCCTGACACAATGCTGTACTGCCATTGTGTCAGGATTTCCCGGTAACTGTCTGGAATTAGCCTAGGAATCCAAAATAATACCACCTCATCAGTGAAGCATGGTGGTGGTAGTGTCATGGCGTGGGCATGTATGGCTGCCAATGGAACTGGTTCCCTTGTATTTATTGATGATGTGGCTGCTGACAAAAGCAGCCGAATTAATTCTGAAGTGTTTCGGGCAATATTATATGCTCATATTCAGTCAAATGCTTCAGAACTCATTGGACGGCGCTTCACAGTGCAGATGGACAATGACCCGAAGCATACTGCAAAAGCAACCAAAGAGTTTTTTAAGGCTAAAAACTTGAATGTTATGCAATGGCCAAGTCAATCCCCTGACCTGAATCCGATTGAGCATGCATTTCACTTGATGAAGACAAAACTGAAGGGAAAATGCCCCAAGAACAAGCATGAACTGAAGACATTTGCAGTAGAGGCCTGGCAGAGCATCACCAGGGATGAAACCCAGTGTCTGGTGATGTCTATGCGTTCCAGACTTCAGGCTGTAATTGCCTGCAAAGGATTTGCAACAAAGTATTAAAAAGTGAAAGTTAGATTTAGGATTGTTTAGTTTGTCCCATTACTTTTGGCCCCTTTAAAAAGTGGGAGGCACATATAGAAACCGTTGTAATTCCTACACCGTTCACCTGTTTTGGATGTAATTACCCTCAAATTAAATCTGAAAGTCTGCAGTTATAGCACATCTTGTTTGTTTCATTTCAAAGCCATTGTGGTGGTGAATAGAGACCAAAAGACATGAAAATTCTGTCAATGCCCCAATATTTATGCACCTGACTATATATTCTCTAGATGCCAAAACTTAGTACGCAACAATATACCCCTACATCATCATAAATGGGCTATATCTCAGAGCTGAGAGTCGTATTCGTTCTTTGCATTCTGAAATCAATTAGAACTATTTCCTGTAGGAAACATGGTCACTGTTGCGCAGAGTTATGTATGTAGATATAGATGACTTGTGCATTCCCCGTAACTTCCCCATCTCTGAGATTCCATCACCCACTTCTCTGTAGTACTCAGGTTCCATGATGCATCTCAGCTGTGCAGGATCTTCTCGTTGCAGGTGATCATTTCTGTTTGTGTCCAGGGCTTCCCCAACTGGTATCTTAGGTTCCAAAGTCCTTCTGCTCTGAATTACTTGCAGTATTTACTTCTGTAACAGATATCGGTGATCTGCGGGTATAATATTTTTCATGGGAAAATGCACCTGCACCATATTACAGTAGAGGGGGCACAGTTTTATAAAGAAAATAAAAAAGTCACAAATGTCATATTAATTTGAGTTTCTCATATTTATTTAAGGTACAACTTTAAAAACTGAAATGCTGACATATGAAGTATGAGGATAATATACAGAGACCAGTGATATTACCTCCCTTCCTCTACAGAGGGCTAAAGCCACAGACCACGTCTTTAGTACTGTGATCAGAGTGTAGATGTATTGGGTACATTATTCCTGTATAATCACATGATATGGAGGGGAGGAGCCTGGTGTCATGTGACCAGTGTATAGTTATAGGTAGGTGACTGTCTCATATAATGAGCGGATGTATTGGGTACATTATTCCTGTGTAATCACATGATATGGAGGGGAGGAGCCTGGTGTCATGTGACCAGTGTATAGTTAGGTGACTCTCATATAATGAGCGGATGTATTGGGTACATTATTCCTGTGTAATCACATGATATGGAGGGGCGGAGCAAGGTGTCATGTGATCAGAGTATAGATGTAGGTGTTCCTGTCTCATATAATGGACACATATTGGATGTATTATTAGTATATTATACACATTTAATAACAAGGTGTTGTTAGCAGGTGACTGAGGGAAACGCAAATACATGTTGATAATGATGGTGACGCAGCCTAATTGCTCCTGATTGGCTGATAGCAGAATAATCGCTGGCACTGCTAGGTGTGTTTTGCATTGCTTGTGCCATTATAGTGATTTTGCGACTGTAACTTAGGAAGATTATTTGCATGCGATGAGCTGTACCTGCTGTTTTTAACAGGATAAATGTATTAAAAAAATGGTCGCAGGTGAACGTGACCTATGCCTGACGTAATGTGGGCGAAGACTTGCTCACACCTTGAGACATTTGTAACTTAGCATACGCACACAATTGTGGCCTTTTAGAGAACATGCTTTCTCAAAAACACCCAGCATCTGTCTTCTTTGCAGGACAGGAGGAGACATTACATTTGTCATTGAAAGTGAATTTTCATGGATGGTGGATATAATGTGATATGGATTTATAGTGTGATTTGTATAGACTATGGGCTCGATCCAATTAGGTGCGAATTGCAAGTAGCGAGTTTGTTTCTTTAAACTCGCACACTTCGCCGCAAAGCGCGCTCCCGAGAATTCTCCAATCCAATTAAAAATACCTATTCGCACTACTCGCAAATGAGATTTGCGAGAAATGCATGAAAATGTGGGGAGACCATCCTGGAACCCCCAAAATGGATAATTTCGTTAGCAGGACCGTATAGACGGCTGTTTGTGACCATTAGGAGGTTACTGTAGGTTTTCAAATGGTGTCAAATGGCTGATTTGTGCTTTTTTAGAAAAATGCAAGAAAATTATAAAAAACAAACTTCTCGTTTTAATCTCAAACGAATGAAACAAAAAATGCAAGAAAAAGGGTGATTTGGGGGTACTTTTAGGGCACATTGAAAAAAATATATAAACACAATTATCTTTCAACTAAAAAATTATTGTAATTAACTTTGGGGTGCCTTAACTAACCAAAAAGTTGATTTAGGGGTAACTGGAGGACATTTTTTTTTACTCCCCAAAAATTACATGTAATTTTTGAAATACTTAAGCGAACTTTAAAACTTCGAAATGCCTAACTAGTCATCAGGGAGGGGGTATCCAAGGGGTTCAGCACAGTGTCCCCACATTTTAACCTTAAAATAAACATTTTCCTTTCCATCTCTCACCATCAGGGAGGTGCGAATGGAAAGTTGTGAATTCAGTCTGACTGACCAGTGCGAGTTGCTAATTGGATTGCAAAATGAATTAGCTATGCACCTTGCAGTTCACACCTAAGTAGATTGACCCCTATGTCTATGGATGATGGATATACTGTGATATGGCTTTATAGTGCTATTTATACGGATTATTAATTTCTACTAATATGAGGGTAATTTGTATTACCGCTGTGGGCTTCTCCCCGCTGCAATAGATGAAATCAGGGCACAAGCCATCTACCAGAATCCTCTAGGTAACGAGGAGTAGCAGTATGGCCACGGAGGCACTGGTACAGCCCATAGGGAAGCATAAGCTGAATGCCGTGGTCATTTATTTCATCAGACAGCCGGTGTACTACAAATACCATACAGCCGTTTGCCATAACATAAAGGTCCCTACCAGCATCAGGTAAGTGCATGATACAGTCTCCCAGCACGCTGAGGCTTTCATTGGGAAACAACACAGTAGGTGTCTGCGCTGATGTCAATACATAAAACACATGTCTGGATAAATATATCCTAAAAATGTATTTATACATATATTAAGACATTTCATTGGGAAAACTTATTTCAAGGCTACCGGTGATCACTATATATACCCTGTATTTGCCCCTACAAGGAATATACATCCACTGGAGGTACCTCTCCCCCGATTACCGAGTGTTAAGTGACTGTGACTTTGAATATTAATTACAAATATTAGTTCAAGCCCCCAACTCTCTTTTAAAGTGCAACAGTTTGCTGGACAATTTGTAACACTATGACAATTATCTAAGGGGGCCAAATGCCAGTGCCCCGTTACGGCACACAGTATGGCAGGTGGTCTGCACACTGGCATTCACAATCACTGCCCCCTACCCTCCTAATATTACACTGGGCAATGGGTAATTCCTTATTAATTACAGGCAATACTGTAGTCAGAATATCTGTCACCCTACTCCCCATATGCAGCAAGTGTGTGATCTATCAGTTTTAGCACCAGCAGCCATCTCCCTGCTCCCCTCCACCATCCCCCAGCCATCTCCCTGCTCCCCTCCACCATCCCCCAGCCATCTCCCTGCTCCCCTCCACCATCCCCCAGCCATCTCCCTGCTCCCCTCCACCATCCCCCAGCCATCTCCCTGCTCCCCTCCACCATCCCCCAGCCATCTCCCTGCTCCCCTCCACCATCCCCCAGCCATCTCCCTGCTCCCCTCCACCATCCCCCAGCCATCTCCCTGCTCCCCTCCACCATCCCCCAGCCATCTCCCTGCTCCCCTCCACCATCCCCCAGCCATCTCCCTGCTCCCCTCCACCATCCCCCAGCCATCTCCCTGCTCCCCTCCACCATCCCCCAGCCATCTCCCTGCTCCCCTCCACCATCCCCCAGCCATCTCCCTGCTCCCCATACAGCAGCAGGGTGCGGGGAGCCGGCTGTGCTCTCTCCCTCCCCAGGCACTGACACCCACGGGCGGGGAGGCGCATTACACAGCTCCCCAGAGAGGCAGCTGCACGGTCCGGCTCTCACCCCTCCCTCTGTATCCATGTCTCCTCCTATCACCCCCCTGCCTGCTGACCCGGAAACACACGCACACCCCACTTCCGCTCTGTGCGCTCCACTACACTTCCCGTCTTCAGTGTTCCACATGACTTCCGGTGTATGAGTTCCGCCTGATTCTTCCCCTCCGAGGCGACTGCAGCTTACCAGTGTCCTGTGTGCAGGTAATGGCGTCCTATTATACAGGAGGAGCAGCCTGTGGCGTCCTATTATACAGGAGGAGCAGCCTGTGGCGTCCTATTATACAGGAGGAGCAGCCTGTGGCGTCCTATTATACAGGGGGAGCAGCCTGTGGCGTCCTATTATACAGGAGGAGCAGCCTGTGGCGTCCTATTATACAGGAGGAGCAGCCTGTGGCGTCCTATTATACAGGAGGAGCAGCCTGTGGCGTCCTATTATACAGGGGGAGCAGCCTGTGGCGTCCTATTATACAGGAGGAGCAGCCTGTGGCGTCCTATTATACAGGAGGAGCAGCCTGTGGCGTCCTATTATACAGGAGGAGCAGCCTGTGGCGTCCTATTATACAGGGGGAGCAGCCTGTGGCGTCCTATTATACAGGAGGAGCAGCCTGTGGCGTCCTATTATACAGGGGGAGCAGCCTGTGGCGTCCTATTATACAGGGGGAGCAGCCTGTGGCGTCCTGTTATACAGGGGGAGCAGCCTGGGGTGTCCTGTTATACGGGGGGAGCAGCGTGTGGTGTCAACTTATACAGGGGGAGCAGCCTGTGGTGTCCTATTATACGGGGGGAGCAGCCTGTGGTGTCATTATTATACACGGGGAGCAGCCTGTGGCGTCCTATTATACAGGGGGAGCAGCCTGTGGTGTCCCATTATACAGGGGGAGCAGCCTGTGGCGTCCTGTTATACAGGGGGAGCAGCTTGTAGCGTCCTATTATACGGGGGGGGAGCAGCCTGTGGTGTCATATTATACAGGGGGAGCAGCCTGTGGCGTCCTATTATACAGGGGGAGCAGCCTGTGGCATCCTATTATAAGGGGGGGAGCAGCCTGTGGCGTCCTATTATACGGGGGAGCAGCCCGTGGTGTCATCTTATACAGGGGGAGCAGCCCGTGGTGTCCTCTTATACAGGGGGAGCAGCCTGTATTGTCCTATTATACAGGGAGAGCAGCCTGTGGTGTCCTATTATTATACAGGGGGAGCAGCCTGTGGTGTCCTATTATACAGGGGGAGCAGCCTGTATTGTCCTATTATACAGGGAGAGCAGCCTGTGGTGTCCTATTATTATACAGGGGGAGCAGCCTGTGGCGTCCTATTATACGGGGGAGCAGCCTGTGGTGTCATCTTATACAGGGGGAGCAGCCTGTGGTGTCATATTATACAGGGGGAGCAGCCCGTGGTGTCCTCTTATACAGGGGGAGCAGCCTGTATTGTCCTATTATACAGGGGGAGCAGCCTGTGGTGTCCTATTATACAGGGGGAGCAGCCTGTGGTGTCCTATTATACAGGGGGAGCAGCCTGTATTGTCCTATTATACAGGGAGAGCAGCCTGTGGTGTCCTATTATTATACAGGGGGAGCAGCCTGTGGCGTCCTATTATACGGGGGAGCAGCCTGTGGTGTCATATTATACAGGGGGAGCAGCCCGTGGTGTCTTATACAGGGGGAGCAGCCTGTGGTGTCATATTATACAGGGGGAGCAGCCTGTGGCGTCCTATTATACAGGGGGAGCAGCCTGTGGCATCCTATTATAAGGGGGGGAGCAGCCTGTGGCGTCCTATTATACGGGGGAGCAGCCCGTGGTGTCATCTTATACAGGGGGAGCAGCCCGTGGTGTCCTCTTATACAGGGGGAGCAGCCTGTATTGTCCTATTATACAGGGAGAGCAGCCTGTGGTGTCCTATTATTATACAGGGGGAGCAGCCTGTGGTGTCCTATTATACAGGGGGAGCAGCCTGTATTGTCCTATTATACAGGGAGAGCAGCCTGTGGTGTCCTATTATTATACAGGGGGAGCAGCCTGTGGCGTCCTATTATACGGGGGAGCAGCCTGTGGTGTCATCTTATACAGGGGGAGCAGCCTGTGGTGTCATATTATACAGGGGGAGCAGCCCGTGGTGTCCTCTTATACAGGGGGAGCAGCCTGTATTGTCCTATTATACAGGGGGAGCAGCCTGTGGTGTCCTATTATACAGGGGGAGCAGCCTGTGGTGTCCTATTATACAGGGGGAGCAGCCTGTATTGTCCTATTATACAGGGAGAGCAGCCTGTGGTGTCCTATTATTATACAGGGGGAGCAGCCTGTGGCGTCCTATTATACGGGGGAGCAGCCTGTGGTGTCATATTATACAGGGGGAGCAGCCCGTGGTGTCTTATACAGGGGGAGCAGCCTGTATTGTCCTATTATACAGGGAGAGCAGCCTGTGGTGTACTATTTTTGTCTAAGCCCAGTGAAATCAATTTCTTTATCCTTTCCATCATTCTCATTGCTATCCTGTCCCTGTTTTATTAACCTCTTTTATTCTGTTCGCCTTCCAAATCTCCCATCCTCCCCGTCTTATTCCCAATTCTGTACAACTCATATACTCTCAGCAGAACTCTTTACTAATTAAGTTCATCTGTCTTTTTCTACTTCAGGGTCCATAGGGTATCCACAGGATACCTTGGGGTATAGGTGTGACGTCAGTCGCTGGGCACCATAGAGTTAAGCTTTTCAGCCTCCCAGGATGCACTAGGGTCCCCCTCCTATACCCCGCCCCCGAGCCAAGGCACCTCAGTTTAGTTTGGTGCCCGGCCGGAGTCGGGTGCACCTGTCGGAGTGGGGGCTAGAAGAGCCCCTGAAGCTTTCTTCAGTGCAGCTGTGGCTGCACATCTGGATGTACAGCATGGACAGTCAGTCCTGACGTCCATGCTGTCTTCCCTACACCCCCGCCGGTACCAGAACGCCGGTACCGATCCGGGGATGCTGGTGAGCATCTGGGGTCACAGCTAGCGGTGACCCCAGATGTTCCGGACCATGGCCGGATCCAAGGGGGACAAAGGTAAGCAGCGGGGTCCCGCGGTGGGTCCCCGCTGGTCACATGGTCCTAAGTCCCCAGGCAGGGGGCTCCCTGGGGACTGGCTGCGGCATGGAGCCAGGCGACCAACCTGCGCTTTCCACTACCCCCTGGGACAGCGGACCGCAGCAGAGCGGTAGCGCTGCGGCGTCCCGGGGGTTAAATGCATGCCAGGGGAGCGCGCCTTCCCTGTCTCACAGCCGGCGCCTCCCCCGCTGCACACAGCCCTCTCTGCATGCTGCCGACTGGTCCTGTGGCAGCGCTCCTCCCCCAGGCCAGCCTGCTCTCTGCTCCTCGGCGGCCTTCTTCTCCAGAACGCATGGTGAACGCTGCTGGAAGCGCTGGACGGAAGCATCGTGGTCTGGGTCCCCCCGCATACCTCTCCTCCGCTGTGGTCAGGTCTGTGTATGCAGCGCTGTGTCCTACCAGGCCCTGTGTCTGCGTAGTTGAGTGATCAGCGCTGTTAGTGCAGGAATTGATTTTCTTTGCATTGTATGTGACTGTGCTAGCGCTGCTGCCTGTAACTTTTCTCTAAACTGTCATCTTTATTACTGTCCCTGTTCTTTCTGCTAAGCCCTTGCGGTGCGGTGCTGCAGGGTGGTCTCTAGCCTATTTAAGATATAATTGGTGAGAGAGGTCACATACGTGGTGCCATCATGTCCGAAAGTGATTTTCCCCTCCGGCTACAGTGTACTACGTGTAAAGTACCGTTAGCGGAGGGGGAGGGTAGCGCGGAGGGCCTTTGCCGGCAGTGTTTGTCCATGGCGCGGCCGCTTACGGTTACAGCACCGGTACAGGAGCCGCCCTGGGCTTGTTTTGCTCAGGCGCTTACAGCCTTAGTGGGCCAGCTAGCTCCGCAGCCCGCGTTTACACCGATGGATTTGTCCCAGCAGTCAGTGGTGTCGTCACCCATGCAGGGTTTCCCACGACAATTGGTGGTACCCCACAGTCTCCCTATTTCCCCGCTCCCGGTTTCTCAGGAGCCAGCGTGGGTTAACTCCCTGACGAGTTCTGTACAGCACTTGTCGGATGTGTTGCAAGGGGAGTCTGTGATGCGGCCGCATAAACGGCCGGTGGCGTCTCTGTCGGCTCCTTATGAGGATGACGAGGGGACGTCTGATGATGGGGAGATTCTGGATCCTTACGATCAGGAACCTCTCCACGCTAAGGACACTGATGCTAAGTCCAAAGTGCGGCTAAATCTAAGTATGCCTTTTTCAAAGATGTGAAGGGCGATGCTACAGTCTTTCCTCTTTCGGGTCAGTTGGTGGACCATTTAGAGGAGGCGTGGAAACAGCCTGGCAAAAGATACCAGCCGCAGAGACGCCTGGCGGTGGCTTATCCGTTCGCGGATAATTATTTTGCAAAGTGGGAATCCCCTCCACAGGTGGATTCTCACGTGACCCGTCTTGTCCGTAGTGCCACATTGCCGATGCCATCTATGTCCTCCCTTAAGGATGCTACGGACCGCAAGGTGGAGATCTGCCTGAAGTCCGCTTATTCCCTTGCGGGGGGGGGCAGCACGGCTGGCTATGGCCATTTGCTGGGTTGCCAGAGCGATGGAGCGCTGGGCGGATTCATTAGAGGCTTCTTTTGGTTCCGACTGTACGTGATTCGGCCACTTATATCAACGAGTCGGCCCTAGACATTAGTACTCTGGTGTCTAGAATTTCTTCAGCAGCGGTGGCTGCTCGTCGCACCTTGTGGCTGCGATCCTGGAAGGCGGATGCAGATTCCAAAAAGGGTCTGGAGGCGTTGCCGTTTACCGGAGAAGTTCTCTTCGGTCCGGATCTGGATAAGATTGTGGCCACGCTGGCGGCAGCCAAATCGGCTTGTCTCCCGTCGGCCGCTGCTCCTTCTGGTTCTGGACCATCGTCCTTTCGGTCATCTAGGGCTCAGGGCAGGCCCAAACCACAGTCGTTTCCTCGACAGGCTGGCCCTAAGAAATCGGCCAAGCCCCGGAAGCAGGCATGGAGTACCAGATGTCCGGCTCCCAAGCCAGATGACAAGCCTGCGGCCTGACGGTCCGGGCCTCCCTTTGGGGGATCCCAGGGTGGGAGGCCGCCTGCTGCAGTTCGCCCAGTGTTGGTCGGCCACTACGACAGACACTTGGGTTCTGGAGGTGGTTTCCCACGGATACGCCCTCTCCTTCCAACACAGACCCCCGGCTCGATTCTTCACCACGGGTCTACCATCAGACCGGAACAAGACTACGGAGCTGCGGAAGGTATTGCACACTATGCTCCAGGCTGGAGTTATAGTGCCTGTTCCATTCTCCCAGAGGGGCCATGGTTTCTATTCAAATCTATTTTTGGTACAGAAACCCAATGGGTCGTATCGTCCGATTCTCAACCTCAAAGCACTCAACAAGTCTTTGCGGGTTCCGAAGTTTCGGATGGAGACCCTACGGTCCATCATTCTGGCGCTGGAACCTGGGGACTACATGGTGTCATTGGACATACAGGACGCTTACCTGCATGTCCCTATTCTTTTGCGCCATCAACAGTTCCTCAGGTTTGCAATCCGCAGCGACTACTTCCAGTTTCGGGCGTTACCTTTTGGCCTGGCGACAGCACCATGTGTTTTCACCAAGGTGATGGCGGTCATGGCGGCTTCTCTGCGGCTGCAGGGAGTCCGCATGTTGCCGTACTTGGACGACCTGTTATTGGTGGCAGGATCTCCAGAGCTCCTGTTACGCCACTTGGACCTGACCATTGCACTGCTGCAACGGCACGGCTGGCTAATCAACTGGCAGAAGTCCACTCTAATCCCGTCTCGGAGGATTCTGCATTTTGGAGCCTTATTGGACTCGGGACAGCAAAGGATCTTCGTGACGGAGGACAAGATCTCTGCTTTACAGGCAAGGGTGCGCAGTTGTCTGCACAGCCGCCGGGTGTCCCTACACTCGGCGATGAGGTTACTGGGCTCCATGGTGTCGGTGTTCGACATGGTGGAATACGCCCAGTTTCACTCCAGACCTCTGCAGCACCTGATCCTGTCCAAGTGGAACGGGCTGCCTCAGTCTCTGAAGTCCCAGACGATTGTGATCACCCCGGAGGTTCGCCTGTCCCTTGCGTGGTGGTTACAGACGACCCACCTCAAGAAGGGACGTCCGTTCTGGGTTCCAAATTGGGTCCTGTTGACAACGGACACCAGTCTTCGGGGCTGGGGAGCAGTTTCGGGTCCACACTTGTTCCAGGGCAGGTGGACGCCGACAGAAGCGGAGCTTCCAATAAATATCTTGGAACTCTGTGCGGTCTTCAATGCTCTCCAGCAGGCACATCGGTTTCTCCAGGGTCACCCGGTGCAGGTCCAGTCGGACAACGCTACCACCGTGGCCTACATAAACAGGCAAGGAGGAACTCGCAGTCGGGCGGCTCTCGTAGAGGTCTCTCGGATCCTGGTTTGGGCGGAGCGCAATCTTCCGGCCATTTCAGCGGTCTTCATCCCGGGAGTGCTAAATTGAGAGGCAGACTTTCTAAGTCGCCAGGACGTTCATCCGGGGGAATGGTCCCTGCACCCGGGCGTTTTTCAACTGCTGGTGGACAGGTGGGGTCTTCCAGAGATCGACCTCATGGCGTCCCGGCACAACAACAAGTTGCCGGTGTACGGGTCTCGCACAAGAGACGAAGGGGCATCTCTGGTGGATGCTCTGTCCGTCCGGTGGACGTTCCGGTTCGCATACTTGTTCCCTCCGGTCTCCCTTCTTCCACGGGTAATCCGGAAATTCAAACAGGAAGGAGGGACGCTCCTGTTGATAGCTCCCGCGTGGCCCAGACGGCACTGGTTCTCAGACCTTCAGGGTCTGTCCGTGGACAGTCCTCTGCGGTTGCCGCTACGACCGGACCTTCTGTCTCAGGGTCCTTGTCTTCGCCCGGACCTGACTCGACTGTCTTTGACGGCGTGGCTGTTGAGACGGCCATGCTGAGGTCCCGGGGGTTTTCCAGCTCTGTGGTGCGTACCATGTTGCGAGCTCGGAAACCGTCTTCCGCGAGGATATACCATCGCGTGTGGCATACGTTCTTCCAGTGGTGTCGACCGATAGGTTATGCACCGCGGGAGTTTCGTCTGTCTCGGATTCTCGCCTTCCTGCAAGCGGGACTAGATCATGGGCTTCGCCTTGCTTCTTTGAAGGTACAGGTTTCGGCCCTATCTGTCTGGTTTCACCGTAGGATTGCTACAATCCCGGATGTGCGCACCTTTCTGCAAGGTGTTCTCCGCATTCAGCCGCCCTTTGTTCCACCTGTGGCGCCTTGGGATTTGGCTGTGATCCTGAGGGCTCTCCAAAGACCGCCGTTTGAACCACTGGGCTCAGTGGATCTTAAATGGCTAACAGCTAAGACTGTTTTCCTTCTGGCTATTGCTTCGGCCAGACGTGTTTCTGAGTTAGGGGCTCTTTCTTGTAGACCCCCTTTCTTGGTTTTTCATGGGAACAGGGCAGTGCTCCGCACTCGGCCCGAGTTTCTTCCCAAAGTTGTTTCCCAGTTTCATGTTAACGAGGAAATCGTTGTTCCGGCCTTTAACTCACCGGGTCTTTCCGTGGGTGAGGCCTCTTTGGATGTTGTGCGGGCATTAAGGACTTATGTTGACCGCACTTCTTCGTTTAGGAAGTCGGACGCTTTGTTTGTCCTCTATGGCTTCCGTAAAAAGGGTTGGCCTGCTTCAAAGCAAACTTTGGCAGCCTGGATCCGTATGGCTATTTCTGAAGCTTATCTTCATGAAGGCCTACCAGTTCCTCCTTCTCTGAAGGCTCATTCCACTAGGTCTGTGGGTCCTTCGTGGGCAGCTCGACGTGGTGCCTCGGCAGTTCAGATCTGCAAGGCTGCTACGTGGTCCTCTGTCCATACCTTCGTGAGGTATTACAGGTTTGACACCTTCGCCTCTCAGGATGCTTCCTTCGGGCGGCGGATTCTCCTTTCTGCACAGGAGCGTCCCCACCCTTAAAGGATACTGCTTTGGGACATCCCCAAGGTATCCTGTGGATACCCTATGGACCCTGAAGTAGAAAATATGAGATATGGTAAGAACTTACCCTTGTTATCTCTATTTCTACGAAGTCCATAGGGTTCCAAAGGACTCCCGCCCTGTCGCACCTGTGCTGCAGATGGGCTTTGCTCTGGTCACCGGTTTTCCGTCTCCCTCTGGTGAGAATGTGATTCTTGTATGTGTCCAGATCTTTTTTCTCTCTCTTCCTTCTCCTCCTCCGGCCTATGGCTTGATAACTACCTGAGGTGCCTTGGCTCGGGGGCGGGGTATAGGAGGGGGACCCTAGTGCATCCTGGGAGGCTGAAAAGCTTAACTCTATGGTGCCCAGCGACTGACGTCACACCTATACCCCAAGGTATCCTGTGGAACCCTATGGACTTCATAGAAATAGAGATAACAAGGGTAAGTTCTTACCATATCTCATATTTTTTATTTAATCCTTCTGCTCAGTACATGGGGGTAAATTATAATGCAGCTGATATTAATTGTGAGCTAATTAAAAAATAAATCTGCAGGTGCGCACATAAGGGGGATTCCTGATGCCTAGAACCTTTCTCACGTGAGATCATAGAGACCCTGCACTGCTGCCTGTCCCAGCAATGTGCTTGGTGCCGCGGTATTCCACTCACTGTGTTGACTAGCTCATCATGATACAGGATCTCCTATCATCTCTCTGTGATTGGTTCCTGCCCCTTTCACTCACCACTTAATGTCTCCTGGGGGAGCCAATCAGAATGAAGCACTGGCAGCCCAGGATAGAGAGAGGGGACACCGCAATGAATGACGCATGATGGGGGCATCCCAGACATGTTACATCCCATATACAGTATGTAGTTACTTAGAGATTTTTTCTAAGAGCATAATACAGCTCTCCTTACACTACTATACAGGTGATATCTATTCCAAACCATATCTGATGTATGTGGTAGAGTGACAGAGGTGTCCACACTGCAATATTCCCCTGAGAGAAGGCTTATAACAGGGCTTGACAAATCCTGGGGGCCAGGTCGCCATGGCGACCAGATTTTGCTGCCTGGCGACCAGATTTTGCAGGGAGGGCGGAAGCAGACCTTCGTCAGCCCCAGTGCAGATTAGTGTCTGTAGTATTGCAGTGGTCAATTTATGCACAGGAGTGCATGTGCTGGGTCACCCGCGGTGACTGCTGTGTCTTTCTGTCCTGGCCTGCGCTGGCTTCTCCTGTACGTCCCATCCTGCGCTGACTTCTCTTCTCCATCCTGGGCCTGCTGTGACTCCTGCTGTCTGTCCCAGTCTGTGTTTATCCTCCTGCAAAACCCGGCTGTCTGCTGTATCCTAACTCCGGCTGCATAGAGCTCTCCGGAAAGAGGGTCTATGTGTGGCCAAGGATTGCGGAGTGGCTTCAGAGGGATAGTGGTGTGACCACGAGGGGGGCGGCATGGCTGCGGATGAGTGGATTGCCGGTGGGTACCCCCTTAGTTGTGTGGCCATTGGGGGGGCTAGCTGCTCAGTAATGTGACTGTAGGGGGGTTGTTTGACCGGGGGGGGAAGCTGCACAGCAATGTCGCTGCAGAGCGGGGGTTTGCCTGGAGGGACCCCCCAGTAGTGTGGCTGTGGGGGTTGGTTGCCTGGGGGCGGGGTAGGTGCTCAGGAATGTGGCCCCCGGGGGAGCTCTGCAGAGAAGAGAGGGGGCCTCCATTTTACTATATCCATTCAACTGCGTACATTTTGTGGACTAGTATCGTGTGTATAACAGTTGCATAACACAGAGCTTGTGCTCCTCTCTCACTCCTGTAATTTTATTGGGGGGACAGCGGTCTGGCTCCTACACGTTCATCCTGGCTCCTAGATATTAGAAAAGTTTGTCAAGCCTTGGCTTATAGTGATAATAGTAGTGATCGGATGTTGGTGACGTGTATAAGTCCCCTGTAGTGCTGTCACTATCACAGTGTGAGAGGCTGCAACTTTCTCTATATTGTTAGATACCAGAACATCGGCTGATTAATGCTCAGGTGTTGGTTCCTTGTACTAATGGGAATGGTCACGTATTTGATTATATTACATGTGTACAATGTGATGTTATTTACATTATTTTAATGATTATATTTATTCCTAGACAATTACACGGAGTGGATCCAGAGAGTTTACTTTTATACGTCACGTGATTGTGTGACGCGTCCTGTATAAGTCACTGAGGATGGACACGGACCTGAGTCACACGTCTGAGAGGATATTACATCTCACCCTGGAGATCATCTACCTGCTGACTGGGGAGGTGAGAGGGTCTGGGAGTGTCACAGTGACATCACTTATATATCTATAGTAATAATACAGGGACATGACTGGGGAGGTGAGGGGATCTGGGAGTGTCACAGTGACATCACTTATATCTATAGTAATAATACAGGGACATGACTGGGGAGGTGAGGGGATCTGGGAGTGTCACAGTGACACCACTTATATCTATAGTAATAATACAGGGACATGACTGGGGAGGTGAGGGGATCTGGGAGTGTCACAGTGACATCACTTATATCTATAGTAATAATACAGGGACATGACTGGGGAGGTGAGGGGATCTGGGAGAGTCACAGTGACATCACTTATATCTATAGTAATAATACAGGGACATGATTGGGGAGGTGATGGGGATCTGGGAGTGTCACAGTGACATCACTTATATATCTATAGTAATAATACAGGGACATGACTGGGAAGGTGAGAGGGTCTGGGAGTGTCACAGTGACATCACTTATATATCTATAGTAATAATACAGGGACATGACTGGGGAGGTGAGGGGATCTGGGAGTGTCACAGTGACATCACTTATATCTATAGTAATAATACAGGGACATGACTGGGGAGGTGAGGGGATCTGGGAGTGTCACAGTGACATCACTTATATCTATAGTAATAATACAGGGACATGACTGGGGAGGTGAGGGGATCTGGGAGTGTCACAGTGACATCACTTATATCTATAGTAATAATACAGGGACATGACTGGGGAGGTGAGGGGATCTGGGAGAGTCACAGTGACATCACTTATATCTATAGTAATAATACAGGGACATGACTGGGGAGGTGAGGGGATCTGGGAGTGTCACAGTGACATCACTTATATCTATAGTAATAATACAGGGACATGACTGGGGAGGTGAGGGGATCTGGGAGTGTCACAGTGACACCACTTATATCTATAGTAATAATACAGGGACATGACTGGGGAGGTGAGGGGATCTGGGAGTGTCACAGTGACATCACTTATATCTATAGTAATAATACAGGGACATGACTGGGGAGGTGAGGGGATCTGGGAGAGTCACAGTGACATCACTTATATCTATAGTAATAATACAGGGACATGATTGGGGAGGTGATGGGGATCTGGGAGTGTCACAGTGACATCACTTATATATCTATAGTAATAATACAGGGACATGACTGGGAAGGTGAGAGGGTCTGGGAGTGTCACAGTGACATCACTTATATATCTATAGTAATAATACAGGGACATGACTGGGGAGGTGAGGGGATCTGGGAGTGTCACAGTGACATCACTTATATCTATAGTAATAATACAGGGACATGACTGGGGAGGTGAGGGGATCTGGGAGTGTCACAGTGACATCACTTATATATCTATAGTAATAATACAGGGACATGACTGGGGAGGTGAGAGGGTCTGGGAGTGTCACAGTGACATCACTTATATCTATAGTAATAATACAGGGACATGACTGGGGAGGTGAGGGGATCTGGGAGTGTCACAGTGACCACTTATATCTATAGTAATAATACAGGACATGACTGGGGAGGTGAGGGGATCTGGGAGTGTCACAGTGACATCACTTATATATCTATAGTAATAATACAGGGACATGACTGGGGAGGTGAGGGGGTCTGGGAATGTCACCGTGACATCACTTATATCTATAGTAATAATACAGGGACATGACTGGGGAGGTGAGGGGATCTGGGAGTGTCACAGTGACATCACTTATATCTATAGTAATAATACAGGGACATGACTGGGGAGGTGAGGGGATCTGGGAGTGTCACAGTGACCACTTATATCTATAGTAATAATACAGGGACATGACTGGGGAGGTGAGGGGATCTGGGAGTGTCACAGTGACATCACTTATATCTATAGTAATAATACAGGGACATGACTGGGGAGGCGAGGGGATCTGGGAGTGTCACAGTGACATCACTTATATCTATAGTAATAATGCAGGGACATGACTGGGGAGGTGAGAGGATCTGGGAGTGTCACAGTGACATCACTTATATCTATAGTAGTAATACAGGGACATGACTGGGTAGGTGAGGGGGTCTGGGAATGTCACCGTGACACCACTTATATCTATAGTAATAATACAGGGACATGACTGGGGAGGTGAGGGGATCTGGGAGTGTCACAGTGACATCACTTATATCTATAGTAATAATACAGGGACATGACTGGGGAGGTGATGGGATCTGGGAGTGTCACAGTGACATCACTTATATCTATAGTAATAATACAGGGACATGACTGGGGAGGTGAGAGGGTCTGGGAGTGTCACAGTGACATCACTTATATCTATAGTAGTAATACAGGGACATGACTGGGGAGGTGCGGGGATCTGGGAGTGTCACAGTGACATCACTTATATCTATAGTAATAATACAGGGACATGACTGGGGAGGTGAGAGGATCTGGGAGTGTCACAGTGACATCACATATCTATAGTAATAATACAGGGACATGACTGGGGAGGTGAGGGGATCTGGGAGTGTCACAGTGACATCACTTATATCTATAGTAATAATACAGGGACATGACTGGGGAGGTGAAGGGATCTGGGAGTGTCACAGTGACATCACTTATATCTATAGTAATAATACAGGGACATGACTGGGGAGGTGAGGGGATCTGGGAGTGTCACAGTGACATCACTTATATCTATAGTAATAATACAGGGACATGACTGGGGAGGTGAAGGGATCTGGGAGTGTCTGTCACAGTGATATCACTTATATCTATAGTAATAATACAGGGACATGACTGGGGAGGTGAGGGGATCTGGG
Organism: Taudactylus pleione; assembly: GCA_031769625.1. NCBI lineage: Eukaryota > Metazoa > Chordata > Amphibia > Anura > Myobatrachidae > Taudactylus > Taudactylus pleione. The sequence continues at coordinate 1,502,564 of JAUIMM010000799.1, read as the reverse complement.
AGTGTCACAGTGACATCACTTATATATCTATAGTAATAATACAGGGACATGACTGGGGAGGTGAGGGGATCTGGGAGTGTCACAATGACAGCACTTATATCTATAGTAATAATACAGGGACATGACTGGGGGAGGTGAGGGGATCTGGGAGTGTCACAATGACAGCACTTATATCTATAGTAATAATACAGGGACATGACTGGGGGAGGTGAGGGGATCTGGGAGTGTCACAGTGACATCACTTATATCTATAGTAATAATACAGGGACATGACTGGGGAGATGAGGGGATCTGGGAGTGTCACAGTGACATCACTTATATATCTATAGTAATAATACAGGATATGACTGGGGAGAGGATCTGGGAGTGTCACAGTGACATCACTTATATCTATAGTAATAATACAGGGACATGACTGGGGAGGTGAGGGGATCTGGGAGTGTCACAGTGACATCACTTATATCTATAGTAATAATACAGGGACATGACTGGGGAGGTGAGGGGGTCTGGGAATGTCACCGTGACATCACTTATATCTATAGTAATAATACAGGGACATGACTGGGGAGGTGAGGGGATCTGGGAGTGTCACAGTTTCATCACTTATATCTATAGTAATAATACAGGGACATGACTGGGGAGGTGAGAGGATCTGGGAGTGTCACAGTGACATCACATATCTATAGTAATAATACAGGGACATGACTGGGGAGGTGAGGGGATCTGGGAGTGTCACAGTGACATCACTTATATCTATAGTAATAATACAGGGACATGACTGGGGAGGTGAAGGGATCTGGGAGTGTCACAGTGACATCACTTATATCTATAGTAATAATACAGGGACATGACTGGGGAGGTGAGGGGATCTGGGAGTGTCACAGTGACATCACTTATATCTATAGTAATAATACAGGGACATGACTGGGGAGGTGAAGGGATCTGGGAGTGTCTGTCACAGTGATATCACTTATATCTATAGTAATAATACAGGGACATGACTGGGGAGGTGAGGGGATCTGGGAGTGTCACAGTGACATCACTTATATATCTATAGTAATAATACAGGGACATGACTGGGGAGGTGAGGGGATCTGGGAGTGTCACAATGACAGCACTTATATCTATAGTAATAATACAGGGACATGACTGGGGGAGGTGAGGGGATCTGGGAGTGTCACAATGACAGCACTTATATCTATAGTAATAATACAGGGACATGACTGGGGGAGGTGAGGGGATCTGGGAGTGTCACAGTGACATCACTTATATATCTATAGTAATAATACAGGGACATGACTGGGGAGGTGAGGGGATCTGGGAGTGTCACAGTGACATCACTTATATCTATAGTAATAATACAGGGACATGACTGGGGAGGTGAGAGGGTCTGGGAGTGTCACAGTGACACCACTTATATCTATAGTAATAATACAGGGACATGACTGGGGAGGTGAGGGGATCTGGGAGTGTCACAGTGACATCACTTTATATATCTATAGTAATAATACAGGGACATGACTGGGGAGGTGAGGGGGTCTGGGAATGTCACCGTGACATCACTTATATCTATAGTAATAATACAGGGACATGACTGGGGAGGTGAGGGGATCTGAGAGTGTCACAGTGACATCACTTATATCTATAGTAATAATACAGGGACATGACTGGGGAGGTGAGGGGATCTGGGAGTGTCACAGTGACCACTTATATCTATAGTAATAATACAGGGACATGACTGGGGAGGTGAGAGGATCTGGGAGTGTCACAGTGACATCACTTATATCTATAGTAATAATACAGGGACATGACTGGGGAGGTGAGGGGATCTGGGAGTGTCACAGTGACATCACTAATATCTATAGTAATAATACAGAGACATGACTGGGGAGGTGAGAGGATCTGGGAGTGTCACAGTGACATCACTAATATCTATAGTAATAATACAGAGACATGACTGGGGAGGTGAGGGGATCTGGGAGTGTCACAGTGACATCACTTATATCTATAGTAATAATACAGGGACATGACTGAGGAGGTGAGAGGAGCTGGGAGTGTCACAGTGACATCACTTATATCTATAGTAATAATACAGGGACATGACTGGGGAGGTGAGGGGGTCTGGGAATGTCACCGTGACATCACTTATATCTATAGTAATAATACAGGGACATGACTGGGGAGGTGAGGGGATCTGGGAGTGTCACAGTGACATCACTTATATCTATAGTAATAATACAGGGACATGACTGGGGAGGTGAGAGGGTCTGGGAGTGTCACAGTGACACCACTTATATCTATAGTAGTAATACAGGGACATGACTGGGGAGGTGAGGGGGTCTGGGAATGTCACCGTGACACCACTTATATCTATAGTAATAATACAGGGACATGACTGGGGAGGTGAGGGTATCTGGGAGTGTCACAGTGACATCACTTATATCTATAGTAATAATACAGGGACATGACTGGGGAGGTGAGAGGGTCTGGGAGTGTCACAGTGACATCACTTATATCTATAGTAATAATACAGGGACATGACTGGGGAGGTGAGGGGATCTGGGAGTGTCACAGTGACATCACTTATATCTATAGTAATAATACAGGGACATGACTGGGGAGGTGAGAGGATCTGGGAGTGTCACAGTGACATCACTTATATCTATAGTAGTAATACAGGGACATGACTGGGGAGGTGAGGGGATCTGGGAGTGTCACAGTGACATCACTTATATCTATAGTAGTAATACAGGGACATGACTGGGGAGGTGAGGGGATCTGGGAGTGTCACAGTGACATCACTTATATCTATAGTAATAATACAGGGACATGACTGGGGAGGTGAGTGGATCTGGGAGTGTCACAGTGACATCACTTATATCTATAGTAATAATACAGGGACATGACTGGGGAGGTGAGGGGATCTGGGAGTGTCACAGTGACATCACTTATATCTATAGTAATAATACAGGGACATGACTGGGGAGGTGAAGGGATCTGGGAGTGTCTGTCACAGTGACATCACTTATATCTATAGTAATAATACAGGGACATGACTGGGGAGGTGAAGGGATCTGGGAGTGTCTGTCACAGTGACATCACTTATATATCTATAGTAATAATACAGGGACATGACTGGGGAGGTGAGGGGATCTGGGAGTGTCACAGTGACATCACTTATATCTATAGTAATAATACAGGGACATGACTGGGGAGGTGAGAGGATCTGGGAGTGTCACAGTGACATCACTTATATCTATAGTAATAATACAGGGACATGACTGGGGAGGTGAGAGGATCTGGGAGTGTCACAGTGACATCACTTATATCTATAGTAATAATACAGGGACATGACTGGGGAGGTGAGAGGATCTGGGAGTGTCACAGTGACATCACTTATATCTATAGTAATAATACAGGGACATGACTGGGGAGGTGAGGGGGTCTGGGAGTGTCACAGTGACACCACTTATATCTATAGTAATAATACAGGGACATGACTGGGGAGGTGAGGGGATCTGGGAGTGTCACAGTGACATCACTTATATCTATAGTAATAATACAGTGACATCACTTATATCTATAGTAATAATACAGGGACATGACTGGGGAGGTGAGGGGGTCTGGGAATGTCACCGTGACACCACTTATATCTATAGTAATAATACAGGGACATGACTGGGGAGGTGAGGGGATCTGGGAGTGTCACAGTGATATCACTTATATCTATAGTAATAATACAGGGACATGACTGGGGAGGTGAGGAGATCTGGGAGTGTAACAGTGACACCACTTATATCTATAGTAATAATACAGGGACATGACTGGGGAGGTGAGGGGATCTGGGAGTGTCACAGTGACACCACTTATATCTATAGTAATAATACAGGGACATGACTGGGGAGGTGAGGGGATCTGGGAGTGTCACAGTGACATCACTTATATCTATAGTAATAATGGTGACATCACTTCTGCCCTCTGTGGGATCAGTTATAGGTACAATAGTATTACAGTCTTACAGCCGACGTCTCCTGCAGCTCCTGTCACCCTCAGTGGGCGGCTGTTCTCAGTCCTGTTTTTTCCAGCTCCCATCACATCATCATCTTATTGTTTGTACTACTACGTCCAAAGCAGGTGATTCTTCTGTGGGTGCCGACCATAGACAGAGGATGCTAAATGTTGGGCCCACTGAGTATTGCAGGAGTTGTGCTATATACACTCCACTATCCTGTATATAGGTAATGGTTACATATAAGATGGGGGATGTCCTTACATATTACACTGTTATATTTCCTTCCCAAAGAATAACTCCAAATAGTTGTCTTTTATTTCACTTTTCAATGTGGTCTCTCTCAATACACAGGATTATATAGTAGTGAAGAAAACATCCATCAGATGTGCCTCCATCACGGTGCCTCCACCTCACTCACTGATACATGAGAGACACAATGACCAGAAGATCCTGGAACTCAACAACAAGATCAATCAGCTGCTGACTGGAGAGGTGACTGCTGGGACTGGGACATTATACTGTAACACCAGGGGATGTGTCTGGGTGATGACTGGAGAGGTGACTGCTGGGAATGGGACATTATACAGTAACACCAGGGGATGTGTCTGGGTGATGACTGGAGAGGTGACTGCTGGGAATGGGACATTATACAGTAACACCAGGGGATGTGTCTGGGTGATGACTGGAGAGGTGACTGCTGGGAATGGGACATTATACAGTAACACCGGGGGATGTGTCTGGGTGATGACTGGAGAGGTGACTGCTGGGAATGGGACATGATACAGTAACACCAGGGGATGTGTCTGGGTGATGACTGGACAGGTGATTGCTGGGAATGGGACATTATACAGTAACACCAGGGGATGTGTCTGGGTGATGACTGGAGAGGTGACTGCTGGAAATGGGACATTATACAGTAACACCAGGGGATGTGTCTGGGTGGTGACTTCTGGGAATGGGACATTATACAGTAACACCAGGGGATGTGTCTGGGTGATGACTGGAGAGGTGACTTCTGGGAATGGGACATTATACAGTAACACTAGGGGATGTGTCTGGGTGGTGACTTCTGGGAATGGGACATTATACAGTAACACCGGGGGATGTGTCTGGGTGATGACTGAAAAGGTGACTGCTGGGAATGGGACATTATACAGTAACACCAGGGGATGTGTCTGGGTGATGACTGGAGAGGTGACTGCTGGGAATGGGACATTATACAGTAACACCAGGGGATGTATCTGGGTGATGACTGTATCATTGTGTGTGTCAGGTTCCTATAAGGTGTCAGGATGTCACTGTCTATGTCTCCATGCAGGAGGGGGAGTATATAGAGGAACACAGGGGTCTGTACAAGGACGGGATGATGGAGAATCACCGGCCCCTCACATCACTGGGTAAGAGGAGACTGTCATTTATTGTACAGAGGAGAGGTATTGGGGCCCTCTATATACACACATCACCTGATAATCACATATATAGCCATGGCCAAAAGTTTTGAGAATGACACAAGTATTGGTTATTACAACGTCTGCTGTTTCAGTTTTTATGATGCCAATTTACATATACTACAGAATGTCCTGAACAGTGATCAGATGAATTGCAAAGTCCCTCTTTGCCAGGACAATGAACTTAGGACCTGATTCAGACCCGCTCGCTGTGAGCAATTTTCGCCCAGCTGCGCATTCGTATAATTCGCAGTGCGCGTGCGCAAACCATTCGTTGCGATCTGATTTTGGTAGCTCGTAAGCCACTATCAGGTCGCTGCTTTGAGTGACAGATTGTGCCGTCTGTGGGTGGTAACGGGAAGGTGCATGTGAACGTGGGTGTTGCCAACGCAGACGTGTCTGCCCGCCAAAACGCAGTTTAAAGGGCGCGCATAATTAGCAAAGTAGTGTCATTGTACAAGTCACCTGCATGTATTTCAGCCCGCACTGATCGCAGTGCTTGCGGCGGGGAAAGGCAACCCCAAGAGCTGCGAGCAGCTCCGATGGCTCATGATGTCCCGATTAATCATACATTTCCCGGAGATGACGTTTGTTGCAAGGGGCCGTCTTCAGACACTTGCGAGCGCACTTTGCCGTAGCTCGCTAACACACAGTGGGCTTCTTTACGCGACGCAGTGCGAGCGCTTAATTTACATAACCGGCCCCTTTTTGCCAGCGAGTGATCGCATCTTGCGAGCGGGTTTGAATCCGGTCCTTAATCCCCAAAACAACATTTCCACTGCATTTCAGCCCTGACACAAAAGGACCAGTTGACATCATGTCAGCGATTATCACGTTAAGGTGTGAGTGTTGACGAGGACAAGGCTGGAGATCACTCTGTCATGCTGATTGAGTTAGAATAGCACTGGAAGCTTTAAAAAAGGGTGATGCTTGAAATCATTGTTCTTCCTCTGTTAACCATCAAGGAAACATCATTGCTTTGCACAAAAAGGGCTTCATAGGCAAGGATAGAGCTGCTAGTAATATTGCACCTAAATAAACCATTTACCGGATCATCAAGTACTTAAAGGAGAGAGGTTCAATAGTTGTGAAGAAGGCTTTAGGGCGCCCAAGAATGTCCAGCAAGCGCCAGGGCCATCTCCTAAAGTTGATTCAGCTGCGGGATCGGGGCACCACCAGTGCAGAGCTTGCTGAGGAATGGCAGCAGGCAGGTGTGAGTGCATCTTCACGCACAGTGAGGCAAAGACTTTTAGAGGATGGCGTGGTGTCAAGAAGGACAGCAAAGAAGCCACTTCTCTCCAGGAAAAACATCAGGGACAGACTGATATTCTGCAAAAGGTACAGGGATTGGACTGCTGAGGACTGGGGTAAGGTTAATTTCTCTGATGAATCCCCTTTCAGATTGTTTGGGGCATCTGGAAAAAGGCTTGTCCGGAGAAGGAAAGGTGAGCGCTACCATCAGTCCTGTGTCATGCCAACAGTAAAGCATCCTGAGACCATTCATGTGTGGGGTTGCTTCTCAGCCAAGGGAGTGGGATCACTCACAATTTTGCCTAAGAACACAGCCATGAATAAAGGATGGTACCAAAACATCCTCCAAGAGCAACTTCTCACAACCATCCAAGAACAGTTTGGTGATGAATAATGGCTTTTCCAGCATGATGGAGCACCTTGCCGTAAGGTAAAAGTGATAACTAAGTGGATCGGGGAACAAAACATTGAAATTTTGCATCCATAGTAAGGAAACTCCCCAGACCTTAATCCCATTGAGAACTTGTGGTCAATCCTCAAGAGGCGGGTGGACAAACAAAAACCCACAAATTCTGACAAACTCCAAGCGTTGATTAGGCAAGAATGGGCGGCCATCAGTCAGTATGTGGCCCAGAAGCTGTTGACAGCATGCCAGGGCGAATTGCAGAGGTCTTGAAAAAGAGGGGCAACACTGCAAATGTTGACTCTTTGCATAAACTTAATGTAATTGTCAATAAAAGCCTTTGACACTTATGAAATGCTTGTAATGTTACTTCAGTATACCATAGTAACATCTGACAGTATACCATAGTAACATCTGACAAAAAGGTCTAAAAACACTGAAGCAGCAAACTTTGTGAAAACCAATACTTGTGTCATTCTCAAAACTTGTGGCCATGGCTGTATATGTGACTGTATACAATGTACGCAGTCATTGTGTGTCTCCTACAGATAGAACCAGTAACAGAAATACCCCAGAGAGATGTCCCCATCCTCTTTATTCAAAGGACTGTACAGAGGAGAATCACAGGACCCCACAGGAGCATCAGGTAGATGGGATTTAGGGTCTCTCCAATATACTAGAGTGACTGTCACTATATGATCTGTACAGCAGCTGTCTTATATCTAATCTAAATCTAATTTGTTTAGTCTCAAGTAATGACATCAGACATTATTAAATAGTTATTTTATTATGCTGTGGGTTATTTAGGGTGATCAACTGACTGATAATGAATCAACAAATACAGAGAAGGAAGAAGAGACGTATGTGACTGATATAAAGGCAAAAGATATAGAGGAAGAAGAGACATATGTGACTGATATGAAGGCAGAAGATATAGAGGAAGAAGAGACGTATGTGACCGATATAAAAGCAAAAGATATAGAGGCAGAAGAAGAGACGTATGTGACTGACATGATGGCAGAAGATATAGAGTTAAAAGAAGAGACGTATGTGAGAGATGATCAGCAGTGTAAAGTGGAAGAAATCCCTACAGATATCAGCACAGGTGAGTAATAAACACATTACAGAACAGTCAAATATTCTCCTTGCCCAGTCACTACAGCAATCTCTTATCATACACTCTCCTCTGTCACTACAGACTAATGAGGGAAATGTATCTGCCCAGTGGGGCAGTCTGGATCCATCAGCCCCTATTATACTCCTGCTCTCCCCCCTCACATCATGTCACTGTGTGTTACCAGCCCAGATATCTGACCAGTCTCCTCCCCACACTCTCTGGTGTATCTCATACATCAGTAGCCATCAGCCCCTATTATACTCCTGCTCTCCCCCTCACATCATGTCACTGTTTGTTACCAGCCCAGAGATCTGACCAGTCTCCTCCCCACACTCTCTGGTGTATCTCATACATCAGGAGCCATCAGCCCCTATTATACTCCTGCTCTCCCCCCTCACATCATGTCACTGTGTGTTACCAGCCCAGATATCTGACCAGTCTCCTCCTCACACTCTCTGGTGTATCTCATACATCAGGAGCCATCAGCCCCTATTATACTCCTGCTCTCCCCCTCACATCATGTCACTGTGTGTTACCAGTCCAGAGATCTGACCAGTCTTCTCCTCACACTCTCTGGTGTATCTCATACATCAGGAGCCATCAGCCCCTATTATACTCCTGCTCTCCTCCTCACATCATGTCACTGTGTGTTACCAGCCCAGAGATCTGACCAGTCTCCTCCCCACACTCTCTGGTGTATCTCAAACATCACTATTAGGGACATTCCCCTTATACTGATGTATGAGATAATCAATGGTGTGAGTCCATGTGACATTACATCTAAGATCTAAGAGTCTCAATATATTTAACTAACACTGCAATACCAAAGCAAAGTAGCAGATAGTTCCTCTCTCTGTAAGCTCTATACCGAAGTTTCAACCTGTATGAGTAGCTGGATCCAAGGAGTTTTGACCAGATGGACATATTGTACTCACCACCTCAATTAAGAAAAAAAGAAAAGTGTCTTCTTCAGGCTTTTTAGGGGATCCACAGTGATACCATGGGATATGTGTGGTTGGAGAGGTCCGAGCACCAAACAGTTAAGCTTTAGCTCCCAGGATGCATCGGTGCCCCTCCACATATACCCCGCCCCCAGCCACAGGCAGACTGTTTTTTGTTTGGTGCACCAGGATACGGTTGCACCTTTTTAACGGGGGGGCTGCTTCAGTAGTCCCAAGCTTTTATTTTTATGAGCCATTTCGTTTTTCTTCTCCAGGGTCCATAGGAGATCCATAGGAATTCCATGGGGTGTGTGGTCGGAGAGGTCCGATCACCAAACAGTTAAGCTTTGGCTCCCAGGTTGCTTCGGTCCTCTGCCGTACATGGGTTGGGTATGAAATCCCAGCTGTCGGGATGCCGCTGGTCAGAATACTGACAGCGGCATACCGACAGCCAGGATCCCGACACTCATAGGATACACAGGTCAGTGCTTTCCTAACCCCTACCCTAACCCTTCCTTCCCGTTGCCTAAACCTAACCCCCCCTCCCCAGTGCCTAAGCCTAATCTCCCCCTTTCCGCTCCCAAAACCTAACATGCCCTCCCTGGTGACTAAACTTAACCTCCCCCCTAATGCCTAAACCTATCCTCCAACTCCCCGCACCCTTAACCTTCCCTCCCTGGTGCCTAACATTAACCCCTCTACCTAACCCTAACCTCCCCCTAACACCTACATACATTCAGGATGTTGGCGATCGGGATGCTGGTGCCAGGATCCCAACCTGCCGGGATTTCTGCGCTGGTATTCAGACCGTCGGCATCCCGCACGCTGAGATGCCGATACATCCTCCACATATACCCCATCGCCAGCCACTGGCAGACAGTTTTTTTTTCGTTTGGTGCGGAAGGATACGGTTGCACTTTTTAACGAGGACTGCTTTAGCAGTCCCTAGCTTTTATTTTTATGAGTTTATTTTATTTTACTTCTGAGCAAGCAGCGCTAGGCGTCCTAATGGACGCCTGTGCTGCTGCTCTGTCTACCTCCGCCGGCTCCGCAACACTGGTAACTGGTCTAGTGATTTTGGTTGGCACCAGTGGGGCTTAGCTAGCAGCACGACTGGGGACCCAGGACTGCAGCCGGGCAGCAGAGATGCGGGTAAGTGGCAGTCCTTACCGCCTGCGGTGGTGGTTATGTGCCGGAGGGTGCTGCAGTGGGGCGACTGGTTCGTCCGCTCTCCCACTAGACAACCTGGTCAAGTTAGTCTGGCGCCGGGGACTGTGGCATCGGCCATGTTTCATGAGGCCAGCGCACCCGGGGGTTAATGCAGCACAAGGCAGGTAGGCCCTCCCCCGGCAGCCCCTCCCCAAACCCAGACAGTGATCCCTCACTAATAGCTTTTCCGCTTCTGTGCTGCTCCTCCACCTACCCTCCTCCCTATTTGAGACGCTCAGTAACCATTATTCGGTGCTCTACTGAAGGTGCTGGTCTCATGAGTTTTGGGTCCAGTCTCCCAGGGGCCAGGTTATACAGCACTTAAATGCTTCCAACCTAGGTGTTTGTGTAGTTGATTTAGAGCCCATTGTATTTATATGCATCATATGTGACTTGTGCTAGCTCGGCTGTGGTGATACACTTTAACTTTCTGACTGTCCGTTATTCCTATCACTGTTATTTCTCCTTGACCCTCAACCACCAGGTGTGTAGGGGTTCTCTATTACTTCACATTTACTTGTACTTGTGAAGGCTGTCGCATTGCATTGTTAGCTTACACTTATTGTGTGCTATTTACTGCCTATGTCTTCTACAGATATGCTGATGCCCCTGTGCGGGTTACATGCAAATCCTGTCTTGTGGGCTTGTCCCTTCAGGATTCCATACATGATGATTTGTGTACTAATTGCTATAAAATTACACACCAGTCCACATTACCAGCATCTGTCCAGGAGCCACCTTGGGTGTCCTCCATATCCCAGGTTATGTCGCAGGTTGTGGATAATTTATCAATTCCCTTGCTGCCTTCCACTATGGGGTACCCACAGCTATTACAACCTACTATGTCTGTACCCCCTATGCATTCCCTTTGGATGGATGTTTATGCTCATCAGATTATGGCTCAAACATCTGCCTGATGGTTGAGGTACGCTACCGCAACTGAGGTAGCGTACCTCAACCATCAGGGACGCAAAGTCGGACAGCCATGTGAGAAGTGGCAAACCTCCAGGTCTGGGCCGAATGTCCTCTCCCAGCAATCTCTGCCGTGTTCATTCCAGAAGTCCTCAACTGGGAAGCGGACTTCCTAAGTCGACAGGACATACACGCCGTAGAGAGTGGACTCTCCACCGGGAAGTCCTTAAACTCCTGGTGGACAAATGGGGCCTGCCAGACGTAGACCTCATGGCCTCACATCACAACCACAAGGTCCCCAGGTATGGGTCCTGTACCAGAGACCCATCAGCCGCTTTTATGGACGCTCTGGCAGTGAGGTTGGACTTCAAACTTGCATACCTCTTTCCTCTGATCTCCCTCCTCCCGAGGGTAATACAAAAGTTCAAGCAAGAAGGCGGCACACTGATACTAATAACTCCACCCTGGCCCAGGCGTCATTAGTTCACCGACCTACGGAGTCTCTCCATAGACACTCTCTACCTACTTCCTTTACGGCAGGACCTGTTAATGCACCCGGACTTACTTCGGCTGTCTTTGACGGCATGACTCTTGAGTCTCCCTCTTAAAGGTTAAAGGTTTCTTTCGCTCTGTGGTCTAGATGATGCTCAGGGTGCATAAGTTTTCCTCCGTCCGCATCTATTACAGATTTTGGCACTCTTACTTTCAATGGTGCTCCCCGGAGGCTATGACCCTACAGTTTTTAAGGTCTCCCGGCTGCTTGGCTTTCTCCACGCTGGGTTAGACCTGGCCTTCCTTAGAGTTCAGGTTTCTGCTTTGTCAATCTGGTTCCAGTGAAGGATTGCTCCCCTGCCTGATGTCAGAATATTCTTTCAAGGTTTTCTCCGCATTCAACCTCCCTTTGCTCCGTGGGATTTGTCCTTGGTTCTCAGGGCCCTACAGGCTCCTCCATTTGAACCTCTGGAATCAATGGACCTTAAGTGGCTGACAGCAAAGACACTCTTTCTCATCGCTATCTCCTCTGCTCACAGGATATCTGATTTGGCAGTGCTCTCCTGTCACTCCCCATTTCTGTTTTTCATCTAGACAGACCTGTCCTCCGGACCAGGGCCAGGTACCTCCCTAAAGTGGTATCCTGATTCCATTTGCATGAGGAGATTGTGGTTTTGGCCTTTCAGTCCTTGGATCTTTCTGCAGGTGAAGCCTCCTTGGATGTGGTCCGTGCTCTGTGGATCTACATGGATCGTTCTAATTCCTTTAGGAAATCAGATTCTCTCTTTGTGTTGTACGGCTTTCACAAACGGGGCTGGCCAGCTAACAAACAGACTCTGGCTAGATGGCTCCGCATGACAATCTCTCAGGCCTTCTTGCCAGCTGATTTTCTTCCTGTTCCAAACAGGGTTACAGCACATTTTACTAGGTCTGTGGGACCCTCGTGGGCGGTTTGACGTGGCGCTTCTGCTGAACAATTGTGCAAAGCGGCTATGTGATCTTCCGTCCACACCTTTCTTAGGTTATATGGATTTGATACCTTTGCCTCTCATAATGCCTTCTTTGGGCATTTGGATTCTCTTTTCTGCTTAGGACTTTGCGTGCCTCCCTGATGATTGATATACGCTACCGCAGTTGCGTTGTTGGACTGGATCTATATCGGCCTGCCCCGAAGAAGGTCTTGCGCCTGAGTGAGTGCTCTGTACACTGCTCAAAGCTCCAGAATGTTTATGGGCATGTGACTTTCCTGGGTTGTCGACCGTCCCTAAAAGGTCTGATGACTGATTACCGCACCCCATCCTGGAAGGCTGGCATCTGGAAACCATGGACCCCTGGATCTGAATTGCTGAGTGATATCCTCCGATTGTGGAGTACTCTGTGCACATGCAAATGTAGTGTCAAAATCTTGTCTGCTGGCAGAAAGATCCTCTGTATTAGAGAATCCAGGAGTGCCCCCAGATGTACAGAGACAGGGAGGACTTTTTCCCAATTATTGATCCAGCCGTGTGTTTGCAGACAGTCCACAGTCAGCTGGAGATGGCGTTGTAACACAACCAGTGAGTGTGGCAGGATTCTGACTCCCTGGTGTCTGAGGTGTGCCGCCATCACTGCCATTATTTTGGTAAAGACCCAAGGGGCTGTTGATCGACCAAAGGGCAGTGCCTGAAACTGGTAATGTTGCTGTAGAACCTACAGCAGGACCTGTTAACGCAGGGCCCTTGCCTGCACCCAAATTTACTCTGGCTGTCTTTGATGGCATGGCTCTTGAGTCATCCCTCTTAAAGGCTAAAGGTTTCTCCTAGCTCTGTGGTCCAGACAATGCTCAGGGTGCGTAAGCTTGCCTCAGCACGCATCTATTATAGAGTTTGGCACTTTTACTTTCAATGGTGCTCCCCCAGAGGCTATGACCCTACAGTTTTTATGGTTTGGAAGCTGGACGTCAGCCGGATCAGGACTGCTTGGACCATGGCTTGGTGGTCTTGTGAGAACTAGACTGCCTGGGAAAGTACTGTCCTCTTGCCTTACCCTGGGGGTGAAAGGACCGAGAAGAGGACAGCCTAGGCTTAAAGGCAGCCGCTGATGGCGAAAAAGCAGATTTTGAAGCTGCCACAATCTTGTCCAACTCTGCTCGGAACAGTCTATCTCCAGAGAAGGGTAAGGATTTGAGTGCCCTCTTGGATCCCATGTCCGGACCGTAGCCAGAGTACCTGGCGGGCGACTACAGAATTCGCAGATGCCTTAGAGGTAAGGAGCCCAGTATCCAATGCAGCTTCTCCAAAATAAGAGGCCGCCTTCTGAATATAGGAGATGAATGCCAGTTGTTCCCTGGTAGTGTCTGATGGCAGGCTCTCTCCCAGTGCCTCTGCTCATCCTTCGATAGCCTTAGCCACCCAGGCTGTAGCCATACTCTGCCTAGTGATAGTGCCCGAAAGCGAGTAGACTAATTTTTCCAATTTTCTATCTGTGGCATCCTTAAGGGAGGATGTAGACGGTAAATGTAGCTTAGAGCTTCTGACTAAACATGCCACATGCGAATAAACCACTAGAGGGATTTCCCATTTAGTACATTCACCAGCATAGAAAGAGTAAAAAGACGCTAGTCTTTTTGGGACCTGGAACAGTTTGCCAGGAGTACCCCAAGCTTCTCCCATGAGCTCAGTGAACTGTTCTGATTGATGGAATTCAGCCTTAGTCACCCTCTGACGTTTAAACATCAGGGTTTTAGGTTTAGTGGCTGGTTCATCATCCTCTATATTCAGGACTGATTTACCCGCCCTCACTAAAGCAGGAACATCCACTGTTGATTGACGGTGCTCCTCACCCGAGTGCGACCTAGAGAGAGAACCTTGTGCATCATCTGCCTTCTCAGATGATACATCAGAATTTTAAAGCTGGGTAGACTGAGAGGACGATACAGTTCACCTATGTGCTTTGGTGACTACTGGTCTGTCCGTCTGTAATCTTGGCTGATAGGCGGCAGATGTTTGAGCCATTTTCTAAGCTGAGTGGGCATAAACATCTTTGCAATGAGGATTCATACGGGGTACCAACATAGTAGGCTGTAATAGCTGAGGGTACCCCATGGTAGGCAGCAGGAAGGGGGTAGTGTTCACTCTAGCTCCGGCATGAGGCAGGGCGCCGGAGCTAGAGAGGGCACGTTCGTGCGCGCGCCCAAGATGGGGGCGTGGTCATCGAAAAGGGGGCGTGTCTATAAGACGCGTCCCCTTTTCGCCACTCTTGGGGGCATGCCCGGCACTTACAGACACGCCGGGAAGCCCCCAAGCCCTGCAGACAGGGAGAATAGATGCCGGGCGCATGCGTCCGGTGTCTATTCTCCGGCGGTGACCGGGTCACCGCACATTTCTTCACCCGCGGGACACTGCGACCCGTGGGTGAAGACGGCTCCCGCAGTCTGTTAGGGCAGGGCGCTTTTTTCCCTCCTTCTGGAGGGCAGGGCGCTTTTTGCCTTCCAGAAAGAGGGCAGGGCGCCGCGCCCCGCTAAAACAGCCTAGCGGGAACGCTAATGGGAGTTGATAAAGATCCACTAGCTGCGTCATAAGCTGGGATAAGGAGGACACCCAAGGTGTCTCCTGGACAGAAGCTGGTAATGTGGACTGGTGAGTACAATTGGCACACAAACCATCCTGTATAGAATCCTGAAGAGACAAGCCCACAAGACAGGATTTGCATATAACCAGCTGATGTCTTTCAACTCCTGGTGGACAAATTGGGCCTACCAGACATTGACTTCATGGCCTCACGTCACAATCACCCAGGTATGGGTCAAGGGCCAGAGGCCCCCTCAGCCGCATTTGTGGTCGCTCTGGCAGTAAGGTGGGACTTCAGTCTCGCATACCTCTATCCTCCGATCTCCCTACTCCCGAGGGTACTTAGAAAGTTCAAGCAAGAAGGCGGCACAGTGATACTAATAGCCCCAGCCTGGCCCAGGCGGCATTGGTTCACCAACCTACGGAGTCTCTCCATAGACGCTACTTTTCCATTTCCTCCCTCTGGCAGGACCTGTTAATGCAGGGCCCTTGCCTGCACCTGGACCTACTTCGGTTGCTCAGGGCACGTAAACCTGCCTCAGCTCACATCTATTACAGAGTTTGGCACTCTTTCTTTCAATGTTGCTCCCCCAGAGGCTATGACCCTACATAGGGTCTCCCAATGCTTGCCTTTTTCCAGGCTGGGGTAGACCTTGGTCTATGGCTGACCTCCCTTAGAGTTCAAGTTTCTGCTCTGTCAGTCTGGTTCCAGCGAAGGATTGCTCCCCTACCTGATGTCAGAACATTCTTTTAGGGTGTCCTCCGCATTCAACCTCCTTTGTCTCTCCGGAGGCTCCGTGGGATTTGTCCTTGGTTCTCTGGGCACTACAGGGTCCTGTTTGAACCTTTAGACTCGGTAGACCTCAAGTGGCTGACAACGAAGATGCTCTTGTTCCTTGCTATCTCCTATGCTTGCAGGGTATCTGATTTGGCAGCGCTCTCCTGTCGCTCCCCATTTTTGATTTTTCATCCAGATAGAACTGCTCCGTACCAGGGCCGGGTACCTCCGTAAAGGGTATCCCGTTCCCATTTGAATTAAAAGATTGTGGTTCTGGCCTTCCGTTCCTCGGATATTTCTGCAAGTGAAGCCTCCAAGGATGTGGTCAGTGCTCTTCAGATCTACGTGGATCGTTCTAATTCCTTAAGGAAATCAGATTCTCTCTTTGTGTTGTGCGGCTTTCACAAACGGGGCTGGCCAGCTAACAAATAGACTCTGGCTCAATGGCTCCGCATAACAATCTCTCAGGCCTACATGCAAGCTGATCTTCCTGTTCCAAACAGGGTTACAGCACATTCTACTCGTGGGCAGTTCGACGTGGCGCTTCTGCTGAACAATTGTGCAAGGCGGCCATGTGGTCTTCTGTCACCTTTCTTAGGTTGTATGCCTTTGATACCTTTGCCTCTCAGGATGGTTCCTTTGGGTCGTCAGATTCTCCTTTCTGCTCAGGAGCGTCCCCACCCTTAGGGAACCTGCTATGGGACATCCCCTATGGATCCTGAAGAAGAAATTAAGAGTTATGGTAGACTTACCTTTTGTTAACTGTATTTCTTCGAAGTCCATAGGATCCACAGGGCACCCACTATGACGCACCTGGCCTCAATGAGTTTTTTTCTTTCTTGATCCCTGATTCCTTCATCTTCTGGGAGAGTTTCTTGAGTGTAATGTTCTTCCTTCTTTTCTTTCCTGCCCCTACATTGGGCTTGTTTACAAATCTGTATGGCTGGGGCCGGGGTATATGTGGAGGGGGACCAATGCATCCTGGCAGCTAAAGCTTAACTGTTTGGTGCCCGGACCTCTCCAACCACATACACCCCATGGTATCCCTGTGGACTTCAAAGAAATAGTTAACAAAGGTAAGTCTGCCATAACTCTTAACTTATTCCCATATATTTGTGTTCCTTCCAGCAGATGAACATAAAGGCAGGAATACCTTGGAGGGATGTCTATCTTTGCTTCCAGATGTTACATTAGAAGAGAAGAACATCACTCGAGATTCTGCAGGAGTAATCCCCAGTACCCCAATTATACACCCAGCACATCACAGTGCAGATATATCATCTGATCCCTCTAACCATGAGGAGTGTCCCATTAATTCAGATGTTGGTGCACATAGTACAGCTCATGCAGATGCTGCAGTCTTTTCCTGTTCTAAAATTGATAAATGCCTTAATAATCAGTCAGTCTTTATTAGACAGAAGAAGCGCACACGTAAGAAACAATATCCATGCTCTGAGTGTGGGAAATGTTTTAGATGGAAATCACTTCTTGTTACACATCAGATATGTCACACAGGTGAGAAACCATTTACTTGCTCTGAGTGTGGGAAATGTTTTACACAGAAAGTACATCTTGTTATACATCAGAGAAGTCACACAGGTGAGAGGCCATTTCCATGCTCTGAGTGTGAGAAATGTTATACACAGAAAGCACATCTTGTTTCACATCAGAGAAGTCACACAGGTGAGAAGCCGTTTACATGCTCTGAGTGTGGGAAATGTTATACACAGAAATCACATCTTGTTTCACATCAGAGAAGTCACACAGGGGAGAAGCCATTTTCATGTTCTGAGTGCGGGAAATGTTTTGCATCTAAACGATCCCTTGTTATACATCAGAGAAGTCACACAGGGGAGAAGCCATTTCCATGCTCTGAGTGTGGGAAATGTTTTATAGATAAATCGACTCTTGTTACACATCAGAGAAGTCACACAGGTAATAAGCCATTTCCATGTTTTGAGTGTGGGAAATGTTTTACACATAAGTCACAGCTGGTTACACATCAGATAAGACATCACACAGGGTAGAAACCATTTCCATGCTCCGAGTTTAGGAAATGTTTTATAGATAAATCAGCTCTTGTTAAACATCAAAAAATTCACATAAGATGAACCCAATATTAATGAGCTGACAGAAATGAAACAGGTTTGCTGCAATCTACATATTGTAAAAGTCGTTGATATTAATGATTACATTTTAGTTACAGAGTGTATACTCTAAGGTATATTAACATCACCTATCAGTTATGGAGGACAATTCAAAACTCGAAATTCGCAATGATTATGAAGGCTCTCCACTGGGGGATGTGAAAAGCTGCTCCCAATCAATATAAAGCATTGATGCATAGAATAAACAGTAAATGAGAGCGCTATTGCCTCTGATGTGAGTAAATGTATAATGTATGGCAAGGGTGGGCAATAAGCGGCCCTCCAGCTGCTGTTGAACTACAAATCCCAGCATGCCTTGTAACGGAAAAAAAGATGTGAGCACTAATTCAAAAACAGTAGATGAGCAAAATGTTGTTTATTAGCAATAAAATGTATATTTCATATACAACAACACTTTAAAAGAAAATGTATGAAGACAGACAGGCATAATACAGCAATCAGTATTTCCTAAAGCCAAGCAAACACTATCAATAAAGTATCACCGTTGTAACATCTATGAACTGACACACTATACTTCTTGATTAATAAGTAGAGTAACTCTGCGTACAAATTGGTAGAATAATGGTAGCAAATGAGTTACCACTTAGATACTACACTGAGTTGTATATATCCCGTTTATATTGCAGAACAATACGGGTGTAGAAATGAAAGTTCGTTGTTTTTAAATATTGCTTTAGGTTGCAGTAAAGGGTCCCGTTTAATCTTTAACCAGAAGTGGTACTCACAGGCAAAGTACTGGAGACCTATACAAATCCTCCTATGTTCCTGGGCCACGGGTCTTTTACGGTATATTTGGTTTGCCCCAAATGAGACCTGTTTGTATGGTCTCTGAGCCGGCCACAGGAATCACAGTCCAAACCTGTACAAGACAGTAGGCAGTGGCCACGCAGCTCAGTGGTAACATCGCCGGATAGGTTACTTGTTAGCCTGCACAAAGGCAGTGTGTAATAGCTGTGCAGCCCAGTGGTAACCGCGCCGGTGGACTTGCGGTAAGGTGCAGTAGTCCTGTTCAAACGGGGATATATACACAGTGCAAAAGGCTAGAAAGCTTGGAGAAAATGCCTATGTCAGCAGTATCAGCAAAGCCTTGACGCATTTCTCCAAATAGCTCCTGGTTTCCTCAGAAGGCAAAGTCTTCAGAGGAAACCAGAAGCTTTTTGACCTGGAGAAACGCGTCAAGGCTTTGCGGAGAAAGTGTCTCATGCCCAACATAGAAATGTATTAAGCACATGCTCAATACAGGTAAATGTCCAATTGCCCCGCACTGGAAATTGTCCTCTCCTATGTCAGCCGCTATAAATGCCATGTGGTCCACATAACGAATGGAGCACCTGTCCGGCACGACACCCCAGGGCACTTTGTGTAGGTTTGGGCTCCCTGGACCACCTATTTTGAGGCGGAATCTCCCTTAGCTGCTATAGTTTTCCTTCCTACTACCTCACCTTTTTATTGCTCACAGCCTACACCGACTGACCCCTTTACCCACCTCCCCGTCCTCTATTATTTTTCTATTATATTAGCGATCTACGATATTATAATATGGCGGCCTCGACATGTTTGTAATTTCCTGCTCAATTCTTTATTTCTGTATATGTTTACTTCTTGTGTATATTTCCTATGTTAATACCATAAAATCTTCACTAAAGAGAATCTACAATAAAATAGAATGGAGTTTATTACTAACGTTCAGCACAACACAGCCGATAAGATCCATGCTGTTTGGGAACCTGGGTACGCTCACTGTAATACCACCTTCCTGGTTCAGGCTACTGCCCAGATAATACAATTACACAATATGTCAGTTTTTTTTCTCCCTTTGTTTTACCTCAACCTATTACCTCCCTCTCTTCTACCTCCCTACCCTGCTTTTACTCCCTTGTTACCCGCCACTGAACTCCTTACTCCCTACCACATGTCTCCTTAACACTTGTTATCCCACTGGCCACAACCTTCCCATTCCCAGATCCCTGTAGATCTAACTCTCCTCCTGGTTCTCACTCTCTAACAGTTACTATCCCAGGCTGTTTCTATTCACCAATTGTTGCCTACTCTGCCTAATATCTAACTGTTTACCGATGCTTTTACTGTGCATGATCCAATCGTACTTGTTTCATCTTTGTTATATCCTACACAACTGAAAAAAAAAACATTTACAATTAACAGACCTGTGAACAGCCACAAGGCAGCAATTACTGCTTATTCTGCTCACACCCTCATGAATGAGCGAGCAGATATAAGTGTCACCTGCTGCCTTGGGGCTGCTCGTGGGTCTGTAACTGAATAGCTCCTTGTACTTTACCTGGGAGATCAGATCGTGCAACTCAACCAACGGCTAATTGTATCTGCACAAAATACAATTGAGTCTATTTTTGAAGGATTCTAGAGTGGAGGCATTTTGAACTGTGCGGGGAGGCAAGTTCCATAGAGTCAGAGACACAAAGCTGAAAGCTCAACCCCCAAATGAATTCCGAGAGATTCTAGGTACTGTTAATAGTCCTTCAACAAAGGATCGCAGTAATCGAGTGGGAGAGTAAGGGATCAGAAACTGCTTCAAGTACATCGGGCCCTGGTTATGTAGGGCCAGTGAAGGGGGTAGAGAATGGCTGTTAGGTGGCTGGAACGAGGCTGGTTGGTTAATAGCCTGGCAGCTGAATTTTGTACCATCTGTAGACTGCAATTCTTTTGCTGGGAGACCAAGGTAGAGGAGGTGGCAGTAGTCTAGGCGTGTTGATATTGACTTTAGGCAGATCTTCCAAGGAAATTAAGTGCTTGATTCTAGCTGTGTTCCTCAGATGTAAGAAAGATTTGATTGTGCCTGACACCTGCTGTTTAAGTGTCACAAGCCATTATCCAGGACAACACCAAGATTTGGCACAAGTCCAGTGTTTTGTAGTTTTAAGCCACCAAGCGTAAGTCCTGTTGGTTGGCTATACTGCAGCCTTGACCTGTGACCTATCATCAGGACCTCAGGGTTCAGTTGCAGCCAACTCCCGCTCATTCAATCCTGGAGCTCGCCCATTTAGGGTTGTTATTGAGTTCTCAGTACCTGGAGCAAAGGACAGGTACAGTTGTGTATCAGCTGCATAGCAGTGGTAGAACAGGCCATGATGTCTGATTATTTCACCTAGTGGTAGCATGTATACTGCAAAAAGCATGGGAGATAGTATAGAACCCTGTGGGTTACCACATGGAAGTGGCACTGGTGACAGAGAGTTTGAGTATTTAATTCTCTAGTGTGGACTAATTCGCTATCACTCCTGTGTCCAGTGACTTTTCCTGTGTCTCTAATTACTGTGTAGAATTGTGGTGGAATTTTATAATCTACAGGGATTGGCCATATCTGAACTATAAGGCCAGTCCCTTCCTGCCTATTGTTTCTTTGCAACACTTACATCCTGTTCCTGGGTGTTACTGATTTCTGTGCGCGGTAAAAAAAATAAATCATTACTTTGGTGTCATCTGTTCGGTGTCTTGGTGATTGAAGAACCCTGTATCCTCACAATGCTCATAAACCGTTGCAATGATCGGTGTGGTCATTCCAGGCCACTTGTGAAGAATTTCTCCCTGGCTGGGCTCCCTCCATAGGAAATACATCAGAGAATTGTTTTAGCCACAGCAGGCAAGTTCCAAAAAGTTTAAGTTTTTTTTTGTATCTGATTCATGAAAGTCGGTACCTTGTCTGTACAAGTCTGTCTGCATCTATCCAGGTTCCTCTGTCCCTTTTGGTGGTGGTGCCCCAAAATAGTTTCTCTTTGAGCAGAAGTTCAGCACCTAATGGAGACTGTAACCTGAGACATGAGTTCAGTACAACCTCTCCTATTCCCTATTAATGCCTGACACCGCGTATATTCTTAAGCATATCCTAGAACATGTCACACACACATTAAGTGCCCCCTAATATGCCAGAGCTGCTCATGCCCTTATATGCTGCCAGCCCAGTCTCAAGCTTACCTTCAGCTGTCTGAGGGGAAACTAGGCTCAACAACACTTGTCTCCAGTGCCTGCACCCGTGGCTGCAGAGCGGGCCCGGGCCAGCAGGTGCCGCATTGGCAGGGACATCACCTGCATCGTTTCTTAGGATTTCCCGGTAACTGCCTGGGATTGGCAAGCTTAGGAATCCTGGACTGGTGGCCTGGCCGCACTACAGGACACACCGCGGTCTGAGAGTTTCTCATGCCCGCTGTAGGCAGATACTAATCAGCCCACAGACCTCTTAGGGATCTCGTCCATAGTGGCATATTCAATTAGCCATGGGAGTTCACCCCGCGGCTAATTGTGGTGCTGATCCAATTCAATTAGGGGGGATTCCTCACACGGGAGTCCCCGCAGTCTAACTTTACCTTGCACCTCACGGAGGTGTGAGGTAAAATCCGCGTAAAAATGGCCTATTCGGCCTCGTGCTCGAGGGAAAACACTGATTCCGCAGTTTTCGAGGAATCTGTGTTTACGCGCGGGAGTCCCGATTTAATGTCGCGGGGAAAAAGCTATTTAATTGAATTGCTATTCCCCGTGCCGCGGGACTTTTGTCCGTCAATTAGTCGTGGGTGAACTCCGCGGCTGATTGAATATGCCCCATAGATGGCGATTTCCCCACCTTTTCCCTGAGAGTGCTGCTCCTGTACAAGGTTCGAGGGCGCCACATTTATAAGAGGTACAATGTGGAACTTGCACTACATTTATCTCAATGCATAAAATGAATGCTAGAACCACACACATGTTGTAGAAAGAAATATTTACTCACAGTTCCACAATACAATGAGGTGAGACTGTGAGGGGAGAACATTTATCACAAAAAACATGTACAAATAAATACTGTTCCAATGAGAAGTAAAACTTTATTGAGTCATTGTGCTCTAGAGTGAATTACTAGCACCCCTAGGCCAAAGTCTCTCACAGCACAGTCGAACCTAGTGCCCACTTACTGGGTCCAGCAGTGCTGGGGTCCTGGTCGGCATAAGACAGTGTCCCTGGTGTCCGCTGCTAGTGTTCTGGTCTTATCCTGTCCTCCCCCGTCGGCTGCAAATGCAGGTGGTCACAGCTCCCCTTAGGAGTGCGCGCACCAACCTGCATGAAGATTTAAAAGGACAGAGGTGCCAAACTTGACTTCACATTTGGTGCAAAGAACATTTGGCAGAGTATAGGCTCCCAAACCATACTCCAGCATTTCCAGTGATTGTTGCTTCCCATTCCTGACCTTGGCTTTGTAACTTGATTCTGTCTTCTCCCTGGTACTGCGCTTGTATTCCAGTTTTGATCTTGGCTATCTGTGACCTGTTTTCGTCAGCTTTATAGTACTATCTTGTCCATTTGGTTCTGACCCACAGGGCCAATGCTACCATTAGGCGGCTGCCTAGGGGCGCCAGCATCAGAGGGCGCAGCTGAGTTAACAAATGAAGGATGTCTCTTTCAGTCCTGGCCAGGACTACTGATGACCAAGGCTAATGCAGGTGTGTGTAGGTAGAGGGGGGCGTGTGTGTGTGTGTGTGTGTGTGTGTGTGTGTGTGTGTGTGTGTGTGTGTGTGTGTTAATGAGTGCAGACAGACTTAGTATGTGGGAGTGGTGGTGGTGGTTTTATTGAGTGCTGACAGGGTTATTGTATGTGTGTGTGTTTAATGAGTGCTGACAGGGTGAGTTGTATATGTGTGTACGTAGGGGGGATAATGTTTCCTGATATTTATTGGGGCATGGATGTGCCATTAATATATGCCAGGGCATGGATGTGTGGCATAATGCAGAGGTTCTCAAACTCTGTCCTCGGGACCCCACACAGGTCACGTTTTGCAGGTCACCCAGCAGGAGCACATGTGTATTCATTACTCACTGACACATATTAAAAGATCCACAGGTGAAGCTAATTATTTCACTTGTGATTCTGTGAGGAGACCTGGAAAATATGCACTGTTTGGGGTCCTGAGGACCGAGTTTGAGAACCTGTGGCATAATGTATTGGGGCACTGCTGTATGGCAAAAATAATTTGGGGCACATGTGTGGCATATATATTAAGGGCATTGTGTAGCATATTTCATGGCTATGTGGCATATAATACATTTGGTGCACAGCTTTGTGGCATATGTATTGGCACCAATCTATGGCATATTATTTATTAGAGCAGGGGTGGGCAATAAGTGCCCCCCGGCTGTTGTAGACCTACACATCTCAGCATGCCTTGCCACACTTTTGCTATTTGGCCATGCTAAAACTGTTGCAAGGCATGCTGGGATTTGTAGTTCAGCAACAGGTGGAGGGCCACTAATTGCCCACTCCTGTATTAGTGTGGCATAATTATGAATTGGGGATACAGCTGTGTGGCATATAATGAATGTGTGGCACAGATGTATGACATTATGAATTGGGAGCAGTGTTATGAGGCACAGTATGATTTTGTGGCTCAGCTGTGTGGCATATTAGTTGGGCATATATTATGAATTTGGGACACTGCTGTGTGGCATATTATAAAGTGGTGACACTAATGTGTGACATAGTCTGAATTGGAGGGAGTATGGGTGGTGGATGAAATGTTGCCTAGGGTTCCCAGACACCTTGCACCTGCCCTGCTGACCCAGCTTGTTGACTTTGTGATACGCCTGTATTGTATTCCACTTGACCCAAAGAACACCAGCCCCTGTACAAGGGACCTGTGTGTTAGATGCAGCTAAGTCCAAACCTCCTTGTGGGGGGCCTTGGTGAATACTGCCACGCAACCTATAGATATATGATGTATGCACGCAGGTTATAGATATAATGATAAGATACAGGCAGCTTTGCAATTGCAATTCTTGCAGATATGGTAATGCAGCAGGAGACATTATTTATCTGAGCGGTGTTGTCCAACGTAGCATTGGATAATCTGCATAATATCAGCCGGCTAAGGTGACCTATGGGGTCCTGCAGATGGCCACTGCAGTTTAGAGGAGGAGGCCAGGAAATCTCTGTCAGCTGACAGAGATCCTGGCTTCTTCGCTCCCCCGGAATGGTGATACAGGCATACACTGACCACAAGAACCTTACTTATCTTAAGACTGCTCACTGACTAAACTAACTGTCAATCCAGATGGTCATTGTTCTTTGACTGCTTCAATTTGGTGATCACTTACCGGTCAGGTAGCAAAAACATCAAAGCTGACGCTTTGTCCCGGGCATTCAGTTCCGCCGAGGAGGGCGAAGTTCAAGAGGACAAGCCCATCCGGAATCCGGCCTGCGTTGTAGCAGCAACTACCAAGGTCAATGTTCCCCCAGGAAAGACACTCATAGAGCCTGAACTCTGTGCAAAACTTCTACAATGGGCACATGGTTTGCATTTTACCAGTCATGCGAGTGTGAAAAGAACCCTGGAGCTAATCCTTAAGGCCTATTGGTGGCCAATGGTCCGTCAAGATGTTAAGGATTTCAAGGCAGTCTGTTCTGCCTGTGATCAACATAAGGCTCCAACCTCACTCACCTTTAGGTCCTCTGCATCCGTTAGCAATGACTGATCAGCCTTAGACCCATATTCATGGAAGCTAATGTATTCACACGGTAAACACATTTGCACATTGTCCATGGTGGAACGAGATAAGATTCTTGGATCCAAAGACGTTAATAAGGCCACACAAGCAAATATCAGTTAAAAATACATTTATTACAAAGTAAAAGTAAATTATGAACACGTAACTTGCTTGTCAAATCATCTACTCAGAATATAAATGGTTTCATTCCCAACACCTTATAGCTGGATCTCGTACATCGAGCAATAGGTCGATTGTATACTGACAAATGACATCTTATATAGGCTGCTCTCTAAGAGAAAAACTCCTACATAAGCATTTTAACAAGTATAAAGGTCATGTTTGGAAATATACATAAATATTAAGACAGTATGGGGCACTGTTGCTCAATTGGCAATCTCAACAACGACTTATGGTGTGTACTCAGATAAGCTGAAGGTAAGACACTGTTGACTCAGGATAAAGTATGTCTGGTCACATAACTAAACAGTGACCTTAGGCCCTCATTCAGAGCCGTACGCTCTGAGCAGAGCGCACGCTCTGAATGAGGGCCGCCCTCCATGAAAATGGAGCGTCCTCCTAGACACTCGTATAGCTGTGGGTCACCACCCACAGGCTATACGAGCGTGCAGTTTGATGGCCGCGATGGTCTTGACCATCGCGACCATCGAAACTGCGAGCCGGAGCCTGCGGTTGAGGTTTTCAACCGCAAGCTCCGGAGTGATTTTGGCTCTATCAGAGCCAAAATCACTCCCACTGACATCACTAGTGATGTCAGTGGGCCGGCTTCTGACGGGAGGCGTTCCCGTGGGAACGCCCCCGTCAGGGAGGCACGCCCCCGGCACGCCCACCAAAGGGGGCGTGCTGTCAATCAACATCGACAGCACGCCCCCTTTGATCAGACACAACGAGCGAAGGACTTTCCTTCGCTCGTCGCGTCTGGCGCATGCGCACGATGGAGCTCCCTCCGTCGTGCGCATGCTCAGTGCAGAACATCGACCCACTTGCGAGCGGACAGCCGCTCGCGAGTGGGTCTGAATCAGGGCCTTTGTCCTTTTCTTAGGTTGTTTCTGTAAAAGACACATTATGCAATGTCTGACCATTATTTAATGCCTGGTACATTTATAAAATCATTGCACACAATATGGCTTTCAGCAACCATTTTTGCACTCACATTACACACATACACAATTCTTATTTTTTTCTTAACTAAATGTTTAGTTACTAGCACCGAGGTCATTAATTCATTTCACTATATGTTGTTGACAATTCATAATACAGACATGATCCTAATGTCAACATGAATATCGACACTGATGAAATGCCATTAAAAAGTGGGTCCCAGTGTGTTCTGGTCCAGTAGTGTTGGCTGAGTTCCTGGGGAGACATCTAAATCAGTGGTTTCCAGAGGTTAGTACCCTAACCCTTATACCTAATCCTCCCCTCTCAGTTTGAACCTAACCCTTATGTTGAGACTTTGCATAATGTTTCCAATAATATGGACCATTTCACATGTCAGCAATGTTCACATTATGGTGTTGACATAATAAATGTCAATATTTTGAATGTTGACATTGGCCCAGGTGCTGTGCTTTATAAAAAAGGGACTGCTGCGATGCCATTGGTTGGTGCTGCTCAAATATGGGTCCTGGTGTTTCTGGGACCAAAAGACCTAATACTACCCACTGACACCTCACAACCCACCAAATAAATCATTAAGCTTATTGCTGTTGTTTACATATACGAGCAGTGTTCTCCCCAGAAAATGTTTCCAGCCGGGTGGGGCCCTTTGCAATAATAAAATGTTTTAAACTTGAAATAACATTTTATATATTAAGGGGTCAAGTTACTAAGCAGTGTTAGGAGACAGAGTGAAAAGTGATAAGGTGCCAGCCAATCAGCTCCCAACTGCCATCTCACAGGTTGTGTTTGAAATATGACAGTTGGGAGCTGATTGGCTGGTACCTTATCACAGACATCACTTTTCACTCTGGGCCTACTTCAGAGCCGGACGCAATCAGCCGTTCGCCCGCAGTAGGTACGACCGTCCAAATGTCAAACCAAGCACTCGCACGTGTGGTCGCTCGTAGCGAGTCTTCTGCCCCATATTTCCACAACCCCTCCTCTAGCTAACGAGCGTCCGAAATAGCGAGCGCACTACTCGTTTTTGGATGAAGTGTTCGCTCGCACAAGTACGACCGGAAGTAGGCCTGTCATTTGTCGATTGCCTTGTGTCTCCTTCGTCAAACATCCGTGAATCGATTGGTGTCAAACATTGCCTTAATTTACTTAATTGTTGGTTGAAAGTTTTCAATCTTGTTTCTTTTTTGAATGTCAATAAACTTTATTGTTTGTTTTGTGCTCATTTTGGTCCATAGAATCCGTCCGCTTTTAATGGCAAACTTGTTTTTTTTCAATCCAAAGGCTGTTTGTTTGATTTTTTAGTAGCTTTTATTTTGGTTTATAATTTAGAAATTGTTTTATTTCCGGCTTGTTGCTAACGCATCCAAATGCAGCAAGCCAATCATAAGTCACAATATATTTTTAGGGGTTGTTCACATGACTCACACATTAACCAATAGAATTCTTCATGTTATTTATGAAAGTACATTAGCCAATCAAAATTTAGGGGTCCCTGTAATAAAACTGGTTTGTGTAAAAAAAAAAAAACATTGCCATCATGAGAACCAGTGCTTTTACACAGCGTGAGCTGCTGGTGCTCACTGAAGTGCTGGATCGCCGAATTACTGATATGCCACCCCCCGTCACCAACCAACGCAAGCGCCGGGCATACGCGGAGGTGCGGCGCAGGCTGCGGACCATCTGCCAATTAGAGCGCCAGTGGTCGGATTTACGCCGCCGGGCCCCACACCTGCTTGCGCATCTTCGGATGAGGATCCGTCGGCGTAAGTGGATATTTGAATGTTTATATATCTATGACAATCTGTTGTTACTTTTTGTCTTTGCTAATGTAAATTTGCATTAATGCATGTGCATGTGTGCAGTATACGTTTTTTTCGGGCTAAATGAGACCTTGTTAATGTTGTTGTTTTTTAATTAATATTTTCTTTTGGGTTAATGTTTTACATTTTAAATGTCTTTTGGTATACGTATTTGCTAGTATTACAAACTATACATCATTTAGGTCAGGAGCGGATCCATGGACGGAGACGGAGGCCTGCCCGACCCCTCTCCCCAAATTCCACCATCTCCTCCCCTGCCCACTCCTCCCAAATTTTTCCACCCTCCCGACCTAGACATCCCTATTTCCCCTCCCTCTCCTGCTCCTCAAATCCAAATAACCCCTCCCTCCCCTGTCCTACCCATCCACATTCCCACACCCTCCCCTGATGCACCCACTCCTGAGTCCAACCCCTCCCCTTTATCCACCCCGGACATTTTCCCACCTTCTTCGCCCATCCACTGGGCCCACTTCTTCGGAGGAAGAGGATCTGGCCCTGAACCTGCAGGTATTTTGTCTTTCATGTTTGCAATTATTGTATTAAAATGTGCCCTATATGCATACACTGTGGTATCCCTACTTACAATCTAAGGGCAGTCCATTGTTTTGTTTTATTTTGGGTTTAATTTTAATTTTTTTTTTGGGTGCTAATATTTGAAAAATTTTGGCCAAAATCTAAACTTTATTTTTTTTTAAATCGGTTATTTTATTTTTTTTTTAAAGTTTTTTTGGAGTTTGTTTTCCTAAATTTGGGCCAAATTTATTCATGTTTCATAACAAAATAAACTTTACAATAACCACATATGCCAGAGCCAAATACAAGTTTCATTGTGCTTTTGTACATTTCTACACTAAAATCAATATACAAATTGTGTAAGGATTATTTAAGATCCCAAAGTGATTGTTGAAACCACTATTCTCATGTTCATGTTTTGTTATTTTTTTTTTGTGCCAATTGGTAATTTAGGCAAATTCATGTTACCACTATATTTTAGCACAAAAATTACCATGGTATGTAAACTTTTTTTAACTGTAAATCATACTGTTTTTCTTTTGTTTTATTTTAAAAATTCACATTTAATTAAAACACATATTTGTCTTTAAACAGACCCAAGGAGGCGGGATCAGGTTATTTTGGTTCATATAATGGCGATGAGGGGCCATTTGGTCCAGCTGCTGGTCTCAATGGACCATTTAATTGTTTTTTTGTGCAATTAATTTTTTGTTATTTTATTTTGTTAGTAAAAGCTGTTTATTTAAACAAATCTCATTTATTGTCTCAAACATTAGCTCACAAGATCAATCAATGTGTTTTATTATTTTTTTTAAACATTTGGGTTTATGGAATTTGCATATGAAAATGCAAACAATATGGCAGACTTAATTTTTTGAGTAAGTATTCTTTAAAAATTTAATTTTAAAAAACAAAGAGTGGTTTCCAAGACTTTAAAGACATATTTTGACATTCAACTAATTGGGACAATTGTCACTAGCTCTATAATGTTTTGCTAAAATACCCTTATGTAATTATTTAATTTATTCAAAATTATCCATGCAACTCCCAAAATAGGAAAATAAAGACGAAAAAAGGTAGGGCAAACTAAGCAAACATGTTGTTATTTTGTTTAAAAAAAAAAAAATACAACAAAAACACTTGGAAATTAAGTTAAAAGGTACTGTCCATTTGCTGGTTTTTCATGTAAAAAAAAAAAATGAATAAAAATAAAATTTGTTTATTACACATTCTCACAATACAAAAAAAATACACACAAATATTTGAATAAAAAAATCAAGAACTGGTTGAAGATGGTGCAACATGTTGTCCCAAATCTGGTAAGAAACACATTTGTCCAGGTGTAAAGGTCATTTGCGAGTCATTAATGTCACAGGCATTCATTTTCAGGATGTAAGAAGGTTGTTAGGATTTTGCAAAAAAAAAAAAAAAAAAAAAGGTTAAAATCCAAAACAGGATAGTAAACACATAATTTTCAGTAGTCACAATGTCAACAAATGTAAAAAAAGGAAATTCAAATACCTGAAAAATCGTGTAACTACTTCATCACGTATGGCCCCCCCTGACACTCTCCTCCGACCAACCTCGGGGGGCCATCCTCAGGCAAGGCATCCTCTGGCTGCATTGGGACACCACTCCTTATGGTGATGTTGTGAAATATCCCACACAGGACCACAATTTTGGAAACCATGGCCGGCAAATACATGAGGTCGCCACCAGAGCGGTGGAGGCATTGAAATCGGCCTTTTAAAAGGCCAATACAATGCTCCACCACCTGCCTGGTGGCAGTAAGTGCGGAATTATATTGCTTTGTGGCCCTGGTGTAGAAACCAAATAAGGAGTGAGCAGCCAGGGCGTGCAAGGGTAACCACTGTCTCCTGTGAAAATAAAAAAACACATTCAGTACCATTTCTAATTCAACAGTGTTTGCTGTAAAAATTAGGGGTACCACTTACCCAGAAGCCACGCATCACCAGCTTGTAGGTTGTTTAATTTGTGCCAAAGCCCTGATTGCCAGATGACAAATGAATCATGTGCACTTCCTAGAAATTTGGCATTCAGGGACAGGATCTGGAGGGAGGCATCACATACCACCATTACATTAATTGAATGGAAATGTTTGTGGTTCCTAAATATTGCCTCCAGCGCTGCTGGAGGCTGAAGTGGTATGTGAGTGCCGTCCACAACCCCTATGATGTGTGGGAAGCCTGCAATTTCGAAAAATTTCTGCTTCACCACATTAAGGGACCCCATATCCAATGGCATATTAATAAAATGATGGAGGTGCTTAAAGAGTGCATCCATTACCGCCCTCAGGATCCTTGAAAAGGAGGATTAGAAATTGCCAGCAACGATCCCAACTGTGGTCTGGAAGGATCCTGAGGTGCAAAAATAACACCGACATTAACTGCGTAAGTGGTGGTATTGCTGTTGGATTGTTAATTTGCCAAGATCACTCTCTATTAATGAAAGAGTGTCTAGGATGATTTGGGGTGGTAGGCGATAACGCCGTAAAACCACATCATCAGGCATTCCAAAAAGGGTAACACATGTTCTAAATATCTGGGGCCTTGCACGCCTACAATGCCTACGCCTAGAAGGATGTTCAGGTTGGTCGGGATTCGTGGACCATCCCCACTATAATTCGCCCAACATCAATCTGAAATGTTAGACAATGTAGTTATTTAAACAACATTTAAAAGTGTGAAAATATACTTATATTTTTGACACATTAAGAAGAATCTTACAGGGTCAGGCAGTGACATCTTGAATTAAACCTACAAATTAGATTTACCATAAAAATAATGTTAAAATTAACACAAAATAAAGACAGGCTAAGGCAAAAATATAAAGAATGCATGCACTACACAGATGATGTTGTTATTCTAGGATTTTCATCGAAAATGTAAATGTACGCTAACGCCACAGACAGGAGATGTGCAAAATATACGCAATAGAGGTTACAAAATAACGCTAAATGGTATGCTAACGCCACAGACAGGAGATGTGCAAAATATACGCAATAGAGGTTACAAAATAATGCTAAATGGTATGCTAACGCCACAGACAGGAGATGTGCAAAATATACGCAATACATTTCGCATTTTTGATTGCCAAATAATCAATTGGCCCCCCCAAAAAAAAGTATAGTGTGACCCCTTAAAAAAACATTATAAATTTTGAAAATAAACAGGGTCTAATGTATGTCAACAAACACTTACCGCACAAATACGATCCCCAAAATATAAACGCAGTCCACAAGACGAAAGGAGAGAAAAAAAAAAACTAAAATATAAAAAAAAATATATATTAACATTAAAAAAAAAACAAACAAAAAAAAAAAAAACAAAGTTTAAATCGACCCAAAAAGCGACCCACCAAACTTACCTCAACACAAAAAAAAAAGGCTTAGGAAAAAAACGCAAAAATGCTAACAAAAAAAAATAAAAAATTGACAACTCGCACCAAATCCAAACAACTACTTCACAAACCACTACTCCACACCTATCACAACCTCCAACCACTTCAATCAACCCACCCCAAAACAAGGCCACAAAAAAGCCTTAAATAAACCGAACTTTCCCGCTCAAAACAATGACGCACAATAGATGCGCCGGTATAATGCACACGCATCTATAAAAACGTCACGAGAGCACACAATGGGTCTGCTGAATTCAAGGCTTGAATCATGTCCACTGAACAGCAGCAAAGCCTAAATCCTGGACCACAAAGTAAGTAGCTCCAAAATGAAAGTTAGCACCCAAAAAAAAAAAAAATTATTTCTTTATTTTTTGTAAGGTGTTGAGACTGACAATGAGGAGGCTGCGGGGCCTAGTACCCAGGCCAGGGCCAAAAGAAAAAGGCAGCCACAATTCACAAGAAAGGAGATGGAGGCTTTGGTGCAAAAGTGCATTGACAACCTGGCACAGGTGCCACGAAATATGGGTGCAAGCCAGAGATGGAAACTGTGGGAGAAAATAGCCAGTGCTGTCAATGGGGTTGGTGACTTTGTCCGTTCAACCAAAGAGGTCAAACGCCGGTACGTAAATGCTCTCATCTGATTCCCAAAATGTGGATGAACATTTAAAATCTGAAATTACTTTTTTTTACCAACAGATGGAGTGACTTCAAATATCGGCTAAAACAAAAGTTAGCTGATAGGGCTAGGCATGCAGGGGGGACAGGTGGCGGGCCAACCCCTGTGTCACTGGAGCTGACCGATTTGGAGGAGCTGGCACAGGAGGTGTTTGGCGTGTCCAACATGGACACAGACATGCCAGACTTTGCGGCTCCACATGTTCCCGCAGGTAATTGAGATACAACTGTTTAAATTTGTTTTTTGTGAAAACTAAAAAATGTACTAATATTTGTATGATCTATCTTTTTCACACAGGCACAGAAGAGGACGAGTGTGCTCCAGAACTGAGGTTTGGCCGCAGTAGATCTGCTGGCTCCGCAGGGGAGAAAGCAGTATTTCCGTCTGGGGACCCTGTGGCGGACAGTCCAGGACCTTCCCCCTCGCAGGCAGTGGCCCTTCTCTCAGATCTCAATGAGAAAATGGATAAAAACACAGAGATTCTGATGAGGATGGACGCCAATCTGCTACGGGTGGCGGACACCCTGGAGGAAAACGCTGCCGCCAATGTCAGAATAGCTAATGCCCTGGAGCAGGTCGTCCGCCTGCGCATGTTGGAGCCGGCCTCCCTTCCTGCCGGAACATCAGGGCCCTCCACCTCTGGCGCAACATCGGCCATCTCTCCAAATGTGCCTAGCCCTATGCCTAGGCCAGAGGAAACACCAGCTACCTCTGGCCAGGCAAGGCGTACGACCAGACGGACAAAGTCATGCTCCCTCCAACATGAAGCCAAGCGGGGGAGAAGGCGTTGACAGCACTGGCAAATTTCCCCAAATTCCATCTCTGTTTGCCCCATATTTTTGCACCTCAAAACCTCACTCTCCTTTCTTGTGAATTGTTTTTTTACATTACTTTATATTTTTGAAGCCAAAAAAAATAAAAATTGGACAGAAAAAAAAACAAATTGAATACAAAATGTGATCATTTATTTTTTTTTTAAAAAAAGAAACAAAAAATTGTCATTCATTTTCAAATGGCTAAAAGGGACTGTAACAAACATACTTAAATACATAGCAAAGGTCATATACTTTAAAAAATGTTTAAGTAAAAAAACAGAAGGTAACAGGTAAGTAAACAATAAGACAAGCAAAGCAATTAGTAGCTGATTGTATTTCTGTATTGTAACCAAAATGTTTAAAAAAAAAAAAAAAAGTGTGTTGGGCTTTTTAAAAATCAAAAAAATCCGACAA
This sequence comes from Taudactylus pleione, assembly GCA_031769625.1. Lineage (NCBI taxonomy): Eukaryota > Metazoa > Chordata > Amphibia > Anura > Myobatrachidae > Taudactylus > Taudactylus pleione. The sequence continues at coordinate 1,467,999 of JAUIMM010000799.1, read as the reverse complement.
CAACATGCGTACGGAATATAGCAAAAACATCAAGCATTTTTACCTTTATTTAAACATTTATTTTGTGATTACTGTGATTTCAAAAAACAAACAAATAGGAACACAACATGCGTTCCAAATTTAGCTAATAAATCATGGCCATTGCAAATCACCTCGCAAGTGATCCAATTATTAGGTGATTGGTGTTGTGCCTTGTAAAGGAGAATAGCAAAACATCGATTCGCTAAGGGAGCTACTAAGAGACCATCGTCTTTGCGAGATCCAATACCCTACCACAAGCTGAACGAGCAGTCATAATGGAAACTGGATCACACAGTGACGTATCCAAAAAACTGTCCAAATTGGACGTTCGCATAATACATGTACGCCCACAAAACGGCTTGACACGCCTGCGCTTTCTCATCTCCACCTCCGTTACCACCCATAAACTGAACATTCTGTCAATCAAATTACATAGGTCACTTCCTGTTCGCTGTGTATGCGAGCGAACGAAAAATGACCGTAATCCGGCCGCACATGAGCAATGAGAACCGGACGCACGCGTGGTTTAATACAATCGAATGCGTACGAGCGAACGGCTGATTGCGTCCGGCTCTGAATCAGGCCCACTGTCTCCTAACACTGCTTAGTGAATAGACCCCTATTTCTCCTCTTCCTGTTAGGGGACCAGTCGTCTGATTATGAAAAAGCTGCAAAGTCGGTAGGATCTGGTCCTTTTTATACAGCTCCCAGATACTGTCCCCACTTGCAGGCTTCCAAAGTACCAGGTGGTGCACCCGCAAAAAACAGCCTGGGGAGAACACTGACAAGGTCCGTCAAAAAAGTTTGGTGAATGGTCTGATATATCTGTGCGTAATGCTTGCAACAAGGTTGTTAATGCGCGCTGACATGCATGGACATGTCTGGACCTGTCCCAGTCTGGAGTTTGCCCATGGCCGCCACCGCACTGCCATTGCATTCATTTCAACAGAGTGTCCCGAGCAGTGTGCGTCGAACAGCAATGGAGCAACGACACATTAAGTTCTGCTTCAAATTGGGTAAATCGGCGACGCACAAAATGTTGGTGAAAGTGTACGGGCAGGATGTGGTGAGTAGAAAATGTGTACAATTGTGTATGATGTGTGTACAGTTTCTACTCACAGCATCCTGCCCGTACACTTTCACCAACATTTTGTGCGTCATCCGTCGCCAATTTATCCAATTTGAAGCAGAACTTAATGTTGTGTTGTTGCTTCATTGCTGTACAAGGTGATTCCATCCCCTATTATTGGGATGAGACCCTATGTGAAATTTCTAAGGAATTTATCTATGCATTACCACGTGTGAGATAACCATTATCTTTCTTGTGTAATACTACCTGAATGTTTGATTATATACTGCAATACTAAGGTAAAATAGGTGATTCATCTCTCCTTATGCTCATGCACCCACCAAAATGCACACATTACATTATACACTGCACTATAGCTACACGTGTCATTGTGCAATAGTCCTCCAGTCTCTGTGCTTGGGTGCTGTGTACTGTTGCACTTTATGCTCTGACTTGTCTCTGTATCCTGCTTTACCCTTATGCTTTGTAACACTTTATGCTGTTACCCATATTTTCTAATTTGCTGCTCAGTCCTGCTGCTCTCCTTCGCTTGCAGTGTTCATCAAAGCTTCAGCCTACATTAGCGGAACTCTGGCCGTAGGGCAATGCTGGGGACGAGCAGAGGCTATCCCACTGTTTTATTTTTGCTGTGTGCCCACTTGGGAGAACTTCATGTAGTGTAGTTCCAGGCTAGGACAGTTTTCATTTAGCCTACATCTACACAAGGCCCCAATGTGTGTATGTGTGAGGAATGTGCTTGGATGGGCAGTGACAATGGCTAATGTCTTTCTATGTTGGAAAATGTTACTCACCAATGTCTGGAAATTGGATGGGGTAATGGGGGGTTACAATTTGCTGGTCACTGTGGCTGGGTCTGTGCAGTGTGTTTGTGCTATATGTTATCTGTACAAGAGTTCCTGCCCTCAGCTGTTCCGACTCGATTTTGTGTCATCCTTAGCACTGAGGTTAGTGATTTCTATCCTGAGACCTGTTATTGTCTGTTCCCTGGAACTGTATCTGTTTGGCAAGTAATGACCCACTTGGCTGACTATGCTTCTGCACACCTTTTGAGCGCCTCTAGTTTACCAGCTGCGTGCTTGTGAACCCAGAGGGCAGAGACCTGCATTATGGGTGCGGGGGTCCCTGGTTGCACTGGCACGTTAAGACTCTGTACCTCTGTTCTGAGTATCAGCCAAATCCCATAGAATGGGTCAGCATCTTTATGAACTGTGAACAAACCGTGTGCTATGGATTGTTATTTATGGTATGCGGTCAGCAAGTCGGCAATGATTTTACAGTCATTATGTCGACACCAGAATGACAAATTTTACCATACTGACACTGTCAAAATGTCTACATATGACATGTCTAGTCATAAAACAAGGCTTAGGTGCCGACATTAACAGGTCTACTTGACGGCAGTGTCCTGAGTGGTACAACAGTATCACAATCAAATCAGCATCCAACACAGTCACCATTCCATATAGCCTTTATATGAATAACCTCCAGTCATAGACGTGAATGTGCTTCCGTCCTGCTAGGGCTAGTAGTGTTCGCTATTTCAGCAGTAACCATATTCCCCAATCAAAAGCAAAACAATAGCCGGTCAGATAATCTAGATCCCATCATCGACAGTCTCAATCCCATGCAGTAATTTAGGTCTCTAATGGAAAGGGCTGTTTCATATTACATAATTATAATACCGCATGTCAGTGGCTATTAGCCTCCAATGTATCATTTATGAATTGCCCTTTCGCTACTGAGATACTTTGAATAGGATACATGATTTCCACCAAGGCCCTATCAATGTGGAGTCTGTATGTTCTCTCTAAAGGGTTTCCTTCCACAAAGTTCAAAACAGACGTGTAGAAATATGGCACCTGGAGTGTGTTATGGAATTTAGGGCTCGATTCAGACCTGCTCACTAGATGAGTACACTCACACCCAGCGTATGCAAATTTTGGCAGGCAATCACACGGCAAGGAATAAGCACACCCACTATATCTTGGTGTGTGATCGTTCAGTGTATGCAGATGCCCACTTGCGCATGTCATCTCCAAGAAGTGTATGCAACCATCGAATGCGATCGCAGTGCTTGAGGCTGACCATACCCTATTATTATTATTGTTTATTTATATGGCGCCACAAGTGTTCCGCAGCGCCTTACAAAGTACATAAACAAATAGGTTGATTTACAGTGACTTACAGTACAATACAGGACATGGACAATATACATTGCTACATTCGCGACCATAACACCCAGATTAGCAACAATGCAGAGCAACCAAGTGTTAGGTGCCCTGGTAGAGAGTAAGAAGTAGAGCAAGGAGAAGCACAAGAGGGTAGAGGGCCCTGCTCATAGGAGCTACCGCAAGCACTGCGAACACTTCAGTGTAAAAATCAGCCAGGTGACGTGTACTATGATGCTGCTTATAATTTATGCACGCCTCTGGAACAGCGTTGAGACGCTCAGGCACGCCTGCGTTCGCATCTCCACCCCCCCGTTTATAGTGGCCGGCCCCCGTCACCACCCACAAACGGCTTCTCCTGTCACTCTGCTGGGCTGTCTATGCGAATGCGAGCGCTTCCCAATTTTTTGCTGCGGTTTGCGCATGCGCACAGGGTATGCATGCGCACAATGTGAACATCGGCCAGCTACGAGTGAACGCATCCTAGCAAGCAGGTCTGAATCAGGACCTTTGACTGTAAACTCAATGGGGTATGGACTGATGATTATTACTTAGAAAGCGCACCCAAGATGACAGCATCACCTATTTAAAGTGTTCTGAATCCTATTTGGAGAAACGTGCTAGCCAGTGGTTCTCAACTCCAGTCCCCAAGTATCATCAACAGGTCATGTTTTGTGGACTTTTTTTTAATCATACCCACCTGCTTCCACAGACAGATATCTACAAAACATGACCTGTTGTGAAAACTTGAGGGTTGACACTAAGAAAGACAGTGCTATATACACAAATATTATTATTACATTTTACTTATTTATAGAATATTACTGCAACTGTTCCACATCTACTAATGCAATGACATTTAGAGAATTTTCTGATGCCTTATAAATATCAGGTTTTTCACCTTTGTGACAGCTCTGATGTCTAACAAGAGCTGAATTTTGTGTAAAACATTTCCCACACTTAGAACATTGAAATGTTTTCTCCCCTGTGTGACTTCGCTGATGTGTAACAAGATTTGATTTTCGTGCATAATATTTCCCACATACAGGTCATGGAAATCGTTGCTCACCGGTGTGAAGTCTCTGATGTTCAACAAAAATTGATTTAACTTTAAAACATTGCCCACACTCTGAGCATACAAATGATTTTTCACCTATGTGACTTCTCTGATGTATAACAAGACATGATTTTTGTGAATAACATTTCCCACACTCAGAGCATGAAAATAGTTTCTCCCCTGTGTGACTTCCCTCATGTTTGACAAGATACGATTTTAGTATAAAACGTTTTCCACACTCACAACATGCAAATGGTTTCTCACCTGTGTGACTTATCTGATGTGTAACAAGACTTGATTTTCGTGCAAAACATTTCCCACACTCCGGACATGGAAATGGTTTCTCCCCTGTGTGAATTCTTTGATGTGCAACAAGAACTGATTTATGTGCAAAACATTTCCCACACTCAGAACATGGAAATGGTTTCTCACCTGTGTGAGTTCTCTCATGTGTAACAAGATCTGATTTGTGTGTAAAACATTTCCCACACTCAGGACATGGAAATTGTTTCTCCCCTGTGTGAATTCTTTGATGTGCAACAAGAACTGATTTATGTGCAAAACATTTCCCACACTCAGAACACTGAAATGGTTTCTCCCCTGTGTGACTTCTCTGATGTCTGACAATACTTGCTTTTCGTGCAAAACATTTCCCACACTCAGGACATGGAAATGGTTTCTCTCCTTTGTGACTTCTCTGATGTCTGAGAAGACTTGATTTTCGTGCAAAACAATTCCCACACTCAGAGCATGGAAATGGTTTCTCACCTGTGTGAGTTCTCTGATGTCTGAGAAGACTTGATTTTCGTACAAAACATTTCCCACACAAAGGACATGAAAATGTTTTCTCCCTTCTGTGACTACTCCAATGTGTAACAAGATCTGATTTCTCTGAAAAACAGTTCCCACACTGAGAGCATGTCAATGATCTCTCACCTGTGTGACTTCTCTGATGTATAACAAGATCTGATTTCCGTGTAAACCATTTCCTACACTTAGAACATGAAAATGGCTTCACACCTGTGTGAATTCTCTGATGTGTCACAAGAAGCGATTTATATGTAAAACATTTCCCACACTTAGAACAGGGAAATAATTTATCAGGTGTATGAGCTGCACTACGTGTAACAAAAGCCGAGGTGTCAGGAGAACAGTCCTGATGATTATAAGAATCAGATGATATATCTGCACTGTGAGACACTGGATGTATATTTAGAGTATCGGGGTTGATTCCTGGAGATTCCTGTGTGATATCTTCTATTTTAATATCTGCAGACAAGATGAGATCTCCCTCCAAGGAATTCCTGCTTGTGCGTCCATCTGCTGGAAAAAAAGAAACTATTATTATTCACAGTACTTTACATAGCGCAGACATACTTCATAGCACTTTACTGAGAATATTAGACCATTAACATCAGTCCATGCCATAGTGGAGCTTACAATGTATATTTATTACCACTATGACACGCACACATTAGTGTTAATATGTGCTATAAGCCAATTAAACTACCAGTATGATTTTTGGAGGATTGGTGGAAACACATACAAACCCCACACAGATATTCAGGAATTAAACTCATGACTTTAGAGCTGTGGGACAGCAATGCTAACCACCACACCACTGTGTTATTACTAAGATGTTTATTTTGCACTTGCAAACTATGACCATATTATTACATTTACAAATGTACCAACAACAAATAAGACTCTATGGGCCTGATTCAGACCCACTCGCGAGCGGCTGTCCGCTCGCAAGTGGGTCGATGTTCTGGACTGAGCATGCGCATGACGGAGGGAGATTGACAGCACGCCCCCTTTGGTAGGCGTGCCGGGGGCGTGCCTCCCTGACGGGGGCGTTCCCACGGGAACGCCTCCCGTCAGAAGCCGGCCCACTGACATCACTAGTGATGTCAGTGGGAGTGATTTTGGCTCTGATAGAGCCAAATTCACTCCGGAGCTTGCGGTTGAAAACCTCAACCGCAGGCTCCGGCTCGCAAATTCGATGGTCGCGATGGTCTCGACCATCGCGGCCATCAAACTGCACGCTCGTATAGCCTGTGGGTGGTGACCCACAGCTATACGAGTGTCCAGAAGGACGCTCCATTTTCATGGAGGCCGGCCCTCATTCAGAGCGTGCGCTCTGCTCAGAGCGTACGGCTCTGAATGAGGGCCTATGAACAGATAAAATATTGCCATAAAATGCCCCAAGCACATTATCAGCACATGTCATAGACCCAGCCCCAGGGACAGGCAGATGAAACATCAGCATTGGATATCTCCCCCCAAATGCAGACCTTGTTTTTGAAATCGTACGATTTTCGCAAAAAAAAAAAAACGTTGAAAACAGCAAACAGGCTTAGATGGGGTAAAAAAAAAAATATGCTAAATCCTTATTTTGGGCTAAAATGTGGGGATTTCTTTCAGAACCCTTTGGCCCCCCCCCCCCCCCCCACATAATCCCCCAAAAAATTTGAATGATGCGTGCTTTGGTGAAAAACGACTGCGCAAATTTTGGGTGAAAAAAAAATTGTTAAATGGTTTTATTGGGCCTGGTTATTCGGTGGCCGTTATGGATGCGTCTCACAAGTGCTTTAAACATCGCATGTGGTCGCAGCAGGCGGTTTTTTAATGGTTTTTAAAAATGCGTTTTTACAATACAAAAATATACTTGCACTCATTTTAACGTACTCCCAATTTATGTGGAACAGTAATATACTGGAAAAAATGCTATCAGTTTCAACTAGTTTTTTTTTTAAATATGCGCGGTTGTTTTTCGCCAAAGTACGCAACTTACAAATTTTGGGGGGTAATTTATCATTAGAGGGGGTCTCCAAAGGGTTCTGAAAGAAATTCCCACATTTTTAGCCAAAAATAGGGATTTTGTTTTTTTTCCTGGTCTGGGATGGAGAAAACGTTTTTCCAGTTTTTTTTCTCCATCTTCGCCTGTTTGCTGTTTTCGCCATTTTTTTGGGCGAAAATCGGTAGATTTTACTGATGGCGAAAAAAATTTCAGTTTTCACCGCTAATTGAATACGGCCTTTTGCGTGGTAACGTTCTCTAGACATCATCACAGAGCAGGAAGCCTCATTAGCCAGTGATGTTGGTGAACCTCAATATCCATCTAGACCCCCCTCACACATAAACAGGGCGAATGGGTTAATTACCAACAACTGCGTCCACACTACACAAAGTTCTCCAGGTGGATATATATGTAGCAAAAGCAGCCTCTATATGGTCCTCTGGTCATCCTCAGGGAGAGTAGCCCCACCAGAGTCATGTTACTAAATTAGGGTAATAAGTCACTGTATATAACCGCTGAGAGGGAAGGAGAGCGATAGGACAGAGCAACACAGAATGATGGCGGCACAGAGCGGGGGAGGCAGTAGGACAGGGTAGGGGAATGGTGCAGGGACAAGAGCGGGGGAAGCAGCAGGACAGGGTTGGGGAATGGCGCAGGGAGCAAAGCAGGGGAGGCAGCAGGACAGGGTAGGGGAATGGTGCAGGGAACAGAGTGGGGGAGGCAGCAGGACAGGGTAGGGGAATGACGCAGGGAGCAAAGCAGGGGAGGCAGCAGGACAGGGTAGGGGAATGGTGCAGGGCACAGAGTGGGAGAGGCAGCAGGACAGGGTAAGGGAATGGTGCAGGGAACAGAGTGGGGGAGGCAGCAAGACAGGGTAGGGGAATGGCGCAGGGAGCAAAGCAGGGGAGGCAGCAGGACAGGGTAGGGGAATGGTGCAGGGCACAGAGTGGGAGAGGCAGCAGGACACGGTAGGGGAATGGTACAGGGCACAGAGTGGGAGAGGCAGCAGGACAGGGTAGGGGAATGGTACAGGGCACGGAGAGGGGGAGTCAGCAGGACAGCATAGGAGAATGGTGCAGTGCACAGAGCGGGGAAGCAGCAGGACAGGGTAGAGGAATGGTGCAGGGCACAGAGCAGGGAAGGCAGCAGGACAGCATAGGGGAATGGTGCAGTGCACAGAGCAGGGGAAGCAGCAGGACAGGGTAGGGGAATGGTGCAGTGCACAGAGCAGGGGAGGCAGCAGGACAGGGTGGGGCAATGGTGCAGTGCACAGAGCAGGGGAGGCAGCAGGACAGGATAGGGGAATGGCGCAGGGCACAGAGCGGGGGAAGCAGCAGGACAGGGTAGGGGAATGGTGCAGGGCAGAGTGGGGGAGGCAGCAGGACAGGGTAGGGGAATGGTGCAAGGCACAGAGCAGGGGAAGCAGCAGGGTAGGGGAATGGCGCAGGTAACAGAGCGGGGGAGGCAGCTGGACAGGGTAGGGGAATGGCGCAGGGCACAGAGCGGGGGAGGCAGCAGGACAGGGTAGGGGAATGGTGCAGGGCACAGAGCAGGGGAGACAGCAGGACAGGGTAGGGGAATGGCACAGGGCACAGAGCGGGGGATGCAGTAGGACAGGGCAGGGGAATGGCGCAGGGCACAGATTGGTAACAGCAGAAAGAGGAAGACACCAGAAGGGCAGAGCAGGATACAGAGACAGGTCAGCAGATATAACGCAACCATATAGAGCATCCAAGCCACAGAGAGCCAATGTGCAAAGACAGCTGTGTGGTTATAGCCCTGTGTGTGGCGAAGTGCAGTTTGTGTAACGTGTTCATTGTGATGGGTAGTATATAGGTATACAGTATATCAAAAATCTGTCACATAAAATTACTCAAGAAAGACAGTGGATATTGTCACATGTGGTAGTGCAATGGCATTTTAGCACATTTACCAGTGACTTCATTATAAAACTGATGTACACTGACATACGATATTCCAGAGTCTGGAGAGGAGACTGTTCGGATAACTTGGCCACTAGCATGCAAAGATATGTGAGGAGGAGAGCAGGAGTATAATAGGGACTGATGGCTCCTGATATATGAGATACACCAGAGAGTGTGGGGAGGAGACTGGTCAGATCTCTGGGCTGTAACACACAGTGACATGATGTGAGGGGGAGAGCAGGAGTATAATAGGGGCTGATGGCTCCTGATGTATGAGATACACCAGAGAGTGTGGGTAGGAGACTGGTCAGATCTCTGGGCTGGTAACACACAGTGATATGATGCGAGGGGGAGAGCAGGAGTATAATAGGGGCTGATGGCTCCTGATGTAAGAGATACACCAGAGAGTGTGGGGAGGAGACTGGTCAGATCTCTGGGCTGTAACACACAGTGACATGATGTGAGGGGGAGAGCAGGAGTATAATAGGGGCTGATGGCTCCTGATGTATGAGATACACCAGAGAGTGTGGGTAGGAGACTGGTCAGATCTCTGGGCTGGTAACACACATTGATATGATGCGAGGGAGAGAGCAGGAGTATAATAGGGGCTGATGGCTCCTGATGTAAGAGATACACCAGAGAGTGTGGGGAGGAGACTGGTCAGATCTCTGGGCTGGTAACACACAGTGACATGATGTGAGGGAGAGAGCAGGAGTATAATAGGGGCTGATGGCTCCTGATGTATGAGATACACCAGAGAGTGTGGGGAGCAGACTGGTCAGATCTCTGGGCTGGTAACACACAGTGACATGATGTGAGGGGCAGAGCAGGAGTATAATAGGGACTGATGGCTCCTGATGTATGAGATACACCAGAGAGTGCGAGCAGGAGACTTGTCAGATCTCTGGGCTGGTAACACACAGTGACATGATGTAAGAGGGAGAGAGCAGGAGTATAATAGGGGCTGATGGCTCCTGATGTATGAGATACACCAGAGAGTGTGGGGAGGAGACTGGTCAGATCTCTGGGCTGGTAACACACAGTGACATGATGTGAGGGGCAGAGCAGGAGTATAATAGGGGCTGATGGCTCCTGATGTATGAGATACACCAGAGAGTGTAGGGAGGAGACTGGTCAGATCTCTGGGCTGGTAACACACAGTGACATGATGTGAGGGGGAGAGCAGGAGTATAATAGGGGCTGATGGCTCCTGATGTATGAGATACACCAGAGAGTGTGGGGAGGAGACTGGTCAGATCTCTGGGCTGGTAACACACAGTGACATGATGTGAGGGGGAGAGCAGGAGTCTAATAGCGGCTGATGGCTCCTGATGTATGAGATACACCAGAGAGTGTGGGGAGGAGACTGGTCAGATCTCTGGGCTGGTAACACACAGTGACATGATGTAAGAGGGAGAGCTGGATTATAATAGGGGCTGATGGCTCCTGATGTATGAGATACACCAGAGAGTGCAAGCAGGAGACTTGTCAGATCTCTGGGCTGGTAACACACAGTGACATGATGTAAGAGGGAGAGAGCAGGAGTATAATAGGGACAGATGGCTCCTGATTAATGAGATATACCAGAGAGTGCGAGCAGGAGACTTGTCAGATCTCTGGGCTGGTAACACACAGTGACATGATGTGAGGGGGAGAGCAGGAGTCTAATAGCGGCTGATGGCTCCTGATGTATGAGATACACCAGAGAGTGTGGGGAGGAGACTGGTCAGATCTCTGGGCTGGTAACACAGTGACATGATGTGCGGGGGAGAGCAGGAGTATAATAGGGGCTGAAGGCTCCTGATGTATGAGATACACCAGAGAGTGTGAGGAGGAGACTGGTCAGATCTCTGGGCTGGTAACACAGTGACATGATGTGAGGAGGAGAGCAGGAGTATAATAGGGGCTGATGGCTCCTGATGTATGAGATACACCAGAGAGTGTGGGGAGGAGACTGGTCAGATCTCTGGGCTGGGAACACACAGTGACATGATGTGAGGGAGACAGCAGGAGTATAATAGGGGCTGATGGCTCCTGTGTATGAGATACACCAGAGAGTGTGGGGAGGAGACTGGTCAGATCTCTGGGCTGGTGACACATAGTGACATGATGTGAGGAGGAGAGCAGGAGTATAATAGGGGCTGATGTTTCCTGATGTATGAGATACACCAGAGAGTGTGGGGAGGAGACTGGTCAGATCTCTGGGCTGGTAACATAGTGACATTATGTGAGGGCGAGAGCAGGAGTATAATAGGGCCTGATGGCTCCTGATGTATGAGAAACACCAGAGAGTGCAATCAGGAGACTTGTCAGATCTCTGGGCTGGTAACACACAGTGACATGATGTGAGGGGAGGAGGAGTATAATAGGGACTTATGGCTCCTGATGTATGAGATACACCAGAGAGTGCGAGCAGGAGACTTGTCAGATCTCTGGGCTGGTAACACACAGTGACATGATGTGAGGAGGAGAGCAGGAGTCTAATAGCGGCTGATGGCTCCTGATGTATGAGATACACCAGAGAGAGTGGGGAGGAGACTGGTCAGATCTCTGGGCTGGTACCACACAGTCACATGATGGGAGGGGGAGAGCAGGAGTATAATAGGGGCTGATGGCTCCTGATGTATGAGATACACCAGAGAGTGTGGGGAGGAGACTGGTCAGATCTCTGGGCTGGTACCACACAGTGACATGATGTGAGGGGGAGAGCAGGAGTATAATAGTGGCTGATGGTTCCTGATGTATGAGATACACCAGAGAGTGTGGGGAGGAGACTGGTCAGATCTCTGGGCTGGTAACACAGTGACATGATGTGAGGGGGAGAGCAGGAGTATAATAGGGGCTGATGGCTCCTGATGTATGAGATATACCAGAGAGTGTGGGGATGAAACTAGTCAGATCTCTGGGCTGGTAACACACAGTGACATGATGTGAGGGGGAGAGCAGGAGTATAATAGGGGCTGATGGCTCCTGATGTATGAGATACACCAGAGAGTGTGGGGAGGAGACCGGTCAGATCTCTGGGCTGGTAACACACAGTAACATGATGTGAGGGGGAGAGCAGGAGTATAATAGGGGCTGATGGCTCCTGATGTATGAGATACAACAGAAAGTTTGGATAGGAGACTGGTCAGACCACTGGCTGGTAACACACAGTGACATGATGTGAGGGGGGAGAGCAGGAGTATAATAGGGCCTGATGGCTCCTGAAGTATGAGAAACACCAGAGAGTGCAAGCAGGAGACTTGTCAGATCTCTGGGCTGGTAACACACAGTGACATGATGTGAGGGGAGGAGGAGTATAATAGGGACTTATGGCTCCTGATGTATGAGATACACCAGAGAGTGCGAGCAGGAGACTTGTCAGATCTCTGGGCTGGTAACACACAGTGACATGATTTGAGGAGGAGAGCAGGAGTCTAATAGCGGCTGATGGCTCCTGATGTATGAGATACACCAGAGAGTGTGGGGAGGAGACTGGTCAGATCTCTGGGCTGGTAACACACAGTGACATGATGTGAGGGGGAGAGCAGGATTATAATAGGAGCTGATGGCTCCTGATGTATGAGATACACCAGAGAGTGTGGGGAGGAGACTGGTCAGATCTCTGGGCTGGTAACACAGTGACATGATGTGAGGGGGAGAGCAGGAGTATAATAGAGGCTGATGGCTCCTGATGTATGAGATACACCAGAGAGTGTGGGGAGGAGACAGGTCAGATCTCTGGGTTGGTAACACACAATGATATGATGTGAGGGGGAGAGCAGTAGTATAATAGGGACTGATGGCTCCTGATGTATGAGATACACCAGAGAGTGTGGGGAGGAGACTGGTCAGATCTCTGGGCTGGTAACACACAGTGACATGATGTGAGGGGGACAGCAGGAGTATAATAGGGGCTGATGGCTCCTGATATATGAGATACACCAGAGAGTGAGGGGAGGAGACTGGTCAGATCTCTGGGCTGGTAACACAGTGACATGATGTGCGGGGGAGAGCAGGAGTATAATAGGGGCTGATGGCTCCTGATGTATGAGATACACCAGAGAGTGTGAGGAGGAGACTGGTCAGATCTCTGGGCTGGTAACACAGTGACATGATGTGAGGAGGAGAGCAGGAGTATAATAGGGGCTGATGGCTCCTGATGTATGAGATACACCAGAGAGTGTGGGGAGGAGACTGGTCAGATCTCTGGGCTGGGAACACACAGTGACATGATGTGAGGGGGACAGCAGGAGTATAATAGGGGCTGATGGCTCCTGTGTATGAGATACACCAGAGAGTGTGGGGAGGAGACTGGTCAGATCTCTGGGCTGGTGACACAAAGTGACATGATGTGAGGAGGAGAGCAGGAGTACAATAGGGGCTGATGTTTCCTGATGTATGAGATACACCAGAGAGTGTGGGGAGGAGACTGGTCAGATTTCTGGGCTGGTAACACACAGTGACATGATGTGAGGGCGAGAGCAGGAGTATAATAGGGCCTGATGGCTCCTGATGTATGAGAAACACCAGAGAGTGCAATCAGGAGACTTGTCAGATCTCTGGGCTGGTAACACACAGTGACATGATGTGAGGGGAGGAGGAGTATAATAGGGACTTATGGCTCCTGATGTATGAGATACACCAGAGAGTGTGGGGAGGAGACTGGTCAGATTTCTGGGCTGGTAACACAGTGACATGATGTGAGGGCGAGAGCAGGAGTATAATAGGGCCTGATGGCTCCTGATGTATGAGATGCACCAGAGAGTGCGAGCAGGAGACTGGTCAGATCTCTGGGCTGGTAACACACAGTGACATGATGTGAGGAGGAGAGCAGGAGTCTAATAGCGGCTGATGGCTCCTGATGTATGAGATACACCAGAGAGTGTGGGGAGGAGACTGGTCAGATCTCTGGGCTGGTACCACACAGTCACATGATGGGAGGGGGAGAGCAGGAGTATAATAGGGGCTGATGGCTCCTGATGTATGAGATACACCAGAGAGTGTGGGGAGGAGACTGGTCAGATCTCTGGGCTGGTACCACACAGTGACATGATGTGAGGGGGAGAGCAGGAGTATAATAGTGGCTGATGGTTCCTGATGTATGAGATACACCAGAGAGTGTGGGGAGGAGACTGGTCAGATCTCTGGGCTGGTAACACAGTGACATGATGTGAGGGGGAGAGCAGGAGTATAATAGGGGCTGATGGCTCCTGATGTATGAGATATACCAGAGAGTGTGGGGATGAAACTGGTCAGATCTCTGGGCTGGTAACACACAGTGACATGATGTGAGGGGGAGAGCAGGAGTATAATAGGGGCTGATGGCTCCTGATGTATGAGATATACCAGAGAGTGTGGGGATGAAACTGGTCAGATCTCTGGGCTGGTAACACACAGTGACATGATGTGAGGGGGAGAGCAGGAGTATAATAGGGGCTGATGGCTCCTGATGTATGAGATATACCAGAGAGTGTGGGGATGAAACTGGTCAGATCTCTGGGCTGGTAACACACAGTAACATGATGTGAGGAGGAGAGCAGGAGTATAATAGGGGCTGATGGCTCCTGATGTATGAGAAACACCAGAGATTGTGGGGAGGAGACTGGTCAGATCTCAGGGCTGTTAGCACAATGATATGATGGGAGTGGGAGAGCAGGAATTTAATGGGGGCTGAGTAGATTTTTGTATTGACTTAATTACTATTATTGTTTACTTATAAGCCAATAATAGGGCTTATTATGTAGTCAGTTACACATCTATCTAGATACTCTAACACACACACACAGGCAGGGTTCAAATCCCGACAGCGGAAGGCCGACAAGGCTGAAAATCCCAATCGTCCCCAGGTAAGTACTAACTAACCTATTTTACCCCCTAACCCTCCTTTAGGGGTGCCTAACCATAACCTCCCCCCCAAGTGCCTAAACCTAACCCCCCCTTCCCTGCTGCCTAAACCTAAGTCCCCCGGGGGGGGTGCCTAACCCTAACCCCCCCTTCCCCTGGGATAAACCAAAAACCTAACCTCCCAGGGGGGTGCCTAACAATAATTCCCCCCCGGGAACCCTAAACATAACCCCCCCCCACGGCTATCTGCCCTCGGCGCCCTGCGTCCCTTCGATCAGGATGTGGGCGTCGGTCTCCCGCCGTATGTCTAATGACAGACGTCGGGATTTCGACGCCTGTCTTTAGACCCTAGCCGGGATTAGATAGTCGGGAAGCCGGCGGTCGGGATTACGCCCGTCGGCTTCCCAACTGCCACCCCACAGGCACACTGTGTAAGAAGTCAATCAACATACCAGTATATTTTTGGACAGGGGAAGGAAATCCATGGAAAAACTGGGAGAACAAACAAATTCCACATGTATAAGACACCAGTTAAAATCAAACCGGAGTTTCCATCACAACTCCTAATACTTACCCGTTGATTTGCTTCTGTCACCCGGCCACCGCTCCTTATGCTCCGATCCCTCTGCCGCCGGCTGCTTGCACCGGTCTCCACTCCCCACTGCCTTGCTCCGGTGTGCTGAAGACAGCGGCAGCCATTTTGGGACCGTTCCTTACCTGAAGCAGCGACGCCGATGGTCTTGCGGACATGTTGATCCTGCCACTGCTGATGATTACTCTGCGGGTCTCTTCCTGTTGTTGGTGCCTGTGATCTCCTGCTACTCCCTAAGGTATCCTATCCCTGGTTCCTGTCTCCAGTAAACAGATTGGAGAGTTGGCGGCCATTTTATGCATAAGGTGGTGGGATTCAGCTCCCCATAACAACAGGTCCTGCCACTGGCTGCAGTATATGGCGATTGCAGCCATTGCTAGCCTCCACCATTTTGTCTGTACCTGTGGATACTCGTGGCTGATTGCCTTACAGATGGCCATATCCCTGCAGCTGATCCTTCAAGCTATTGCTACCTCCACACAGAGGCTTCTCACTAAACTTGGAGAAGTGATGGCTGTGTCCCCAAGTGATGAGGTTACCTTCTGCATGTATTTTAAGAGATAACAATTTTGGGGCTTATCCTCACCTAGAGAAGTGTCTACTCCCATGTTGAATAACCTTTTAACCTTAGGCGTTCGGAGTCCACTGTGTATGTTCTACATTTTTAGTGGAGGGATCGAGGCTCCAGGCTTTGCCATTCAAGTTTTTCATATTTTTCTCTGTGTGCCCTTGGGAGGATGGTTGTCTTCAGGATACATTATTAAAGCATTCCAAGTACTTTTCTATATGTCTTTGGGCGAATGGGGATGGAACTATGGACCTGATTCAGACCCGGTCGCTAGTTGCGGACGCTCGTTCCTAGCATATTCAAATTCGGGTCAGTAACGGCATGGCAGGCGATCGCTCACCAAGGCATAAGCACGCCCACTATGTCTTGGCGAGCAATCACTTTGTGTAAGTAGACACCCATTAGCGTGTCTTGACAAGCCCACTAGCGCACGTCATCTCCTGGAAGTGTCTAAAAATATTGGTACATCGAGGACCATCGGAAGCACTCGCAGCGCATGTGGTTGACTACCCTACCGCAAGCACTGCAAGCTCTTCAGTGTAAAAAACAACCAAGTGACGTGTACAATGATGCATCTTTGCTAATTATGTACACCCACAAAACTCAGTTTGGACACACAGACACGCCTCTGTTCACACATCCACTCCCCCATTCACAAGCACCTTCACCTGTTACCACCCTCAAACGGCACATTCTGTAGTGTCCAGTCTGTTTACTACGAGCGCACGATTCCCCATCGCCGAGACTGGCTTGCGCACGCGCACTGCGAATTAAACGCATGCGCAGATGGGCGACTATCAATCAGTGCGAGCGGCTGCAGCTTAGTAAGCTTGATGACCCTAATTTTGCTTTTATGTTTCAATATTTTCTATGTTTCATTGTTTACAATATCCTAGTATATACATTAGTATGTTGCCAAGCTTTATGTATGTGAAGAATGTTTTATCCTTATAGTATGTCTGTGGAAAATGTTTTATGCTTATAATGTGGGACAGCTTGGTTTAGTCTGGCCTAGCTAAGGTCAACAATATATTGCCCCTGTCAGTTATGTGTTTTACTATCCTTTGTCTGTGTGGGTGGGGGGAGGGTGTTTATAGAGTAGGATACTGTAGGTTGGTAAGGGGAAACTGGGATCCAAGTATGCCTGGGTTGGGGTTAGGCCATACAGGGTTAGGGGTTATAGGGCGGTTTGTTTTGGAGGGTTTTGTTTTGATTTTTGGCAGATTATTAGGGGTAAATTTACTAAAATGGGAGTTCTATTAAGAAGTGATGTTGTCCATAGCAACCAATCAGATTCCAGGTATTATCTTCTAGACGGTGCTAGATAAATGAGAAGTAGAATCTGATTGGTTGCTATGGGCAACTTCACTTCTTAAATTGAACTCCCATCTTAGTAAATTTACCCCTGAAGGTGCATACACACACAACTATTTAGTAAATGAAAGATTTTAGTAAACGATTTTCGTTCATTTTTTCAAGGGAAAAATTAACGAAAATCGTTTACTAAAATCGTTCATTTACTAAATGTAATGAACGATTTTTTTTCAACTACAAACGATTTTTACATATTCCCTTACTGAAAATCGTTGAGTTGGTCAGTCTGACTGAACTACAAACGTGAACGAGCATGAACGATAATCGTTCATCGTTTGAACTCAGAAAGTAAACGATTTTTTTCAACGATTGAACGATAAACGATATCGTTAACGATAATCGTTCAAAAAAATCGTTGTGTGTGTATGCACCTTTAGAATTTGTTAATTTTATTTAGTACTATTTTGCAATTATTCTATATCAGGCTTAAGTTTCTAGGTACTCTTGTACTTTTATATGCCTGTAGTACTGGTCATTTATATTTTACATTTGGTATACAAGCTCATATGGTGCCTGTGGGCTCTTATTGTTATTGATATACTGTGAAGTGTTCTCTATATCCTGCTATATTAGTTATTTGTCTTTACCTATATTTATCGCCTGATTAGATTTATCTTTGCATATTGTATGTTTTACTATGTCTGCCTTTATTATTTATTGTTGGGTGTTTATTTTAAGTTCAATATTGAGAATTATGTAATTTAAGATAAAATCGAATATTATTCTGTGTCAATGACTATGGGCCTGATTCAGACCCACTCGCGAGCGGCTGTCCGCTCGCAAGTGGGTCGATGTTATGGACTGAGCATGCGCACGACGGAGGGAGCTCCGTCGTGCGCATGCGCCAGACGCGACGAGCGAAGGAAAGTCCTTCGCTCGTTGTGTCCGATCAAAGGGGGCGTGCTGTCAATGTTGATTGACAGCACGCCCCCTTTGGTGGGCGTGCCAGGGGCGTGCCTCCCTGACGGGGGCGTTCCCACGGGAACGCCTCCCGTCAAAAGCCGGCCCACTGACATCACTAGTGATGTCAGTGGGAGTGATTTTGGCTCTGATAGAGCCAAAATCACTCCGGAGCTTGCGGTTGAAAACCTCAACCGCAGGCTCCGGCTCGCAAATTCGATGGTCGCGATGGTCTCGACCATCGCGACCATCACAATGCACGCTCGTATAGCCTGTGGGTGGTGACCCACAGCTATACGAGCGTCTAGGAGGACGCTCCATGAAAATGGAGCCCGGCCCTCATTCAGAGCGTGCGCTCTGCTCAGAGCGTACGGCTCTGAATGAGGGCCTATGTCATTTGTCCTGTACCTGAACAACATTATGCTTAATCTGTTTCGTGCTTTTGATCTCTACGGATTCTGTATCAAGCATAATTTGTAATGGAGTCAATATATGTGTAATTGTTTTAGGTTATTAGAAAAACAATAAAAAAAATCAATAAAAAAAAAAATCAAACCGAACATGGTGCACAGAGAGAATATGTGACTCTGCTGTAATTAGTGTTTATTACTCACCTGTGCTGATATATGTAAGGATTTCCTCCTCTTTACACTGCTGGTCACCCCTCACATACGTTTCTTCTTCTTTCTCGTTATCTTCTGCCTTCATATCAGTTACATACGTCTCTTCTTCTTCCTCTATATCTTCTGCCTTCATATCAGTCACATACGTCTCTTCTTCTCCTACTATATCTTCTACCTTCATATCAGTCACATATGTCTCTTTTTCTTCCTCTGTATCTTCTGCCTTACAATCAGTCACATACATCTCTTCTTCTCCTTCTGTATCTTCTACTTTCATATCAGTCACATACATCTCTTCTTCTCTCTCTATATCTTTTGCCTTATCAGTCAAATCTTCACTCTAAATAACCAACAAAATAAGATAAATGTAATCATTTCTGTTCTAGTAATTGAGATTAACCAGAAGAATATTAGAGGCACACTAGTCATATAATGAAAGATAATTTGCGTTACAAAGCCTTCTAACTCAGGCGGTCATTCAGACCCGCTCGCGAGCGCAGGACGCTCGCAAGCGGGTCGATGTTCCCCCACTGCGCATGCGCACGACGGAGGGAGCTCCATCGTGTGCATGCGCGAGACCCGGCGAGCGACGAGCTCTCCATCGCTCTGGGTCTTGCACCAAAGGGGGCGTGCTGTCGATGTTGATTGACAGCACGCCCCCTTTGTTGGACGGGCCAGGGGCGTGCCTGCCAGATGGAGGTGTTACCATGGGAACGCCTACCGCCTGAAGCAGGCCCCACTGACATCACTAGTGATGTCAGTGGGAGTGATTTTGGCTCTGATAGAGCCAAAATCACTCCAGGGCTTGCGGCAGCGAGACCCTACCGCAGGGTCTCCGTCGCAAGCCAGATGGTCGCGATGGTCAAGACCATCACGACCATCATCATGGACGCTCGCATATGCTGTGGTTGGTCACCCACAGCTATGCGAGCGGCCAGGAGGCCGCTCCATTTTCATGGAGGGCACTGATTCAGAGCGAGCGCTCTGGTCAGAGCGTTCGGCTCTGAATCAGGCCCTCAGTGCTTGAGGGGATACTGGTAACAATGAGGAATAGTCTAAATAAATAAAGCTGTGATATATTTAGGCGCTATACTCCATTTTGGAAAAGTACAGCCATACATTAATATACTTCACATGTAAGTTTTAAATCTGAGATAAGGTGAAGCAGACGTTCTTCTGATATGTTCAAATGTCCCAGATCCTTTCTCCTCCACGTAGTATATATATGAAAGACAAGAAGTTACAAAAAAAAAAAAAAAGTGTAGTAGGTCTCTAATAGCCAACAAATATAGCATAGAGTGCCTAAATATATCACAACTTTATTTATTTAGATTACTTTGTTTAAATCCTGGATTCTTTGGGCAGGATCAGTTGGACTGCTGATAGATATTCGTTGCATGCGCCAGTCGTGTACTTTTCTTTTACATTTGACTATGAGGTATAGTGTGTGGTGACAGGAGCACGGTCACTTTATATTAACCAGACACGACTATACTCCTGCTGGTGTTTCTGCACCATAATCTCTACCCCATAGTGTCCAGTGTCCCCAAACTGGATGTTAGAGAAAACAGCAGATTATGTACCTGTACATTACTTTTGATGTACTCCATGGCAGACCTTACAATGGGTTAAGTTCCTATTAACTTACCTAGAGACAGGTTAATAAAAAGACATCCAATAGGATGGTATATAATGTGGCTCATCCTCTTCCCCTGTCAGGATGTGTTACCTATTGTCCACGTAAACTATATTAAATGGGCAGTATGAGAAGCTGGTAAGAAAGTATGCAGGCTGAGAGGAAGAGTGTCTCCAGCATTGCGAAAGTTTGTCATTGCTTGTGCGAGTTGTCAGCAAGTCTTAATGCCCTTGGATCCACACCCTCATACACTAAAACTGGGGCAGACCTAGCAATTGCTGCTAGGTGATAGCTAGTGCTAACCAAGCTATTCCTGCACACAATGCTAGGTGATACAGTATAACTTCCCAAGCTATCTCTGAAAAATATACACTATGAACCAAGATGGGTGGGAACATTGGGCCGCCATGGAGTGCTCAGAACAAAAGGAATTATCCGATACATAATTTACGGTTTTCGCCTTCAGTCCTCCTTGGCAGCCCTTACTATGGGATGTACACAGGCAATACAATAGCGAGGGCCACAAAGAAACATTTAAAATAACATATGTTGCATAATAATACATTTATTACATGGCTGTGAGGAGAATGTGTCACACACTGAGAACCAGCAGAGGATAATATATCGAAGTGGTAATGACTAGTGAGGTCATCCAGCTGCCTCTGCTAAGTTCTGTCACTGAGGGCTGAGCTTCCTTTGCCCAAAAAGTTACCACCTGTATAGGGCCCTTTAATACCCCTGGTACTGTATGTCCTAATTTCTCATATCCTTGTAGGATTACTTCTGTGAAATGTTTGGAGGGGCCACAAACTTTCTGAGGGAATCACCAATATTCTGCATTCCTAATACACAGTATTCGCTCACACTGAGGGCCTGATTCAGAGCAGGACACTATTTGCGGACGCTCGTTCAGAAAAAGGGGCTGGCTATTTAAATTGAGCGCTCGCTCTTTGCGGTCTGTTGACGCCTCTATGTCTGAGCGAACGTCCGAAACATGCGCTCGCTATTTTGTAAAGATGCCCCTTGGCCGCTCGCATCATACGTCATCTCCGCTATTTATTAGATTAATCGAGTACATCGAAAGGCGTATGAACTGCTCGCTATTCTTGTGGTAGCATTTTCCTACCGCAATCATGCGAGCAGTTCAGGGTAAAAGACAACCAACTAACGTGGTCGATGACGCTGCTTTGTTAATTATGCACACCCTTAAAACGCCCGTTTTGACCGTTTGGCACGCCTGCGTTCGGATCTCCACTCCCCGTTTTCAAGCACCTTCCCCTGTTACCACCCACAAACGCCTCATCCTGTCACTCAAATTAGCAGGCATTCGCTATTTTGCGAGCACACGATTTCCGACCGCACTGACTGGTTGGCGCATGCGCATTACAACCCATACGCATGCGCAGATGTGCGAACCTCGCTCGGAGCGAACGAGCGGCCGCTTATGAGCGGCTCTGAATCAGGCCCTGAGTCCACTTTGCTCCCCACTGGTTGTGGGTAAGACGGTAGAATACTCTCCTGGGTAATGTGATATATAGACAGCACCTCGGGACAGAAGCTGGGATGGCGATTAGAGACACTTTATAATTGTAAGTATTTAAAAAAGGTTCATTTTTTCCCATAGTGCCTGTAACTCTCCAGTTAGTTCCGCTAAGTGTTGTTGTGTGAGACACCTTTCCTCGGACACACTTACTTTGTACTGTATGGTATGTGTGCTACCAGGCATTGTATTTGCTGTGATGGAACAAGCTGACGTTTTGTCCTGTTCACAATCCAGCCATGTTTCTGCAATAAGGTCATCACTTGTATTTTCTTGGTGTCTGTCACACGTTCTGATTCTCCCACAACCAGGATGATTTATAAATGTGGCCACATCTAGGCCCCCAGGTCTCTTAGCTCTGCCCCAGCATTTCTGTAAAGGTTCATAGTGAAGTCACCAGGCCAAAAGGAAGGCCGGTGAACTGGTAATGGTGTCCCTGATCCTGCACATGAGACACTTCCTGTGCTAAACTACAACATAAGAGGAAGCGTCCTGCAGGTCTATGGACGTGAGAAAGTCCACTTGGCCAATAGTGGAGAGGATCAAATTCACTCTTCTCATGCTAAATAGTCTGACACGGACCTAGCTGTTTAGTCTCCTCAGGTTGAGATGGTGCAAAAGGATCCTGAGGACTTTTAGACATGGAAAAGTCTGGAATTAAAGCCTTTGCTCTTCTGTCCTGAAGGAACACAGGACAACTGTGGCTGTTTGTAGTAAAGCTGGTAGCGGTTCTGTAGTTCGTCTAGTACCATTACTTCTGAAGGATTCTTAGTTTGCATGAAAACAGAATTCTAGATACTGAGGAAACTATCTAGTCTCCATACTTAATGACTCCAGAACCCAATGGTCTTTTATACAATGTTTCCATACCATATGTGTGTATAGTGCAAAGTTCTACAGGTGTTAAACAAGATTGGTCCTGACAATAGTCATTGCGGGTTCCAATGCTTTGGCCAATTAGTCTTAATCTTGAAGGCCCAAACTGGCTGTCTAGAGGTAGAAGGAACATCCTGGCTGTGGTATTGCCGTCCATTTGTATAACTTCTGAAGTTTTTGAATTGTAAACATGAGATTTTCCATCACTACCCAGTAATTTGGTTTGTCTCTGAATAAGAGTTTCTTTCACAAGGCAGATTAGCCAGAACGGTGTCTAATTAGGTAACAGCTGCAAAAGGACGGAACCAGGCGGTTCATCTGGCCAACAATGTTGATGCCGTGGACCTTGCTGATGAAAAGGAATTGCACACTCAGCAAGTATTGCCTGTTTACCCTGTCATCAATGTCCATATGGAGTGCATCTCCCCACAGTCTTTCACACCTAGCCCTGAGACCATGGCGATACTTTATTTCAATGTGGTTTTTGGAGAAAATAGGACGTTTCTTGAAAGCACTCACCAGTGGAATAGTAGATGTAGCAGACATGGTCGAACTTCTTACTTCCAGTCACTTTAGGAACCCAGCTCCACTTCCATAGATCTTCATCATCACTGGATACATTCATGTAAGTCTTATAGCATTATACTGGTGTTCTCCACGTGATCCCATTCCCCAAGGACTAAATTCTCCACCTCCTGATGTTCCCGGAAACCTCTGTTCTTGTGGCTGCAATCCTCAGAGATCTTCCTGCTAATGTGGATGTTATTAGTGCCGTCCTTATGTTACTCAGCAAAGACTGCTCATTATCTAAGCTAAATATCGTGTTTCCTCACTGTCATCAGATCCGGCTGCAGATGAATCTTCTACTAATCAGAGGAATCCCTATCTGAGTCCAGGCTTTTAGGAGATCTTGAGGAAGATGTATGAAAGCAACCAATGAGTATCAGCCTTTCCTTTTATAGAATGTACGAGCTTGTAAGCTGATTAGTTGCTATAGGCAACTTTTGTACTTCACTCTTTAGGAGGTGTGATACCAGGGCTGTGGAGCCAGGAGGCAAACTTTTGACTATAACTCATCTAGTAGTAAAATCAAGTACTTGGAGTCTAAGGATTGGCTTACTGACTCCACAGACCTATGTTACAGCCAGAAACTATGAGAGGGGTAAGCCTATGTAAGCCTCTTTCTCTTTCATCCACTAGGGGACACTGGAGGTTGCTTATGCTGTGGGTACAGAGGCATGGATAACTGGAGCTGGCACTTTAAATAATATTAGGTACCCATCGCCACCTCTCTACAGGTGGGGTCCGGGTACCTGGCGCCCTGTTCTTAGTAGAACAGGAAGAAGTGCGCAGTGCTTATTACAAAAGCACTGACAGCTCCTTATAGCCACAGCACAACTCTAACAAGAAGAAGAGTGTGCTGCAGCTGTGAAGATCATCAGTGAGGTTGTTTCTTACCTGTTCCGCCGCACAGCGCTGCTGCGCTGCTTCAGGCGGGGGGCAGTCAAGAGAAGCAGCCGGAGAAGCTGTTCTCACTCCCTGGTCGGCGCTAAAGGCTGCAGGGGACGGCGGGGGCGCGCATAGCGAGGCTGACTATGCATGAGCTCCTCCGTTAGACGGGGCAGCCATTTTGGAGACTGGATAAGGACGGGGGGCGGAGCCTACACAGCGCGAACAGGCACAGATCTATTACAAGGAGCGTGCCTGCCATATTTTGTCTTAATGCCTGCATTCTCTCCCTCCTGAAGGCAGAGTGCAGCTGCAAGGTTACAGATGGTGTAAGTGCAGGGAGTCTAATCTGTTGGAAGGTAGTGCTCTCGCGAGCGGGTCTGAATCAGGCCCTCAGGTCCTTCCAGAGCAGAATTACGTCTACTAGCAGAACACATCTGTGAGTCTGCAGTTTACCTGGGAGAAGCTTCTAAAAATTGCATATCCAAGCGTGCGAAGGGATTCACCATTCATTGGTGACTTACTTTTTAACCCGGAATTGGACGAATGGATATCTCAGGCCACGGGGGGGGTAAGTCTTTTTTTTCTTCCCGTCTACTGCTCCGGCTCCCAGAAGATCTTACACTGAGCCTTCGTTTCATTCCTTTCGGGGTAGAGCCTGAGGTGATTCCATGCTAGCAAGAACCGACAGAGGTAGACCACACACTGTTGTCCGTTGACAGGAGCCTAAACCAGCTGAAAAACAGGTGGCATGACTGTCTTCCGTCCCACCTGGGGTCCCCTGTGGTGGGAGCCCGCTTGCAGAAATTTCAACAAGTTTGGAACCAGACCTCTTCAGAACCATGGAGACTAATTTCCCTAGGGTACCGAATAGACTTCGAAGTCCCCCCTCCACCTCGGTCCTTCACTACAAGTCTGCCTATACCTGCAGACAAGGCCAGGGTTCTACAGGAGGTTATCCAGTCTCTAATAGTATCCGGAGCGTCAACGAGGTATGGGGTTTTACTCAACCCTGTTTGTAGTGCCCAAACTGGATGGTTCGGTCCTTAAACCTATATCTGAAGAAGTATAGTTTCAAAATGGAATCATTGCAGTCTGTCATTGCGAGCTTGGAATCAGGAGAGTTCCTATTATCTCTGGATATCAAGGATGCCTATCTCCAGTTTCCAATTTGAAAACCGCATCAAGCCTTCCTGCGGTTTGCTATACTGCAGGATCACTACCAATTTCGAGCGTGGCCGGTCGGGTTATCCTCGGCTAACTACATATTCACCAAACTCATGTCAGTCATGTCTGCTCTTCTTCGGTCATTGGGAGTGAACATAGGGCCTGATTCAGACCCGGTCGCAAACGCTGTGCGCTCGCAACCGGCTCGATGGTGGGCCAGTGCGCATGCGCACGACGGAGCCGGCTCCATTGTGCGCATGCGCGAGACCCGGATAGCGACGGGCAATCCGTCGCTCCGGGTCTCGCAACAAAGGGGGCGTGCTGTCGATGTTGAGTGACAGCACGCCCCCTTTGGTGGGCGGGCCGGGGGAGTGGCTGC
Source organism: Taudactylus pleione (assembly GCA_031769625.1). NCBI lineage: Eukaryota > Metazoa > Chordata > Amphibia > Anura > Myobatrachidae > Taudactylus > Taudactylus pleione. The sequence goes on along the minus strand of JAUIMM010000799.1, from coordinate 1,442,005 downwards.
CCAAACGTAGAGGCGTTCCCATGTGAACGCCTCCGTCTGGGGCCGGCCCCACTGACATCAAGGTTGATCTTAAGTACTTGGCTTGGAAGACGGTCAACCTTCTGGCTCTAGCTTTGGCTCGTAGAGTCTCGGTATTGGGTGCTCTATCCTATAAGCCACCTTACCTTGTGTTTCATGTTGATGGGAAGGAACTCTGGATGGTATCCGCCTTCCTTCCCTAGGTTGTGTGGGCTTTCCATATCAACCAGCCTATTGTGGTTCTGTCATTGGTGGCGGACTCGGTGATTCTTCTACCGTGGCTGTGGGTAGAGCTCGCCGCATTTATGTTGCCAGGATAGCTTCCATCCGTAAGTCGGAGTCGCTTTTTGTCCTCTATGATGCTATTCAGAGAGGTTGGCCAGCATCTAGGCAGATGATGGCATGTTGGATTAGGCTGACTATTCATTAGGCTTATGTTAGTGCTGCCGTCGGCCTCCTTCATCCATTTCAGCTCATTCCACAGGTTCTGCGGGTGCGTCATTGGTGGTCGGTAGGGGTGCCTCCTCGTCACAATTGTGCCGGGCGGCCACTTGGTCTTCTGTTCACGCGTTTGTAAAATTTTCCAGATTTTACATGTTTGCTGCTTCAGCATCACATTTTGGGCCGCCTTGTTCTGCAGGTGCCTCAGAGCGCTCCCGCCCGTGGCGAAAACTTTGGGACGTCCCCAGCGTAAGCACCTCCAGTGTCCCCTACTGGATGAAAGAGAAAATGGGATTTTAGTACCTACCGGTAAATCCTTTTCTCTGATTCCACAGGGGACACTGGGCGCCCACCTCAGCGCTCTTAGCCTGCCTGTTCGGTTTGTTCCGTATGTTGTATGTTTTGATTATTGTGTGTGTTCTTCTCTCCCTTTTCTCCGTTTGTTCTCCAACTCCTCTCGGTCTTCATTTTCTAAACTGAGGGCAGATGGGGCATAGAGGGGGAGGAGCTTCACACTTCTGAATTATTTTAAGTGCTAGCTCCAGTTATCCATGCCTCTATACCCCCAGCGTAAGCAACCTCCAGTGTCCCCTGTGGAATCAGAGAAAAGGATTTACCGGTAGGTACCAAAATCCCATTGTTACAGCCGGGAACAATGAGAGAGGTAAGCCTCTGTTACAGCCGGGAACGAAGAGAGAGGTAAGCCTATGTTACAGCTGGGAACGAAGAGAGAGGTAAGCCTATGTTACAGACAGAAACGATGAGAGAGGTAAGCCTATGTTACAGCCGGAAAGGATGAGAGAGGTAAGCCTATCATACAGCCAGGAACTATGAGAGAGGTAAGCGTCTGTTACAGCCAGGAACTATGAGAGAAGTAAGCCTCCATTACTGTCAGAAACTATGTGAGAGGTAAGCCTCTGTTATAGCCGGGAACAATGAGAGAGGTAATCTTCTGTTACAGCCAGGAACGATGAGAGAGGTAAGCTTCTGTTACAGCAGGGAACGATGAGAGAGGTAAGCCTCTGTTACAGAAACCACACACACTACTAACTGACCTAGACAGGAAAAGATACAGGTGATGTGGAGAAGCCTCATTATAGGGAAACCTTTGTGGGGGCTGCCATAGAGAACGGAAATAGTAAGTCACTTCTTAAATTGCTATTTGGTGATACCCTAAATCCCATCTACCTGATACTCCTGTGGGGTCCTGTGTTTCTCCTCTGTACAGTCCTGGAAATAAAGAGGACGGGGACATCTCTCTGGGGTATTTCCGTTACTGGGTCCATCTGTATGAGACACACAGTGACTGAGTACAGTGTATATATGTGATTATCAGGTGATGTGTGAATAGTAACAGAAGTAGCCCATGGCGTGCTAAAGCAGGAATGACTTCGTAGGAATAGAAGGAGGATTCAATTATATGTTCTTAAATTAAAGTCACTGTAACAGGTGATGTGTGTATATAAGAGGCCCCCATACCTGCTCTCCCCTGTACAATAAATGACAGTCTCCTCTTACCCAGTGATGCGAGGGGCTGGTGATTCTCCATCATCACGTCCTTGTACAGACCCCTGTGTTCCTCTATATACTCCCCCTCCTGCATGGAGACATAGACAGTGACATCCTGACACCTTATAGGAACCTGACACACACAATGATACAGTCATCACCCAGACACATCCCCTGGTGTTACTGTATAATGTCCCATTCCCAGCAGTCACCTCTCCAGTCATCACCCAGACACATCCCCTGGTGTTACTGTATAATGTCCCATTCCCAGCAGTCACCTCTCCAGTCATCACCCAGACACATCCCCTGGTGTTACTGTATAATGTCCCATTCCCAGCAGTCACCTCTCCAGTCATCACCCAGACACATCCCCTGGTGTTACTGTATAATGTCCCATTCCCAGTAGTCACCTCTCCAGTCATCACCCAGACACATCCCCTGGTGTTACTGTATAATGTCCCATTCCCAGCAGTCACCTCTCCAGTCAGCAGCTGAATGATCTTGTTGGTGAGTTCCAGGATCTTCTGGTCATTGTGTCTCTCATGTATCAGTGAGTGAGGTGGAGGCACCGGGATGGGGCTCTGGGTCCTGCTACGTCCGCCTGACACATGGGGACGGCTGCTGGGTGTCTCACACTCACCGGATGTCTTCTTCACTAGTATGTAATCCTGTGTATTGGGGGAAGACATCAATGAGAAGGTGAATTAAACTCTACCTAAATATAGCTGTGTATTCAGATACTGCTATAAGATTCAGGCGCAATCAAATAATTAAATAATTAATCTCTTAGAGAATGACACAGCTCCTACTGAGTACCTCTCAAATACTCTAGAACGAAATAATTTAATGAAATATCTTTAAAAAGAGCGCAATCTATTAATTTAGTAGACAATTAGACTTTAATTTAATTCTCAGATTAACAAAATACATATAAAATCACATATCAATAGATATAGAATCTCACACATCATAATAAAATTCAAGTGATCCCAAAGCTCTCAGGAGCAAGTGTATAACTGGCCAGCACCAAAACATTTATTTCGTGACTTAAATGCTTTGTGATTCCGGATGTGTTAATGGGAATCGGTATTACATGTCGGCTGTCGGGATGCCTCCTGTAAGAATACCGACAGCGGCAACCCGATGGATGGTATCCTGACGGGGGACTGGTAAGTATACTTACCCTACCCCCTAACCCTCCCTTCTGGTAGCCTAGCCCTCCCCACCCCGTACCCTAACCCTCCCCGTGAATTCCTGAACCTAGGTCCCCCTCCTTCGTGCCTAAACCTAACCCTCCCCCTTAGTGCCTAAACCTAACCACCCCTTGTGGTGCCTCACAGTAACCCTCCCCCCTAGGGGTGCCTAGCCCTAACCTCCCCCCCAAAAGCTAATGCTAACCGCCCTAACTCTCCCCCCCCAAAAGCTAATGCTAACCCCGCTAAGTGCCCTAACCCTAACCCTCCCACCCAAAACCTAATGCTAAACCCGCTAAGTGCCCTAACCCTAACCTTCCTCCCCGCGGCTAAGAGGACGGGCGCCCCGTAATTACCTTGTTCGGGCATCCGCCGCCTGCTTTCCGGAATCAGGATTAAGACAGGAGTCTGCATTTAGACCAGCGGCGGAAGCAGCTGACTACATCCCGTGTTAACGTACCTATGCTGGTTACTGAAGAAAAGATCTGTAAACTAACGAATATCACGGATTCTGCGGCTACTACGAAGGAACACAAATTAGGCAGTGTGCTACCAAAAAGGTACTTACAGAAACCCCAGCAATTGGAATCACAAAGCATTTAAGGCACTAATACAACGTTTTTGGTGCTATATTTGTGGCCTGTTATTGACTTGATCTTGACGTGATTAACTCCACCATTAAAAACATATATATATTTTAATTACCATACGCCAGAGATTCTATTTCTATTGATATGTACTTTCATTCTTAAAATATCAATTGCCTACTAAGCGGATACATTACACTGTTTTTAGATATGTTTTGTATCTTTTTTATAATTGTTTATTCAGGTGTTCTTTTTGCATGTCCCTGCCTTATATATATATATATATATATGTGATGTCACAGTGACACTCCCAGATCCCCTCACCTCCCCAGTCATGTCCCTGTATTATTACTATAGATAGAAGTGATGTCACTGTGACACTCCCAGATCCCCTCACCTCCCCAGTCATGTCCCTGTATTATTACTATAGATATAAGTGATGTCACTGTGACACTCCCAGACCCTCTCACCTCCCCAGTCATGTCCCTGTATTATTACTATAGATATAAGTGATGTCACTGTGACACTCCCAGATCCCCCCACCTCCCCCAGTCATGTCCCTGTATTATTACTATAGATATAAGTGATGTCACTGTGACACTCCCAGATCCCCTCACCTCCCCAGTCATGTCCCTGTATTATTACTATAGATATAAATGATATAACAGTGACACTCCCAGATCCCCTCACCTCCCCAGTCATGTCCCTGTATTATTACTATAGATAGAAGTGATGTCACTGTGACACTCCCAGATCCCCTCACCTCCCCAGTCATGTCCCTGTATTATTACTATAGATATAAGTGATGTCACTGTGACACTCCCAGACCCTCTCACCTCCCCAGTCATGTCCCTGTATTATTACTATAGATATAAGTGATGTCACTGTGACACTCCCAGATCCCCCCACCTCCCCCAGTCATGTCCCTGTATTATTACTATAGATATAAGTGATGTCACTGTGACACTCCCAGATCCCCTCACCTCCCCAGTCATGTCCCTGTATTATTACTATAGATATAAATGATATAACAGTGACACTCCCAGATCCCCTCACCTCCCCAGTCATGTCCCTGTATTATTACTATAGATATGTGATGTCACTGTGACACTCCCAGATCCCCTCACCTCCCCAGTCATGTCCCTGTATTATTACTATAGATATAAGTGATGTCACTGTGACACTCCCAGATCCTCTCACCTCCCCAGTCATGTCCCTGTATTATTACTATAGCTATAAGTGATGTCACTGTGACACTCCCAGATCCCCTCACCTCCCCAGTCATGTCCCTGTATTATTACTATAGATATAAGTGATGTCACTGTGACACTCCCAGATCCTCTCACCTCCCCAGTCATGTCCCTGTATTATTACTATAGCTATAAGTGATGTCACTGTGACACTCCCAGATCCCCTCACCTCCCCAGTCATGTCCCTGTATTATTACTATAGATATAAGTGATGTCACTGTGACACTCCCAGATCCCCTCACCTCCCAGTCATGTCCCTGTATTATTACTATAGATATGTGATGTCACTGTGACACTCCCAGATCCCCTCACCTCCCCAGTCATGTCCCTGTATTATTACTATAGATATAAGTGATGTCACTGTGACACTCCCAGATCCTCTCACCTCCCCAGTCATGTCCCTGTATTATTACTATAGATATAAGTGATGTCACTGTGACACTCCCAGATCCACTCACCTCCCCAGTCATGTCCCTGTATTATTACTATAGATATAAGTGATGTCACTGTGACACTCCCAGATCCCCTCACCTCCCCAGTCATGTCCCTGTATTATTACTATAGATATAAGTGATGTCACTGTGACACTCCCAGATCCCCTCACCTCCCAGTCATGTCCCTGTATTATTACTATAGATATGTGATGTCACTGTGACACTCCCAGATCCCCTCACCTCCCCAGTCATGTCCCTGTATTATTACTATAGATATAAGTGATGTCACTGTGACACTCCCAGATCCCCTCACCTCCCCAGTCATGTCCCTGTATTATTACTATAGATATAAGTGATGTCACTGTGACACTCCCAGATCCCCTCACCTCCCAGTCATGTCCCTGTATTATTACTATAGATATGTGATGTCACTGTGACACTCCCAGATCCCCTCACCTCCCCAGTCATGTCCCTGTATTATTACTATAGATATAAGTGATGTCACTGTGACACTCCCAGATCCCCTCACCTCCCCAGTCATGTCTCTGTATTATTACTATAGATATAAGTGATGTCACTGTGACACTCCCAGATCCCCTCATCTCCCCAGTCATGTCCCTGTATTATTACTATAGATATAAGTGATGTCACTGTGACACTCCCATATCGCCTCACCTCCCCAGTCATGTCTCTGTATTATTACTATAGATATAAGTGATGTCACTGTGACACTCCCAGATCCCCTCATCTCCCCAGTCATGTCCCTGTATTATTACTATAGATATAAGTGATGTCACTGTGACACTCCCAGATCCCCTCACCTCCCCAGTCATGTCCCTGTATACATCCTCATGTCACACCTTATACATCCTCATGTCCAGCACATATACCCCCCATACCCAAAGTCACTGCCCAGCATTACACCTCATACATATAGTCCTGGGTACACCGTATACAGCCTCATGCCCAGCACATATACCCCCATACCCACAGTCACTGCCCAGCATTACACCTCATACATACAGTCCTGGGCACATCTTATATATCCTCATGTCCAGCACATAGACCCCCATACCCACAGTCACTGCCCAGCATTACACCTCATACATACAATCCTGGGCACACCTTATACAGCCTCATGCCCGGCACATATACCCCCCCATACCCGCAGTCACTGCCCAGCATTACACCTCATACATACAGTCCTGGGCACACCTTATACAGCCTCATGCCCAGCACATATACCCCCCATACACACAGTCACTGCCCAGCATTACACCTCATACATACAGTTCTGGGCACACCATATACAGCCTCATGCCCAGCACATATACCCCCCATACCCGCAGTCACTGCCCAGCATTACACCTCATACATACAGTCCTGGGCACATCTTATATATCCTCATGTCCAGCACATAGACCCCCATACCCACAGTCACTGCCCAGCATTACACCTCATACATACAATCCTGGGCACACCTTATACAGCCTCATGCCCGGCACATATACCCCCCCATACCCACAGTCACTGCCCAGCATTACACCTCATACATACAATCCTGGGCACACCTTATACAGCCTCATGCCCAGCACATATACCCCCCCATACCCACAGTCACTGCCCAGCATTACACCTCATACATACAGTTCTGGGCACACCATATACAGCCTCATGCCTGGCACATATACCCCCCATACTCACAGTCACTGCCCAGCATTACACCTCATACATACAGTCCTGGGCACATCTTATATATCCTCATGCCCAGCACATATACCCCCCCATACACACAGTCACTGCCCAGCATTACACCTCATACATACAGTTCTGGGCACACCATATACAGCCTCATGCCCAGCTCATATACCCCCATACCCACAGTCACTGCCCAGCATTACACCTCATACATACAATCCTGGGCACACCTTATACAGCCTCATGCCCAGCACATATACCCCCCCATACCCACAGTCACTGCCCAGCATTACACCTCATACATACAGTTCTGGGCACACCATATACAGCCTCATGCCTGGCACATAGACCCCCATACCCACAGTCACTGCCCAGCATTACACCTCATACATACAATCCTGGGCACACCTTATACAGCCTCATGCCCGGCACATATACCCCCCATACCCACAGTCACTGCCCAGCATTACACCCCATACATACAGTTCTGGGCACACCATATACAGCCTCATGCCTGGCACATATACCCCCCATACTCACAGTCACTGCCCAGCATTACACCTCATACATACAGTCCTGGGCACATCTTATATATCCTCATGCCCAGCACATATACCCCCCCATACACACAGTCACTGCCCAGCATTACACCTCATACATACAGTTCTGGGCACACCATATACAGCCTCATGCCCAGCTCATATACCCCCCATACCCGCAGTCACTGCCCAGCATTACACCTCATACATACAGTCCTGGGCACATCTTATATATCCTCATGTCCAGCACATAGACCCCCATACCCACAGTCACTGCCCAGCATTACACCTCATACATACAATCCTGGGCACACCTTATACAGCCTCATGCCCGGCACATATACCCCCCCATAGCCACAGTCACTGCCTAGCATTACACCTCATACATACAGTCCTGGGCACACCTTATACAGCCTCATGCCCAGCACATATACCTCCCCATACCCACACTCACTGCCCAGCATTACACCTCATACATACAGTTCTGGGCACACCATATACAGCCTCATGCCCAGCACATATACCCCCCATACCCGCAGTCACTGCCCAGCATTACACCTCATACATACAGTCCTGGGCACATCTTATATATCCTCATGTCCAGCACATAGACCCCCATACCCACAGTCACTGCCCAGCATTACACCTCATACATACAATCCTGGGCACACCTTATACAGCCTCATGCCCGGCACATATACCCCCCCATACCCACAGTCACTGCCCAGCATTACACCTCATACATACAATCCTGGGCACACCTTATACAGCCTCATGCCCAGCACATATACCCCCCCATACCCACAGTCACTGCCCAGCATTACACCTCATACATACAGTTCTGGGCACACCATATACAGCCTCATGCCTGGCACATATACCCCCCATACTCACAGTCACTGCCCAGCATTACACCTCATACATACAGTCCTGGGCACATCTTATATATCCTCATGCCCAGCACATATACCCCCCCATACACACAGTCACTGCCCAGCATTACACCTCATACATACAGTTCTGGGCACACCATATACAGCCTCATGCCCAGCTCATATACCCCCATACCCACAGTCACTGCCCAGCATTACACCTCATACATACAATCCTGGGCACACCTTATACAGCCTCATGCCCAGCACATATACCCCCCCATACCCACAGTCACTGCCCAGCATTACACCTCATACATACAGTTCTGGGCACACCATATACAGCCTCATGCCTGGCACATAGACCCCCATACCCACAGTCACTGCCCAGCATTACACCTCATACATACAATCCTGGGCACACCTTATACAGCCTCATGCCCAGCACATATACCCCCCCATACCCACAGTCACTGCCCAGCATTACACCTCATACATACAGTTCTGGGCACACCATATACAGCCTCATGCCTGGCACATATACCCCCCATACTCACAGTCACTGCCCAGCATTACACCTCATACATACAGTCCTGGGCACATCTTATATATCCTCATGCCCAGCACATATACCCCCCCATACACACAGTCACTGCCCAGCATTACACCTCATACATACAGTTCTGGGCACACCATATACAGCCTCATGCCCAGCTCATATACCCCCATACCCACAGTCACTGCCCAGCATTACACCTCATACATACAATCCTGGGCACACCTTATACAGCCTCATGCCCAGCACATATACCCCCCCATACCCACAGTCACTGCCCAGCATTACACCTCATACATACAGTTCTGGGCACACCATATACAGCCTCATGCCTGGCACATAGACCCCCATACCCACAGTCACTGCCCAGCATTACACCTCATACATACAATCCTGGGCACACCTTATACAGCCTCATGCCCGGCACATATACCCCCCATACCCACAGTCACTGCCCAGCATTACACCCCATACATACAGTTCTGGGCACACCATATACAGCCTCATGCCTGGCACATATACCCCCCATACTCACAGTCACTGCCCAGCATTACACCTCATACATACAGTCCTGGGCACATCTTATATATCCTCATGCCCAGCACATATACCCCCCCATACACACAGTCACTGCCCAGCATTACACCTCATACATACAGTTCTGGGCACACCATATACAGCCTCATGCCCAGCTCATATACCCCCATACCCACAGTCACTGCCCAGCATTACACCTCATACATACAATCCTGGGAACACCTTATACAGCCTCATGCCCAGCACATATACCCCCCCATACCCACAGTCACTGCCCAGCATTACACCTCATACATACAGTTCTGGGCACACCATATACAGCCTCATGCCTGGCACATAGACCCCCATACCCACAGTCACTGGCCAGCATTACACCTCATACATACAATCCTGGGCACACCTTATACAGCCTCATGCCCGGCACATATACCCCCCATACCCACAGTCACTGCCCAGCATTACACCTCATACATACAGTTCTGGGCACACCATATACAGCCTCATGCCTGGCACATATACCCCCCATACTCACAGTCACTGCCCAGCATTACACCTCATACATACAGTCCTGGGCACATCTTATATATCCTCATGCCCAGCACATATACCCCCCCATACACACAGTCACTGCCCAGCATTACACCTCATACATACAGTTCTGGGCACACCATATACAGCCTCATGCCCAGCTCATATACCCCCATACCCACAGTCACTGCCCAGCATTACACCTCATACATACAATCCTGGGCACACCTTATACAGCCTCATGCCCAGCACATATACCCCCCCATACCCACAGTCACTGCCCAGCATTACACCTCATACATACAGTTCTGGGCACACCATATACAGCCTCATGCCTGGCACATAGACCCCCATACCCACAGTCACTGCCCAGCATTACACCTCATACATACAATCCTGGGCACACCTTATACAGCCTCATGCCCGGCACATATACCCCCCATACCCACAGTCACTGCCCAGCATTACACCCCATACATACAGTTCTGGGCACACCATATACAGCCTCATGCCTGGCACATATACCCCCCATACTCACAGTCACTGCCCAGCATTACACCTCATACATACAGTCCTGGGCACATCTTATATATCCTCATGCCCAGCACATATACCCCCCCATACACACAGTCACTGCCCAGCATTACACCTCATACATACAGTTCTGGGCACACCATATACAGCCTCATGCCCAGCTCATATACCCCCATACCCACAGTCACTGCCCAGCATTACACCTCATACATACAATCCTGGGCACACCTTATACAGCCTCATGCCCAGCACATATACCCCCCCATACCCACAGTCACTGCCCAGCATTACACCTCATACATACAGTTCTGGGCACACCATATACAGCCTCATGCCTGGCACATAGACCCCATACCCACAGTCACTGCCCAGCATTACACCTCATACATACAATCCTGGGCACACCTTATACAGCCTCATGCCCGGCACATATACCCCCCATACCCACAGTCACTGCCCAGCATTACACCTCATACATACAGTTCTGGGCACACCATATACAGCCTCATGCCTGGCACATATACCCCCCATACTCACAGTCACTGCCCAGCATTACACCTCATACATACAATCCTGGGCACACCTTATACAGCCTCATGCCCAGCACATATACCCCCCCATACCCACAGTCACTGCCCAGCATTACACCTCATACATACAGTTCTGGGCACACCATATACAGCCTCATGCCTGGCACATATACCCCCCATACTCACAGTCACTGCCCAGCATTACACCTCATACATACAGTCCTGGGCACATCTTATATATCCTCATGCCCAGCACATATACCCCCCCATACACACAGTCACTGCCCAGCATTACACCTCATACATACAGTTCTGGGCACACCATATACAGCCTCATGCCCAGCTCATATACCCCCATACCCACAGTCACTGCCCAGCATTACACCTCATACATACAATCCTGGGCACACCTTATACAGCCTCATGCCCAGCACATATACCCCCCCATACCCACAGTCACTGCCCAGCATTACACCTCATACATACAGTTCTGGGCACACCATATACAGCCTCATGCCTGGCACATAGACCCCCATACCCACAGTCACTGCCCAGCATTACACCTCATACATACAATCCTGGGCACACCTTATACAGCCTCATGCCCGGCACATATACCCCCCATACCCACAGTCACTGCCCAGCATTACACCCCATACATACAGTTCTGGGCACACCATATACAGCCTCATGCCTGGCACATATACCCCCCATACTCACAGTCACTGCCCAGCATTACACCTCATACATACAGTCCTGGGCACATCTTATATATCCTCATGCCCAGCACATATACCCCCCCATACACACAGTCACTGCCCAGCATTACACCTCATACATACAGTTCTGGGCACACCATATACAGCCTCATGCCCAGCTCATATACCCCCATACCCACACACTGCCCAGCATTACACCTCATACATACAATCCTGGGCACACCTTATACAGCCTCATGCCCAGCACATATACCCCCCCATACCCACAGTCACTGCCCAGCATTACACCTCATACATACAGTTCTGGGCACACCATATACAGCCTCATGCCTGGCACATAGACCCCCATACCCACAGTCACTGCCCAGCATTACACCTCATACATACAATCCTGGGCACACCTTATACAGCCTCATGCCCGGCACATATACCCCCCATACCCACAGTCACTGCCCAGCATTACACCTCATACATACAGTTCTGGGCACACCATATACAGCCTCATGCCTGGCACATATACCCCCCATACTCACAGTCACTGCCCAGCATTACACCTCATACATACAGTCCTGGGCACATCTTATATATCCTCATGCCCAGCACATATACCCCCCCATACACACAGTCACTGCCCAGCATTACACCTCATACATACAGTTCTGGGCACACCATATACAGCCTCATGCCCAGCTCATATACCCCCATACCCACAGTCACTGCCCAGCATTACACCTCATACATACAATCCTGGGCACACCTTATACAGCCTCATGCCCAGCACATATACCCCCCCATACCCACAGTCACTGCCCAGCATTACACCTCATACATACAGTTCTGGGCACACCATATACAGCCTCATGCCTGGCACATAGACCCCCATACCCACAGTCACTGCCCAGCATTACACCTCATACATACAATCCTGGGCACACCTTATACAGCCTCATGCCCGGCACATATACCCCCCATACCCACAGTCACTGCCCAGCATTACACCCCATACATACAGTTCTGGGCACACCATATACAGCCTCATGCCTGGCACATATACCCCCCATACTCACAGTCACTGCCCAGCATTACACCTCATACATACAGTCCTGGGCACATCTTATATATCCTCATGCCCAGCACATATACCCCCCCATACACACAGTCACTGCCCAGCATTACACCTCATACATACAGTTCTGGGCACACCATATACAGCCTCATGCCCAGCTCATATACCCCCATACCCACAGTCACTGCCCAGCATTACACCTCATACATACAATCCTGGGCACACCTTATACAGCCTCATGCCCAGCACATATACCCCCCCATACCCACAGTCACTGCCCAGCATTACACCTCATACATACAGTTCTGGGCACACCATATACAGCCTCATGCCTGGCACATAGACCCCCATACCCACAGTCACTGCCCAGCATTACACCTCATACATACAATCCTGGGCACACCTTATACAGCCTCATGCCCGGCACATATACCCCCCATACCCACAGTCACTGCCCAGCATTACACCTCATACATACAGTTCTGGGCACACCATATACAGCCTCATGCCTGGCACATATACCCCCCATACTCACAGTCACTGCCCAGCATTACACCTCATACATACAATCCTGGGCACACCTTATACAGCCTCATGCCCAGCACATATACCCCCCCATACCCACAGTCACTGCCCAGCATTACACCTCATACATACAGTTCTGGGCACACCATATACAGCCTCATGCCTGGCACATATACCCCCCATACTCACAGTCACTGCCCAGCATTACACCTCATACATACAGTCCTGGGCACATCTTATATATCCTCATGCCCAGCACATATACCCCCCCATACACACAGTCACTGCCCAGCATTACACCTCATACATACAGTTCTGGGCACACCATATACAGCCTCATGCCCAGCTCATATACCCCCATACCCACAGTCACTGCCCAGCATTACACCTCATACATACAATCCTGGGCACACCTTATACAGCCTCATGCCCAGCACATATACCCCCCCATACCCACAGTCACTGCCCAGCATTACACCTCATACATACAGTTCTGGGCACACCATATACAGCCTCATGCCTGGCACATAGACCCCCATACCCACAGTCACTGCCCAGCATTACACCTCATACATACAATCCTGGGCACACCTTATACAGCCTCATGCCCGGCACATATACCCCCCATACCCACAGTCACTGCCCAGCATTACACCCCATACATACAGTTCTGGGCACACCATATACAGCCTCATGCCTGGCACATATACCCCCCATACTCACAGTCACTGCCCAGCATTACACCTCATACATACAGTCCTGGGCACATCTTATATATCCTCATGCCCAGCACATATACCCCCCCATACACACAGTCACTGCCCAGCATTACACCTCATACATACAGTTCTGGGCACACCATATACAGCCTCATGCCCAGCTCATATACCCCCATACCCACACACTGCCCAGCATTACACCTCATACATACAATCCTGGGCACACCTTATACAGCCTCATGCCCAGCACATATACCCCCCCATACCCACAGTCACTGCCCAGCATTACACCTCATACATACAGTTCTGGGCACACCATATACAGCCTCATGCCTGGCACATAGACCCCCATACCCACAGTCACTGCCCAGCATTACACCTCATACATACAATCCTGGGCACACCTTATACAGCCTCATGCCCGGCACATATACCCCCCATACCCACAGTCACTGCCCAGCATTACACCTCATACATACAGTTCTGGGCACACCATATACAGCCTCATGCCCGGCACATATACCCCCCATACTCACAGTCACTGCCCAGCATTACACCTCATACATACAGTCCTGGGCACATCTTATATATCCTCATGCCCAGCACATATACCCCCCCATACACACAGTCACTGCCCAGCATTACACCTCATACATACAGTTCTGGGCACACCATATACAGCCTCATGCCCAGCTCATATACCCCCATACCCACAGTCACTGCCCAGCATTACACCTCATACATACAATCCTGGGCACACCTTATACAGCCTCATGCCCAGCACATATACCCCCCCATACCCACAGTCACTGCCCAGCATTACACCTCATACATACAGTTCTGGGCACACCATATACAGCCTCATGCCTGGCACATATACCCCCCCATACCCACAGTCACTGCCCAGCATTACACCTCATACATACAGTCCTGGGCACATCTTATATATCCTCATGCCCAGCACATATACCCCCCCATACACACAGTCACTGCCCAGCATTACACCTCATACATACAGTCCTGGGCACATCTTATATATCCTCATGCCCAGCACATATACCCCCCATACCCACAGTCACTGCCCAGCATTACACCTCATACATACAGTTCTGGGCACACCATATACAGCCTCATGCCCGGCACATATACCCCCCATACTCACAGTCACTGCCCAGCATTACACCTCATACATACAATCCTGGGCACACCTTATACAGCCTCATGCCCAGCACATATACCCCCCCATACCCACAGTCACTGCCCAGCATTACACCTCATACATACAGTTCTGGGCACACCATATACAGCCTCATGCCTGGCACATAGACCCCCATACCCACAGTCACTGCCCAGCATTACACCTCATACATACAATCCTGGGCACACCTTATACAGCCTCATGCCCGGCACATATACCCCCCATACCCACAGTCACTGCCCAGCATTACACCTCATACATACAGTTCTGGGCACACCATATACAGCCTCATGCCTGGCACATATACCCCCCATACTCACAGTCACTGCCCAGCATTACACCTCATACATACAATCCTGGGCACACCTTATACAGCCTCATGCCCAGCACATATACCCCCCCATACCCACAGTCACTGCCCAGCATTACACCTCATACATACAGTTCTGGGCACACCATATACAGCCTCATGCCTGGCACATATACCCCCCATACTCACAGTCACTGCCCAGCATTACACCTCATACATACAGTCCTGGGCACATCTTATATATCCTCATGCCCAGCACATATACCCCCCCATACACACAGTCACTGCCCAGCATTACACCTCATACATACAGTTCTGGGCACACCATATACAGCCTCATGCCCAGCTCATATACCCCCATACCCACAGTCACTGCCCAGCATTACACCTCATACATACAATCCTGGGCACACCTTATACAGCCTCATGCCCAGCACATATACCCCCCCATACCCACAGTCACTGCCCAGCATTACACCTCATACATACAGTTCTGGGCACACCATATACAGCCTCATGCCTGGCACATAGACCCCCATACCCACAGTCACTGCCCAGCATTACACCTCATACATACAATCCTGGGCACACCTTATACAGCCTCATGCCCGGCACATATACCCCCCATACCCACAGTCACTGCCCAGCATTACACCCCATACATACAGTTCTGGGCACACCATATACAGCCTCATGCCTGGCACATATACCCCCCATACTCACAGTCACTGCCCAGCATTACACCTCATACATACAGTCCTGGGCACATCTTATATATCCTCATGCCCAGCACATATACCCCCCCATACACACAGTCACTGCCCAGCATTACACCTCATACATACAGTTCTGGGCACACCATATACAGCCTCATGCCCAGCTCATATACCCCCATACCCACACACTGCCCAGCATTACACCTCATACATACAATCCTGGGCACACCTTATACAGCCTCATGCCCAGCACATATACCCCCCCATACCCACAGTCACTGCCCAGCATTACACCTCATACATACAGTTCTGGGCACACCATATACAGCCTCATGCCTGGCACATAGACCCCCATACCCACAGTCACTGCCCAGCATTACACCTCATACATACAATCCTGGGCACACCTTATACAGCCTCATGCCCGGCACATATACCCCCCATACCCACAGTCACTGCCCAGCATTACACCTCATACATACAGTTCTGGGCACACCATATACAGCCTCATGCCCGGCACATATACCCCCCATACTCACAGTCACTGCCCAGCATTACACCTCATACATACAGTCCTGGGCACATCTTATATATCCTCATGCCCAGCACATATACCCCCCCATACACACAGTCACTGCCCAGCATTACACCTCATACATACAGTTCTGGGCACACCATATACAGCCTCATGCCCAGCTCATATACCCCCATACCCACAGTCACTGCCCAGCATTACACCTCATACATACAATCCTGGGCACACCTTATACAGCCTCATGCCCAGCACATATACCCCCCCATACCCACAGTCACTGCCCAGCATTACACCTCATACATACAGTTCTGGGCACACCATATACAGCCTCATGCCTGGCACATATACCCCCCCATACCCACAGTCACTGCCCAGCATTACACCTCATACATACAGTCCTGGGCACATCTTATATATCCTCATGCCCAGCACATATACCCCCCCATACACACAGTCACTGCCCAGCATTACACCTCATACATACAGTCCTGGGCACATCTTATATATCCTCATGCCCAGCACATATACCCCCCATACCCACAGTCACTGCCCAGCATTACACCTCATACATACAGTTCTGGGCACACCATATACAGCCTCATGCCCGGCACATATACCCCCCATACTCACAGTCACTGCCCAGCATTACACCTCATACATACAGTCCTGGGCACATCTTATATATCCTCATGCCCAGCACATATACCCCCCATACCCACAGTCACTGCCCAGCATTACACCTCATACATACAGTTCTGGGCACACCATATACAGCCTCATGCCCAGCTCATATACCCCCATACCCACAGTCACTGCCCAGCATTACACCTCATACATACAGTCCTGGGCACACCTTATACAGCCTCATGCCCGGCACATATACCCCCCCATACCCACAGTCACTGCCCAGCATTACACCTCATACATACAGTCCTGGGCACACCTTATACAGCCTCATGCCCAGCACATATACCCCCATACCCACAGTCACTGCCCAGCATTACACCTCATACATACAGTCCTGGGCACACCTTATACAGCCTCATGTCCAGCACATATACCCCCCATACCCACAGTCACTGCCCAGCATTACACCTCATACATACAGTCCTGGGCACACCTTATACAGCCTCATGTCCAGCACATATACCCCCCATACCCACAGTCACTGCCCAGCATTACACCTCATACATAATAATAATACTATTAGTGACAGCAGTAATAATAAAGTACAGGCCTGGTACCTGTAACACAGCTCCTGCTCCTCCTCCTCCTCCTCCTCCTCCTGATCTGCCGCAGACAGATCTCCCCTGTGTATAATAATAGTAAATACCATTACCTGCTGCCAGACAAAGCAAAGGGTAGTGGATCATAGATCCCGTTCAATAGATGTAGCCTGACGTCACACAATGTATATAGCCGGGGAGTCTGGAATAGATGTCCTGAGCGCAGGGTACAGACCACAAAAAAATGTCCGCGGGTCCCGTTTTCACCACATAGCGCTACTGGACCAGTGTACAGGAAAATGGCTTCCGTCACCCCTACAGACATGTCTGATAGTAAATATTTACCTTGTTAAAGTTATTTTACTCAAATATAGGGCGCCTGCAATTTCCTTGTCTTCGGTCATGTAGCCACTGGGAGAGCGTCGGCCATTTTGTTGTGGTCCTTTGGTTGTATGCATACTGATATGTGATTGATAGTTGATACCCCCCTGACAGATGAGGGGGAGGGGAGGTGGCTGGGGGGAGGTCAGGGTGTTTCTGGGGGGTGTCTGGGGAGGGGGACAGGACAGGTGTGTGCTGGTGCTGTACAGTTACTGTCTGTATGAGGCAGTATTTAGAAACAACAAACTTTCATTTCTACACCCGTATTGTTCTGCAATATAAATGGGTTATATACAACTCGGTGTAGTATCTAAGTGGTAACTCATTTACTATCATTAGTCTACCATTTTGTACGCGGAGTTACTCTACTTATTAATCAAGAAGTATAGTGTGTCAGTTCATAGATGTTACAATGGTGATACTTTATAGATACATTGTTTGCTTGGCTTTAGGAAATACTGGTTGATGTTTTAAATATTTCTTTTAAAGTGTATATGAAATACACATTTTATTGCTAATAAACAACATTTTGCGACTTCCGGTTGCGGCGCGGACATGGCTGGACGCTAAAGTCAGGAGCTCCATTACTGACCGCCTCATACCTCATTTCACGGCCGCTCCCTGGCCTCTATTTCCTAATGGGCAACCCTTGAAGACCCCACTGTCTTTCCCCTCACTTTATGAAGCGGTACCCCATCGCCGGCCGCCGCAGTTTAGAGGAAGAGGCCAGGAAATCTCCATCAGCCGATGTATATCCTGGCTTGTTCCCTCCCCTGCAAATGGTGGTGACACCTTTCCGTTTTGGGAAACGGAGGGCATCGCCACCCCCTCCCCGCCCACAACTGCAGCAGACTGTCAATCACTGACAGTCTGTGAGCGAGTTAGCCAGACCTTTCTGCACACTCGCAGAATGGGCCTTGCGCCTGCTCAGATTCCCTAACATCGTGAATTTGCGTTCTGCCGTGCACTAGCAAGCACGGCTGAATCGGGCCCGTAGTGAGTCATCATAAGCATGAATTGGCTCTTCTGTAAGTTATAGAAGTGTTCCTTCGAGCAAAAAGAGCTGGCGTTCCTGGGTTACATTATTTCAGGCTCTAGTCACCAAATACACCCTGAGAAGCTTTCCACCATAGTCAACTGGCTCTGTCCAGTGGGGTTAAAAGGCAATACATTTCCTGGGCTTCTGTAACTTTTACCGGCAGTTCCTCAAGAACAATTTGTCTTTTACAGCACCCATCACCGCCCCCACCAAGGGCCAAGACACCCGGGTTTGGCCTCCTGAGGCAGAGGAAGCGTTTGATCGCTTAAAGCAGTGCTTCATCTCTGCTCCCATCCTAGCCCGATTGTGACCTACCTTTCTTTCTGGAGGTGGACATCTCCAAGGTCGGAGCAATGCTTTCACAGAAGGATGAGGAGGGGAAGTGATACTCTTGTGATTTTTTTTCCCACAAGTTGCTCCAGAGAAAAACTATGCTATCAGGGTTACAGGCATACACCAACCACAAGAACCTTACTTATCTTAAGACCACTCACTGTCTAAACTATTGTCAATCCAGATGGTCACTGTTCTTTGACTGCTTCAACCTGGTGATCAGTTACCGGTCATGTAGCAAAAACATCAAAGCTGATGCATTGTCCTGGGAATTCAGTTCCACTGAGGACAAAGTTCAAGAGGACAAGCCCATCCTGAATCCGGTCTGCTTTGTAGCAGTAACTACCAAGGTCAAAATTCCCCCAGGAAAGACACTCATAGCGCCTGTACTCCGTACAAATTTGTTACAATGGACACATGATTTGCGTTTCACCAGTCATGCAAGTGTGAAAAGAACCCTGGAGCTAATCCCTAGGGCATATTGGTGGGCAACGGTCTGTCAAGATGTTAAGGGCCTCGTGGCAGCCTGTTCTGTTTGTGCTCAACATAAGGCTATGCCTCACTCGCCTTTAGGTCCCCTGCATCCATTACCAATGCCTGATCATCCTTAGACCCATATATCACGGAAGCGATTGTACTCACATGGTATACACATTTGCACATTCACAATTCTTGTTTGTTCAGTTACTAGCGCCGAGGTCATTAATTGATTGATATAGATTCCTTTTTGTCACGTTTTTAAAAATTTCACTATACAGTATGTTGGTAATTCATAATACAGACATGATCTTAATGTCAGTATGAATATCGACACTGATGAAATGCTGTTAAACAGAGGGTCCCAGTGGTGCGGCATGGACTTACATTTGGTCCAGCTCCACGGGGCAGCGGTGTCTTCTGGTCCAGCAGTGTCAGCTGATGAGTTCCTGGGGAGTCATCTAAATCAGTGGTTCCGGAGGTTAGTACCCTAACCCCTATACCTAAACCTCCTCTCGCAGTCTGAACCTAGCCCTTATGTTGGGACTTTGCATAATGCTTCCAATAATGTGGACCATTTCACATGTCAGCAATGTCGATATTACGGTGTTGACATGTCAATTATTTTGAACGTCGACATGGTGACACTGGCCCAGGTGCTGTGTTTTAAGTAAAGAGACTGCAGCAATACCACTATTGGTTTGTGATGCTCAACTATGGGTCTTGGTGATTCTGGGACCAAAAGACCTAACACCACCCGCTGACACCTTACCACCCACCAAATAAATCATTAAGCTTATTGATGCTGTTTATATTATATATATATACACACACACACACACACACAGATATATATATATATATATATATATATATTCCAAGGGTGAACCGGCACTCAAAAAATAATAGAGATATGTGCCAGGGTGCCTTCTGTAAGTGTCCAATATTCATGCAAAGAATCAGCGGCACTCCTGGACTGGTATCATAAGCAAAAAAGGGTTTAATACCTGCCAAACTGCCAGTTTGGCATGTATTAAACCCTTTTTTGCTTATGATACCAGTCCAGGAGTGCCGCTGATTCTTTGCATGTATATATATATATATATATATATATATATATAGATGTGTGTAATATATTTGTACTTTACATATAAGTGTGACCTGAGCTTGGTTGTGAATATATCCTTTATTTAGATACAAATGACAGTAATGAATAGATATCAAACTTGTAGGATGATCAATGTAATTATAGCATTCCAATTGTACTACATAGATTTATATTGGTGCAACAAAACGATCATCGTTGTCAAATATCACATAATCCCATGAAGTTTTGCAATAGCTCAGAATACAGAATAGCCATTAAGGTAACATATAGTGATTTATTATACACAACAGTAAAGACATATATATATATATGATGTCTAATAGTACAATGCACCAATTAAGAATTGTTTGTCGCTGTTCAAGCCTTATGATAATCTTGTATTCATAAGCATAAGGGACTCATGTGAATTACTACATATCTTCTATATAAAGCACTGCATACTAAGATTTGTGTATATTATCATAAGTAATATACACAAGATTGTAGCTAGATTGTAAGCTCCTAGGAGCAGGGTCCTCCTCCCTACTGTCTTCCAGCCCTCTTCTCAAGCACTTCAGTGACAGCCTTCACCTTCCCAGGTGTATTGTGTATGGACAATTGTGTTGCTAATTGATACTTGTGTCCTGTTTATATTTTTGTTACTGTATTGTAATGTAAGTTTCTGTGCACCCTGTACTGTATGTATGGCGCTGCGGACCACTTGTGGTGCCCTATAAATAAAATGTAAATATAATAAGTAAACAATGATAATAGCCAGTATAATAGTCTTATTCTAAACCTTCCTCAGCCCCCATTAGATTCCTGGGGTCTCACGGACATGTCACTGTGTGTTACCAGCCCAGAGATCTGACCAGTCTCCTCCCCACATTCTCTGGTGTATCTCATACATCAGGAGCCATCAGCCCCTATTATACTCCTGCTCTCCCCCCTCACATCATGTCACTGTGTTACCAGCCCAGAGATCTGACCAGTCTCCTCCCCACACTCTCTGGTGTATCTCATACATCAGGAGCCATCAGCCCCTATTATACTCCTGCTCTCCCCCCTCACATCATGTCACTGTGTTACCAGCCCAGAGATCTGACCAGTCTCCTCCCCACACTCTCTGGTGTATCTCATACATCAGGAGCCATCAGCCCCTATTATACTCCTGCTCTCCCTCTCACATCATGTCACTGTGTGTTACCAGCCCAGAGATCTGACCAGTCTCCTCCCCACACTCTCTGGTGTATCTCATACATCAGGATCCATCACCCCCTATTATACTCCTGTACTCCCCCTCACATCATGTCACTGTGTGTTACCAGCCCAGAGATCTGACCAGTCTCCTCCCCACATTCTCTGGTGTATCTCATACATCAGGAGCCATCAGCCCCTATTATACTCCTGCTCTCCCCCCTCACATCATGTCACTGTGTTACCAGCCCAGAGATCTGACCAGTCTCCTCCCCACACTCTCTGGTGTATCTCATACATCAGGAGCCATCAGCCCCTATTATACTCCTGCTCTCCCTCTCACATCATGAAACTGTGTGTTACCAGCCCAGAGATCTGACCAGTCTCCTCCCCGCACTCTCTGGTGTATCTCATACATCAGGAGCCATCAGCCCCTATTATACTCCTGCTCTCCCCCCTCACATCATGTCACTGTGTGTTACCAGCCCAGAGATCTGACCAGTCTCCTCCCCACACTCTCTGGTGTATGTCATACATCAGGAGCCATCAGCCCCTATTATACTCCTGCTCTCCCCCCTCACATCATGTCACTGTGTGTTACCAGCCCAGAGATCTGACCAGTCTCCTCCCCACACTCTCTGGTGTATCTCATACATCAGGAGTCATTGGCCCCTATTAGACTCCTGCTCTCCCCCTCACATATATTTGCATGCTAGTGGCCAAGTTATCTGAACAGTCTTCTCCCCACACCCTGGTGATTCTTTTATATCAGTACAAGGTGATGCTATCAACTATTATTGGGAGGAGACCCTATGTGAAATGTCTAAGGAATTTACATATGCATTACCACCGGTGTCATTACCCTTATCTTCCTTGTGTAATATTACCTGAATGTTTGATTATATACTGCAATACTAAAGTAAAATTGGTGATTACTTTGACCCTAAGCTCACACACCCACCAAAATGTACACATTACCTTACACACTGCACTATAGTCACACGTGTCATTGTGCAATAGTCCCTAGTCTATGTGCTTGGGTGCTGTGTACTGTTGCACTTTATGCTGACTTGTCTCTGTATCCTGCTTTACCCTTATGCTTTATAACACTTTATGCTGTTTCCCATATTTTCTAATTTTTGTTCCATCCTGCTGCTCTCCTTCCCTCACAGTGCTCGTCAAAAGCTTCAGCCTACATTAGCAGGACTCTGGGCGAGCAGAGGCTATCCCACTGGTTTATTTTTTGCTCTGTGCCCACTTGGGAGAACTTCATGTAGTGTAGCTCCAGGCTAGGACACAGTTCTCATTTAGCCCACGTCCAAACTGCTTCCAAGGCCCCAATGTGTGTATGTTTGAGGACTGTGCTAAGAAGGGCATCGCGGATGGGCAGTGTCAATGGCTAAGGTCTGTGTTGGAGAATGTTACTCACCAAAGTCTGGGCATTGGGTGCTGTAATGGGGGCGTATAGCCTGCTGCTCACTGTGGCTGGGTCTGTGCAGTGTGTTTGTGCTATATGTTATCTGTACAAGAGTTCCTGACCTCAGCTGTTCCGACTCGATTTTGTGTCATCCTTAGCACTGAGGTTAGTGATTTCTATCCTGAGACCTGTTATTGCCTGTTCTCTGAAACTGTATCTGTCTGGCAAGTAATGACCCACTTGGCTGACTATGCTTCTGCACGCCTTTGAGCGCCTATAGTTTACCAGCTGCGTGCTTGTGAAACCAGAGGGCAGCGACCTGCATTTTGGGTGCAGCCCAAGCTTACTTGCGGGGGTCCCTGGTGAACACCACTGTCACGCTAGACTCTGCACCTCAGTATCAGCCAAATCCCATAACATGGGCAGCATCCACATTATTCCTCCATGAATGGGCCAGCATCTTTATGAACTGCGAACACACCGTATGCTATGGATCGTTATCTACGGTATGCGGTCAGCATGTCGGCAATGACTGAATAGACAGTCACTAAGTCAACACCAGAATTACTAATTTTACCATATTGACACTGTTAAAATGTCGACATATCACATGTCTACATAGTCATAAAACAGTACAATGTTAGGCTTAAGTGCCGACATTAACAGGTCTACTTGATGGAAGTGTCAACAGGTTCCAAGACTCCATTGTACATGTCAATATGCACTGTATTTACATGCTGTAGTCTAAATTATGATTGACGTTATAAACGTATACAAATCATACCAAACCCGTTTACAGTCCAATAATGCAAATTATTTTTCCATACAGATATGTATGTACCTAACCACATGGCCAATCTAAATGATCCCACTAATATGGATATACAGTATATGCAGAGGAGGAATTACTGCCAGGGGAAGAGGTATGTAAGTTATAATGTTGCTTATACAGGATCCTGGGTGGTACAATAGTATCACTATCCAATCAGCGCCCGACAGTGTCTCCCTTCATTCCCTATAGCCTTTATATGAATAACCTCCAGTCATAGACGTGGATGTGCTTCCACACTCTTAGGGCTAGTAGTGTGCGCTATTTCAACGGTTACAAATTTCCCAATCAAAACAATGGCCGGTCAGATAATCTAGATCCCATCATAGACAGAGTCTCAATCCCATGCAGTAATTTAGGTCTCTAACAGAAAAAGAGCCATTTCATATTATATAATTATAATACCACGTCATACGCTATTAGCCTCCAATGTATCATTTATGAATTGTCATTCCGCTACTGAGATACTTTGAATAGGATACATGATTTCTACCGAAGCCCTATCAATGTGGAGTCTATATGCTCTTTCTAGAGGGTTTCCTTCCACAAAGTTCAAAACAAACGTGTAGAAATATGGAACCTGGAGTGTGTTATGGGATTTAGGGCTCGATTCAGACCTGCTCGCTAGATGCGTATGCTTGCACCCAGCGTATGCAAATTTTGGCAGGCAGGCAATCGCACGGCAAGGAAAATGTCTTGGCTTGCTCAGTGTATGCAGACACCCACTTGAGCACGTCATCTCCAGGAAGTGTATGCAACCATCGGTACATCGGGTGCCATCGGATGCGATCGCAGCGCTTGATGCTGACCATACCCTACCGCAAGCACTTCAGTGTAAAAATAAGCCAGGTGACATGTACTATGATGCTGCTTATAATTTATGCACGCCTCTGGAACGGCGTTGAGACGCTAAGGCACGCCTGCGTTCGCATCTCCACTCCCCCCGTTTATAGTGGCCGGCCCCCGTCACCACCCACAAACGGCTTCTCCTGTCACTCACTCTGCTGGGCTGTCTATGCGCAGCGAGCAAACTCTTCCTGATCTCTCACTGCGGTTTGCACATGCGCACAATGCGAACATCGGCCAGCTATGAGCGAACACATCCTAGCAAGCAGGTCTGAATCAGGACCTTTGACTGTAAACTCAATGGGGTATGGACTGATGATTATTACTTAGAAAGCGCACCCAAGATGACAGCATCACCTATATAAAGTGTTCTGAATCCTATTTGGAGAAACGTGCTAGCCAGTGGTTCTCAACTCCAGTATCCAAGTATCATCAACAGGTCATGTTTTGTGGATTTTTTTCAATCATACCCACCTGCTTCCACAGACAGATACCTACAAAACATGACCTGTTGTGAAAACTTGAGGGTTGACACTGAGAAAGACTGTGCTATATACACAAATATTATTATAAAATTTTACTTATATAAAGAATATCACTGCAATTGTTCCACATCTACTAATGCAATGACATTTAGAGAATTTTCTGATGCCTTATAAATATCAGGTTTTTCACCTGTGTGACTTGTGTGATGTCTAACAAGAACGGATTTTCGTGCAAAACATTTTCCACACTCAGGACATGGAAATGGTTTCTCACCTGTGTGACTTGTGTGATGTCTAACAAGAACGGATTTTCGTGCAAAACATTTTCCACACTCAGGACATGGAAATGGTTTCTCACCTGTGTGACTTGTGTGATGTCTA
The DNA here is from genome assembly GCA_031769625.1 of Taudactylus pleione. NCBI lineage: Eukaryota > Metazoa > Chordata > Amphibia > Anura > Myobatrachidae > Taudactylus > Taudactylus pleione. The sequence goes on along the minus strand of JAUIMM010000799.1, from coordinate 1,415,293 downwards.
ACAAGAGCTGAATTTCGTGTAAAACATTTCCCACACTTGGAACATTGAAATGTTTTCTCCCCTGTGTGACTTCGCTGATGTGTAACAAGATTTGATTTTCGTGCATAATATTTTCCGCACTCAGGACATGGAAATCGTTGCTCACCGGTGTGAAGTCTCTGATGTTCAACAAAAATTGATTTAACTTTAAAACATTGCCCACACTCAGAGCATACGAATGATTTTTCACCTATGTGACTTCTCTGATGTATAACAAGACATGATTTTTGTGTATAACATTTCCCACACTCAGAGCATGAAAATGGTTTCTCCCCTGTGTGACTTCTCTCATGTTTGACAAGATATGATTTTAGTATAAAACGTTTCCCACACTCACAACATGCAAATGGTTTCTCACCTGTATGACTTCTCTGATGTGTAATAAGACTTGATTTTCGTGCAAAACGTTTCCCACACTCAGGACATGGAAATGGTTTCTCCCCTGTGTGAATTCTTTGATGTGCAACAAGAACTGATTTATGTGCAAAACATTTCCCACACTCAGAACATGGATACGGCGTCTCACCAGTGTGACTTCTCTGATGTATAACAAGACCTGATTTGTGTGTAAAACATTTCCCACACTCAGAACATGGAAATGGTTTCTCCCCTGTGTGACTTCTCTGATGTCTGACAATACTTGCTTTTCGTGCAAAACATTTCCCACACTCAGGACATGGAAATGGTTTCTCACCTTTGTGACTTCTCTGATGTCTGAGAAGACTTGATTTTCGTGCAAAACATTTCCCACACTCAGGACATGGAAATGGTTTCTCTCCTGTGTGAGTTCTCTGATGTGTAACAAGAACAGATTTTCGTACAAAACACTTTCCACACACAGGACAAGAAAATGTTTTCTCCCTTCTGTGACTACTCCAATGTGTAACAAGATCTGATTTCTCTAAAAAACATTTCCCACACTGAGAGCATGTAAATGATCTCTCACCTATGTGACTTCTCTGATGTATAACAAGATCTGATTTCCGTGTAAAACATTTCCTACACTTAGAACAAGAAAATGGCCTCACACCTGTATGACTTCTCTGATGTGTAACAAGAACTGATTTATATGTAAAACATTTCCCACACTTAGAACAGGGAAATATTTTATCAGGTGTATGAGCTGCACTATGTGTAACAAAAGCCGAGGTGTCAGGAGAATAGTCCTCATGATTATAAGAATCAGATGATATATCTGCACTGTGAGACACTGGATGTATATTTAGAGTATCAGGGTTGATTCCTGGAGATTCCTGTGTGATGTTATCTTCTGTTTTAATATCTGCAGACAAGATGAGATCTCCAACCAAGGAATTACTGCTTGTGCGTCCATCTGCTGGAAAAATATATTATTATTCACAGTTCTTTACATAACGCAGACATACTTCATAGCACTTTACTGAGAATATTAGACCATTAACATCAGTCCATGCCATAGTGGAGCTTACAATGTATATTTATTACCACTATGACACGCACACATTAGTGTTAATATGTGTTAGAAGCCAATTAAACTACCAGTATGATTTTTGGAGGGTTGGTGGAAACGCATACAAACTCCACACAGATATTCAGGATTTGAACTCATGACTGTAGAGCTGTGAGACAGCAATGCTAACCACTACACCACTGTGTTATTACTATGAATAAAGATGTTTATTTTGCACTTGCAAACTGTGACTACATTATTACATTTACAAATATACCAACAACAAATAAGACTCTCTATGAACAGATAAAATATTGGCATAAAATGGCACAAGCACATTATCAGCACATGTCATAGACCCAGCCCCAGGGATAGGCAGATGGCACATCAGCATTGGATATCTCCCCCCAAATGCAGACCTTGAGCAGTATTTGAAATCGTCCGATTTTCACCCCAAAAAAAACAGAGAAAACAGCAAACAGGTTTTTCTAACAGGAAAAATTTTCTCCATCCCAGACCAGAAAAAAAAAAAGCTAAATCCCTATTTTTGGCTAAAATTTCGGGATTTCTTTCAGAACCTTTAGGACCCCCCCCCCCCACAAATGATAAATGAGGCCAAGAAAATGTCGTAAGGTACGTGCTTTGACAAAAAATTACTGCGCAAATTTTGGGCGAAAAAAAAAAAAATAGTTTAATGGTTTTAACGTATTAGGTCTGATTATTCGGTGGGCAGTATGGATGCGTCAAGTGTTTTAAATATCGCACGTGGTGGCAGCAGGTGTTTTTTTTTATGGTTTTTAAATATTGCATTTTTACAACACAAAAATATACTCGCATTCATTTTAACATACTCCCAATTTATGTGGAACAATAATATACTGGAAAAAATTGCTATCAGTTTCAACGATTTTTTTTTTAAACTTGCGCTGTTGTTTTTCACCAAAGTACGCAACTTACCATTAGAGGGGGTCTCCAAAGGGTTCTGAAAGAAATTCCCACATTTTTAGGAAAAAAATAGGGATTTTGCTTTTTTTTTTTTTTCCTGGTCTGGGATGAAGAGAACTTTTCTCCAGTTTTTTTTTCTCCATTTTCACCTGTTTGCTGTTTTTTTTTGGCGAAAATCGGAAGATTTTGCTGATGGCGAAAAAAACTGCAGTTTCACCGCTAATTGAATACGGCCCTTTGCTGGGTAACGTTCCCTAGCCATCATCACAGAGCAGGAACCCTCATTAGCCAGTGATGTTGGTGAACCACAATATCCATCTAGACGCCCTCACACATAAACATGGCAAATGGGTTAATTACCAACAACTGCGTCCACATTACACAAAGTTCTCCAGGTGGATATATATGTAGCAAAAGCAGCTTCTATATGGTCCTCTGGTCATCCTCAGGGAGAGTAGTCCCACCAGAGTCATGCTACTAACAGGGTAATAAGTCACTGTATATAACCGCTGAGAGGGAAGGAGAGCGATAGGACAGAGCAACACAGAATGATGGCGGCACAGAGTGGGGGAGGCAGCAGGACAGGGTAGGAGAATGGTGCAGGGCACAGAGCGGGGGAGGCAGCAGGACAGGGTGGGGGAATGGCACAGGGCACAGAGCGGGGGAGGCAGCAGGACAGGGTAGGGGAATGGTGCAGGGCATAGCGGAGAAGGCAGCAGGACAGGGTAGGGGAATGGCACAGAGCGGGGGAGGCAGCAGGACAGGGTAGGGGTATGGTGCCGGGCACAGAGTGGGGGAGGCAGCAGGACAGGGTAGGGGAATGGCGCAGGGCACAGAGCGGGGGAGGCAGCAGGACAGGGTGGGGGAATGGCACAGGGCACAGGGCGGGGGAGGCAGCAGGACAGGGTAGGGGAATGGTGCAGGGCATAGCGGAGAAGGCAGCAGGACAGGGTAGGGGAATGGCACAGAGCGGGGGAGGCAGCAGGACAGGGTAGGGGTATGGTGCCGGGCACAGAGTGGGGGAGGCAGCAGGACAGGGTAGGGGAATGGTACAGGGCACAGAGCGGGGGAGGCAGCAGGACAGGGTAGGGGAATGGTGCAGGGCATAGCCGAGAAGGCAGCAGGACAGGGTAGGGGAATGGCACAGAGCGGGGGAGGCAGCAGGACAGGGTAGGGGTATGGTGCCGGGCACAGAGTGGGGGAGGCAGCAGGACAGGGTAGGGGAATGGTGCAGGGCACAGAGCGGGGGAGGCAGCAGGACAGGGTGGGGGAATGGCACAGGCACAGAGCGGGGGAGGCAGCAGGACAAGGTAGGGGAATGGTGCAGGGCATAGCGGAGAAGGCAGCAGGACAGGGTAGGGGAATGGCACAGAGCGGGGGAGGCAGCAGGACAGGGTAGGGGAATGGTGCAGGGCACAGAGTAAGGGAGGCAGCAGGACAGGGTAGGGGAATGGTGCAGGGCACAGAGCGGGGGAGGCAGCAGGACAGGGTGGGGGAATGGTACAGGGCACAGAGTGGGGGAGGCAGTAGGACAGGGTAGGGGAATGGTGCAGGGCATAGTGGAGAAGGCAGCAGGACAGGGTAGGGGAATGGCACAGAGCGGGGGAGGCAGCAGGACAGGGTAGGGGAATGGTGCAGGGCACAGAGTAAGGGAGGCAGCAGGACAGGGTAGGGGAATGGTACAGGGGACAGAGCGGGGGGAGGCAGCAGGACAGGGTAGGGGAATGGCACAGGGCACAGACTGGTAACAGCAGAAAGAGGAAGACACCAGAAGGGCAGAGCAGGATACAGAGACAGGTCAGCAGATATAATGCAACAGTATAGAGCATCCAAGAGACTGAAAGGAGCCAATGTGCAAAGACAGCTGTGTGGTTATAGCCCTGTGTGTGACAAAGTGCAGTTTGTGTAACGTGTTCATTGTGATGGGTAGTATATAGGTATACAGTATATCAAAAAATCTGTCACATAAAATGACTCAAGAAAGACAGTGGATATTGTCACATGTGGTAGTGCAATGGCATTTTAGCACATTTACCAGTGACTTCATTATTAAAGTGATGTACACTGACATACAATATTCCAGAGAGTGTGGGGAGGAGACTGGTCAGATCTCTGGGCTGGTAACACACAGTGACATGATGTGAGGAGGAGAGCAGGAGTATAATAGGGGCTGATGGCTCCTGATGTATGAGATACACCAGAGAGTGTGGGGAGGAGACTGGTCAGATCTCTGGGCTGGTAACACACAGTGCCATGATGGGAGGGGGAGAGCAGGAGTATAATAGGGGCTGAGTAGATTTTTGTATTGACTTAATTACTATTATTGTTTACTTATAAGCCAATAATAGGGCTTATTATGTAGTCGTCATTTACACATTTATCTAAACACTGTAACACCCACAGGCACACTGTGTAAGAAGTCAATCAACATCCCAGTATATTTTTGGACAGGGGAAGGAAATCCATGGAAAAACTGGGAGAACATACAAATTCCACATGTATAAGACACCAGTTAAAATCAAACCGGAGTTTCCATCACAACTCCTAATACTTACCCGTTGATTTGCTTCTGTCACCCGGCCACCGCTCCTTATGCTCCGATCCCTCTGCCGCCGGCTGCTTGCACCGGTCTCCACTCCCCGCTGCCTTGTTCCGGCATGCTGAAGACAGCGGCAGCCATTTTGGGACCGTTCCTTACCTGAAGCAGCGACGCCGATGGTCTTGCTGACACATTGATGCTGCCGCTGCTGATCATTGCTCTGCGGGTCTCTTCCTGTTGTTGGTGCCTGTGATCTCCTGCTACTCCCTAAGGGATCCTATCCCTGGTTCCTGTCTCACCTAAACAAATTGGAGAGTTGGCGGCCATTTTATTTTAAGTGCATATGGTGGTGGGATTCAGCTCCCCACAACAACGGGACCTGTCATTGGCTGCAGTATATGGCTGTTACTGGTGAACACTGGTGGTGTGCTAGCCACCATTTTGTCTTTATCTGCGGATACTCATGGCTGATTGCCTTACAGATGGCCATTTCCCTGCAGCTGATCCTTCAAGCTATTGCTGCCTCCACACAGAGGCTTCTCACTAAACTTGGAGAAGTGATGACTGTGTCCCCCAAGTGATGAGGTTACCTCTTGCATGTCTTATAAGAGAGAACAACTTTGGGGCTTATCCTCACGTAGGGAAGGCCCGTATTCAATTTGAAGCGAAAAGTCCGAATCAGCGATACATTTTCGCCGATGACGTCAGTTTCGCCTGTTTTGACGTATTCAATTTGGAAGACTTTTCGCCTAGGCGGAAACTCAATGCAATGTAATAAGCGGAAAAGTTTCGCCTATGAATAGCCGGCGGAAAAAAGTGCAGAATTGGGGTTTTGGAGTGCAACGTTTTGGGAACCCCCGTGCAGCCTTCAGACAGTCCCCCAAAGGTAAACTGCATCAAGAATGTTTTAAAAAACACTTAAGAACACCCCAAAAAATTAGTTTGAATTTGGGGGTGTAAACAAAATAAAATATGTTGGGGTACAAAGTTAAACACTAGCGAACTTGACTCTGGGGGGGTCCCCAAATATGCCCCAGGTGTTTTTTTGATTGCAGGTGTTTGCGGCAGGTGTATTTTTCACAATTTTTTCAACTTTACTTTAGCAACTTTTAAATATGCTGACCCCCATTTTCAAATACCCCAAATTTATTTTGAACAAAAAAACCTCCTAAATACTATTCTGCACCACTTATTAAAAAACGCTATTTAGCAGCTATTGAGGCCGTTAAAAAACACCAAATACCTTCAGCAAGCCAAATCGGGGGGTACCATAGCTAACCCCCATGTCAGAGCATCATTTGGGGGGTGTCAGGCTGATTTCCCCAAATCTGACAGAACTTTCCGCCTGTTCAAGTTTCGCCGGGTCCGGTTTTTGCCTACTTTCAAATTGAATAACGGCGATACGCTGGCACACGCTCTATACTTTTCCGCCTGCAAAACAGGTGAAGTAGGCGAAAAGTCCGGGGAGGCAAAAAAGTATCGCGGGTCTGCTCTAATAGAATACGGCTCTATGTTGGATATTGTTTCAAACCCAAGGCGTTCGGAGTCCACTGTGTATTTTCCAAAGAGTTGTTCTACATTTTTAGTGGAGGGATGGAGGCTCCAGGCTTTGCCATTCAAGTTTTTCATATTTTTCTCTGCGTGCCCTTGGGAGGATGGATGTCTTCAGGATACATCATTAAAGCATTCCAAGTACTTATGTATTTGGGCGAATGAGGATGGAACTTTACTTTACTTTCACTGCCTTTACTTTCACTGCCTGCTGAGGCCTGATCGGATTAATAATTTGATGCCGCTCATTGTGCTTTCATGTTTCAATATTTTCTATGTTTCGTTGTTTACAATATCCTAGTATATACATGTTATGTTCTGGGTTGTTTGTGGACCCGGGGTGGTACCAGGAGCAATCACAGAAGCGGGTTTGAATAAAAAACTAGGTTTTTTAATATGTGCTTGAGTAGACATAAACTATGGCAGTAAATAAAAGTCCAGGAATATATAAATGTGCACTAAAGTTCTTTGGTGGGAGCAATGGGTTAATGTCCAGGCAGAAACAATTAGAGCTGTCCAGGTGTGCAGGTAGTGAGACTGAAAATGATCAAGCAGGTATACAGGTAGTGATGCAGGAAATAGAAAGCCAGGTATGCAGGTAGTGAACTAAGGCAAATGAGCAGGATGTCAGCAGGCTCAGGCACTCAGGTATGGGCAAGGGTGGTGGAGGAAGCGGGGTAGTCCAGCGGAAGCTAGGAGCTGACAGGCAGACTTGCAGACAGCGAATTCACAGGAACAGGATAAGCACAGAGAACTCCCTCTCAGCTAGGCTGAGATACACGTTGCACTGGCAATGCAAGGGAGCTCTGAACTCCCTTAAATCCCCAGTGCTCAGCCGTGACTGGTCAGAGAGGAGCATGTGACACAACAGGATAGGGCAACTAGGTCACCTGAGCGGAGACAAGATGGCGGCGCCCATGCCAGAACGGAACGGAAGCACCCCCAGGCCTAACCAGACCAGAGTGACAGTATGCCCCCACAGAACCACGCACAGCTAATGCTCTTCGCCAGGCACCACTGCCACCGCCAGACGCCCCTCGCCATAGCGTCCTCACAGGTATTACCCGTCGACTACCATGCCGAGACACCCTGGTCGTGACAATACATTAGTATGTTGCCAAGCTTTAGGTCTTTGAAGAATGTTTTATCCTTATAGTATGTCTGTGGAAAATGTTTTATCCTTAGAATGCGGTAGAGCTGGGTTTAGTCTGGCCTAGCTAAGGTCAACAATATATTGCCCCTGTCAGTTATGTGTTTTACTATCCTTTGTCTGTTTGGGTTGTGGGAAGGGGGTTTATAGGTTAGGATACTGTAGGTTGGTAAGGGGAAACTGGGATCCAAGTATGCCTGGGTTGGGGTTAGGCCATACAGGGTGGGGGGTTATAGAGTCGTTTGTTTTGGAGGGTTTTGCTTTGATTTTTGGCAGATTATTAGGGGTAAATTTACTAAATGGGCGTTCTATTAAGAAGTGATGTTGTCAATAGCAACCAATCAGATTCCAGGTATTATCTTCTAGAAGTTGCTAGATAGATGAGTAGAATCTGATTGGTTGCTATGGTCAACATCACTTCTTAAATAGAACGCCCATCTTAGTAAATTTACCCCTTAGAATTTGTTAATTTTATTTAGTACTATTAATAGTACTAGCAATTATTCTATATCAGGTTTAAGATGCGAGTTACTTTTGTACTTTTATATGCCTATAGTACTGGTCATTTATATTTTACATTTGGTATTCAAGCTCATATGGCGCCTGTGGGCTCTTATTGTTATTGATATACTGTGAAGTGTTCTCTATATCCTGCTATATTGGTTATTTGTCTTTACCTATATTTATCTTTGAATATCGTATGTTTTACTGTCTGCCTTTATTATTTGTTGTTGGGTGTTTATTTTAAGTTCTCTATTGGGAATGTCATTTAAGATAATCGAATATTATTCTGTGAGTCAATGACTATGTAATTTGTCCTGTACCTGAACAACATTATGCTTAATCTGTTTCGTGCTTTTGATCTCTACTGATTCTGTATCAAGCATACTTTGTAATGTAGTCAATATATGTGTATTTGTTTTATGTTATTATAAAAACAATAAAACTTATTGAATTAAAAAAAAAAAAAAATCAATCCGAACATGGTGTACAGAGAGAATATGTGACCCTGCTGTAATAAGTGTTTAGTACTCACCTGTGCTGATATCTGTAGGGATTTCCTCCTTCTTACACTGCTGATTACCCCTCACATACGTCTCTTCTTCTCCCTCTGTATCTTCTGCCTTCATATCAGTCACATATGTCTCTTGTTCTCCCTCTACATCTTCTGCCTTCATATCAGTCACATACGTCTCTTCTTCTTCCTCTATATCTTCTGCCTTTATATCAGTCACATACGTCTCTTCTTCTTCCTCTATATCTTCTGCCTTCATATCAGTCACATACGTCTCTTCTTCTTCCTCTATATCTTCTGCCTTTATATCAGTCACATACGTCTCTTCTTCTTCCTCTATATCTTCTGCCTTCATATCAGTCACATACGTCTCTTCTTCTCCCTCTATATCTTCTGCCTTCATATCAGTCACACACGTCTCTTGTTCTCCCTCTATATCTTCTGCCTTCATATCAGTCACATACGTCTCTTCTTCCTCTTTATTTTCTACCTTCATATCAGTCAAAAACATCTCTACTTCTCCCTCTGTATCTTCTGCCTTCATATCAGTCACATACGTCTCTTCCTCTATATCTTTTGCCTTTATATAAGTCACATATGTCTCTTTTTCTCCCTCTATATCTTCTGCCTTATTATCAGTCAAATCTTCACTCTAAATAACCAACAAAATAAGATAAGTTTAATCATTTCTGTTCTAGTAAGTGAGATTGACCAGAAGAATATTAGTGTATTAGAGGCACACAAGTCATATAATGAAAAATAATTTGCGTTACAAAAGCCTTCTAACTCAGTGCTTGAGGGGACACTGGATACTGAGGAATAGTCTATATAAATATAACTTTGAAATATTTTGGCTCTTTACTCTATAGATTTTTGAAAAGTACAGCAATACATTAATATACTTCACATGTAAATTTTAAATCTGAGATAAGGTGAAGCAGACGTTTCTTCTGATATGTTCAAATGTCCCAGATCCTTTCTCCTCCACATAGTTTTTAACATTATACATAAATAAAAATAAAAACATTTTTCCAGCGTTTTTTGTACCTCACTGAGAAGAAGTACTGTTTGGACTATAAAGTGGACTTGGAGTTATTGATTTTATTTATTTGATTAAAGTTTTTTCTTGTTTATTAAAATAATAAATTAATTACTTGTTCGTGTCACTTGGAAGTGGATGATTTTTCCTCATGTTTGACCAATAAGAAACCATTATAGGAAAGGATCGTCCTGCCTTTATGTGAATGGGGTACGTCCTGAAGGACTATTTATAAAGAAACCATTATATGCTTATGTAAAGCTGCTCATAAGTCAGTAGGGTACGTTCTACCTGTATCTACCTTGGTGGATTGCATATTCTGCACGTTCGGGTATTATAAAGAAACCTTTACTTGCATGGAGTTGCACTTCTATGAAGTGAGTGTGGTACGTGAGGTTCTACATACTTACACCTGAGGAGACAGTTTCACCATCTATGCTATATTTGTTGGCTATTGGAGACCTACTACACATTGTTGGTTTTTTTTATAACTTCTTGTCTTTCATATATATACTACGTGGATGAGAAAGGATCTGGGACATTTGAACATATCAGAAGAACGTCTGCTTCACCTTATCTCAGATTTAAAACTTACATGTGAAGTATATTAATGTATGGCTGTACTTTTCCAAAATGGAGTATAGCGCCTAAATATATCACAACTTTATTTATATAGATTACTTTGTTTAAATCCTGGATTCTTTGGGCAGGATCAGTTGGACTGCTGATAGATACTCATTACATATGCCAGTAGTGTACTTTTCTTTTACATTTGACTATGAGGTATAGTGTGTGGTGACAGGAGCACGGTCACTTTATATTAACCAGACACGACTATACTCCTGCTGGTGTTTCTGCACCATAATCTCTACCCCATAGTGTCCAGTGTCCCCAAACTGGATATTAGAGAAAACAGCAGATTATGTACCTGTACATTACTTTTGATGTACTCCATGGCAGACCTTACAATGGGTTAAGTTCCTACTAACTTACCTAGAGACAGGTTAATAAAAAGACATCCAATAGGATGGTATATAATGTGGCTCATCCTCTTTTCGTGTCAGGATGCGTTACCTATTGTCCACGTAAACTATATTAAATGGGCAGTATGAGAAGCTGGTAAGAAAGTATGCAGGCTGAGAGGAAGAGTGACTATAGTAGTGCGAGCCTCCAGCATTGCGGAGGTTCGTCATTGCATGTGCGAGTTGTCAGCAAGTCTTAATGCCCTTGGATCCACACCCTCACACACTAAAACTGGGGCAGACCTAGCAATTGCTGCTAGGTGATAGCTAGTTTTAACCAAGCTATTCCTGCACACAATGCTAGGTGATACAGTATAACTTCCGAAGCTATCTCTAAAAAATATACATTTTGAACCAAGATGGGTGGGAACATTGGGCCACCATGGAGTGGTCAGAAGAAAAGGAATTATCCAATACATAATTTACGGTTTTCGCCTTCAGTCCTCCTTGGCAGCCCTTACTATGGGATGTACACAGGCAATACAATAGCGAGGGCCAACAATAAACATTTAAAATAACATATGCTGCATAATAATACATTTATTTACATGGCTGTGTGTAGAACGTGTCGCAGAAAAGAAGCAGCAGAGGAGAATATATCCCAGTGGTAATGACTAGTGAGGTCATCCAGTTGCCTCTGCTAAGTTCTGTCACTGATGGCTGAGCTTCCTTTGCCCAAGAAGTTACCACCTGTATAGGGGCCTTTAAATACCCCTGGTACTGTATTTCCTCATTTCTTTTATCCTTGTAGGATTACTTCCGTGAAATGTTTGGAAAGTGCACAAACTCTCTGAGGGGATCACCAATAAATATTCTGCATTCCTAATACACAGTAATCACTCACACTGAGGGCCTGATTCAGACCCGGTCGCAAGCGATGAGCGCTCGCAACTGGGTCGATGGTGGCATGCGCGAGACCCGGCTAGCGATGGGTACTCCGTCGCTCCGGGTCTCACACCAAAGGGGGCGAGCTGTCGATGTTGAGTGACAGCTCGCCCCGTTTGGTGGGGGGCGGGCCGTGGGAGTGGCTGCCCAAACGGAGGCGTTCCCATGGGAACGCCTACCGTTTGGGGGCGGCCCCACTGACATCACAAGTGATGTCAGTGGAGATCTTCCGGCTCTGTTAGAGCCGAAAGCTCTCTTGGGCTTGCGATGGGTAAAACCCTACCACATGGTCACGTCGCAAGTCCGATGGTCGCGATAGTCTTGACCATCGTGACCATCATCCTGGCCGCTCGCAATGGCTGTGGGTGGTCACCCATAGCTATGCGAGCGACCAAGAGGCCGCTCCAAAAAAAAAAAAAAAAAAGCCCGGCCCTGATTCAGAGCAAGCGCTCTGTCAGAGCGAGCGGCTCTGAATCAGGCCCTGAGTCCAGTGATGATGTCTCCTCACTTTGCTCTCCACTGGCTGTGGTAAGACGGTACAATACTCTCCTGGTTAATGTGATATATAGAAACTGGGATGGTGATTAGAGACACTTTATAATTGTAAGTATTTAGAAAAGGTTCCTTTATTCCCATAGTGCCTGTAACTCTCCAGTTAGTTCCGCTAAGTGCTGTTGTGATTGAGACACCTTTCCTCGCACAGAGATACTGTGTATTGTATGGATTTTGTGCTCCTAGACATTGTATTTGCTGTGATCGAACAAGCTGACTTTCTGTCCTGACCACAATCCGGCCATGTTTCTGCAATAAGGTCATCACCTGTATTTTCTTGGTGTCTGTCACATGTTCTGATTCTCCTACAACCAGGATGATGTATAGATGTGGCCACATCTAGGCCCCCAGATCTCTTCGCTATGCACCAGCATTTCTGTAAAGGTTCATAGAGAAGTTGCCAGGCCAAAAGGAAGACCGGTGAGCTGGTAATGTTGTCCCTGATCCAGCACCTGAGACACTTCCTGTGCTACACTACAACATAAGAGGAAGCGTCCTGTAGGTCTATGGGTGTAAGGAAATCCTCCTGGCTGATAGCAGAGAGGATCAAATTCACTGTTCCCATGCAAAATGGTCTGACACTGACATAGCTGTTTAGTCTCCTCAGGTTGAGGATGGTGCAAAAGGATCCTGAGGTCTTTTAGATATGGAAAAGTCTGGAATTAAAGCCTTTGCTCTTCTGTCCTGAAGGAACCCAGGACATCTATGGCTGTTTGTAGTAAAGCTGGTAGCGGTTCTGTAGTTCGTCTAGTACCGTTACTTCTTAGTTTACATGAAAACATGGAATTCTAGATACTGAGGAAACTATCTAGTCTCTATACTTATTGATGTCCAGGACCCAATTGTCTTTTATACAATGTTTCCATACCATATGTGTGTATAGTACGAAGTTCTACAGGTGTTAAACAAGATTGGTCCTGACAATAGTCATTGCGGGTTCCAACGCTTTGGCCTATTAGTCTTAATCTTGAAGGCCCAAACAGGCTGTCTAGAGGTAGGAGGAACATTCTGGCTGTGGTATTGCCTTCCAGTTGTATAACTTCTAAGTTTTTGAATTGTAAATATGAAGAGGGAGGCTGGAAAAGCCGGTATTTTCTTTCCATTAGATTTTCCATCACTATCCAGTAATCCAGTTTGTCTCTGAATAAGAGTTTTCTTTCACAAGCAGATTAGCCAAAACGGTGTCTAATTAGGCTGCAATACGGCAGAACAAGGCGGTTCATCCGGCCACCAATGTTGATGCCGTGGACACTGCTGATGAACAGGAATTGCACACTCAGCGGGTATTGCCTGTTTACCTTGCCATCAATGTCCATATGGAGTGTATCTCCCCACAGTCTTACACATCTAGGCCCTAAGGGCATAGCGATACTTGATTTCAATGTGGTTTTGGAGAAACTAGGACGTTTCTTGAAAGCACTCACCAGTGGAATAGTAGATCTAGCAGACATGGTCGAACTTCTTACTTCCAGTCACTTTAGGAACCCAGCTCCACTTCAATAGATCTTCATCACTGAATACATACATGTAAGTCTCATAGGATTATACTGGTGTACTCCACGTGCTCAATTGCCCAAGGACTAAGGACCTCATTCAGAGGCGGTCGCAAGAAGCAATCGCTCTCTCTGAATGAGGACGGGCGCTTCCTTTTTTTTTGTGCGGCCTCCTGGTCGCAAGCTAAGCTATGGGTTACCACCCACAGCTTAGCTAGCGACCAGGGTGATGGTCGCGATGGTCAAGACCTTCGCGACCATCGGGGCTTGCGACCAGACCCTAAGGTTGGGTCTGGGCACTCGCAAGCCCCAGGGAGCTTCCTGCTCTGATCGAGCAGGAAGCTACCCACTGACATCACTGATGATGTCAGTGCGGCCGCCCACAAAACGGTAGGCGTTCCTTAAGGAACGCCTGTTTTGTAAACCACCCCCCGCTCCGCCTACAAAACGGGGCGAGCTGTCAATCAACATCGACAGCCGCCCCTTTTGTAGCGAGCTCCGGAGCGAGAGATTTTCTCTCTCGCTCCGGGGCTTGCGCACGCGCAGGCCTACCCATCGGGTCGGTACGGAGCACATAGGTGCTTGCGACTGGGTCTGAATGACCCCCTAAATCTTCTACCTCAGGATGTTCCCGGAAACCTCTGTTCTTGTGGCTGCAATCCTCAGAGATCTTCCTGCTAATGTGGGTGTTATTAGTGCCGTCATTCCCATAGATTTATGTTACTCGGCACAGATTCCTCATTATACAAGCTAAATATCATGTTTCCTCACTGTCATCAAATCCGGCTGCAGATGAATCTTCTACTAATCAGAGGAATCCCTATCTGAGTCCAGGCTTTTAGGAGATCTTGAGGGAGATGTATTAAAGCAACCAATGAGTATCAGCCTATCCTTTTATAGAATGTACGAGCTTGTAAGCTGATTAGTTGCTATGGGCAACTTCTGTACTTCACTCTTTAGGAGCTGTGATACCAGGGCTGTGGAGCCGGGAGGCAAACTTTTGACTCCAACTCATCTATTAGTAAAATCAAGAACTTGGGAGTCTAAGGATTGGCTTACTGACTCCACAGACCTGTTTGATACATCTCCCCCCTTGTTCTTTTTGCCTCCCTGTTATTCTCTAAATTGCTCTGGAGGCTGGTTTCATCCCTTATTCTGGGATCTGTGATTGCTGCACAGTACTCCTTCATTGTGTGCAGGAAACCTTATTATGTGGTCACTTGTTAGTCGTTTTCTCCCCCAAAGACTCTGCACGGGCACTGAAGAGAGGAGTAGATGTATTATAATAGCACGGATCGTCTTCCTCATTACCAAGCCTAGTGCAGATGCCCTGTGTCTCACCTCCCGGCCTCCGCTGGGCATGTGCGAGATCCCGCCTGCATTTTCCGCAGCAGGGACAGATATTGATAACTGCAGCTGCCGGATTGTTCATAAATTGCCCAGCACATCGGCGCTGCTATCTTGTAGATAGCAGCGCCCCTGTCATTTACCGCCTAACCCCTCAATAATACATGGAGAAAAAGCGTCATCAACGCACATAACGTACGCTGATAAGACTTCTTCGCCATATCGACAGTTAATACATCTCCCCCGGAATCACTATGTTTCAGGATGCAGCATATGATTTAGTGGCTTAGTTTGGGCAAGTGACTTCCAAGTGTGTGGGATCAGGCTCCAGCTGCAACCAGCTTCAGGAAATGGATTGAAGGGTACATGGAGCATGTGCATCCTCAGAGCATCGATCTTATACATTAGGTGCTTTATGTTACATCACTCACTGACAGTTCTGCTCCCAAGGACAGCAGAGTGGTGCATTTGGGTTAGACTGTCTGTACTGAGCTTGTAGAACTAACATAATACATTGCCAGAAACAATGAGAGGGGTAAGCCTCTGTTGCAGCCAGAAATGATGAGAGAGGAAAGCCTATATTATAGCCGGGAACAATGAGAGAGGTAAGCCTCTGTTAAAGCCAGGAACTGAGAGGTAAGAATCTGTTACAGCCAGGAACTATGAGAGAGGTAAGCCTCTGTTACAGCCAGGAACGATGAGAGAGGTACGCCTCTGTTACAGCCGGGAACCATGAGAGAGGTAAGCCTCTGTTACAGCCAGGAACCATGAGAGAGGTAAGCCTCTGTTACAGCCAGGAACTATGAGAGAGGCAAGTCTCTGTTACAGCAAGCCTCTATTACAGCCTGGAACCATGAGAGAGGTAAGTCTCTGTTACAGCCAGGAACCATGAGAGAGGTAAGTCTCTGTTACAGCCAGGAACCATGAGAGAGGTAAGTCTCTGTTACAGCCAGGAACCATGAGAGAGGTAAGTCTCTGTTACAGCCAGGAACCATGAGAGAGGTAAGTCTCTGTTACAGCCAGGAACCATGAGAGAGGTAAGTCTCTGTTACAGCCAGGAACCATGAGAGTGGTAAGTCTCTGTTACAGCCAGGAACTATGAGAGAGGTAAGTCTCTGTTACAGCCAGGAACCATGAGAGAGGTAAGCCTCTGTTACAGCCGGGAACAATGAGAGAGGTAAGCTTCAGTTACAGCCAGGAACAATGAGAGAGGTAAGCCTCTGTTGCAGCCAGAAATGATGAGAGAGGAAAGCCTATATTATAGCCGGGAACAATGAGAGAGGTAAGCCTCTGTTACAGCAAGCCTCTATTACAGCCTGGAACCATGAGAGAGGTAAGCCTCTGTTACAGCCAGGAACCATGAGAGAGGTAAGTCTCTGTTAAAGCCAGGAACTGAGAGGTAAGAATCTGTTACAGCCAGGAACTGAGAAGTAAGCCTCTGTTACAGCCAGGAACTATGAGAGAGGTACGCCTCTGTTACAGCCGGGAACCATGAGAGAGGTACGCCTCTGTTACAGCCGGGAACCATGAGAGAGGTAAGCCTCTGTTACAGCCGGGAACCATGAGAGAGGTAAGCCTCTGTTACAGCCAGGAACGATGAGAGAGGTACGCCTGTTACAGCCGGGAACCATGAGAGAGGTAAGCCTCTGTTACAGCCAGGAACCATGAGAGAGGTAAGCCTCTGTTACAGCCAGGAACTATGAGAGAGGCAAGTCTCTGTTACAGCCAGGAACCATGAGAGAGGTAAGTCTCTGTTACAGCCAGGAACCATGAGAGTGGTAAGCCTCTATTACAGCCTGGAACCATGAGAGAGGTAAGCCTCTGTTACAGCCAGGAACCATGAGAGAGGTAAGTCTCTGTTAAAGCCAGGAACTGAGAGGTAAGAATCTGTTACAGCCAGGAACTGAGAAGTAAGCCTCTGTTACAGCCAGGAACTATGAGAGAGGTACGCCTCTGTTACAGCCGGGAACCATGAGAGAGGTACGCCTCTGTTACAGCCGGGAACCATGAGAGAGGTAAGCCTCTGTTACAGCCAGGAACGATGAGAGAGGTACGCCTGTTACAGCCGGGAACCATGAGAGAGGTAAGCCTCTGTTACAGCCAGGAACCATGAGAGAGGTAAGCCTCTGTTACAGCCAGGAACTATGAGAGAGGCAAGTCTCTGTTACAGCCAGGAACCATGAGAGAGGTAAGTCTCTGTTACAGCCAGGAACCATGAGAGTGGTAAGTCTCTGTTACAGCCAGGAACCATGAGAGTGGTAAGTCTCTGTTACAGCCAGGAACTATGAGAGAGGTAAGTCTCTGTTACAGCCAGGAACTGAGAGGTAAGAATCTGTTACAGCCAGGAACTGAGAAGCCTCTGTTACAGCCAGGAACGATGAGAGAGGTACGCCTCTGTTACAGCCGGGAACCATGAGAGAGGTAAGCCTCTGTTACAGCCAGGAACCATGAGAGAGGCAAGTCTCTGTTACAGCAAGCCTCTATTACAGCCTGGAACCATGAGAGAGGTAAGCCTCTGTTACAGCCAGGAAACATGAGAGAGGTAAGTCTCTGTTACAGCCAGGAACCATGAGAGTGGTAAGTCTCTGTTACAGCCAGGAACTATGAGAGAGGTAAGTCTCTGTTACAGCCAGGAACCATGAGAGAGGTAAGCCTCTGTTACAGCCAGGAACCATGAGAGAGGTAAGCCTCTGTTACAGCCTGGAACCATGAGAGAGGTAAGCCTATGTTACAACCGGAAATGAGAGCAGTAAGCCTCTTTTATAGTCGGGAACCTTGAGAGAGGTAAGCCTCTGTTACAGCCAGGAACTATGAGAGCGGTAAGCCACTGTTACAGCCAGAAACAATGAGAGAGGTAAGCCTCTGTTACAGCCAGAAACAATGAGAGAGGTAAGCCTCTGTTACAGAAACCACACACTACTAACTGACCTAGACAGGAAAAGATACAGGTGACGTGGAGAAGCCTCATTATAGACAACCCTTTGTGGGGGCTGCCATAGACTAGAGAATGGAAATAGTAAGTCACTTCTTAAATTGCTATTTGGTGATACCCTAAATACCACCTACCTGATGCACCTGTGGGATCCTGTGATTTTCCTCTTTACAGTTCTGGGAATAAAGAGGATGTGGACATCTCTCTGGGGTATTTCTGTTACTGGGTCCATCTGTAGGAGACACACAGTGACTGAGTACATTGTATATAAGTGATTATCTGGTGATGTGTGTATATAGGGGGTACCCATACCTGCTCTCCCCTGTACAATAAATGACAGTCTCCTCTTACCCAGTGATGTGAGGGGCCGGTGATTCTCCATCATCACGTCCTTGTACAGACCCCTGTGTCCTTCTATATACTCCCACTCCTCCATGGAGAAATAGACAATGATGTCCTCACACCTTATAGGAACCTGACACACACAATGATACAGTCATCACCCAGACACATCCCCTGGTGCTACTGTATAATGTCCCATTCCCAGCAGTCACCTCTCCAGTCATCACCCAGACACATCCCCTGGTGTTACTGTATAATGTCCCATTCCCAGCAGTCACCTCTCCAGTCATCACTAAAACACATCCCCTGGCGTTACTGTACAATGTCCCATTCCCAGCAGTCACCTCTCCAGTCATCACCCAGACACATCCCCTGGTGTTACTGTATAAAGTCCCATTCCCAGCAGTCACCTCTCCAGTCATCGCCCCGACACATCCCCTGGTGTTACTGTATAATGTCCCATTCCCAGCAGTCACCTCTCCAGTCATCACCCAGACACATCCCCTGGTGTTACTGTATAATGTCCCACTCCCAGCAGTCACCTCTCCAGTCATCACCCAGACACATCCCCTGGTGTTACTGTATAATGTCCCACTCCCAGCAGTCACCTCTCCAGTCATCACCCAGACACATCCCCTGGTGTTACTGTATAATGTCCCCTTCCCAGCAGTCACCTCTCCAGTCGTCACCCAGACACATCCCCTGGTGTTACTGTATAATGTCCCCTTCCCAGCAGTCACCTCTCCAGTCATCACCCAGACACATCCCCTGGTGTTACTGTATAATGTCCCCTTCCCAGCAGTCACCTCTCCAGTCATCACCCAGACACATCCCCTGGTGTTACTGTATAATGTCCCCTTCCCAGCAGTCACCTCTCCAGTCATCACCCAGACACATCCCCTGGTGTTACTGTATAATGTCCCATTCCCAGCAGTCACCTCTCCAGTCAACAGCTTAAAGATCTTGTTGGTGAGTTCCAGGATCTTCTGGTCATTGTGTCTCTCATGTATCAGTGAGTGAGGTGGAGGCACCGTGATGGGGCTCTGGGTCCTGCTCAGTCTTCCTGACACACAGGGACGGCTGCTGGGTGTCTCACACTCACCGGTTGTCTTCTTCACTACTGTGTAATCCTGAGTATTGGGGGAGACATCAATGAGAAGGTTAAACTCTACCTAAATATAGCTGTTTATTCAGGTATTGCTATAAGATTCAGACGCAATCAAATAACTAAATTATAAATCAGTTAGAGAATGACACAGCTCCTAATGAGTACCTCTCAAATACTCTAGAACTAAATAAATTAAATATCTTTAAAAAGAGCGCAATATATCAATTTAGTAGACAATTAATACTTTAATTCTCAGATTAACACAATACATATAAAATCACATATCAATAGATATAGATTCTCACACATCATAATAAAAATCAAGTTATCCCAAAGCTCTCAGGAGCAAGTGTATATATAACTGGCCAATGGTATAGCACCAAAACCTTTATTTAGTGACTTAAATGCTTTGTGATTCCGGATGTGTTAACGGGAATCGGTATGATATGCCGGCTATCGGGATGCCTCCAGTCAGAATACTGACAGCGGCATCCCAATGGTTGGTATCCCGACAGGGGTCGGGTAAGTATATTTACCCTCCCTCCCCCTAACCCTCCCTTCTGGTAGCATAATCCTCCCCACCCCATACCTTAACCCTCCCCACCACATACCCTAACCCTCCCTGTGAGTTCTTAAACCTAGGTCCCCCTCCTTCGTGCCTAAACCTAACCCTCCCCCTTAGTGCCTAAACCTAACCCCCCCAGTGGTGCCTGACCCTAACCACCCCCCCAAAACCTAAACGCTAACCCCGCTAAGTGCCCTAACCCTCTCCCCCTCCCAGCTAAGAGGACGGGCACACCAGACTTACCTCGTTCGGGCATCTGTCCGTCTGCTTTCCGGCCTCGGGATTAAGATAGGCGTCGAAATGCATTTCAACTCTATATTAACTCTCTTGTCGGGATATCAGCTTCGCCATTTAGACCGGCGGCCGCAGCTGACTACATCCCGTGTTAACGTACTGATGCTGGTTATTGTAGAAAAGATCTGTAAACTAAAGAATATCACGGATCCTGTGCCTACTATGAAGGAACACAAATTAGGCAGTGTGCTACCAATTGAATCACCAGCAATTGGAATCACAAAGCATTTAAGACACTAAGGGGTAAATTTACTAAAGTGAGAATTTTTAGAAGTGAGTTTTAAAAGTGATGTTGCCCATAGCAACCAATCATATTCTACTTAACATTTAACTAGCACCTTCTAGAAGATAATAGCTAGAATCTGATTGGTTACTATGGGCAACATCACTTTTAAAACTCACTTCTAAAAACTCTCACTTTAGTAAATTTACCCCTAAATATACAATGTTTTTGGTGCTATACTTGTGGCCAGTTATTGACTTGATCCTGACGTGATTAACTCCACCATTAAACACATATATATATTTGAATTACCATACTCTAGAGATTCTATTTCTATTGCTATGTAATTTTATATATACTTTTATTTTTTAAGAATTAAAGTATTAATTGCCTACTAAGTTGATACAAACATCTCTAACAAGAGTGTAATGTATCTTTTATAATTGTTTATTCAGGTGTTCATTTTGCATGTCCCTGCCTTATTATTATAGATATGTGATGTCACTGTGACACTCCCAGATCCCCTCATCTCCCCAGTCATGTCCCTGTATTATTACTATAGATATAAGTGATGTCACTGTGACACTCCCAGATCCCCTCACCTCCCCAGTCATGTCCCTGTATTATTACTATAGATATAAGTGATGTCACTGTGACACTCCCAGATCCCCTCACCTCCCCAGTCATGTCCCTGTATTATTACTATAGATATAAGTGATGTCACTGTGACTCTCGCAGATCCCCTCACCTCCCCAGTCATGTCCCTGTATTATTACTATAGATATAAATGATGTCACTGTGACACTCCCAGATCCCCTCACCTCCCCAGTCATGTCCCTGTATTATTACTATAGATATAAGTGATGTCACTGTGACACTCCCAGATCCCCTCATCTCCCCAGTCATGTCCCTGTATTATTACTATAGATATAAGTGATGTCACTGTGACACTCCCAGATCCCCTCACCTCCCCAGTCATGTCCCTGTATTATTACTATAGATATAAGTGATGTCACTGTGACACTCCCAGATCCCCTCACCTCCCCAGTCATGTCCCCGTATTATTACTATAGATATAAGTGATGTCACTGAGACACTCCCAGATCCCCATCACCTCCCCAGTCATGTCCCTGTATTATTACTATAGATATAAGTGATGTCACTGAGACACTCCCAGATCCCCATCACCTCCCCAGTCATGTCCCTTTATTATTACTATAGATATAAGTGATGTCACTGTGACACTCCCAGATCCCCTCACCTCCCCAGTCATGTCCCTGTATTATTACTATAGATATAAGTGATGTCACTGTGACACTCCCAGATCCCCTCTCCTCCCCAGTCATGTCCCTGTATTATTACTATAGATATAAGTGATGTCACTGTGACACTCCCAGATCCCCTCACCTCCCCAGTCATGTCCCCGTATTATTACTATAGATATAAGTGATGTCACTGAGACACTCCCAGATCCCCATCACCTCCCCAGTCATGTCCCTGTATTATTACTATAGATATAAGTGATGTCACTGAGACACTCCCAGATCCCCATCACCTCCCCAGTCATGTCCCTTTATTATTACTATAGATATAAGTGATGTCACTGTGACACTCCCAGATCCCCTCACCTCCCCAGTCATGTCCCTGTATTATTACTATAGATATAAGTGATGTCACTGTGACACTCCCAGATCCCCTCTCCTCCCCAGTCATGTCCCTGTATTACTACTATAGATATAAGTGATGTCACTGTGACACTCCCAGATCCCCTCACCTCCCCAGTCAACAGGTAAATGATTTCCAGGGTGAGGGTTAAAAACCTCTCACTTGTGTGACTTTGGTCCCTGTCAATCCACAGTTAGTGTATAGAATGTATCTCATTCAAAGCTGACTTTCACTTTAACTCAACTGTCTATGAATAGAGTAAATATTACAGATTACACATGTAATGTAGTCAGATATCAAACATTTAGCGACCAATAAGTCTTCCTCTTCTACCTGAGGCACAGTACTGCGCACACCATATACATCCTAAAAACCAACATATATAGTCACAGCCCAGCATTACACCTCATACATACAGTCTTGGGCACACCTTATACATCCTCATACCAAGCAGATATACCCCCCATACCCACAGTCACTGCCCAGCATTACACCTCATACATACAGTCCTTGGCACACCTTATACATCCTCATGCCCAGCACATATACCCCCAATACCCAAAGTCACTGCCCAGCATTACACCTCATACATACAGTCCTGGGCACACCTTATACATCCTCATGCCCAGCACATATACCCCCAATACCCACAGTGACTGCCCAGCATTACACCTCATACATACAATCCTGGGCACACATTATACAGCCTCATGTCCAGCACATATACCCCCCATACCCACAGTCACTGCCCAGCATTACACCTCATACATACAGTCCTGGGCACACCTTATACAGCCTCATGCCTGGCACATATACCCCCCCATACCCACAGTCACTGCCCAGCATTACACCTCATACATACAGTCCTGGGCACACCTTATACAGCCTCATGCCCAGCACATATACCCCCATACCCACAGTCACTGCCCAGCATTACACCTCATACATACAGTCCTGGGCACACCTTATACAGCCTCATGCCCAGCACATATACCCCCATACCCACAGTCACTGCCCAGCATTACACCTCATACATACAGTCCTGGGCACACCTTATACAGCCTCATGTCCAGCACATATACCCCCCATACCCACAGTCACTGCCCAGCATTACACCTCATACATACAGTCCTGGGCACACCATATACAGCCTCATGCCTGGCACATATACCCCCCATACTCACAGTCACTGCCCAGCATTACACCTCATACATACAGTCCTGGGCACACCTTATACAGCCTCATGTCCAGCACATATACCCCCCATACCCACAGTCACTGCCCAGCATTACACCTCATACATACAGTCCTGGGCACACCTTATACAGCCTCATGTCCAGCACATATACCCCCCATACCCACAGTCACTGCCCAGCATTACACCTCATACATAATAATAACACTATTAGTGACAGCAGTAATAATAAAGTACAGGCCTGGTACCTGTAACACAGCTCCTCCTCCTCCTCCTCCTGATCTGCCGCAGACAGATCTACCCTGTGTATAATAATAGTAAATACCATTACCTGCTGCCAGACAAAGCAAAGGGTAGTGGATCATAGATCCCGTTCAATAGATGTAGCCTGGCGTCACACAATGTATATAGCCGGGGAGTCTGGAATAGATGTCCTGAGCGCAGGGTACAGACCACAAAAAAATGTCCGCTGGTCCCATTTTAACTACATAGCGCTACTGGACCAGTGTACAGGAAAATGGCTTCCGTCACCCCTACAGACATGTGTGATAGTAAATGTTTACCATTTTAAAATTATTTTACTCAAACATAAGGCGCCTGCCATTTCCTTGTCTTCGGTAACGTAGCCACTGGAAAAGCATCGGCCATTTTGTTGTGGTCCTTAGGTTGTATGCATACAGATATGTGATTGATAGTTGATACTCCCTGACAACATGAGGGGGAGGGGAGGGGAGGTGGCTGAGGGGAGGTCAGGGTGTTACTGGGGGGCTGTCTGTGGAGGGGGACTGGTGCTGTACAGTTAGTGGGGGAAGGGGAGGCCAGAGTGTTACTGGGGAGTCTCTGGGGACAGGTGTGTGCTGGTGCTGTACAGTTAGTGGGGGGAGGGGAGGTCAGGGTGTTACTGGGGGGTGTCTGGGGAGGGGGACAGGTGTGTGCTGGTGCTGTACAGTTAGTGGGGGGAGGGGAGGTCAGGGTGTTACTGGGGGGTGTCTGGGGAGGGGGACAGGTGTGTGCTGGTGCTGTACAGTTAGTGGGGGGAGGGGAGGTCAGGGTGTTACTGGGGGGTGTCTGGGGAGGGGGACAGGTGTGTGCTGGTGCTGTACAGTTAGTGGGGGAGGGGAGGTCAGGGTATTACTTGGGGGGTGTCTGGGGAGGGGGACAGGTGTGTGCTGGTGCTGTACAGTTAGTGGGGGGAGGGGAGGTCAGGGTATTACTGGGGAGGGGGACAGGTGTGTGCTGGTGCTGTACAGTTAGTGGGGGGAGAGGAGGTCAGGGTGTTACTGGGGGGTCTCTGGGGAGGGGGACAGGTGTGTGCTGGTGCTGTACAGTTAGTGGGGGGAGGGGAGGTCAGGGTGTTACTGGGGGGTCTCTGGGGAGGGGAACAGGTGTGTGCTGGTGCTGTACAGTTACTGTCTGTATGAGGCGGTGACTGTGGGTTTGGGCCACTGACATCACTCTGAGCTCTGGTAATAATAGAGAGGGGAGGAATTGCAAGGAGAGAGGCAGAGGAGGCTATATACTAAGGGGCGTCTCCTGACACCGTCCACTTCCCGGCGCCTTGACGACCGAAGCTCAAAAGGACAATGCAAAACCCCTCATACAGAGCCGTAACTAGCTATGGGCAACCAGGGCTACCCCATAGGGCTCAGCGCACTGTGGGAGGCAACGCTGACCATCCACGCTCCCTGTAGCTCCCTGTATCTGTTAGGCATGGTGCCTATGGTCGCTTGTGGCCCCACCCCCCTGACATGACATCATGAGAGGGGCGTGACCGGCACTCAAATTTACGGCGCTGTAGCCAACACCTCATCATCACGGGGTGTATTCATGTACATGGCGGCAGTTATAACATCATCACACAGTATGTGCTAAATACAGTGTAAATTAATTAAAGTGCTATTTGTTTTTCCTATGGAGAGGATAGGAGGATCTAAGTGCTATGAGTTTGCCCAGCACAGCAGTCCCCTCGGGATCAGTATGCGTTCGGCGGTTCTAATCCCGACAGTGGAAGACCAGCAGTGAAGATCCCGACATTTTAGTATTTTAACTAATTACTAACCTAAACCCCCCCCTAACCCTCCCTTAGGGGTGCCTAACCCTAATCTCACCCTTCCCCGCAGCCTAACCCTAAGTCTCCTGGGGGGGGTGCCTAACCCTAAGTCCTCCCGGGAGCCCCTAACCTAACACTCCCCCCACCCCCCCTGCTGTCGCGCTCGCCGCCCGGCTTACCTTCGATCAGTATGCCGGGCTCCCGGCGAAGGTAAAATGACAGGCGTCGGGATTTCGACGCCTGTCATTAGACCCCTGCCGGGATTAGACTGTCGGAATGTCGACAGTCGGCATTTGGACCATCGGCATCCCTACTGCCACCCGTCCCACAATGTTGCCATGGTCTGATCACAGGAGTACGTCCATTAATGGAATGTCGGTAATGTATTCTACCGGTTCCATCTGCCAGCCAAGTGGCCAATCAGGGGTGACTCTTTTTCGCAGCTTGGGAGACATATCCAGCAGCCAGAATAACAGGTGTGGGTGGTGCGTGGCCTGGTGTATATTGAGTTTTACGGTTGTCCGCCATTTCCTTGTGACGAGCAGGATCCTTCTCTCTTCCAAACCTCCCTGGGAGCCTTAACAGCAGATGGGAGCACCTGGTCGTCTGCAACAATTTCCCCTGAACACGGAAGAGAGCGGGGAATCCACAAGCTGAGGATAAAGGGCTGTAATGGGGACGTGAGGGATATCTATCACTGTGCAGTTCCCACCATCAAATATAATGCTTCATTCACATCATGTGTAAGACAGAACTGTACATGAGTCAGTACATCAAGGAGGGGAAGGGGGTAATTGCACCAGGACATGCCTTGGGGTACACGCAGTGGCGGATTATGATGAGATCTGATGGCACTATTGCCTGGGGTCCATGGTTCCTTCCATGTGCCTATCTATGACTACACCTAAACTGTGTCACAACCTGAAATTGTTATTGTACAAAGTCTGTGCTTGCAGAATGGGAGCGGGGCCAAGAAGCTGCCATATTGGAACCTGAAGGTTCTCCCTGCAGCTTAGCACATGGGATCACAGAACAGCTGATATAACCTCTCTTTGTGAGAGAATAAAGGGTTTTAGTTATCTATGCTTATTATTATTATGCAGGGAGAGCAGCCTGTGGTGTCCTGTTATTATTATTATTATGCAGGGAGAGCAGCCTGTGGTGTCCTGTTATTATTATTATGCAGGGGGAGCAGCCTGTGGTGTCCTGTTATTAATATACAGGGGGAGAAACCTGTGGTGTCCTGTTATTATTATTATACAGGGGGAGCAGTCTGTGGTGTCCTGTTATTATTATTATACAGGGGGAGCAGCCTGTGGTGTCCTGTTATTATTATTGTACATAGGGGAGCAGCCTGTGTTGTCCTGTTATTATTATTATACAGGGGGAGCAGCCTGTGGTGTCCTGTTATTATTATTATACAGGGGAAGTAGCCTGTGGTGTCCTTTTATTATTATTATACAGGGGAGCAGCATGTGGTGTCCTGTTATTATTATTATACAGGGGAGCAGCATGTGGTGTCCTGTTATTATTATTATACAGCAGGAGCAGCCTGTGGTGTCCTGTTATTATTATTATACAGGGGAGCAGCATGTGGTGTCCTGTTATTATTAGTATACAGGAGGAGCAGCCTGTGGTGTCCTTTTATTATTATTATACAGGGGAGCAGCATGTGGTGTCCTGTTATTATTATTATACAGCAGGAGCAGCCTGTGGTGTCCTGTTATTATTATTATACAGGGGGAACAGCCTGTGGTGTCCTGTTATTATTATTTTACAGGGGGAGTAGCCTGTGGTGTCATTTTATTATTATACAGGGGAGCAGCATGTGGTGTCCTGTTATTATTATTATACAGGGGGAGCAGCCTGTGGCGTCCTATTATTATTATTATACAGGGGGAGCAGCCTGTGGTGTCCTGTTATTAATATACAGGGGGAGAAACCTGTGGGGTGTCCTGTTATTATTATTATACAGGGGGAGCAGCCTGTGGTGTCCTGTTATTAATATACAGGGGGAGAAACATGTGGTGTCCTGTTATTATTATTATACAGGAGGAGCAGCCTGTTATTATTATACAGGGGGAACAGCCTGTGGTGTCCTGTTATTATTATTATACAGGGGAAGTAGCCTGTGGTGTCCTTTTATTATTATTATACAGGGGAGCAGCATGTGGTGTCCTGTTATTATTATTATACAGCAGGAGCAGCCTGTGGTGTCCTGTTATTATTATTATACAGGGGGAACAGCCTGTGGTGTCCTGTTATTATTATTTTACAGGGGGAGTAGCCTGTGGTGTCCTTTTATTATTATACAGGGGAGCAGCATGTGGTGTCCTGTTATTATTATTATACAGGGGGAGCAGCCTGTGGCGTCCTATTATTATTATTATACAGGGGGAGCAGCCTGTGGTGTCCTGTTATTAATATACAGGGGGAGAAACCTGTGGTGTCCTGTTATTATTATACAGGGGGAGCAGCCTGTGGTGTCCTGTTATTAATATACAGGGGGAGAAACCTGTGGTGTCCTGTTATTATTATTATACAGGGGGAGCAGTCTGTGGTGTCATGTTATTATTATTATACAGGGGGAGCAGCCTGTGGTGTCCTGTTATTATTATTGTACATAGGGGAGCAGCCTGTGTTGTCCTGTTATTATTATTATACAGGAGGAGCAGCCTGTGGTGTCCTGTTATTATAATTTTACAGGGGGAGTAGCCTGTGGTGTCCTTTTGTTATTATTATACAGGGGAGCAGCATGTGGTGTCCTGTTATTATTATTTTACAGGGGGAGTAGCCTGTGGTGTCCTTTTATTATTATACAGGGGAGCAGCATGTGGTGTCCTGTTATTATTATTATACAGCAGGAGCAGCCTGTGGTGTCCTGTTATTATTATTATACAGGGGGAACAGCCTGTGGTGTCCTGTTATTATTATTTTACAGGGGGAGTAGCTTGTGGTGTCCTTTTATTATTATTATTATTATACAGGGGAGCAGCATGTGGTGTCCTGTTATTATTATTATACAGGGGGAGCAGCCTGTGGCGTCCTATTATTATTATTATACAGGGGGAGCAGCCTGTGGTGTCCTGTTATTATTATTATTATGCAGGGAGAGCAGCCTGTGGTGTCCTGTTATTATTATTATGCAGGGGGAGCAGCCTGTGGTGTCCTGTTATTAATATACAGGGGGAGAAACCTGTGGTGTCCTGTTATTATTATTATACAGGGGGAGCAGTCTGTGGTGTCCTGTTATTATTATTATACAGGGGGAGCAGCCTGTGGTGTCCTGTTATTATTATTGTACATAGGGGAGCAGCCTGTGTTGTCCTGTTATTATTATTACACAGGGGGAGCAGCCTGTGGTGTCCTGTTATTATTATTATACAGGGGAAGTAGCCTGTGGTGTCCTTTTATTATTATTATACAGGGGAGCAGCATGTGGTGTCCTGTTATTATTATTATACAGGGGGAACAGCCTGTGGTGTCCTGTTATTATTATTTTACAGAGGGAGTAGCTTGTGGTGTCCTTTTATTATTATTATACAGGGGAGCAGCATGTGGTGTCCTGTTATTATTATTATACAGGGGGAGCAGCCTGTGGCGTCCTATTATTATTATTATACAGGGGGAGCAGCCTGTGGTGTCCTGTTATTATTATTACCCAGGGGAGCAGCCTGTGGTGTCCTGTTATTATTATTATACAGGGGGAGCAGCCTGTGGCATCCTGTTATTATTATACAGGGGGGCACCGGTGGTGTCCTGTTATTATTATTATACAGGGGGAGCAGCCTGTGGTGTCCTGTTATTATTATTATACAGGGGGAGCAGCCTGTGGCATCCTGTTATTATTATACAGGGGGAGCAGCCTGTGGTGTCCTGTTATTATTATATCTATAGTAACAATACAGAGTCATGACCGGGGAGGTGAGGGGATCAGGGTAGTATACACATGGGTGGGTTAGTCTTAGGGTAAGGTTGGGGTAGTGTACACATGGATGGGTTGAGCTTAGAGTAAGGTTGGCATAGGGTACACACGGGTGGGTTAGGGTAAGGCTGGGGTAATGTACACACGGGTGGGTCAGGTTTAAGGTAAGGCTGGGGTAATGTACACACGGATGGGTCAGGCTTAAGGTAAGGTCGGGGTAGTGTACACACGTGTGGGTTTGAGTTAGGTTAGTGTATACACAGGTGGGTTAGGGTAAGGTTGGATTAGTGTACACGGGTGGGTAAGGCTGGGGTAATGTACACACAGGTGGGTCAGGTTTAGGGTAAGGTCTGGGTAGTGTACACACGTGTGGGTTAGGGTAAGATTGGGGTAGTGTACACACGTGTGGGTAAGGTCAGGGTAGTGTACACACAGGTGGGCTAGGTTTAGGGATGGGGCAGTGTGCACACAGGTGGCTTAGGCTAAGGTTGGGGTAGTGTACACATGGGTAGGTTATGGTAAGGTTGGGGTAGTGTACACATGGGTGGGATAGGCTTAAGGTAAGGTTGGGGTAGTGTACACATGGGTGGGATAGGCTTAAGGTAAGGTTGGGGTAGTGTACACAGGTGGGTCAGGCTTAGGATAAGGTTGGGGACTGTACATACGGGTGAGTTATCGTAAGGTTGCCAGGTGTGTCAGGCTTATGGTACGGTTGGGGACTGTACAGACGTGTGGGTTAGGTTAAGGTTGGAGTATTGGTCACACAGGTGGGTTAGGGTAAGGTTGGGTACTATAGACAGGTAAGGTAAGGTTGGGGTAGTGTACACACGGGTGGGTCAGGCTTAGGATGAGGTCAGGGTAGTGTACACACGGGTGGGTCAGGCTTAGGATAAGGTCGGGGTAGTGTACATTGGTGGGTTAGGCTTAGGGTACGGTTGGGTACTGTACACTGGTGGGTTAGGGTAATGTTGGGATAGTGTACACACGGATGGCTTAGGGTAAGTTTGGGGTAGTGTACACACTGGTGGGTTAGGCTTAGCGTAATGTTGGGTTAGTGTACACACTGGTGGGTTAGAGTAAAGATGGGATAGTGTACACAAGGTGGGCTAGGTTTAGGATAACGATGGGGTAGCATACTCATGGGTAGGTTAGTCTTAAGGTAAGGTAGGGATATAATGCTCACTTGTTGGTTAGGGTAGTATACACAATGTTGGGTTATTCTTGGGGTAAGGTTGGGTTAGTGTATACACAGGTGAGTTAGGCTTAGAATAAGGTTGGGGTAATGTACACACGGATGGGTTTGGCTTAGGGTAAGGCTGGGGTAATGTACACACGGATTGGTCAGGCTTAGGGTAAGGTCGGGGTAGTGTACACACATGTGGGTTAGAGTTAGGGTAAGGTCAGGTTAGTGTATACATGGTTGGGTTAGGGTAAAGGTGGGGTAGTGTACACAAGGGTGGGTTGGGTAAGGGTGAGGTAGTGTACACAGTGGGTTAGGCTTAGAGTAAGGTTGGGGTAATGTTGGGTTAGTGTTCACACGGGTGTGTTAGTGCAAGGTCAGTGTAATGTTTAGGCTTATTGTAAGTTTGGGGTAGTGCACACGGGTAGGACAGGCTTAGGGTAAAGTTGGGTTAGTGTACACACAGGTGGGTTAGGGTAAGGTTGGGGCAGTGTACACACTGGTGGGTTATACTCAGGGTAAGGATGGGTAGTGTACACAAGGTGGGTTAGGTTGGGGTAATGTACACATGGGCAGGTTAGGTTTGGGGTAGTGTACACTCGGGTGGATTAGTCTAAGGGTAAGGTAGGGGGTATACCATGGGTAGTTAGTCTTAGGGTAAGGCTGGGGTAGTGTACAAACAGGTGGATTAGGCTTACAATAAGGTTGGAGTAATACATACATACGGGTGGATTAGGGTAAGGCTAGGGTAATGAAAGCACGGGTGGCTCAAGCTTAGGGTAAGGTCAGTACTGTATACATGAGTGTGTTAGATTTAAAGTAAGGTCGGGTTAGTGTACACACGGGTGGGTAAAGGTAAGGACGGGATAGTGTACACACGGGTTGGTTAGGGTAAGGTCGGGATAGTGTACACACGGGTGGGTTAGGGTACGGTCTAGGTACTGTACACATGGGTGGGTTAGGGTAAGGTTTGGGTAGTATTACAGCAGACTGTGCTGTGGATGCTTAGCAGACAGATGAGGTTTGGGTGTATTGCCCTAACCGGGCTGGTCATGCGGTTAGGATGCAGGAATCTGGGTCTCAGTAACTTGTCACAATGTAAAATATTAGTAAGTAAAACTGAAAATAAAGCAGAAATTTCCATGAAAGCAGAAGGTGATGTGACAGCTGCAATATGCACAGTGTTAACATGGCAGCTGCGCCCCCTGTGCTGGAACCTGTGGTCTGTCATTATATCTACCTACATGTCTATTGGGGTAGGTACGTCTTATCTCTCACCAAGAGCATGTTACACACCCGACTTCCGGCCTGTGCGTTCCACCTGAATTCCGGCCTGTGCGTTCCAACTGATTTCTGCCCTGTGCGTTTCACCCGTCTTTTGCTCTGTGCGTTTCAAAGACCGGAACAAGATTTTTCTCGATATCAACATCCGGGTCAACGCTGAGTAGAGAAGAGAAATCCCTGTGTCTGGAAGACGGTAATGAGCTGTTTATTATTATTATTATTATACAGTAGGAGCAGACTGTGGTGTCCTATTATTATACATAGGGAGCAGCCTCTGGTGTCCAGTTATCATTATTATACAGGGGAAGCAGCCTGTGGTGTCCTGTTGTTAATAGTATACAGGGGAAGCAGCCTGTGGTGTCCTGTTGTTATTATTATGCAGGGGGAGCAGCCTGTGGTGTCCTGTTATTATTATTATGCAGGGGGAGCAGTGTCCTGTTATTATTATGCAGGGGGAGCAGCCTGTGGTGTTCTGTTATTAGTATTATTATACAAGGTGAGCAGCCTGTGGTGTCCTGTT
Source organism: Taudactylus pleione (assembly GCA_031769625.1). Lineage (NCBI taxonomy): Eukaryota > Metazoa > Chordata > Amphibia > Anura > Myobatrachidae > Taudactylus > Taudactylus pleione. The sequence goes on along the minus strand of JAUIMM010000799.1, from coordinate 1,383,004 downwards.
ATTATTATACAGGGGGAGCAGCCTGTGGTGTCCTGTTATTATTATACAGGGGGAGCAGCCTGTGGTGTCCTGTTACTATTATTGTACAGGGGGAGCACTCTGTGGTTTCCTGTTGTTATTATTATTATTATACAGGGGGAGCAGCATGTGGTGTCCTGTTATTATTATTGTACATAGGGGAGCAGCCTGTGGTGTCCTGTTATTATTATTATACAGGGGGAGCAGCCTGTGATGTTTTGTTATTATTATTATACAGGGGGAGCAGCCTGTGGTGTCTTGTTGTTATTATTATTATACAGGGGGAGAAGCCTGTGGTGTCCTGTTATTATTATTATACAGGGGGAGCAGCCTGTGGTGTTCTGTTATTATTATTATTATTATTATACAGGGGGAGCAGCATGTGGTGTCCTGTTAATATTATTATTATGCAGGGAGAGCAGCCTGTGGTGTCCTGTTATTATTATTATTATTATTATTATTATTATTATTTTACAGGGGGAGCAGCCTGTGGCGTCCTGTTATTATTATTATACAGGGGGAGCAGCCTGTGGTGTCTTGTTATTATTATTATACAGGGGGAGAAGCCTGTGGTGTCCTGTTATTATTATACAAGGGGAGCAGCCTGTGGTGTCCTTTTATTATTATTATTATTATTATTATTATTATTATTATTATTATACAGGGGGAGCAGCCTGTGGCATCTTGTTATTATTATTATTATTATACAGGGGGAGCAGCATGTGGTGTCCTGTTAATATTATAATTATACAGGGGGAGTGGCCTGTAGTGTCCTGTTATTCTTATTATTATACAGGGGAGCAGACTGTGGTGTCCTGTTATTATTATACAGGGGGAGCAGCCTGTGGCGTCCTGTTATTATTATTATACAGGGGGAGCAGCCTGTGGTGTCCTGTTATTATTATTATTATACAGGGGGAGCAGCCTTTGTTGTCCTGTTATTATTATACAGGGGGAGAAGCCTGTGGTGTCCTGTTGTTATTATTATTATTATTATTATACAGGGGGAGCAGTCTGTGGTGTCCTTTTATTATTATTATACAGGGGGAGCAGTCTGTGGTGTCCTGTTATTATTTTACAGGGGGAGCAGCCTGTGGTGTCTTGTTATTATTATTATTTTACAGGGGGAGCAGCCTGTGGCATCTTGTTATTATTATTATTATTATTATACAGGGGGAGCAGCATGTGGTGTCCTGTTATTATTATTATTATTATTATTATTATACAGGGGGAGCAGCATGTGGTGTCCTATTATTATTATTATTATTATTATTATACAGGGAGAGAAGCCTGTGGTGTCCTGTTGTTGTTATTATTATTATACAGGGGAGCAGCCTGTGGTGTCCTGTTATTATTATACAGGGGGAGCAGCCTGTGGTGTTCTGTTATTAGTATTATTATACAAGGTGAGCAGCCTGTGGTGTCCTGTTATTATTATACAGGGGGAGCAGCCTGTGGTGTCCTGTTACTATTATTGTACAGGGGGAGCACTCTGTGGTTTCCTGTTGTTATTATTATTATTATACAGGGGGAGCAGCCTGTGGTGTCCTGTTATTATTATTGTACATAGGGGAGCAGCCTGTGGTGTCCTGTTATTATTATTATACAGGGGGAGCAGCCTGTGATGTTTTGTTATTATTATTATACAGGGGGAGCAGCCTGTGGTGTCTTGTTGTTATTATTATTATACAGGGGGAGAAGCCTGTGGTGTCCTGTTATTATTATTATACAGGGGGAGCAGCCTGTGGTGTCCTGTTATTATTATTATTATTATTATACAGGGGGAGCAGCATGTGGTGTCCTGTTAATATTATTATTATGCAGGGAGAGCAGCCTGTGGTGTCCTGTTATTATTATTATTATTATTATTATTATTATTATTATTATTTTACAGGGGGAGCAGCCTGTGGCGTCCTGTTATTATTATTATACAGGGGGAGCAGCCTGTGGTGTCTTGTTATTATTATTATACAGGGGGAGAAGCCTGTGGTGTCCTGTTATTATTATACAAGGGGAGCAGCCTGTGGTGTCCTTTTATTATTATTATTATTATTATTATTATTATTATTATTATTATTATACAGGGGGAGCAGCCTGTGGCATCTTGTTATTATTATTATTATTATACAGGGGGAGCAGCATGTGGTGTCCTGTTAATATTATAATTATACAGGGGGGGTGGCCTGTAGTGTCCTGTTATTCTTATTATTATACAGGGGAGCAGACTGTGGTGTCCTGTTATTATTATACAGGGGGAGCAGCCTGTGGCGTCCTGTTATTATTATTATACAGGGGGAGCAGCCTGTGGTGTCCTGTTATTATTATTATTATACAGGGGGAGCAGCCTTTGTTGTCCTGTTATTATTATACAGGGGGAGAAGCCTGTGGTGTCCTGTTGTTATTATTATTATTATTATTATACAGGGGGAGCAGTCTGTGGTGTCCTTTTATTATTATTATACAGGGGGAGCAGTCTGTGGTGTCCTGTTATTATTTTACAGGGGGAGCAGCCTGTGGTGTCTTGTTATTATTATTATTTTACAGGGGGAGCAGCCTGTGGCATCTTGTTATTATTATTATTATTATTATTATTATTATACAGGGGGAGCAGCATGTGGTGTCCTGTTATTATTATTATTATTATTATTATTATTATTATACAGGGGGAGCAGCATGTGGTGTCCTGTTAATATTATTATTATACGGGGGGAGAAGCCTGTGGTGTCCTGTTATTAATATTATGCAGGGAGAGCAGCCTGTGGTGTCCTGTTATTATTATTATTATTATTATTATTATACAGGGGGAGCAGTCTGTGGTGTCCTTTTATTATTATTATTATACAGGGGGAGCAGCCTGTGGTGTCCTGTTATTATTATACAGGGGGAGCAGCCTGTGGCATCTTGTTATTATTATTATTATTATTATTATTATTATTATACAGGGGGAGCAGCATGTGGTGTCCTGTTAATATTATTATTATACAGGGGGAGTGGCCTGTAGTGTCCTGTTATTCTTATTATTATACAGGGGAGCAGCCTGTGGTGTCCTGTTATTATTATTATTATACAGGGGGAGCAGCCTGTGGCGTCCTGTTATTATTATTATACAGGGGGAGCAGCCTGTGGTGTCCTGTTATTATTATTATTATACAGGGGGAGCAGCCTTTGTTGTCCTGTTATTATTATTATACAGGGGGAGAAGCCTGTGGTGTCCTGTTATTATTATTATTATTATTATTATTATTATTATTATTATTATACAGGGGGAGCAGTCTGTGGTGTCCTTTTATTATTATTATACAGGGGGAGCAGCCTGTGGTGTCCTGTTATTATTATTATACAGGGGGAGCAGCCTGTGGTGTCTTGTTATTATTATTATTTTACAGGGGGAGCAGCCTGTGGCATCTTGTTATTATTATTATTATTATACAGGGGGAGCAGCATGTGGTGTCCTGTTAATATTATTATTATACAGGGGGAGTGGCCTGTAGTTTCCTGTTATTCTTATTATTATACAGGGGAGCAGCCTGTGGTGTCCTGTTATTATTATTATTATACAGGGGGAGCAGCCTGTGGTGTCCTGTTATTATTATTATTATTATACAGGGGGAGCAGCCTGTGGTTTCCTGTTATTATTATTATACAGGGGGAGCAGCTTGTGGTGTCCTGTTATTATTATATATATAGTAATAATACAGGGACATGACTGGGGAGGTGAGGGGATCTGGGAGTGTCACAGTGACATCACTTATATCTATAGTAATAATACAGGGACATGACTGGGGAGGTGAGGGGATCTGGGAGAGTCACAGTGACATCACTTATATCTATAGTAATAATACAGGGTCATGACTGGGGAGGTGAGGGAATCTGGGAGTGTCACAGTGACATCACTTATATCTATAGTAATAATACAGGGACATGACTGGGGAGGTGAGGGGATCTGGGAGTGTCACAGTGACATCACTTATATCTATAGTAATAATACAGGGACATGACTGGGGAGGTGAGGGGATCTGGGAGTGTCACAGTGACATCACTTATATCTATAGTAATAATACAGGGACATGACTGGGGAGGTGAGGGGATCTGGGAGAGTCACAGTGACATCACTTATATCTATAGTAATAATACAGGGACATGACTGGGGAGGTGAGGGGATCTGGGAGAGTCACAGTGACATCACTTATATCTATAGTAATAATACAGGGACATGACTGGGGAGGTGAGGGGATCTGGGAACATCACAGTGACATCACTTATATCTATAGTAATAATACAGGGACATGACTGGGGAGGTGAGGTGATCTGGGAGTGTCACAGTGACATCACTTATATCTATAGTAATAATAATAATACAGGGACATGACTGGGGAGGTGAGGGAATCTGGGAACGTCACAGTGACATCACTTATATCTATAGTAATAATACAGGGACATGACTGGGGAGGTGAGGGGATCTGGGAGAGTCACAGTGACATCACTTATAGCTATAGTAATAATACAGAGACATGACTGGGGAGGTGAGGGGATCTGGGAGTGTCACAGTGACATCACTTATATCTATAGTAATAATAATAATACAGGGACATGACTGGGGAGGTGAGGGAATCTGGGAACGTCACAGTTACATCACTTATATCTATAGTAATAATACAGAGACATGACTGGGGAGGTGAGGTGATCTGGGAGTGTCACAGTGACATCACTTATATCTATAGTAATAATAATAATACAGGGACATGACTGGGGAGGTGAGGTGATCTGGGAGTGTATGCAATGATAGTGTTTTCCTTAAATCACAGGATTGCACAGTAGTAAAGAAGACATCCATTGAGTGTAAGACATCTTATAGCCTCCCCGTGTGTCAGGAGGACTGAGCAGGACCCAGACCCCCATCACGGTGCCTCCACCTCACTCACTGATACATGAAAGACACAATGACCAGAAGATCCTGGAACTCACCAACAAGATCATTCAGCTGCTGACTGGAGAGGTGACTGCTGGGAATGGGACATTATACAGTAACACCAGGGGATGTGTCTGGGTGATGACTGTATCTTGTGTGTGTCAGGTTCCTATAAGGTGTCAGGATGTCACTGTCTATGTCTCCATGCAGGAGGGGGAGTATATAGAGGAACACAGGGGTCTGTACAAGGACGTGATGATGGAGAATCACCGGCCCCTCACATCACTGGGTAAGAGAAGACTGTCATTTATTGTACAGGGGAGAGCAGGTATGGGGGCCCCCTATATACACACATCACCTGATAATCACATATATACAATGTACTCAGTCACTGTGTGTCTCCTACAGATGGACCCAGTAACAGAAATACCCCAGAGAGATGTCCCCGTCCTCTTTATTCCCAGGACTGTACAGAGGAGAAACACAGGACCCCACAGGAGCATCAGGTAAATTAGTAACAAATTAGTAACAGAACATTGGAAACGCACCGTAACAAAAACAGGGACCCCCAGGTCCTCAGAGCCCTCTCTTGGCTCTTCCTGCTCTGAGCAATGTTAGTATTGCTGCTCACTGTAATCTAGCTGTCTATAGGCAATCTGTTTTCTATCACTGGAAAGTTTTACGCATGTTATTTTTGTTTGCAAGATTTGTAGTATCCACAATCGCAGTCTCATAGCTAGTAGTAATAGATGTTGTATAGTTACTATGATCAGTGCTGCTGTTATTTAATTTTCAACCTCAGTTGAGCAGAGACAGGAAAAGAAAACCCCCTTTGGGAAGGTGCACAGTGTGAGTCCTCCCTCCCTCGGGGTCCCTTTCCTGTCTGTCAGATGAGTCAGGCTTTGTGTGCATGTGAGTGTAGTGGTCTTGTGATGTAGGGTGGCTTACCCGCTCCCCGTGAGTGCCCATCATCCCTGCGATGCACCTTCCAGAGTACAATTGGGCACACGGGTGGCCCTTTGTTGGCGCCGTTTGTGGTTCCAGATTCGCCCATCTATTTTCTGTCTAAGGTGTGCACATAATGTGTCCATTATGAAGGGGCCGCTGTGTGTGGACTGTATCCTTCAGCCTAAAGCTCAGAAAAGCTCCGTCACCCCAACCGATTAACCAGTGACTCCTCATTTCAGAATGTTTTTGTCTCTAAATAGGACTTATATAATATACAGGCCATGAGGAGACGCAGGTGACAGATTACAGATGATATACATGATGTACAGCCTGGTCCCTGGGTTCTATGGTTAACCTTTACTGGTCATCTAGCACAGAGTCATATAAGCAGCTGTATCGCTATTTTAGTACTAAAGATAGTTAGCCGCGGCCAAGGGCCTCACAATGGCCCTTTTGTAGCACAATTTCCATAGAATACTGTAGGTATCATGATTTCAATTTATACAGAGGTTTGGATCCTCACCAAGATCACTATCACTGGGTTTTACGACACTGACCGGATGACCTCGCCCCGAAAGGTGATTACCGTTAGTAAGCGCCTGTTACTGACTGCACTCAATACGCCGTGGGTGCTTCGCTGCCACCACCAAGCTCCTACTACTGGCATTTGGAACCGCTTACTTCCACCCAGACTCCTACACCGGCACCTGGAACCACTTCTCCCAGGGTCCTACACCGGCACCTGGAACCACTTCTCCCAGGCTCTTACACCGGCACCTGGAACCACTTCTCCCAGGCTCCTACACCGGCACCAGAAACTACTTCTCCCAGGCTCCTACGCCGCCACCTGGAACCGCCTACTTCTGGGTATGTGTGGGCAAGTTGCTGCAACACTTCTGGTTGGTTGTCGAGTAATTCCCACTGGTCCCTCACCATGGACCAGTCTCTGCAGGGTAGCTGGCAGAGGGATCCGGAGTGGTCATACTTGTGCCTGAGCCCACCTGGGCAGATAATCGCCACCCAGGTGCCAGCATGTCTGGAGGAGGAGGGTGGTTCCCTCCAAAACTTACTTCCAGGATCCTGCTAGGACAACTTCTCTTGCCACATCTGGGCTCCCGAGAAAGACAGATATGATCCCCAGCCAGCAGTCTCCTAGTCACTGAGTGTGAGCTCCGAGAAAATAATTAGCTGGCTGCATTGGCCAGCTCTGTGTGCACTTTCAGGTATGAGGCTGCAAAGGAAGGCATTCTATTTACCTATGAGGGCGGCTGGGCGACCCAGCAGCGCACAGAGATCTTCGGATCCCCATGACCCTCCAGGGAAAGGGAAGTGTAAATTTTACCTATAAATGCTACACATTTTACATGTCACTTTAACTATAAATTCAGTTACACATGTTAAATGCATATACACACTGCTTTAGGCTCAGGCTAGTGCCCAGCACTAGGCTTTACATACCCAGACACTCTGTAGTGCCCTCCAGCAAACATAATACTTTTTTTCTTTTTTACATTTAGTTTTTCGCATTATACAGTGTGTCCAGCACTGGGCTTTGCTACATAGCCCTGCAATGCTGAGGTGCAGGGAGCTAAGCTCTTAGTTACCAGTGTGGGGCTCTCACCTATACAGCCCCAGCCCCTGGACTCCTTCCTGTCCCCTCTTAGCACTGCGGTGTACGGAGAGCTGGCTCTCCCTATGAACCAGCGTGCAACCAATCAGATCTGTAGTGCTGGGAGCTAAACTCCCGATCCCCAGTGTCGGCACACTGCCCTGTAACCTGGGACTACATGCCGGCTGCAGTGACTCTTTGTATACAGTTCCCCGGTGCAGCGCAACCATGCTGCGCTGCGTAACATTAAAAATACATTTATTAAACACACTGCGCCCGGCGCTGGTTAAACATTAAAAATGAGCGTCCTGTCTATGTCGCTACCACCGTTCCACTTCTAGCAGCAGGCGCGTGGCACCTCAGTGTTCTTGAAACCCACAGTCAGCTGTCTGCCAACATCATAGGCCCACCTGTTTCAGATCAAGCACACCTATTTAAGGAGCACGCTATGCAGTTTTCAGTGCCAGATTATTAGGTACCAACAGGAGTCCTAGCTCCAAAGTTTTCGCAGCAACCTACATTTCCAGTGGCTTTAGTTTCCTTATTTTCCAGACCCAGTTTGTTTGATTTCCATCTCGGTCCTTGACTCCGCACTTTGGGCCTGATTCAGACCCACTCGCGAGCGCACAGTGCTCGCAAGCAGGTCGATGTTCCCCCACTGCGCATACGCGAGCCCCAGCTAGCGACGGCAGCTCCGTAACTCCGGGGCTCACTACAAGACGGGGCGGCTGTCAATGTTGATTGACAGCTCGCCCTGTTTTGTAGGCGGGGAGGGGGGGTGGCTGCACAAACGCAGGCGTTCCCTTAAGAACGCCTGCCGTTTGTGGGCGGCCCTACTGACATCACTCGTAGTGGTAGTAGTGTTTTCCTCAATCCTCCCAAGTAGGCGATCCCAAAGCTTTGCATGTCTTCTTGAACCAATGTTAGAGTTATTACTTCTGTTTTCTTTCAACAAATTTATTATACTGTGTCACAAACTTGATATTAATTTCAGGTAGTGGCTTCATGAAAAGAACAGTCCCGTCATTCCACCTTTAGGCAGGCATCTCGTTTTCAAATGCCAGAATTTCTTTTTGAGGAACCCAAGCAGCTTGGATTCCCCTGATTATCCCTAAAAGAGGTTCAAGAACAGTCTATATTGATACTGTGCTGCACCGGATCAACCGAGTGGAGCTTTCCCAAAAAGGTCGGGAAACTCCAAATCCTAGCTGACAGCACAGAGGCCATATTAGGTTACTCTGTCTGCACTCCCTCTACCATCTCAGCCAGAACTGCTCCACACTCCTGGAGGATCAGCCAGTTGTCTCGTTATTTCACGGCACCCAAGGACTTCACCACCACTTATGTTGTTACTAAACTTTGCTGTACCGACCCAGGACCTAATTCAATCAATTTCTCTAACAGTTATTGAAAAATGTTATATCCCTCGATGTCTTGCACGTGGCAGGCAAAGGTAGGCAATTATTTCAGTCAATATCAAGTCAATCCTGGAGAATGGCCACAAAGAGTTTTTCTAACTACTAGAACAGATGATCATACTTCCTCAAATAGACCTGATGGCAACATCATCAAGCACCGAGATAGCTTGGTTCTGTTCTCATCAAGGGAATAGATGTGTTCTTGATGCCATGGGACTTTCTGCTGGACTATTTGCTCTTTCCTTTTCCTCGTACCCAATCGAGAGAAGCAGTAGAGGTCATGGCAGTATTTCCATTATGGCTGCATCACAGAGACTTGAGGAACGTTGCTGGAACAGGGATGTAGTCAAAACATCTGCAACCAAAACATAGGTAGTCATCAAAATGTCAACATGGACATAAAGTTGACAGGGTCATATCTTCGCCGGCCAAAAGGTCGATATTATAAAGAAAGGTAGACCGTCAATAGGTTGGCATGGTGGAAAGGTCGACATGGTTAAAATGTCGACATTCATATAATAGGTCATAATGTCGACAGATATATATCATTATGGTGGCAGGTCCATAAATCAATAGTCAAGCATCGATCTTTGAGATTGTGAGAAGAGACGGTCGATGATCGTTTTTGAACGCTTATCAGAATACGTTTTGTGGGCCTTAATCAGCGTACACTGCTGAATGCAGAATGTTCGAGAATGCGCATGTGCAGTACGGGTCTTATGTGTTTGCACATTGGCCCTGATTCAGACCCGCTCGCAAGCGGGTCGATGGTGGGCTCTGCGCACGCGCAACGGCCGCACTGCGCGTGCGCAAGCCCCGGAGCAAGAGAGAAATTCTCTCGCTCCGTGGCTCACTACAAAAGGGGCGGCTGTCGATGTTGATCGACAGCTCGCCCCATTTTGTAGGCGTGGTGGGGGGTGTGGCTTCACAAACGGAGGCGTTCCCAAGCGAACGACTCCCGTTTGTGGGCGGCCCCACTGACATCACCAGTGATGTCAGTGGGAGAGCTTCCGGCTCTAATAGAGCCAGAAGCTCTCTGGGGCTTGCGGCCACGAGACCCTACCACAAGGGTCTCGTCGCAAGCCCCAATGGTCAAGATGGTCTTGACCATCACGACCATCATCCTAGCCGCTCGCCAGCCATGCGAGCGGCCAGGAGACCGCACAAAAAAAAAAATAAGCCCTGATTCAGAGCGAGCGCTCTTTCAGAGCGTCCATCTCTGAATCAGGCCCACAGAGCGGCAGCATATTGTCAGTGATTGACAGTCTGTTGCCGTTTGTGGGTGGGATGGGGCGGCAACGGCCCTGGTTTCCCAAAATGGAGGCGTGTCGCCGCCGTTGGGGGGGATAGAAGAGGCCAGGATCTCCGTCGGCTAAAGGAGATATCTTGGCCTCTTTCTCTGATTTGCGGCAGCCGGCTTGCGTGACCCCATGGGTCATTTAGCCGGCCAATGTTCTTGCAGATTATGCGATGCTGCAGTGTACAACGCATCTCGGATAAGTAATGCATGCAGGAGGCGTGATGCCTCCTGCTGCATTACCATAATTGCAAGGACGGAATTGCAAAGCTGGTTGCGTGCAGAATTGCAAATCCGTCATAAGCTTAATCAGGCTATGTTTTTTAGCTCCATTTTGTAAAATTGATTATCAATACATGACATCGTTGGAGACCGATCAGCGATAGAAAAACTCTACTGATTCTAAGCCCTAATGGTTGATATTAACCATGATCTAGTAGCATCAGGCCTAAGTGCTATCGATGATCGGTACCAACAACCATCTACTGCTGTTCCATTCAAAAATATACACACACTCACACTCCTATACACCAGTTTGAAACTAACATAAATCGAAGGTAAATGATCGTTAGTATTGATCATCGATGGCACCTACAGTAGGCCTGTTTCTATCTAATGATCGTTGATATCAATCATTTTTTCAGTAAATGATTGATTTCCAACTATGAATAAGTTTAAGTCTGTCATGTATCGATAATCAGTGGTTGACTATCGATGTATTGGCCTGCCACTATGATGATATATATTATGACCTTATAATATGATATATTATGACCATTATGACCTGCCTATATTGGATGTCAACATTTTAATCTATCTAACTTTTGTAATGTCTTGACTGTTGACCATTTGTCCATGTTGATGGACCAGCTCACCCCCCCTGGTTTTCAATTACTATTGTGATATCTGATTGCACCAATTCCCCATTCCACCTCTCTGACCATCACCTTCTCTCTTTCAACTTATCCCTCTTACCTTCTCCATCTCTACCGCCTAAGGCCACTATCACCAAGCTTAACATTGAGGCTTTAGACAGTTTGCTTGACTCGCTTCTCTCCCCTATCCTCTCTCTCTCCTGCCCCGAACAAGCTGCTTCCTTATACAATGCCTCCCTTACTTCTGCTCTTGACTCTGTTGCTCCGGCAATAACTACTCACCCTCACAGATCCACACCTCAACCCTGGCATTCTAATTGCACCAGACACCTGCAAAACTGTTCACGTACCACCGAGCAACAGTGGAGGAAGTCTCGCTTTAAGGCAGACTTCCTCCATTTCAACTTAATCCTTGCATCCTACAGTGCTGCCATTTCCCTCTCTAAACAATCAAATTTAAAGAGCCTCGTCTCCTCCCAGTCCTCAAACCCCCAACTTCTCTTCACCACTTTGAACTCCCTCCTCTGCCCACCCCCTCCTCGCCTCCCCACCTAACTCTCTGCCCTTGACTTTGCCACCTACTTCACATCTAAAATTGACTCCATGTGTCAGGATATCACATCCCGCCAGACCCTCAACACTCAGCCCCCTCCTTTCCTTGACCACCCCTCCCTATTTAGTTTACCAACTCTGATATCTTTCTCCCCTGTATCTGGAGAGGATTTCATGACCCTCATTCGGTTCTGATCCCCTTCCACCTCCCCCTTGACCCTATCCCTTACAGCTTCCTCCACCACCTCTCTACTTCTGCCTGTTCCCATCTTGCGCACCTCCTCAATCTCTCCCTCTCATCAGGTACGGTCCCTTCTGCATTCAAGCATGCCCTTGTCTCCCCCATTCTTTAAAAAACCTACCCTTGATCCTAATACTTTTTCCAACTACCGATCCATCTCTCTCCTCCCTTTTGCTCCAAACTCCTTGAGTGAATTGTTTACAACCGCCTCAGCACATTTCTTTCCTTCCACTCCCTGCTTGACCCATTTCAGTCTGGCTTCCGTTTTCTCCACTCCACTGAAACTGCCCTCACCAAAGTCAGCAACGACCTCCTTGTTGCCAAATCCAAGGGCCACTACTCTCTGCTCATTCTCCTTGACATCTCTGTTGCTTTTGACACTGTGGACCACCCTCTCCTCCTGCATATCCTTCACTCTCTTGGTCTACGTGATACTGCCCTCTCCTGACTGTCCTCCTACCTCTCTTATATAAATCTTCTTTAGGTGAACTCATCAGCACTTTTGGCTTCCAATATCATCCCTATGTTGATGATGCTCAGATCTACCTTTCCTCCCCTGACCTCTCCCCTTCTTTCCTCACCCGTATCTCCAACTGTCTCTCTGCTATCTCCTCCTGGATGTCCCAGCGACTTCTTAACTTAACATAGCCAAGTCTGAGCTGATCATCTTCCCACCCTCCCGCATTACCTCACTTCCCACAATTCCATTATCTATTGATGGCCTTGGAGTTATCCTTGACTCTACCCTCTCCTTAAAACCACACATTCAGTACCTCTCGCAATCCTGCCGTTTTCATCTCAAAAATATTTCCGGGAACAGACCCTATCTTACCCTGCATGCTACTAAGACCCTCATATACTCACTGGTCACCTTTAGATTGGACTACTGTAACCTCCTCCTATCTGGCCTCCCTGATGCCCACATCTTGCCACTCCAATCTGTCCTCAGTGCAAACGTTCTACATCTGCTTCCCCTCTTCTACAAGCTCTACAGTACACTGGCTCATCTTCCCCTTCATAACCCAATTCAAGGTTCTTACACTCACCAATCCATTTACCTCAGATCTCATCTACCTTCACACTCCTGCCTGACCACTTCGCTCAACAAATGCACGCGGCCTCTCCTGCCAACTAATTACTTCCACTTCTGCATCCAAGATTTTGCCCGTGCTGCTCCCTACCTCTGGAACTCTATCCCTCTCCCTGTTAGACTCTCCACCTGTCTACAAAACTCAAGACCCACTACTTCATTAATGCCTTCCAGCCCTCATCCTAACTTGCTGCTACATGTTCCTTCCTCCCAGTCTACCCCATCTGTGTCACCCCTGTCTGTCTGCCTCTCCCCTATAGAATGTAAACTCCCACGAGCAGGGTCCTCTTCCCTCATGTGATTCTCCTTCCCTCACTCATACTATCATCTACTCCTTACTTCCCACAAGTGCACCTAACTTGGTTGCTTACATCCTGCTGCTTGTTGAGTGTTTTGATCGCTAATGCAGCAATGTTTTTAAACCATGTCCTTGTCCTGCATTGTTTTGTACTGTTAATACCTGTTTTATTGTGTGCTCATTTGTTTATGAAGTAAAAAAGAAGAAAAAACTATAAGCCAGGAGCTGGAATATATAGGTAGGTCCACCAAAATGATCTTAAAAAAGGATCTGAAGCACTTATATAAATTATTTGCAGCTCTCTTAAAAAATGGGGTGCTGGTCCCCACTAAAAAGCACAATACAAAAAGAAAGAGAGCGCTGGGTTCAAAAATATAAAATGTATTCAATGATTACCAAAAAAGTATATAACCTAAATATAGTGTCACATATAACATAAAATAACATATATTGTCAATACCCAAATCAGGTGTGAGAGAGCTGTGGGGCTAATCATCATGTATGAGTAATATTAGCTTTTAAGAAACTCATTCAAAACAAGCCATCACATAAAAGCAATCCAAAAGCCAGTTAGTAGCAATAGTCAACAGGTTAGTAATTGCAGTATAAATCTTGTGATTGATCTCTATTCAAGAGGATATTTATACCTCTTTTCCACCAAAAACCGAAGTCCGACCTGGGTTTTTGGACATGGGGCCTGATTCAGAGCCGGACGTAATTAGCGCTCGCTCGTCCTGAAAATAGGGGTGGCTATTCAAATGAACCGTTCGCTGTTTGCGGTCTGTTCACGCCTCTATGTCTGAACGAGCGAACAAAACTTGCGGTCGTTTTTTGGGAAACTACGGCCCCCTGGCCGCTAGCATCCTACGTCATGTCCGCTATTTATTAGATTAATCGAGTCCATCGAACAGGGTATGAGCTGCTCGCTATTCTTGTGGTTGGTTTTTGCTACCACAATTTTGCGAGCAGTTCTGGCTAAAAAAAAACCCAGTGACGTGGTCAATGACGCTGCTGTTTTAAATATGCACACCCATAAAACGCCCGTTTTGACCTTTAAGCACGCCTGCGATCGGATCTCCACACCCCGTTTTCAAGCACCTTCCCCTGTTACCACCCACATACGCCTCATCCTGTCACTGAAATTAGCAGGCATTCGCTATTTTGCGAGCACATGAATTTCGGCCGCACGGACTGGTTCGCGCATGCGTATAACGATCCGTACGCATGCGCAGTTGGGCAAACATCGCTCGGAGCGAACGAGCTGCCGCTTACGAGTGGCTCTGAATCAGGCCCATGGTTCCAACCCAGGTCAGACACAATTTACAATGCACCTTCAATCTGGGTTACTCCCAGGTCAGCCCTGTTCACACTAAACCCAGGTCTGCCCTGCTAAACCTGTGAGGTAATAAAAAGTGGGAGGTGACTGCTCCACAACCACCAATCAGCTAATTTGAGGCATGACCCAGGTCGGATAAGCCGGGTCGCGCCGTTTACAATGCACCATTCCTGGGTCCAACCCTGGTAGCTACCTGGGTTGGATTGCTGGGTCACTTGACCCAGGTTATTTTTCAGGGACCATTTTACACTGAGCTGCGACCCGGGTAGACCCAGCAATAACCCGGGTTTTTGCCCTGGTGTAAAAGGGGTATTATAGGTAAAACATGCAATAACAACCCACAATGTATGCCAGCAGGTTTGGGTTAGTGTAGCAGCAAGTAATGGTCCTCAGACCCGTCTCTATCCAGGAAGCTATTTAATAAATATGCCAGTGTGCCACAATCTTCGTGGTAAAGCAGTCAACATACTGTAATCCCTGCATTCCTAGTCATGCTGCAAAAAACATGCTGGGTTTACTTTAAACACATCCCCACATCTCAGGTCAGCGGTGGCCAGCCGTGACAAGGAGAGAAATGTCCGTGGGTGGGATCAGGTACCCGGCGTCCGGACCTGTCAGGTGTCGGTGATGGATGGTAGAGGTGAGCGGTATTCTCACCCTCCGCACAGCGACTGCACCTCACGGCAATGTGTGGTCCCACAAGTGGAGAGATCGGACTGGAACGTCTCCAACGCTGAACAAGCCATTGCAGCCGTAAATGCAGCTTCCTGGACAGAGACGGGTCTGAGGACCATTACTTGCTGCTACGCTAACCCAAACCTGCTGGCTGCTGCTATTAAAGACTACTGCTTGCTGCTAATCGTTAACCCTATATGTGTTGGTTGCGGCTATTGAAATCTAATGACTGCTTACATTGTGGGTTGCTACTGCATGTTTTACCTATTAATAACCTCTTGAATAGAGATCAATCACAGGATTTATACTGCAATTACTAACCTGCTGACTATTGCTACTAATTCATTTGTTCATGTACTTTGCAAGGAGCTGCGGAACCCTTGAGCACCATATAAAAAAACGATAATAAGAATAATATCTAGTATTTATTCTAGCACCCTGCACCTGTCACAACCCATGCAGTACCTATTTCCTGCCTGGGGTGTCAATCTCTGTTTTGGTGCTTCTAGCCCAGGTTGGTCTGGATATCAGCACTTTGTTGCATCGCTGAGGGTGCTAGAAGCACCAGAGTAGAGAGCGACGCCCCAGGCAGGAAAGAGGAACCGCACTGGTTGTGACAGGTGCAGGGTGCTAGAATGAACCTTAAATATCTCAAATTGTCTACATATTGATTGTCTAACTTTTAACTTTGTCTTAAGTTATATCCCTGTCAATATTTCTGCATATTGAATGTCGATATTTTGATCGTCGATGTTTTTGATGATGTTGATGTTTTGACTATCAGTGTTATGTAACCAAGATTTGGAACAGCCATGGCCTCAAGCACCATGGTCAGATCTTCTGCACCAGGGACCGATTCTTCATCCAAACCCAGGTGTCCAGTCATTGAGGGCTTAGAGTTTGAGTGGTCACTGCTGAGACAAAATGATCGAGAGACCTCTTACAGCCTGGACACAAAACTCTTCCTTGAGTTACGTTAGGGTTTGGAAGACATTAATTATGTGGTTCAGAACTAACGTAGTGGTTCCTGTTTCTCCTACGATTCCACAAGGGGTTTGCCAAATGTTAACATTTCGGATTTCAAAAATGTTCAACATGTTATCATTCTGTAGATAAATGTTGACATTGTGAGTTCATCCCCTGTTTATTATATTTAGTCCACCCTTCTTTCATGTATGGCATGAGCACATCTCATACTGTACATTATGGGCTAACATGGGGTTATAAAGGAAATTAGATAGTTTCCAGTAATTTCATTTCCTTGAAATACACCATGGTAGCCCAATAGTCCGACTCATGTTGTCTGTTTTTTAGGACAGCTTGAGAAGACTCTCAGAGACACCAAGGGAAGGCAAAGTTCCTCTATGTACCTTCTGTAGGGGTTTCTTTGGCATGTCTCTACTCAGCTGACCAAGCAGTTAACTTCTACATTATAGCTACCAGAGAGTATTTCACGGAAATGTACTTTTCTCTTTAATATTTAGGATGAAAACATCAGCGATTTTCAAATTGTTGTATTAGAAGAGATAAAAAAGGAGGAGGATGAGCTCCTTGGGATTATTAAAGAGGAGGAAATCCCTACAGGTATCAGCACAGGTGAGTAATCAGCTCTAAATACCGAACAGAGAGCCTGATTCAGCAAGGAACGCAAGTGAGAGAACGCACGCATTCGGACGATGTCTTCGCACCGCGCATGTGTATGCCTCTTACTGCGCATGCGCAAACTAGCCAGTGCAACTGGGTAAGGGTACGCAGACTACACGCAGTGTGTACGCAGACCCTTCCGATATTGAGTGACAGGAAGTGCCGCTTGTGGGTGGGGACCGGGGGGTGGTCGGGCGAATGCAGGCGTGCCTGTGCGTTGGGACGCCGTTATAGAGGCGTACATAGTTAAGGCAGTGTGGTGGCATACGCAGCCAGACGATGCACGTAGGAAGTGGCCAGAATCCTGCTCCAGGTCAGGTCATCTATTTGCGTCTGGGTCCGATGGTTCTCAATGTTACCGATGTTTGCGCTATCCGGCGTACTGATTGGGCACTGAGTATCTCTCACATGTGTCCCTTGCTGAATCAGGCCCAGAGTGACATATTTTGCTTACTCAGTTACTACAGCAATCTAATTTTTTCTTCACTGCCATAGGGGACACGGGACAACACTGGGGGTATAGGGCTGTGCAGAAGGAATGGGCACAAAACAGTTAACTTGACATCAGGGCAGCCCAGCCTCCTTCTCCTCTATACCCAGCCCCAGGCAGGCCAGTTTACATTTGGTGCCAGCAGGAGCCAGGCACACTTATAACAGAGGGCTGCTTATGCAGCCTCAAATCTTTATTTGATATTATTTATTTGAATTCAATTTTTTTTGAATGAGCAGTACTGAGCCGCTCCACCAACCCCCAGTACCGAGCACAGAGGATCCCAGCCACAGCCGGATGCCACGGGGGAGGAGGTAAGGCAGCTTGCAGGGAGCCGCATTGGTGCGGCTTCACCCGCCGGTGGTCTCCAGCGCCGGCAGGTAATGCTGCACCAATGCGGTTACCTGCAAGCCGGGTCGCCCACACCCCTGCCAAACCACCAGGGCACATAGTAATGGGACGGGGTGGGGGGGGAACTACTGTAGTGCTGGCCATTTGCCCTGGGGGCTCCATGTCAGAAGAGGGGTGGTGGGCTTTCCCCGTTAGCTCTTCCCCTGGTGTGTTCCCTCATGGAGGCTTCCCATCAGTAGGTTGCTCCTTTTCCTCTCCCTCCCACAGAGACGCTGAGCGGCCATTTTCACTGTAACGGCCGGCTGCAGCTAGTCTCTGGAGAGCTGGGCTCCTGTCTCCCTGTATACCTCACTCTCAGGTCAGGTTATACAGGTAAGCTCCTTCCGGTCGACTGGGGCTTGGCCTGTTGAGATCTCATTGCCCATTATATCTATATTGCATTGAATGTACTGTGTGCTTGTCCTCATTGAAAGGTATTTACTTTTTTCCTGCTACCTGTCAGTTTTTCTGTCCTGTTTAACACTATACAGTCTCTCTGTGTATTGGCCAATTAACCCTTGTGTTAACAGGGTGTGAGGTTCACTGTGCCTCCCTTTTATTACGCC
Source organism: Taudactylus pleione (assembly GCA_031769625.1). Lineage (NCBI taxonomy): Eukaryota > Metazoa > Chordata > Amphibia > Anura > Myobatrachidae > Taudactylus > Taudactylus pleione. The sequence goes on along the minus strand of JAUIMM010000799.1, from coordinate 1,364,648 downwards.
TCACTTATTATTACTTTGTGCGACTTTACAGTCATTGCACCTTCCCCTTATTGCACACATCTGTTGCCACAGCTTTGTGGTGTGGATTGCCTTGTATTCTACCATGTTTTCCAAAGGCAAAGCACCTAAGTAGGTGGCAGCTCCTGTGTTACGAACACGTAGTTCTTGTTCTGTTGGTCTTTTCCCACAGTATCCAGTCCAGGACGGTCTCTGTATCCGGTGCTGCTCAGATGCATAGCAAGAGGCCCTATCCACAGCCTCCAACAAAGAGCCGACCAGGGCTGCCTCGCTGTCACAGGTAATGTCACAGCTAGTTGACTGTTTGACAACCCACGCTCCTCCCCTCCCTCTGATGGAGGCCCACCCTGCCGTAATTCTGTAGTATAATCTGCAGCCACCCACCTACCACCATGGATGAGGTTTTTCTCTCATCACTTCAGGGTTTGGCGCAGGTGTCCGCCTCCTTCAAGCAGGTGCTGGATAAGGACTGAGCTTCCAAACGCGGGCCATCGACAGTTGGACAGATGCCCTAGAAGGGGGACTCTCCTATGGTACACTCAGGAACCAGTTATTGTCCCTAGTGGTGCATATTAAGGAGGCTGCCTTCTATCTGGATGAGGTGGCTCTTGACACTAGTATCAGCTACCTCCGTCGCAGCTATGAGAGCCCTCTGGCTTCAATTCTTGCAAGCCATCTCAAATGAGGCTCTAGTGGCTCTTCCTTATTCTGGGGACATTCTTTTTGGTCCAGAATTGAACTAGATTATTGCCATGGTGGCGGCATCCAAGACAGCGTTTCTACCTTCTGTGGTGGTCCCTAGGTCACGAGCATCTAATTTTCGCTCCTTTCGTCCACAAGGAAAGGCCAAGGGCCAGTCGTTCTCCAGGTCCCAGGGTTCTTCCTCCAAGGGCTCCAAACCCCGAAGCAAACAACCCTGGGCTGCCTGACGTTTCTCCACCAAGCCTTACAACAAGCCTGCAGCCTGACGGGGGGCCTCCAACTGCGGGACCCCAGTGTGGGAGGCCGGTTTCTGCTTTTCCCTGAGACCTGGCTGGCGAACACATCTGACACCTATGTACAGAAGGTGGTTTCTCAGGGCTATGCTCCAACCTTCCGAAGGCATCTTCCGGCCCAGTTCTTTTCCACAGGCCTTCCAGCAGATCCAGAAAAAGCAAGAGAACTGCTGCTGTCCATTCACTCCCTTCTGGCCTTTAAGGTGATTATTCCAGTACCCTGGACTCAGAGAGGCACGGGCTTCTATTCGTTTTTCTCCTTGGTTCAGAAGCTGAATGGGTCTTTTTAGCCAATACGCAAGTCTCTCAACCGCTTCGTGCGGGTCCCCAGGTTTCGTATGGAATCTCTGAGTTCTATCATTCTGGCGCTTTAATCAGGGGGATTTCATGGACATTCAGGATGCTTACTTATTTGTTCCTATCTAGATCAGTCACCAGCGAGATGGATTGCGTTGTTGCCTGAGATTAGAACTTTCTTTCAGGGAGTCCTCCACGTGCAGCCCCCCTTTGTTCCTCCGGTGGCTCCATGGGACTTGTCTTTAGTGCTCAAGGCTCTTCAGTCTTCTCCCTTCGAGCCTTTAGAGTCAGTGGACATTCACTGGCTCACATGGAAAACTTAATTGCATCAGAGTGTCAGACTTTAGTGCACTGTTATCTCGCTCTCCGAGCCATTCTTCGGACACAGGCTGCCTTCTGAAGGTAGTTTCTCGGTTCCACATCAGCCAGGAGATTGTGGTTCTGGCTTTTCAGTCACCTGATTCTTCACCAGAGAAGGCCTCTTTGGATGTGGTAAGTCTGATTCCCTTTTTGTGCTCTATGGCTTTTACAAACAGGGCTAGCCAGCTACAAAGCAGACCATGGCCCTGCTGGCTCCATTTGACTATCCGTCACATATTCGCTCAGTTAACCAGGCTGGTAGGTACTTCTTGGGCAGCTCACTGAGGATCCTCATGGGAGCAGCTTTGCAGGGATGCTACATGATATTCTGTCCACACGTTTATCTGTTTATTAGTTTCTTTTGACACCTTTGCCTCCATGGACGTGCCATTTGGGCAGAGGGTTCTCATTGCAGCTCAGGAGCATCCTCTCCCTTAGGGGAATTGCTTTGGGACATCCCAGAGTTGTCCCTGTGTCCCCTATGGCAGTGAAGTGTGTGTGGCAGTCTTCTTTCTCCTTTCTTGCTCCTGCTCACTTAAATGGCCTGTCTGGGGCTGGGTATGGGGTATAGGGGAGAAGACTGGGCAGCCCTGATATAAAAGAAGTTAACTGGTGCCCAGTCCTTTTGCACAGCCCTAAACACCCAGCGTTGTCTCTGTGTCCCCTATAGAGGTTGAAGAAAAGAATTTAACCAGGTAAGAACATAAATCTGTATAGACAAAGGTGTATTTATCAATATAGACCATCTCTTATCATACACCCTCATCTGCCAGTACAGACTGATGAATATCTGTCTGTATAGACAATCTCTTATTCTACACCCTCCTCTTTCAGTACAAACTAATGAGGGAAATGTATCTGCTCAGTGGGTGAGTCAGGAGCCATCAGCCCCTATTATACTCCTGCTCTCCTCGTCACATCATGTCACTGTGTGTTACCAGCCCAGAGATCTGACCAGTCTCCTCCCCACACTCTCTGGTGTATCTCATACATCAGGAGCCATCAGCCCCTATTATACTCCTGCTCTCCCCCTCACATCATGTCACTGTGTGTTACCAGCCCAGAGATCTGACCAGTCTCCTCCCCACACTCTCTGGTGTATCTCATACATCAGGAGCCATCAGTCCCTATTATACTACTGCTCTCCCCCTCACATCATATCATTGTGTGTTACCAGCCCAGAGATCTGACTAGTCTCCTCCCCACACTCTCTGGTGTATCTCATACATCAGGAGCCATCAGCCCCTATTATACTCCTGCTCTCCTCCTCACATAATGTCACTATGTGCTTTCACGGGTTGAGCCATTAAAGTAGCCCAATCGCACTCAATAGCCACGATCTCAGGCAGGGTTTTTTTACTAGTGTTTACTCTGATTTCTGCTTGCGATTTTAGGAGATGCGAGCAGAAATCTGCAAAGGCGCTTCTACTGTATTTGCAGGTTAAACCGACGCCAGAGCACAAGAGGCTTCGATGGAGCCATGGACGCTAAGCTAGTTCCCCCCATTGTATGAACTTTTACTCAATGCAAATAGAAACTCTCTATTTCTAAAGATGTATTTTATTTTCAGCAGATGGATGCAAAAGCTGGAATACCTTGGAGGGACATCTCCTTCTGTCTTCAGATATTAAAATAGAAGATAATAACATCGTACAAGATTCTCCAAGAGAAAACCCCACTACACTAACTATACGTCCAGTGTTTTACAGTGAAGATACGTCACCTGATCCCTCTAATTATAATGCATGTTCTGCTGATAATTTAGATGTTGCTACACATAGAACAAGCCCTACAAATGCTACTATATATTCCTGCTCTGAATGTGGTAAATGTTTCTTATATCGCTCGATCTTTGTTAGACATCAGAGAACTCACACAGGTAGGAGACCATTTCAATGTCATGAGTGTAGAAAATATTTCGCACAGAAGTCACATCTTGCTGTGCATCTTAGAGTTCACACAGGCGAGAAACCGTTCTCTTGTTCTGAGTGTGGGAAATGTTTTGCACATAAATCAAAGCTGATTGCACATCAGAGTAGTCACACAGGTGAGAAACCATTTCCGTGCTCTGACTGTGGGAAATGTTTTGCGCATAAATCATATCTTGTTATACATCAGAGAAGTCACACAGGTGAGAAGCCATTTTCATGTACTCAATGCGGGAAAAGTTTTGCACATAAATCAGTTCTAGTTGCACATCAAAGAAGTCACACAGGTGAGAAACCATTTCCATGTTCTGAGTGTGAGAAATGTTTTGCACATAAATCGGATCTTGTTACACACCAGAGAAGTCACACAGGTGAGAAACCATTTCTATGTTCTGAGTGTGGAAAAAGTTTTATACGGAAAGCAGATCTTGCCAGACATCTGAAAAGTCACACAGGTGAGAAACCGTTTTCATGCTCTGACTGTAGGAAATGTTTTACACAGAAATCAGCTCTTATCATACATCAGAGAACACACACAGGTGAGAAGCCATTTCCATGTTCTGAGTGTGGGAAAGGTTTTGCAGAGACATCAGCTCTTGTCAGACATCAGAGATGTCACACAGGTGAGAGGCCTTTTCCATGTTCTGAGTGCAGGAAATGTTTTACAGAGAAAAAAGATCTTGTTAAACATCAGAGAACTCACACAGGTGAGAAGCCATTTCCATGCTCTGAGTGTGGGAAATGTTTTGCAGAGACATCGGCTCTTGTCAGACATCAGAGAACTCATACAGGTGAGAAGCCATTTCCATGTTCTGTGTGTGGGAAATGCTTTACAGAGACAGCAGCTCTTGTCAAACATCTGAGAACTCACACAGGTGAGAAGCCTTTTTCATGTACTCAATGTGGGAAATGTTTTGCACATAAATCGATTCTTGTTGCACATCAGAGAAGTCACACAGGTGAGAAACCATTTTCATGCTCTGAGTGTGGGAAATGTTTTACAGAGACATCAGGTCTTGTTACACATCAGAGAACTCACACAGGTGAGAAACCATTTCCATGTTCTGAGTGTGGGAAATGTTTTACACAAAAATCAGCTCTGCTCAGACATCAGAAAGTTCACACAAGAAAATAAAATATTACAGTAATATAATTGCAGCAATAATCTAAATATATGTTGATATTAATGTAAAATGATAAAAAAAAGTTGCAAACATATATTTGCAGATTGTATTGACATCACTGATTTATGAAGGGCCTTTTAAAGCTTCAGTTGCACAGTATATTAATATGTTATAATTTAATTACCATCCACAGACATAGGTGGATTGTATTTCATCAACATAAGACTGGAACGTACAGTATTTTCCTTCTGTTAAACATTGGCTATAAGTCTTCACAGTATTGAGATCACATTGTTATATAGGGTCCTAAATAATATATAATACAGATAATGGGCTGTAGATACACCCATGAGCTGAAACATTATGACCACTCCAATATCAAGGGAATGACATTGACTGTCTCATTGTATATCAAGGTGACAGATATATTTGATGGTAAGCTGACGTTGGATGCTCACAGAAGTTAGGATCGGGTGTAAAAACAAGTGACTTTGGTAAGGGACAAATCTTTATGGCCAGATGCCTGGTCAGAGCATTTTCCAATGTGGAAAGGCTTGTGGGGAACTCAAGGTCAGCAGTGGTGAGTACCTATCGACAGTGATCCAAGCAGGGGAAATCCACCAACTGCCGATGTTGTTGGTCAGCAAAGATTTATTGATGCACCAGTTTACGAAAGGCCATCCTGCCTGGTACGAACCAAAAGGGCTACAGTGGCCCAAATAACAGAAAATTATGATGATGGGAGTAATGGGGCATAACACCCAGTTCATGGAATGCTGCTTCGTATGGGGCTGCGTAGCCACTGATCCGTCAGTGTCCATGCTAACCCTGGTCCAACATTGAAAGCACCTAGAATAGGGCAAGCAAAAATATTAAATAGACCTTGGGTCAATGGAAGAATGTCATCTGGTCCAATGAATCCCACTTTCTGTTGCATCATGTGGATGGCCAAGTATGTGTGTGCCATTTACCTAGGAATAGATGGGACCAGGATGCATTGTCAAATGAAAACAAGTCGATGTAGGGAGTGCAATGCTTTGGGCAAGGTTCTGCTGGGAAATTTTCGGTACTTGGGTTTTTTTTGTCGCAGAGGTATTGGTATAATATAGCAGATTAAGATGCACATTTTAAGAAAAAGTTGTGGTGCAGCCATATCGCATAGTCTATGTTACGTCAAATGGGACTATTTGGTGCGATTACAGGATAGGTGTATGTGGACACTTCTGTAAGATGATACGGCCAAGGAATGAAAATTAATCAGACTACATTTCTATACATTGTGAGGCTTTTTTCACATCTGTGCTGAGCCTATTTTGGCACCTCCCGGGCCGGCCATTGTCCTCTGTCTGATATCAGCCGGATCTCTGCGTACGCCTGCCTCAGAATCACCCGCATTTCCATCTACAAGCACACGGCACACTAAACCTATTCGCCAATACCCACTGAGTCGCAAGGAGAGATGGGCACGACCCTGTCACCCCCCATTGCACAAAGTTGCCTATGGGGGCTCCGACCCAGGCTCAGGTGATAAAGTTGCGAGATCCCTCTGTAGTGGAGACTTGTGTGCATCACTGTGCCCTTAATTTACCAGGCACATGGCCTCATCAGCCTAATTACACAATCCCTGACCACAGCTGCTTCAAATCCTGAAATGAGATCATGGACTTTGCATCATTCAATTTTGTTTTTTTTAGGGCAACCTCTTTTAAGGTGTTGCCAGAGCACTCAGGGGTAAGAACCCAGAAGCCAGGGGTAACTCGAGATTTGCAGAGAGGCAATTAGATGTACTGTAACCTCCCTGTACCCCTTTTAGGGGCTAGTAGGTGAGCTAATGCATGTCTGTGCTGTTCTAGAGTAAAAACTTCATACAAACACATAATAAAGTGGATTAATTACACCCTGCATTAGGGTTTATTGAAACGGATAAATCTAGTCCCGTAAATGTACATATATCATACTAACAGAAAATATATATACATATAAGTGGTATTTGCTGTCCCCTTTGTATTACTGGAGACACTGGCGTGCAACAGTCCAGAGTCTCCCTGCTTTCTGTGGGCTAACGCTCTATACCTGGAGGTGCTGCAATCAGAGAGACCACACTCCATACTGGGAGTGTGTATCCCCAATCGTGACTTATCCCCCGACACTTGTGCAGTCCCAAATCACTGCCCCCTGAAATGTCCTTGCTGCATTTGCTGCCAAACTATGTTACTATTGGCCTGCCATTGGTTAGTTCATTGGGATATGAGCTGGAATGGGTAGGCAATGAAGGTATTATAGGGGCATAAGGGAATAGATTGGCAGACATTGTAAAATTGTGGTAGGGCACTGACGGGACTAAATATGGCAATGTAATTATCTTGCTCTGTTGTGTGATGGGGTCACAAGTTGGCTTGACCTTTATTGACATGAATCAGGCACCACTTTTGTCATGGGTTCCGTCACCTCTATTCCCCAATAGATACATAGACTGATACATAGGCCACACTTCTATCACACCTAATACACACTAGGCCTGATTCAGAGTTGTATGTTCATCTGATGAGGGGTCTGTGTCTGCGCAGGATCCATTCTGAACACTGCAGAATGGATCCAGTGATTACACTTGCAGACCCCCCAAGCTGCAGTATGATTGACATGCTGTGGCATTTTGGGAGGGCGTGACTAGCCACTGTTCCCGGAAATGGCAATTTTCCCCATTTTCTGGGAGGGACGAGGCCAGGGTCTGAATCAGACAGATTCCTGCCCTCTGAAGTGACCAGCACCTGTGATGGTTGCTTTGCATCATGTCACTGTGTTACCAGCCCAGAGATCTGACCAGTCTCCTCCCCACACTCTGGTGTATCTCATACATCAGGAATCCCTATTATACTCCTGCTTTCCCCTTCACATCATGTCACTGTATGTTTCCAGCCCATAGATCTGACCAGTCTCCTCTCCACACTCTGCTGTATCTCATACATCAGGAGCCATCAGCCCCTATTATACTCCTGCTCTCCCCCTCACATCATGTCACTGTGTGTTACCAGCCCAGAGATCTGACCAGTCTCCTCACACTCTCTGGTGTATCTCATACATCAGGAGCCATCAGCCCCTATTATACACCTGCTCTCCCCCTCACATCATGTCACTGTGTGTTACCAGCCCATAGATCTGACCAGTCTCCTCTCCACACTCTGCTGTGTCTCATACATCAGGAGCCATCAGCCCCTATTATACTCCTGCTCTCCCCCTCACATCATGGGCTGTGTTACCAGCCCAGAGATCTGACCAGTCTCCTCACACTCTCTGGTGTATCTCATACATCAGGAGCCATCAGCCCCTATTATACACCTGCTCTCCCCCTCACATCATGTCAGTGTGTGTTACCAGCCCAGAGATCTGACCAGTCTCCTCCCCACACTCTCTGGTGTATCTCATACATCAGGAGCCATCAGCCTCTATTATACTCCTGCTCTCCCCCTCACATCATGTCACTGTGTGTTACCAGCCCAGAGATCTGACCAGTCTCCTCCCCACACTCTCTGGTGTATCTCATACATCAGTAGCCATCAGCCACTAATATACTCCTGCTCTCCCCCCTCACATCATGTCACTGTGTGTTACCAGCCCAGAGATCTGACCAGTCTCCTCCCCACACTCTCTGGTGTATCTCATACATCAGTAGCCATCAGCCACTATTATACTCCTGCTCTCCCCCTCACATCATGTCACTGTGTGTTACCAGCCCAGAGATCTGACCAGTCTCCTCCCCACACTCTCTAGTGTATCTCATACATCAGGAGCCATCAGCCCTTATTATACTCCTGCTCTCCCCCTCACATCATGTCACTGTGTGTTACCAGCCCAGAGATCTGACCAGTCTCCTCACACTCTTTGGTTTATCTCATACATCAGGAGCCATCAGCCCCTATTATACTCCTGCTCTCCTCCTCACATCATGTCACTGTGTGTTACCAGCCCAGATATCTTACCAGTCTCCTCCCCACACTCTCTGGTGTATCTCATACATCAGGATCCATTAGCCCCTATTATACTCCTGCTCTCCCCCTCACATCATGTCACTGTGTGTTACCAGCCCAGATATCTTACCAGTCTCCTCCCCACACTCTCTGGTGTATCTCATACATCAGGATCCATCAGCCCCTATTATACTCCTGCTCTCCCCCTCACATCATGTCACTGTGTTACCAGCCCAGAGATCTGACCAGTCTCCTCCCCACACTCTCTGGTCTATCTCATACATCAGGAGCCATCATTCCTTATTAGACTCCTGCTCTCCCCCTCACATCATATCACTGTGTTACCAATTGTACTGGCGATAGTAATAATTGGTACAGACTGACATATATTATGTATAATGATCCTTATAATATTCTATTCATTATTATCTGATTCTCATGTCCAATGGGCAAATGCTATGTCTGTTATTACTATGCATGGAGATCATGATGTCTCCATTCTTAATTATGTGTATGTGTTATACCTTTTTCATAGACCCATAATAGCGATCTTTCTGAAGTCCCTATTCATAAGCAGTGTAAAGTCCTTTTACCATTCGCCCATTGATAAAAATGCTTTTGATTTACTTTGATGTATTCACAGAGCAGGTTACAGTGGAGAGATCTCAGATTCCTCCAGCAGTCTCCCTAATTAGAGCAAATATAGTTTCCCCATACACTCGCATAGTGGAACAATCGGCTGCAATTCCGGGAACTGTAAGCTCCGCCTACCCTTTATCTTCTCCGGATCCTAATGCCATGTATGCGTGGCGCAATGTGGTTCCTTTGGTGGAAAGTAGTGATGTATACAATCTTTTTGTTTTTCTCTATAATATGTATACAATCTCCCTGCCATTGCCCAATACACAGCCCATTGTATAGTTCACACTGTGCAGAACTCCCATATCTCATACGCTTCTCATTCCCTGGTACTCATCAGGCTCCCAGGTGTGTTGTGATCAGAGCCGGGTGCTATGGCCCCAAAAAGGAAGTAGCTGTTCTGGGGATGTCCCTCACCCAGGGGTCAGTGGCCTAACACCAACATAGAGGAGGTGCTGTTACAGTACTGTGGTCTAACGCTGTATAACCTGTACATATGGTGTGCTGCAATGTAAGGGCAGGCTGGGCAGGGAACCGGGCAAAGCATAATATTAGATGGTCCTAATGAGAAGTGACCACTAAGAAGAAATATACTGTAGGTCTCGTCTCAATGTAAAAAGACTATTGTATTGTATCTTAAATACTTGTAATAAACCTAGTACTGTATTTAGGGGGTGGGTGAGCTTTGACTTGTAAAATGTAGATAGTGAAAAAAATAAAATAATCTGTACCACTGAAATGATTTAGACAAAGTGTTGTGTGTGTGGGAGGGGGGACGGGGCTAGAGAGGGGGTCAAATTAGTACTTATAGTGACAATCTCAATAAAAAATCAGAGGTTATGAATACATTTTATATGTGTAACTTGATTCTAGTTGCAGTGCCTCCCAATAATGTGTGGTCATGTGTTTATACTGATGAAGGTAAGTGGGGGTCTGACTTCAGCGTAAGTTATGAAGGTCTCTGTGATTGAGTTGTAGGGGTAAGAAGTGTGGGTGTCATCTATTTAAATGGGGAGAAGATGGGGGCTCGTAGATCACCCTAAAGCGATGGTCTTTATTATAATTCTAATTTTAAGAGGTTCTTTTTTAACTTCTAATCCATGCTGGGGTTGTGATTTTTGTAATTCCCTATAATCATCCAAGTGTGGGGTTTATAACTTCCTATTGAATAGGATCAATTCTCTGAAGTTAGACTGGTTGGCATAGGATTTCTGAATATTAAATGTTATAATATATGTTTAATTATATTTAGTATTTAGTAGTATTTTATATTTTATCTCTGTTCCCCATATATGTGCTCCCCTTCGACACCCACACACCGCTGCATTCTTATTTTCCATTGGTTAAAGCCGCGCTCAACAGCTCAGTTGTTTCCTTCTTTACCTCAGTAACTGAAGCAAAATGGGTTCCCTTGAGTACAGATGTGACTTTAGGGAAAAGAAAGAGGTCCCACAGTGCTAGGTCTGGCGAGTATGAATGGTGTTCTAGCTCAGCAATCTGTTTCTCGGCCAAAAACTGTGTCGCAGAGAGCTGGTGTCCTGTCCTGATGGAGGATGAAACCATTTTTCCACAACTTTGGCCTCTTCTGATTCTTTCCTGTAAAGGTGCTAGAACATTTTTGTACTAGTAGTTGAAAAACTGTGAATGAATCTAATTAATAAACAGCCAATGTGTTAAAAAGAACAACAACATACTGTTTGTGTTTTATTGGAACAATGGACTGTGGGCTTCATTCAGAGCCGCTCGTTCGTTCCGAGCGATGGTCGCACATCTGCGCATGCGTACGGGTTGTAATACGCATGCGCGAACCAGTCAGTGCGGCCGAAAATCGTGTGCTCGCAAAATAGCGAATGCCTGCTAATATGAGTGACAGAAAGAGGCGTATGTGGGTGGTAACAGGGGAAGGTGCTTGAAAACGGGGAGTGGAGATCAGAACGCAGGGGTGCCTAAAGGTCAAAACGGGCGTTTTATGGGTGTGCATAATAAATAAAGCAGCGTCATCGCCCACGTCAGTTGGGTGTCTTTTAGCCAGAACTGCTCGCATGATTGCAGTAGGAAAAACCAACCACAAGTATAGCGAGCAGTTCATACGCTGTTCGATGTACTCGATTAATCTAATAGCGGACATGACATATGATGCGAGCGGCCAGGGGGCGTATTTTTCAAAATAACGACCGCATGTTTTGTTCGCTCATACAGACATAGAGGCGTCAACAGACCGCAAAGAGCGAACGGTTAATTTAAATAGCCAGCCCCTTTTTCTGAACGAGCGAGCGCAAATAGCCTCCAGCTCTGAATCAGACCCTGTATACGTGTGTCAAAGTGTCAGACACTTGAAACAATGTTACAATAAATAATCACAATACACAACATGAGGAACGATCTAAAAATAAATTTTCACAAACAATTATACAATATGAATAAAAATATATGAAAACATTCAACGTGCGACGGCATCAACTTGGAAATTCAGACAATATTAGTACGGTCTTGAATATTGTTAGTGTCCAGTCAGGATGCAAAATGAAGTCTCCTGATAGATGATGGCCCATCAGGGCGCTAGGACTGGGAGCTGCAGTATCTCTTTGCTGCATTTAGGCACATGTTTTTTTTTAACACATTGGCTGTTTACTAATTAGGTTTACCAGCGCAGTTTTTCTCTACTAGTGTCTGTTGTTGTGGGGATAGCAATACCCCTATTTGAACTGTAGCAGTACTCCTAATCACAGGTGTGGCTCTGGTGCTTTAGAAATTTCTGTTTTTATTGTTGTGAGAACATTTTGGTAGTTATGTTGATTCACGGTTGCAATTCTGGTACCCAGCCTTCCAAATAAACACCCTTGATATCAAAGAAAACGTGGCTTTAAATTTGGATTTCATTCTTGGTGATGATTGTGTTTTCCAGTGCATGGACTGGCATTGTGTCTCAGGATCGATCCAAGATCCATGTTTCATTACAGGTAATAATTTTATTTAAAAAAATACGAATTTGCATGAGTTTGTTCTAAAATGTCTGTACAAATTTGCTTTCTGCTCGGCAGTGAGAAGCCTTGGAACCATCTTAGCACAAACTTTTGTCATGTTAAGATCTTGATGCAGAACTTAACAGTTTCTTTGCCGGTGTTTACCATTTCTGCTTTCATTCGGATGCTGAGTCGACGGTCAATTTTTCCAATTTTTTTCCTCATTTTCATGGTTTTGATGTGCAAGGTCTTCCAGCATCTTCGACATCCTTATGACCATCACTAAATCTTTTGTGCCACTCAAACACACGTGCACATACAATCTGCCCGTAAGTGTTGGTTAGCATATGGAAAGATTTGGTTGGCATTTTGTTCACTTTAACTAAATGTTTTAAGTTAACACGTTGCTCTACTTTTGAACTAAGCAGTTTTATAATGCACGGGAAACACAACTTCTTTGAATGATGTGTGACAGCAAATTATCTGTGCAAGAGGAGTGAAACTTTGAAAACTGTTTTGGGATAGTCCAAGGCACAGTCTCGTTATGTAATAGCCACACCTCGTAGTCTTTGGAATAATATCTTTCATATAAGAAGGTTCCAAAGAGTTAGCTGTCAACATATAAGCATACCGTAGTTGTATTATCAGATCATTTTGTATGACTTATAGTAACACAGAATAACGGTGTCTGTAATGTAGCCCTGCTGGGGATAAGCTATGCGCTAGGAAGATCATTCTAATTTCCCTTATCACCAATTCACCATCTCCATGTAGGTTCTAACCTCTTATACTAGTGTAGGCATGGACATAACTAGAATGGGTACAGTACACATGGGAACACCCTGCCCCCATACACTGTACTTACCTTTCTGCCAAAACCATAGATCACTGGGAAAATGGTGCAGGTGCCATTTTTCTGGAGATGTGGACTCTGGCACAGTGCCGGTCTACTCAGCGCCTGTGTAAGCAAGAGAGAGGGCATCCGCACAGAGACTGCACATGGGCCTCCTCTCAACTATTTGCCTGGCATGGTTGCATCAGATGCGACCACACCAGACTGGGCTTTCCCTGACTTGGTCGCATCTGATGCGACCAGTCAGAAATGCCCACTAGGCATCTGTGGGAAACTAATCTTCCTGCAGCTGCCTATATTAGAGGGACCTTCCCGTCCCTCTGCACCCTCAGCTTCCCCTCCAGTGTCCCGATCACTGTTGGCCACAGTGATCGGGCACATGGTGTCACCCCTTTTCCCGATGCGGCTGTAGGCCATGATTGTAATAAAACAGCAGCCATGGGCTCCTGGTAGCCGCAGCTGTTGTGTCCTGTCCCAATCACTGTTGCCAGCAGTGATCGGGTACCCAGCATCACCTCCCACCCAGCTGCTGGGTATATATATATATATATATATATATATATACACACACACAAACACAGGTTTTTTTTTTTAACCACTTGGCTGGCATGGACGCATCAGATGCGACCATACCAGGCTGGGTTTTCCATGACATGGTCGCATCTGTTGCGACCAGTCAGAAACGCCCTGTGGCCACTCACTGCATAAAATTAGTAGTTCCTATGGTAGGGATGGCCATCAATGTTTTCAAAACATCTATGGTGGCCACCCGATGTTAAATAGTTTTGCCATTGATGGCAGAGAGCCAATGGTTCTCCAACATCGATGGTCAAGTGGGAGCCAAAGGTTTTTTCCTTGATGGGGCATAGCTTAGTCCTGGCCCTGGCAGCCGCTAGGCCCCACTCCTAGTAATTATTGGTCCGCAACCCACCGTGTCCTAGACAGTGGTGGCCATTGATGGGTGCAAACCATTGATGGTTCACCATAAAAGGTTTGTGTGCCATCGATGGACACATCAATTGTATCCATCAATGGATACTGCTCCGATGGCCATCCCTAGTAGTCACTCTTTCCGCTAGTCAGTCCCGATCATCATTACTATCGATTTTTCTGATACATCTGAAAAAAAAAAAACTATTCTATTCGGAACTCAACCATCTATTGTTTAAACTTTGATGGTTTTCTAGGGATGGTTCAAAACCATCAGTCATTGATGGTACAGCCATCGATGGTCAACACTACAGTATATCATAAATATTGCTATTTTTAATAGTATACTGTTTCAAACATAAATAAAAAATATTTTTAATAAAATCGTGTGGGATAACTTTAGATTGATGTTCTTGACCTAATTCAATCCTAAAAAAAAATCAATTTATGAGCATTTTTTGGAAAAAATATTAGCCATTTAAGTGGTTAAACCATCACTGAGTACAAGTGCTGTATAAAGGTGAAACTGGGGTGGGAAGGGGCAAACTAGCATAGACTGATTACAGGAGGAACTCAACATTGGTTTTTTCCCCCCGATTTTTCCTGTACCCGAACAGGCTCAGAGGTCCAGGGCTGGTAATGCATTTGGGGGGGGGATCCCACACCATTTTGTTTTTGATTTTTTTTTTTATACTTTATTACACATATAACACATAGAAGCCTTCACAGATCACATTGATCTGTGCAGCGCTTCTGCACAACACACTGCTCGCTCACAGGCAGGCATCTATTCATTTCAGCCAAATACGACTGAGCTCACACATGATCAAACACGAGTCCATAGACCATTGGAAAACATGATTCAGTCAAACACGATGTATGAGTTTGAGAAAAAGACACAAGTCAAGTGTGTTTATTCTCAGCCAAACAAGATTAGTAAATTTACCCCTAGGACTAGAATGGGCTCTTTGATTGCCTTTTTAAACATTTTTGGGCTTCTACTTGTAAGCTCTCTGACTTATTTTTACAATTAGGATATCTTGCTGTACTTTAAAGTCAGATTATGTCTTTTTCTACTATGCCACTGTTTTTTTTTCTCCATAAGATGAATATTATTGTTACAGTATTTCTAGATTTCCAGGTAACACCACAATATAGGAACCAGCTAGAAAGCTAATATAAGCTGCCTTCTTTCTTCATTTTATTTTTACCTTTTAATCAAAGACAACGTGGATGGCAAATACATATTTTTAATTGTTGCACACAGCCACAATCTATGTGTGTATATATATATATATATTTATACAGTACTGTGCAAAAGACAACTAACCCAAACGTACAGCCAATGTCATTAATAACTATCTTCAGCATAAAGAAGAACAAGAAGTCCTGGAAGTGATGATATGGCCCCTACAGAGCCCTGATCTCAGCATCAAGTCTGTCTGGGATTACATGAAGAGACAGAAGGGTTTGAGTAAGCCTACATCCACAGATCTGTGGTTAGTTCTCCAAGATGTTTGGAACAACCTCCCTGCCAAGTTCCTTCAAAAACTGTGCAAGTGTACCTAGAAGAATTGATGCTGGTTTGATGGCAAAGGGTGGTCACACCATATAATGATTTTAGATTTATATTCTGTTCATTCACTTTGCATTTTAATTGATAAAAAATAATCTATTAACACTTCTATTTTTGAAAGCTTTTGCACATTGCAGCATTTTTATCCACACCTGCCTAAAATGTTGCACAGCAGTGTTCTCCCCATGCTGTTTTCTGTGGGCGCATCGCCAGGCAGAAACAGCCTACCGCCCGGCGCTTTTGCCCACTGTGGAACACTGGCCTCTGAAGTGACCAAAGGCTAAAGAAACCTCCGATCGCTTCAGAGGCCAGCGTTCCCAGTGATGCACTGCGCGGGTGACGTCACCCACAATGTGAGGAGCCTGCCCCGCGCGTCTGCTGGATCAAGTTAGATCCAGTCAGCGCGAGGCAGCGGCAGCAAGTAAAGGTAAGTGCTGGGCTGGGGCCAGGACCAGTCTGGGGGCACTGCATTAAGGGACACTATTAAACCTGGAGGCAATGCATAAGGGACACTATTAAACCTGGGGGCACTGCATTAGGGGCCAGTCTGGGGGCACTGCATTAGGGGCCAGCCTGGGGGCACTGCATAAGGGACACTATTAAACCTGGGGGCACTGCATAAGGGACACTATTAAACCTGGGGGCACTATTTAAGCCTGGGGGCACTACATAAGGGACCAGTCTGGGGGCACTACTTCAGCCAGGGGGCAATGCATGAGGGCAAAGTTAAACTACAGGGGGCAATGCATAAAGGGGAAAACTACAGGGGGCACTGTATAATGGGCACTTTTGACTGAGAGCCAGTGGGGAGCAGCCTGAGACCTGTCGGGCTGGATTGGTAAGGGAGATACCTCTATTCCCGGCGCGTGCATAATTGCGAAGGCCTCCACCCAGCTACTTTTGGATGCCACCCGGCTGGAAAATATTTCTGGGGAGAACACTGCACAGTATTGTGCGTGTATATATATATATATATATATATATATAACAAGTTAAGAGTTTTACAGGTGCCTAATAGCGTGTATATTTCTTATAACACCCAGTATACAGTGCAAAGAATGATGAGTAGCTCCACAACTTATTTATGTATCTTCGGTCATATGACCACCATAAGAATCAGGGTATAGGAAATGAAACACAATTAGGAACAAAATAGTCCCAAATGAAGTGGTCCTTCACTGTGGAGGCTTTTTGTATAAAAAGATTTATTCAGCAGTGAAAAACAAATAAGTAGCACATGTACAAAATATAAACAGAATACTGCTTATCTGTCCATGGGGGAGGTCCCGGTACAGTATCAGACCCAACGCATTTCATCTGCTCAGGAAGACTTCATCATGGAAGAAAAGGAAAATCCGTACATCAAAAAAAAAAAAATCAATGTGCATATCAATAACACATCGCCAAGGTCCAGGAATGATGATGTTCGTCCATGCAAGATGACGTTTTGCCTCTTTCTGAGTTCCGTTTTTTTGGAGGGAAAAATCCGAACTCCACGTGCAAACTCGAACCTATCCGAGCCTGCACATCCCTAATATAATTATATATAAACCTTGGATTGGGCATGTGTGAGAATTAACAGCTACTTCTTTTCCATTTCAGAGTTGGGAACACTGGAGAAAATGAGGCACAGGCTACATACAGTATATAATGTATCCACCTAATTGCTGTTATTTGTCTCACCACTAAACCAGATCAGGGAAAAAAGCAGCATCGACTTACAGATCAATTTATTATTTGTATGTATCATTATATGGCAGAGAAAGCTTCTGTCTGTAGGATGCATCTCTATACTAAGGAACGCGCCCTCTACCTGTGGGTATTCTCATACATCCAGATTACTTTCTGCCCATGGGACATTCCCCACTAGGAACATGAATGTTCTTAAACTTAATATGTCTATGAATGAGTTGATCGTCTTTCCATCCTCCCGCATAACCTCACTGCCCACTATTTCTTTATGAATTGATGGCACAACTATCTCCTCTAGCTCCAAAATGCGCTGTCCTGTACTCCTGTCTCCTTCAAACCACACATTCAGCACCTCTCATAGTCCTGTCGTTTCTATCTGAAAAATATTTCCAAGATCAGACCCTTTCTCACCCAGGATGCTACTAAAACCCTCATACACTCACTGGTCATCTCCAGATTGTACTACTGTAACCTTCTCCTATCTGGCCTCCACTCCCATCTCACGTCTGTCCTCAATGCTGCTGCTTGGCTCATTTTCCTCTCCAAACGCTCTACATCTGCCTCCCCTCTCCTACAAGCTCTCCACTGACTTCCCTTTCAGAACCCAATTCAAGGTTCTCACACTTACAAAGCCCTCACCCATTCCTCTCCCATTTACATCTCTGACCTCATCTTTCTTCACTCTCCTAGCCGCTTTCTTCGTTCAAAAAATTCACCACCTCTTATGCAACTGATTACTTCCTCCCACCTCCCAAGAATTTGCCCGTGCTGCTCCCCACCTTTGGAACTCTCTCCCTCTCCCCATCAGACTCTCCACCTCTCTACAATCCTTCAAACGGGCTCTCAAGACCTACTACTTCAACAAAGCCTTCTAGCTCTCCTCACCTGCTGCTACATGCTCCTTCCTCCCTGTCTACCCCATCTGTCACGCCTATTTGTCTGCCCCTCCCCTTTAGAATGTAAGCTCTTTCGAGCAGGGCACTGTACCGTCTTGTGCTTTTCTTTACTTTATTTTCATCTACTCCTTACTCCCCAGTAGGGCACCTAACTCTTGGTTGCTTATGCTGTTGCTACTTGGGTGTTATGGTCACTAATGTAGCAATGTTTAATATCCATGTCCTTGTCCTGCACTGTATTGTATTGTAAGTCACTGGTCACTTGTTTATGTACTTTGTAAGGCGCTGTGGACCACTTGTGGCGCCATATAAACAATAATAATATAGTTTATCTATGATATATGAGATGAGCTATAAGTCAAACCTTTCTCAGTCTGCAGAAGAATAGAATATGGTTTATCATCTGAGTATGTAATACAATAGCAGATAGTGCATATAATGTGTTACTAATTACACAAATAAGAAAATACACATAATGGAGCCACACTGGTAACTGTACCGGGCTCTCACATGTTGTTTTACTGACAGTTGGACACAGCAAGAAACCGTTGTAACAATGCACATTGCACACTTTATTCACACAATAAACAAGACCTAAAATCCTCTGGGCTTCCACTGGTCAAATATTTCCTCACTACATCAAAAAGGCGCTACTCTGCCCAGCTGGACCCCTATAGGAACTAATACATAATATCTGTCAAATATGATAGTAGTTCTATTATTAAGGTTTTCAGTATCCCACTTTCTAAAATTCCAGGGCGATGACTGCAGTTTAGATCAGCACTGTGTGAATTCTTCAACGCTTTGTATTAGGTTGAGAATAGATTTTCCATGTACACAGTAAGAATATTGGTTTCTTTCCTGTATAGTTTTTCCAATACTCTTCTGATATAATGTAAAACCATTTTCCACTTTCAAATCAATATCAGTATTCCTCCTGTATGACTTGTTTTATGTTACTTTCACATTTGATTTAGATCTGAAGCTTTTAGGAGACAGAACATGTTTTCTGTTCCATACGGTTCTTCTGATGCATTTTCAGACTTGAGATACAGACAAAATACTTCCCACACTCAGAGCAAGGAAATGGTTTATCACCTGTGTGACTTCTCTGATGTGTAACAAGATATGGGACCAAATGTAATAAGGTGAGAGTTTAGCAGTAAACTTTTTAAACTCGCCCAAAGTAATAGAGTCCGAGAACATGCAAACTTGCCAATTTTTAGACTCAAAAAACTTTCACAATTTAAACTCTCATCCAGATGTTTTACCATTGTAAAGATAAAACTCGACCAATGTGAGTTTAGTCTCTCACATTTTTTAAACTCTCAACCTATTACATTTGGCCCATGATTTTTGTGTAAAACATTTCCCACACTCAGCATGGAAATAGTTTCTCACCTGTGTGAATTCTATGGTGTTTAACAAAATAAGATTGGTCAGCAAAACATTTCCCACACTCAGAGCATGCAAATGGTTTCTCACCTGTGTGACTTCTCATGTGTGTAACAAGAGATGATTTGTACGTAAAACATTTGCCACACTCAGAGCATGGAAATGGTTTTTCACCTGTGTGAGTTCTCTGATGTTTAACAAGATCTGATTTCTGTGAAAAGCATTTCCCACACTCAGAGCATGGAAATGGCTTCTCACCTGTGTGAGTTCTCTGATGTGTAACAAGATGTGATTTATGTGTAAAACATTTACCACACTGAGAACATGAAAATAATTTTTCTCCTCTGTGATTTTTTTGATGTGCAACAAGTTGTGCTTTCTTGAAAAAAGATTTCCCACACTCAGAGCAAGAATGTGGTTTCTCTCCGGTGTGAATTGTCTGATGGTTTTCGAGACTTGAGCAACGTTTAAAACATTTCCCACATTCAGAGCAAGAATATGTTCTTCCTTCCGTGTGACTTCTCAGATGTTTATTAAGATGTGAATTCCATCTAAAACATTTCCCACACTTGGAGCAGGAATATGGATTCTCTTCCGTGTGACTTATTTGATGTGTAACAAGACCTGATTTATGTGTAAAACATTTCCCACACTCAGAACATTGAAATGGTTTCTCCCCTATGTGACTTATCTGATGTCCAACAAGACCTGATTTTTGTTTAAAACATTTCTCACAGTCAGAACATTGAAATGGTTTCTCACCTGTGTGACTTTTCTGATGTTCAACAAGACCAGATTTCTGTGTAAAACATTTCCCGCACTCAGAACATGGAAATGGTTTCTCACCTGTGTGACTTCGCTGATGTCTAATGAATTTCGATTTGTGTGTAAAACCTTTCCCACACTTGAAGCAGCAATATGGATTGTTTCTCTTGTGACTCATCTGATGTGTAACAAGATGTGAATTCTTGAGAAAAGATTTCCCACATTCAGAGCAATAATATGTTTTTCCTCCTGTGTGACTTCTCTGATGTCCTTCCAAACTTGACTTTTTGGTGTAACATTTCCCACACTCAGAGCAAGAATATGGTTTCTCTCCTGTGTGACTTCTCAGATGTTTAACAAGATGTGAATGCCATCTAAAACATTTCCCACACTCGGAGCAGGAAAATGGGTTCTCTTCTGTGTGACTTATCTGATGTGTAACAAGACCTGATTTGTGTGCAAAACATTTCCCACAAACAGAACATGGAAATGGTTTCTCCCCTGTGTGACTTTTCTGATGTGCAACAAGACCTGATTTCTGTGTAAAACATTTTCCACACTCAAGACATGGAAATGGTTTCTCACCTGTGTGACTTTTCTGATGTGCAACAAGACCAGATTTCTGTGTAAAACATTTCCCGCACTCAGAACACGGAAATGGTTTCTCACCTGTGTGACTTCTCTCATGTCTAATAAGTTTTGATTTGTGTTTAAAAACATTCCCACACTTGGAGCAGGAATATGGTTTCTGTCCTGTGTCACCTCTCTGATGCTTAATAAGCAATGTTTTACTAGTAAGGCATTTTTCACATTCAGGAGAACAAGATTTGTCTCTGTTGTTATTTATATTTGTTTTCCTCTGGTGTCCAATTTGACTGAACTGGTTACTAAAACATAATTTACCACTGTAAGAAGATCCCAGCTCCTCCTCAGCATGAGTAGATGTATACGGTGTATGATCTGAGGGTATATGTATGCCAGTGTGTGTGAGTCCTTCTTCATCACATGAGATAGGTTCCTCCTTAGTATGAGTAGATGTACACTGTGCATGATATGTTGGTGTATACACATCAGGGTCTATTGATTCCTCCTTAATATGAGTAGATGTATACAGTGTATGATATGTGGGTGTATATATGTCAGTGTCTGTGACGATTCCTCCATCACATAAGGCTGATTCCGCCTTAATATGAGTAGATGTATACAGTGTATGATATGTGGGTATATAAATGTCAGTGTCGGTTAGGTTTCCTTCATCACATGAGGCTGATTCCTCTTTAATTTGAGATGTATATTGTGTATGATCTGTGGAAGTATAAATGTCAGTGTCTTTGAGGTCTCCTCCATCACATGAGAGTGATTCCTCCTTAGTATGAGTAGATATATGCAGTGTATGATATGTGGGTGTATACATGTCAGTGTCTGTGAGGTTTCCATCATCACATGAGGCCAATTCCTCTTTAATATGAGTAGATGTATACTGTGTATAATCTGTGGATGTATACATGTCAGTGTCTGTGAGGTCTCCTCCATCACATGAGACTGATTCCTCCTTAATATGAGTAGATTTATACTGTACATGACCTACGGGTGTATAAATGTCAGTGGGTGTGAGGGTTCCTCCATCACACAAAATCGATTCCTCCTTAATGTCAGTATGTAGAAGACTTTCTTTTTCACAAGGGATAGATTCCTCCTTGATATGACCAGATGGATCTTCATGTAATTCTGTTGGGAAAAATGTATGTTGGTCATAAAATTAATTTTTTTTGTTTTCACCGTAAAATTGGTTTCTTGCAATCCATCTGGGAACACTACTTATTCTGGTTATAGAGGCTGGGCACTTGGAACAGGCAATTAACTAGTTACCTTACTAAACTGATACCCCCTCTACTATATTCCCCTCCCACCTCCAACAGGACCTTTTTTTTTTAATGCCAAAGCTCTAATAAAGAAAACATGAAAGGCTAACTGTGTGATGGAGGAACACTCACACCCAGCCGCCACTGCACACGCAACGTTATTATCAGCACGAGACGGAGCACTCTGAGACAGGTCCGAAGACCTGTGTACACAAGAGCGGACTCTGGTGTCCATTCCGGTTGGATGTGGTGAGGTTCCCTTGCGGACGATAAATCTGTATTTATATACACAGAATTGTACTTTTCAAAGCTGACTATCGATGGTTCAGGTCTGGGACTCTATGGATTTCTTGTTATAGCACATTAAATCCCAGGGGGCTGCTGCTAATATTCATGCTGCTATTACTAGATTATTAATGTGGGTGTGATTTTGTATTTTTATTGTTATATTATTGTTACCATTATTCATAATACATATATAAACATTACATGATATTATACCATATCCCTCTTATACTCTCATATTTTTCAGATATATAATATCAATTAGCGCAAAACTCATCTCTGTTACAGGAGTGATGCAGCCAAATCCTGTTTCCTTATCAACGCTAACTAGGGGGAGCCCAGGAAAAATCCAAGGTCTTCTCTAAACAGGCTGCGGAGCCGCCGAATGTCTGATACCTCTGCAGCTAATGGTGGTGATGAAACACTGAGTCGATGTGCAGCTGAATCACAAAGAAGGAGCAGAATAGCAAAGGAAATGCGAGGAAAGAGTGTGGGAGGTCACACGATGCTGTAGGGTACCAACACAAAATACCATCAATACAAAACTTACTCCCACTCTATTACCCTGGAGGAGGGGGACAAGGAGTATATCCCAAATATATTTTTCTCTTTTTTAAAAAATTTATATGGTTTTCAAATAAAACCAAGATAAACCACACATGTGATGCAGTTTGCATTGTAATCATATAATTATAAACATAGTGATGGCTATATACACAGACAGGACATCATGTATAATATGGCATCCATATCTGAGGTGTATATTAGATGTGCACATGTAATAATGTACTTATACACATAGCGATGGCTATAAACACACACAGGACATCATGTATAATAAGGCACCCATATCTTATGTGCACATGTAATAATGTAATTATACACACACTGATGGCTATATACAAAGACAGGACATCAAGTATAATATGGCACCCATACCTGATGTGTATATTAGATGTATACATGTAAGAATGTAATTATACACACAGTGATGGCGGTATCCGGTCATTAGGTCTACAGTAAAAAGGTAGACAATGTTTAGGTAGACAATACAAGTTAGACAGGCAATAGGTCGACAGGGTCTGAAGGTCGACACAATAAAGGTCGACTAGTAAGAAGGTTGACAAAGACATGTCGATAGGGTCATTAGGTTGACATATGGTGTTTTTAAAAAAAATTTTTTAGGGTTAGGCACTTCACGGAGGGTTACGGTTAGGCACCAGGAGGGAGGGTTAGGCACTGACTGGAGGGTTAGGATTAGGCACTAGAAGGGACGGATAGGGTCAGGCACCAGGAGGGAGGGTTAGGCACTAGAAGGGACGGTTAGGGTCAGGCACCAGGAGGGAGGGTTAGCGTTAGGCACCAAGGGGAGGGTTAAGGTAAGGGTGAAGATTAGG
The DNA here is from genome assembly GCA_031769625.1 of Taudactylus pleione. NCBI lineage: Eukaryota > Metazoa > Chordata > Amphibia > Anura > Myobatrachidae > Taudactylus > Taudactylus pleione. The sequence continues at coordinate 1,340,708 of JAUIMM010000799.1, read as the reverse complement.
GCTAAAAAAATAAATAAAAATGTGTCGACCATTTGTATGTTGATCATTTGTGGGTCGACCTAATGAACCAGTCGACCTTCTTAACAGTCGACATTTACTGTGTCGATTTATTGCTTGTCTAACTTGTATTGTCCTCCTTTTTACTGTAGACCTAATGATCCACACCCAGTGATGGCTACAGTGTTCTCCCCAGGCTGTTTTCTGTGGGCGCATCGCCGCTGACCCCCGCCGACCCCCGCTGTGGAACACTAGCCTCTGAAGTGACCGGAGGCTAAAGAAGCCTCCGATCACTTCAGAGGCCAGCGCTCCCAGTGATGCACTGCGCGGGTGACGTCACCCACAATGTGAGGAGCCATTTTATAATGGAGCCAGCCTGGGGGCACTGCACAAAGGGGCCAGCCTGGGGGCATTTTATAATGGAGCCAGCCTGGGGGCACTGCACAAAGGGGCCAGCCTGGGGGCATTTTATAATGGAGCCAGCCTGGGGGCATTTTATAATGGAGCCAGCCTGGGGGCACTGCACAAAGGGGCCAGCCTGGGGGCACTGCACAAAGGGGCCAGCCTGGAGGCACTGCATAAAGGGGCCAGCCTGGGGGCACTGCATAAAGGGGCCAGCCTGGGGGCACTATTTAAGCCTGGGGGCACTACATAAGGGACCAGTCTGCAGGCACTACTTCAACCAGGGGGCACTGCATAAGGGCAAAGCTAAACTACAGGGAGCAATGCATAAAGGGGAAAACTACAGGGGGCACTGTATAAAGGGCACAAATACAGGGGGCACTGCATAATGGGCACTTTTGACTGAGAGCCAGTGGGGGAGCAGCCTGAGAAATGTCGGTCTGGATTGGTCTGGGAGATACCCCTTTTCCCGGCGCGCGCATAATTGCGAAGGCCCCCACCCGGCTACTTTTGGATGCCACCTGGCTGGAAAAAAATTCTGGGGAGAACACTGGGCGATATACACAGACAGGATATCATGTATAATATGGCACCAATATGTGATGTGTATATTAGATGTGTACATGCAATAATGTAATTATACACACAGTGATGGTGATATACAAAGACAGGAAATCATGTATAATAAGGCACCTATATCTGATGTGTATATTAGATGTGCACATGTAATAATGTAATTATACACAAAGTGATGGCTATATACACACACAGGACATCATGTATCATATGGCACCAATATGTGATGTGTATATTTGATGTGTACATGCAATAATGTAATTATACACACAGTGATGGTGATATACAAAGACAGGAAATCATGTATAATAAGGCACCTATATCTGATGTGTATATTAGATGTGCACATGTAAATATGTAATTATACACACAGTGATGGCGGTGTACACAGACAGGACTGTGATTAAACCTCCTCTTACCCAGAAATGTGAGGACTCTTTCATTCTCCATCGTGACGTTTTTCCACAGACCCTTATGTCCACCTAAATTAGTGTTTCTAGATCAGGAAATTGTAGATTTATTGCAATACACTTTTACACACAAGTTTAGAAAAATTCAACTTTAAATGGAACTGTAAATCAAATCTTAATGACTATTTGCTGATGGTAATTACTAATAATATCCTTGATGCAGGGCTCTGTCAGAAACAGCCGCACTACCATGTTGGCCTGGAAGTGCTGGCCAGCTGGAGGCAACAAAGACTCTTATGGGATAACAGAGGGTTGGGACAGAGACTTCATTTAGTCATCCTATATAGATGCCTGGCAAATGCCCTTTGTCCGCCCCCCCCCCGGCCAAGGCAGCTAGACGTCCGGGAGCTACTCACCCCAGGTTACCTGCTGCAGCCTGAGCACTTGGGGGAGTGTCAGTGGCCGCCCTCCTAGATGCTGGTACCCAATCCTGCAGGGGATCCTTATCTAACACCAGCCCCACAGCACCATGGAAACTGCACCAGCTGTATGATATGGAGCCACTGTGTGTGTATCAGGCTGACTGGAGGTTATGGCTCCTGATGCACTGACCAGTATGGAGCCTCTGCTGACTGTGCTGCCTTGTCTACAAGCCAAAAGACATCGCGCCTAGTCCTATAGGAGTACATGCGTGGCTCGGTGGCTGGTGCAGCGCTCCAGGGATTATCGCCCCTTTAGGTTGGACTGGTCATTAGTGAGTGATGACTGAGCTGCGCTACCTAAATGTGCTCCCGTAATACTAATAATGTCCTTGGTGTGTGGGGTCTGTGCGGCTATTTGGGTGGTCTCTGTAACATTAGCGCAGCTATAGTGATTGGTGTTACATTGCAGGCAGTCCTTATATACCAGTATTCCCTATGTATGTGCTCACATACACTGACACCCACTAGATACATTAATAGTAAGCATTTATACAAAAGGCAATACAAATAGTAACCTTTGTGCTGACAACTGAGACGGAGAGAACTCTATTAGGCACGTATAGCTGCCTGAGCACATTAGTCCTAGTAACACCACCAGTCTGACTCGGAGTCCCAGGTAACAGCGAGAGCAGCAGTCGGTATTGGCCGTCGCCCGATTGCCAGTTGATGCAAATGCCGCTACATACTCCTTCCCTTTGTACATATGTGCGGCCGAATGTCCAAGGTCTGAGACACCCACTTTTAGCGCCAGTGCACGCTCTTATACGCCACCATTGGTCGCAACATCAGGAAATTGCACCAGCACTATGGCAGACCATCTGACCATCGCCACCTATGTTTGCGGGTGTGCTTCTGGGAAGGCAGCTACTTGCACTGACACGCCTGCAATACTCTCATAATACGCTCGCTGAACGACCATTTTTCGTGCACTACTAGCCCCTCCCAGTCACCGCCCAGGAACGCCCATCACTTTTCCGCCACCTTTCTGATACCATCTGTCCCGATGTCAGCAGCTCCTTTCAGGGTAATGCATGCGCTATAGATTTGCGCAGATGCAAATAATCACTCAATTACATGCACATCGGTATTTCACCCAGCTCTGAATCAGGATCATTACCGCTTACACATGCCCTCAAACACTTTAATAATGTTTTAGTCCATAAAAACAAAGTAGGTAAATGTAATAGCCTACGGCCTGCAGACATCTAAGAGATCTTTAAAGACATAACGAATCTGGTTTTGCCTTTTAAATGATCGCCACTTTAAAACAGCGGCCAGAATCGGCGATGCCTGCAAGTCTCAGGCTATTCCATTTACTGCTGTATGTCAGATTGTGCAAATGCTGCAGATACTTAGATATGTTTCAGAACAAGGGGCTCCTTACGGGAGCATGTGAGCCTGGTGCTATTACAGTTTGTGGATTCTCAATAAACAGCTCTGACACTGGCAATGTATACTTACAGGTGCTTACCTTAATATGGAATGTCTTTCCAAGTTGCCTAGTTGTTTTCTGTGTTTCCAGTACAGTATGTTGTTACCCAAATGCACTGGTGAGACGCAACTGTGAGCTGGTGCAGACACTTTCGGAATCTGCTGTCACTGTGCAGATCCCTCTCTCCCCTATATAATAATAATACCACATATCAGTGTGTGCAGGGAGCTGTGTTATTCCCCCTCATATATCACTGTACAGTCCTCTCCCCCCTATATAATAATAATACCACATATCAGTGTGTGCAGGGAGCTGTGTTATTCCCCCTCATATATAACTGTACGGTCCCCTCTCCCCTATATAATAATAATACCACATATCAGGGTGTGTTGGGAGATATGTTATTCCCCCTCATATATCACTGTAAGGTCTCCTCTCCCCTATATAATAATAATACCACATATCAGTGTGTGCTGGGAGCTGTGTTATTCCCCCTCATATATCACTGTAAGGTCTCCTCTCCCCTATATAATAATAATACCACAAAGTGTGTGCTGGGAGCTGTGTTATTCCCCCTCATATTTCACTGTACAGTCCCCTCTCCCTATATAATAATACCATATATCAGTGTTTGCTGAAGCTGTGTTATCCCCCCTCATTTATCACTGTACAGTCTCCTCTCCCTATATAATAATAATAATACCACATATCAGTGTATGATGGGAGCTGTGTTAGTTCCCCTCATATATCACTGTACAGTCCCCTCTCCCCTATATAATAATAATACCACATATCAGTGTGTGCTGGGAGCTGTGTTATTCCCCCCTCATATATCACTGTAAGGTCTCCTCTCCCCTATATAATAATAATACCACATAGCAGAATGTGCTGGGAGCTGTGTTATATCCCCTCATATATCATTGTACACTCCCGTCTCCCTATATAATAATAATACCACATAGTGTGTGCTGGGGGGAAGCAGTCGGGAAGCTGGCAAACGCAATGCCGACCACCGGCTTCCTGACTGCTTAATCCCGGCAAAGGTTAAATGACAGGCATCGAAATCCCGATGCCTGTCATTTTACCTACGTCGGGCGCCGCCGCGGACCGCCGCGCGGGGGGGGGAGGGTTAGGTTTAGGGCTCCCGGGGGGGACTTAGGGTTAGGCACCCCTCTGGAGGTTAGGGTTAGGCTAGGGGAAGGGAGGTTTAGGGACCCCCGGGGGGAGGTTAGGGTTAGGCACCCCCCCAGGGGACTTAGGTTTAGGCGGTGAGGAAGGGGGGGGTTAGGTTTAGGCACTTAGAGGGGGGATTAGGGTTAGGCAGAGGGGGGGGGTTAGGGTTAGGCACCCTAAAGGAGGGTTAGGGGGGGAATTAGGTTAGTTAGTACTTACCTTAGGGACGATCAGGATTTCCTCCTGTGTCGGGCAGCAGCTTTCGGGATCTAAATGGCCGGTGGTAAATCATACCGATTCCGTGCTGGGAGCCATGTTATTCCCCCTCATATATCACTGTACAGTCCCCTCCCCCTATATAATAATAATACCACAAAGTGTGTGCTGGGAGCTGTGTTATTCCCCCTCATATTTCACTGTACAGTCCCCTCTCCCTATATAATAATACCATATATCAGTGTTTGCTGAAGCTGTGTTATCCCCCCTCATTTATCACTGTACAGTCTCCTCTCCCTATATAATACCACATATCAGTGTGTGCTGGGAGCTATGTTAGTTCCCCTCATATATCACTGTACACTCCCCTCTCCCCTATATAATAATAATACCACATATCAGTGTGTGCTGGGAGCTGTGTTATTCCCCCTCATATATCACTGTACAGTCTCCTCTCCCCTATATAATAATAATACCACATATCAGTGTGTGCTGGGAGCTGTGTTATTCCCCCTCGTATTTCACTGTACAGTCCCCTCTCCCTATATAATAATACCACATATCAGTGTGTGCTGGGAGCTGTGTTATTCCCCCTCATATATCACTGTACAGTCTCCTCTCCCTATATAATACCACATATCAGTGTGTGCTGGGAGCTATGTTAGTTCCCCTCATATATCACTGTACGGTCCCCTCCCCCCTATATAATAATAACACCACATATCAGTGTGTGCTGGGAGCTGTGTTATTCCTCCTCATATATCACTGTACGGTCCCCTCCCCCTATATAATAACAGGATATGTGGTAAGAACTTACCTTTGTTATCTCCGTTTCTACGAAGTCCTTAGGGTCCACAGGGATACCTTGGGGTATAGGTCTTGGCTACACATCCATGGGCACCACAGAGTTAAAGATGTCCTCCCAGGATGCACTGGGCCCCCTCCTATACCCCGCCCCCAGGCCAAGGCACCTCAGTTTTAGTATCAAGCCATAGGCCGGGAGTGAGGAAAAAGGAAGAAGAAAGTCTGGAACACACAAGATTCACATTCTCTTAGAAAAGGGAGACAGAAAACTGGTGACCAGAACAACACCCTACGGAAGCACAGGGCGTCAGGGCGGGTGCCCTGTGGACCCTAAGGACTTCGTAGAAACGGAGATAACAAAGGTAAGTTCTTACCATATCTCCTGTTTTCTACCTCAGGGTCCTTAGGGATCCACAGGGATACCTTGGGGATGTCCCAAAGCAGTATCCTTCAAGGGAGGGGACGCTCCTGTGCCGAGAGGAGAATCCGCCGCCCGAAGGAAGCATCCTGAGAAGCAAATGTGTCAAAGGCGTAATGCTTGACGAAAGTATGGACAGAGGACCACGTGGCCGCCTTACAAAGCTGAAGAGCTGAGGCGCCACGTCGAGCTGCCCACGAAGGTCCCACAGATCTTGTAGAATGAGCTTTCACAGAGGGTGGCACTGGGAGTCCCTCCTGAGTGTATGACTCAGAGATCGCCATGCAGATCCAGCGTGCCAAAGTCTGTTTATTGGCAGGCCAACCCCTCTTATGAAACCCATATAGGACGAACAAAGAGTCCGATTTTCTCAAAGAACTGGTACGGTCCACGTAAATCCGCAGAGCCCGTACCACATCCAAAGAAGCCCCACCAGCTGAGAGATCAGATGAATTAAAGGCTGGGACCACAATTTCCTCGTTAATGTGGAAACTAGACACTACTTTAGGAAGGAATTCGGGACGGGTACGAAGTACCACCCTGTCCGAATGAAAAATTAGAAATGGGGGACGACACGAAAGAGCCCCCAAATCCGACACCCTTCTGGCTGAAGCAATAGCCAGAAGGAACACTGTTTTTGCCATAAGCCATTTCAGATCCACAGAACCCAGAGGTTCAAATGGAGGATCCTGTAGCGCCTTCAGGACCACAGCCAGATCCCATGGAGCTACCGGATGGACATAGGGAGGCTGGATGCGAAGGACACCCTGCATAAAGGTACGGATATCAGGCCGCGTGGCAATCCTTCGTTGAAACAAAACCGACAGGGCAGAAACATGCACCTTCAGTGAAGCAAGGCGTAGACCTAAATCCAAGCCTGCCTGAAGGAAAGCCAACACTCTCAATATTCTAAACTCGCGAGGATCGTATGCTTTAGGGCGACACCACTCAAAATAGGTATGCCACACCCTGTGGTAAATTCTAGCTGAAGCCGGCTTACGAGCATGTAACATGGTATTGACCACCGCTCTAGAGAAACCCTTGGACCTCAAGAGGGAAGCCTCAAGAGCCACGCCGTCAAAGATAGCCGACTCAGGTCCGGGTAGAGACAAGGACCCTGAGACAATAGGTCCGGCCTCTGAGGTAACAGCCAAGGAGTGTCGATGGATAGACACTGGAGATCCGAGTACCAACTCCTTCTGGGCCACGCAGGGGCCACCAGCAGGATCTTGCCTCCTTCCTGCCTGAACTTTCGAATTACTCGAGGCAGCAGGGAGAATGGAGGAAACAGGTACGCGAATTGGAAGTTCCACCGTGCCGACAGAGCGTCCACCAGGAGAGCTCCCGTGTCTCTTGTTCGGGATCCGTACGCCCACAGCTTGCGGTTGTGTCTGGAGGCCATGAGGTCTATTTCGGGAAGACCCCACTTGTCCACCAGGAGTTGGAACACCTCCTGGTGAAGAGACCATTCCCCCGGGTGTACATCGTGACGGCTGAGGAAGTCCGCCTCCCAGTTCAGCACACCCGGAATGAAGACGGCCGAAATGGCCGGCAGATTGCCTTCCGCCCAAGTCAGAATGCGGGACACCTCCTTTAGAGCCGCTTGGCTTCGAGTTCCTCCCTGACGATTTAGGTAAGCCACCGTGGTGGCATTGTCTGACTGAACCTGCACAGGTTTCCCTAGCAGGAACGGTCTTGCATGTTGCAGCGCCCTGAACACTGCTCGAATTTCCAATATATTGATTGGCAGGTTCGATTCCTCCGTCGTCCACCGGCCCTGGAAGACATGTGGGCCTGTTACAGCGCCCCAGCCCTGAAGGCAAGCATCCGTTGTTAGAAGGACCCAATCCGAAAACCAAAACCTGCTGAGATGAGAGATTTTTAGCCACCACGTCAAAGACAGGCGCACTTCCGGAGTGAGCCTGATCATCTGCGTCTTTATTCGACGGGGATTTCTGTCCCATCTGGACAGGATCAACATTTGTAGAGTCCTGGAGTGGAACTGGGCATACTCCACCATGTCGAACATTGACACCATGGATCCCAGTAACTTCATCGCCGAGAGAAGAGACACTCGGCGACTGCTTAGAACATTGCGCATCTTGGACTGCAACAGGGCTATCTTTTCCTCTGTCAAAAAGATCCTCTGTTGCTGAGAGTCCAACAATGCCCCGAGATGGACCATTCTCTGAGAAGGAATTAGAGAGGACTTCTTCCAATTCACTATCCAGCCGTGAGCCTGCAATACCGATATTGTCAGTTGTAGATGGCTGCAAAGGACTTGTGGCGACCCTGCCAACAACAGAACGTCGTCCAAGTAAGGTAACAGGCGAACTCCCTGCAACCGCAGGTGTGCCGCCATGACCGCCATTACTTTTGTGAACACCCGAGGAGCCGTGGAAAGCCCAAACGGTAGGGCCTGAAACTGGTAATGGAGGCCCAACACTGTAAATCTGAGGTAACGCTGATGAACCCTGGCAATGGGGATATGCAGGTAAGCACCCTGAATATCCAGGGACACCATAAAATCCCCAGGCTGCATAGCTAAAACAATAGAACGCAGAGTCTCCATCCGGAACCGAGGGACCCTTAAAAACTTGTTCAGGGACTTGAGGTTTATAGGTCGGTATGATCCATTTGGTTTTTGAACCAGAAAAAGGTTGGAGTAATATCCGGTCCCTCTCAGGGATAACGGAACAGGTTCTATTACTCCCATTTGAAGCAGAGAACGCACCGAATCTTGGATTGCTGGAGCCTTCGTTGGATCTGAAGGACCTGCTGTTATAAAGAACTGATGAGGAGGTCTTCTGCGGAAGGAGAGGGTATATCCTTGAGATACTACCTCCCGTACCCAAGTGTCTGTGGTGGTTTTGAACCAACACTGGGCGTATTGCAGAAGTCGGCCTCCCACCCTGGGATCCCCCAAGGGGAGGCCCAACCCGTCAGGCTGAGGGTTTGTCGTCCAGGCTTGGCAGCTGGACGTCTGGTAAGCCAAGCTTGCTTCTTGGTCTTAGTAGTCTTTTTGGGACCTGAAGGTCTCGGAAAGGACAGAACCCTAGGTTTTCCCGGAGGGCGATAGGGCCGAAAGGACGGATTTTTAGACCCAGACGGAGTCTGGGCTGAGGGTAGACACGCAGATTTGGCAGCCGCCAATGTGTCTACTATTTTGTCCAAGGCTGGTCCAAACAGGACCTGCCCATTGTAGGGTAAGCATTCCAAGCCTTTCTTGGATTCAGCGTCCGCCCTCCACGAACGTAACCACAAGGAGCGTCGAGCGGCCACAGCCGCCGCAGAAATCCTAGAAGTAAGCAGGCTCAAATCCAAAGCTGCCTCGTTAATGTACGTAGCGGAATCCCGAAAGTTACCCACTAACATAACCTGTTCGCTGGTACCCTCAGAAGCGAATGATGTCTCCAAAGCGTCCGCCCACCTTTCCATAGCCTGGGCCACCCAGCAGACAGCCATAGCTGGTCTAGATGCTCCTCCAGCAAGGGAATAGATGGACTTAAGACACACCTCCACCTTACGGTCTGTAGTATCCGTCAGAGAAGACATAGACAGCATAGGTAAAGTTGCGCTCTTTACTAAGCGCGTAACATGAGAATCCACCTGAGGAGGAGACTCCCATTTAGTGAAGTAATCTTCCGCAAAGGGATAAGTACGTGCCAGACGCTTGTGAGGTTGAAATCTTTTTCCTGGAGATTTCCAGGCCTCCTCCATGTGATCAACTAGCTGACCAGATAGAGGGAAAACTGCTGCAGCTCCTTTAACCTCTTTAAAATAAGCATGAGTAGGCGCTGCAGGTAAGTTGTCATCAGTAATTACCATGGCCGCACGGACTGCCCGTATGAGGCCTGGAATGTAAATGCTAGACTTGGCCTCTGTTTGAGGAGTGTCAGTGTCCAAAAAATCTACAATTTCGCCCTCATCAGACGACCCGTCATCCTCCTCATCCTGAGCGGACGGATATGACAATAGCGGTCTTTTAGCAGGTCTGGATTGATCCTGCTGAGTGCTCCGCACCCCAGAATCAGACAAACCTGGGTCAGCCTGATTAAGGACCTGTTGCGGGGGGCACTGCATTACTATCGGTCCCGGAACTCCGAGAACAGGAGGCGGGACTACCGCCTGCTGTGCAAACCCCAATTGTGGAAATGTAGGAGGGGCTACAAGCCTATTTACAAGAACAGTCAGGGCTTGTGCAAAACAAGCCCAAGGTGGTTCCTGAGAGGTGCTGGGTACAGCAGAGATACTGGGGATGGCCAAACATGCAGCACATAACCCATCCTGGAGTACCGCCCCCTCCCCCACACCTGCTTTACATCTGGAGCAGGAAATTAGGAGAGGTGCTCCTCTAACAGAGTCCTCACTGGACATAGTAGTATGTGACACACCTCTCACAGAAATAATCTCAAACTGTGAGGTAAATTCCTACCCTGACAGTACTGGCACTGAGAGGGCTGGTCAGGAGGAAGAAATAGGGATAGCTAAAATGGCTGACAGGAGAAAGATCAGGCACACAGCGCTAGCATAAGTCACATACAATGCAGAAACCCTGCACTAAGTGCACTATCACTTATACAGACCTACAGCCTGGCAGTGATAGCGCTACATACGCTGACCTTTACTGGAGGAGAGGTATGTAAGGGGCACCCCAGGCTCCGCACCCTGTCACCACAGCATCGCATAAAATGGCCGACGGAGGATGAAGGGGCGGGCTTGGGGAGGATCACTGCCTCAGCCCGCCAAAGCCTTGATGTAAGGCGCCGACAGCAGTGATGGGGAGGAGCCTCCTGTGCGCTACAGGGAAGGCATCCTGCCCTGGCAGGCCATTAACCCCCCGGGATGCTGGAGCGTGTTCCGCAACGCTTCAGCCCCGTATCCCTGGTGGTCTAGTGGAGAGCGCAGGCATCCGCATGGCTCCACTATACTGCCGTCCCCAGGGAGCCCCCAGCCCTGTGGACGCCGGACTGTGATTCAGCAGGCGCCTACCGCAGACGCCCGCTGCCTACCTTTGCTGACCCCCGTACATCCGGCCACAGTCCCAGGCCCCCGGAGGTTCCGCTAGCAGGAACCCCCAAGAGCCCGCCGAGCTCCCCGACTCACTACCGGTGGTCGGCGCCGGCGGGGGTGTCGGAGCGGTAGCATGGACGTCCGCTGGACAGTCCTATGCTACCGCTCTTAGATGATCTTCAGGGGCTGTTATACACAGCCCCCCTCTGCGATGACCGGCTCCAGGCCGGGCACCTACTGAAACTGAGGTGCCTTGGCCTGGGGGCGGGGTATAGGAGGGGGCCCAGTGCATCCTGGGAGGACATCTTTAACTCTGTGGTGCCCATGGCTGTGAAGCCAAGACCTATACCCCAAGGTATCCCTGTGGATCCCTAAGGACCCTGAGGTAGAAAATAATAATACCACATATCAGTGTGTGCTGGGAGCTGTGTTATTCCCCCTCATATATCACTGTACAGTCCCCTCCCCTATATAATAATAATACCACATATCAGTGTGTGCTGGGAGATGTGTTATTCCCCCTCGTATTTCACTGTACAGTCCCCTCTCCCTATATAATAATACCACATATCAGTGTGTGCTGGGAGCTGTGTTATTCCCCCTCATATATCACTGTATGGTCTCCTCTCCCTATATAATACCACATATCAGTGTGTGCTGGGAGCTATGTTAGTTCCCCTCATATATCACTGTACGGTCCCCTCCCCCCTATATAATAATAATACCACATATCAGTGTGTGCTGGGAGCTGTGTTATTCCCCCTCATATATCACTGTACAGTCCCCTCTCCCCTATATAATAATAATACCACATATCAGTGTGTGCTGGGAGCTGTGTTATTCCCCCTCATATATCACTGTAAGGTCTCCTCTCCCCTATATAATAATAATACCACATATCAGTGTGTGCTGGGAGCTGTGTTATTCCTCCTCATATATCACTGTACGGTCCCCTCTCCCCTATATATTAATAATACCACATATCAGTGTGTGCTGGGAGCTGTGTTATTCCCCGTCATATATCACTGTACAGTCCCCTCTCCTCTATATAACAATAATACCACATATCAGTGTGTGCTGGGAGCTGTGTTATTCCTCCTCATATATAACTGTACAGTCCCCTCTCCCCTATATAATAATAATACCACATATCAGTGTGTGCTGGGAGCTGTGTTATTCCTCCTCATATATCACTGTACAGTCCCCTCCCCCTATATAATAATAATAATACCACATATCAGTGTGTGCTGGGAGCTGTGTTATTCCCCGTCATATATCACTGTACAGTCCCCTCCCCTATATAATAACAATAATACCACATATCAGTGTGTGCTGGGAGCTGTGTTATTCCTCCTCATATATAACTGTACAGTCCCCTCTCCCCTATATAATAATAATACCACATATCAGTGTGTGCTGGGAGCTGTGTTATTCCTCCTCATATATCACTGTACAGTCCCCTCCCCCTATATAATAATAATAATACCACATATCAGTGTGTGCTGGGAGCTGTGTTATTCCCCCTCATATATCACTGTACAGTCCCCTCTCCCATATATAATAACCCCATTATACATAGGAGAACAAATTACCGCAAGGAGGCTCAGTTCTGTTTTCTGTAAGTATCTCAAAATGGTCGCCGCTTCAAAGGTGTCCCATACAATAAAAACTGATGAGATGATGGTTGTAGATTTGAGACAATAACAAAATGGCCGAAACATATGTTTCTCTGAAGTGCTGTAATAAATTGTGCAGTCTGATTGGCTATCCGGGGCGTCACTCACTGAGGAATGACGCCCCGGCCACTGAGGAGGCTGTCCCCATAGTAACTCCGGCTGTCACTGTTCCCGTTACCGCTGCTGCATATGGCAGACGTATAACCCGCCATCATACAGCCTCACACACAGCCGGGCTCAGGGGCAGCTTCTCAGGTACAGGACGCAGCAGCAGACGGTACCGGGAACAGTGACAGCCGGAGTCACTATGGGGACAGATCCTCCTCCTCCTCCTCCTCAGCGTCTCTCTGTAGCCATGGTTACTGTCTCTGCGCATATTATCCTACTGACACGCCCATGCCCCAGCTGTCTCCTCCCACTAATACGCACATCAGCCAATCCTATGTCCAGGCTGAATGACGTCTCCTCCCACCCACTGACTCTTTTACATTAGCTTCAGCTAAGGTCTCATGACTGACATTGTAATGAGTGACACCCCTAGTAACCAATCAGACTGCACAATGCATATTTCAACACTAGAGAAACATTTTTGGCGGCCATCTTGTTATAGTCTCAGATCTACGACTATCATCTTTTTATTTGGATGTGACACTTTTGAAGCAGCGACTATTTTGAAGATACGGTAGTGGATAGATCCCCTTCAGTATTTGATCCCTAACGTCATTAGTTACAGTCCAACGTCATTCCCTACTACCTTTGAGATACTTACAGTACAGAACTGAACATCCCGGAGGTAACATGTTTACCTATGTAATATGTGGTTATTATATAGAGGAGAGGGGATGGGACCGTACACAGTGATATATGAGGGGGAATAACACAGCTCCCAGCACACACTGATATGTGGTATTATTATTATATAGGGGGGAGGGGACTGTACAGTGATATATGAGGGGGAATAACACAGCTCCCAGCACACACTGATATGTGGTATTATTATTATATAGGGGAGAGGGGACTGTACAGTGATATATGAGGGGGAATAACACAGCTCCCAGCACACACTGATATGTGGTATTATTATTATATAGGGGAGAGGGGACTGTACAGTGATATATGAGGGGGAATAACACAGCTCCCAGCACACACTGATATGTGGTATTATTATTATATAGGGGAGAGAGGACTGTACAGTGATATATGAGGGGGAATAACACAGCTCCCAGCACACACTGATATGTGGTATTATTATTATATAGGGGAGAGGGGAGTGTACAGTGATATATGAGGGGGAATAACACAGCTCCCAGCACACACTGATATGTGGTATTATTATTATATAGGGGAGAGGGGACTGTACAGTGATATATGAGGGGGAATAACACAGCTCCCAGCACACACTGATATGTGGTATTATTATTATATAGGGGAGAGGGGACCGTACAGTGATATATGAGGGGGAATAACACAGCTCCCAGCACACACTGATATGTGGTATTATTATTATATAGGGGAGAGGGGACTGTACAGTGATATATGAGGGGGAATAACACAGCTCCCAGCACACACTGATATGTGGTATTATTATATAGGGGGGAGGGGACCGTACAGTGATATATGAGGGGGAATAACACAGCTCCCAGCACACACTGATATGTGGTATTATTATTATATAGGGGAGAGGGGACTGTACAGTGATATATGAGGGGGAATAACACAGCTCCCAGCACACACATATGTTGAACATTTATTATATAGGAGAGAGGGGCCTGTACAGTGACAGGAGGTTACGGAGGTGGTTGGGTTGTTGGGTAACAGCATACTGTAGTGGTAAAACAGGAGATCTAGGCACCTTGGTGAGAAGTTCTATATTGAGTTAAGCACCTGTAAGTATACATTGCCAGTGTCTGAGCTGCTTATTGTGAATCCACAAACTGTAATAGTACCAGGCTAAGGAGCCTCTTGTTCTTAAACATATTTACGTATCTGCAGCATTTGAACAATCAAATCTAATAGCCTGCAACTTGCCGGCATCAGCAAGTCCGGCCAATGTTTTAAAGTGGCAATCATTTATTAAGCAAAACCAGGTTTTTTATGTCTTTAAAAGAATGCAGATTTAAACATCTGCCAAACTCGCCAGGATCTCTCCGTTGCCTGTAGACCGCAGGCTATAATATTTACCCCACAGTGTTAATTATTATACCACAATGTTTTTAGGGACTGACACACCATTAAAGTGACTGAGGGGATCTGTAAGCGGTAAGGGGCCTGATTTAAAGCAGCGACTAATATAGCTGAGTGATTATTAGCAACTACTGTACATGTGTTGCCCTAAGTGCTGTTGGAGACAGGATAAACGGTATCAGAAATGTGGTAGGAAAGTGATGCGAGGTGACTATGAAGTTGTTAGTAGTGCGCGCAAAAATTGTCCATTCTACGGGCGTATTATGGGAGTGTCAGGGGCGTGTAAGGACGCACAGCCACAGGCATAGGAGGCCATGGTCATACAGAGATCCCGCACCTGCCATAGGCTTGGTGTAATTTCTGATGGTGTAACCGATGGTGGCGTATAACGATGCACCAATCAGTACTAGAGCACGCACGGGCGCTGAAAGTGGGCGTCTCAGTCCTTGCACAATTGACCGCACAAATGTATACAATGGAAGTAGTAGTGTTCATTCCAACACCATGCACCTATCACAACCCATGCAGTTCCTCTCTCCAGCCTGGGGTGTCGCTCTCGGCTCTGGTGCTTCAAGCACACTCAGCTGATGCAACAAACTGCTGAGATACAGACCAGAGTGTGCTAGAAGCACCAGAGCAGAGATCAACACTCCAGGCAGGAAAGAGAAACTGCACGGGTTGTGCAGACGGGTGACCGCCAATGCACGCTGCTGTGCTCGCTGTTATGTCGGCTCAGAATCATGTTATTTGGGATCTTTATAGATTTCCCTCATGCGCAGTTGTCAGCGATTATCAGTTATCAGCACAAATATAAAGTCAGCAGAGGCTTAGAGATTCCGTACTGGTCCGTGCATCAGGAGCCATAACCCCCAGTCAGCCTGATACACACACAGTGACTGCTGTGCTCCATGTCATACAGCTGGTGCAGTTCCCATGGTGCTGTGGGGCTGGTGTTAGATTAGGATCCCCTGCAGGATTGGGTACCAGCATCTAGGAGAGCGGCCACTGACACTCCCCCAAGTGCTCAGGCTGCAGCAGGTAACCTGCGGTGAGTAGCTCCCGGACGTCTAGCTGCCTTGGCCGGGGGGGTTGGACAAAGGGCATTTGCCAGGCATCTATGTAGGATGACTAAATGAAGTCTCTGTTCCAACCCTCTGTTATCCCATAAGAGTCTTTGTTGCCTCCAGCTGGCCAGCACTTCCAGGCCAACATGGTAGTGCGGCTGTTTCTGACAGAGCCCTGCATCAAGGATATTATTAGTACTAACCATCAGCAAATAGTCATTAAGATTTGATTTACAGTTCCATTTAAAGTTGAATTTTTCTAAACCTGTGTGTAAAAGTGTATTGCAATAAATATACAATTTCCTGATCTAAAAACACTAATTTAGGTGGACATAAGGGTCTTTAGGAAACGTCACGATGGAGAATGACAGAGTCCTCACATTTCTGGGTAAGAGGAGGTTTAATCACAGTCCTGTCTGTGCATACCGCCATCACTGTGTGTATAATTACATTATTACATGTGCCCATCTAATATACACATCAGATATAGGTGCCATATTATACATGATGTCCTGTCTGTGTATATAGCCATCACTGTGTGTATAATTACATTATTACATGTGCCCATCTAATATACACATCAGATATAGGTGCCATATTATACATGATGTCCTGTCTGTGTATATAGCCATCACTGTGTGTATAATTACATTTTCTACTTCAGGGTCCATAGGGTATCCACAGGATACCTTGGGGTATAGGTGTGACGTCAGTCGCAGGGCACCAAAGAGTTAAGCTTTCAGCCTCCCAGGATGCACTAGGTCCCCCTCCTATACCCCGCCCCCGGGCCAAGGCACCTCAGTTTTAGTTTGGTGCCCGGCCGGAGTCGGGTGCACCTGTTGGAGTGGGGGCTAGAAGAGCCCCTGAAGCTTTTTCTTCATGCAGCTGTGGCTGCACATCTGGATGAACAGCATGGACAGTCAGTCCTGACGTCCATGCTGTCTTCCCTACACCCCGCCGGTACCAGAACGCCGGTACTGATCCGGGGATGCTGGTGGGCGTCTGGGGTCACAGCTAGCGGTGACCCCAGATGCTCCGGACCATGGCCGGATTCAAGGGGGACAGAGGTAAGCAGCGGGGTCCCGCGGTGGGTCCCCGCTGATCACATGGTCCTAAGTCCCCAGGCAGGGGGCTCCCTGGGGACTGGCTGCAGCGTGGAGCCAGGCGACCAACCTGCGCTTCCACTACCCCCTGGGACAGCGGACCGCAGCAGAGCGGTAGCGCTGCGGCGTCCCAGAGGTTAAATGCATGCCAGGGGAGCGCGCCTTCCCTGTCTCACAGCCGGCGCCTCCCCCGCTGCACACAGCCCTCTCTGCATGCTGCCGACTGGTCCTGTGGCAGCGCTCCTCCCCCAGGCCAGCCTCCTCTCTGCTCCTCGGCGGCCATCTTCTCCAGAACGCATGGTGAACGCTGCTGGAAGCGCTGGACGGAAGCATCGTGGTCTGGGTCCCCCTGCATACCTCTCCTCCGCTGTGGCTCAGGTCTGTGTATGCAGCGCTGTGTCCTACCAGGCCCTGTGTCTGTGTAGTTGAGTAATCAGCGCTGTTAGTGCAGGAATTGTTATTTCTCTGCATTGTATGTGACTGTGCTAGCGCTGCCTGTAACTTTTCTTCTCTAAACTGTCAGCTTTATTACTGTCCCTGTTCTGCTAAAGCCCTTGCGGTGCGGTGCTGCAGGGTGGTCTCTCGCCTATTTAATACTTAATTGGTGAGAGAGGTCACATACGTGGTGCCATCATGTCTGAAAGTGATTTTCCCCTCCGGCTACAGTGTACCACGTGCAAAGTACCGTTAGCGGAGGGGGAGGGTAGCGCGGAGGGCCTTTGCCGGCAGTGTTTGTCCATGGCGCGGCCTATTACGGTTACAGCACCGGTACAGGAGCCGCCCTGGGCTTGTTTCGCTCAGGCGTTAACAGCTTTAGTGGGCCAGTTAGCTCCGCAGCCCGCGTTTACTCCGATGGGTTTGTCCCAGCAGTCTGTGGTGTCGTCACCCATGCAGGGGTTCCCATGACAATTGGTGGTACCCCACAGTCTCCCTATTTCCCCGCTCCCGGGTTCTCAGGAGCCAGCGTGGGTTAACTCCCTGACGAGTTCTGTACAGCACTTGTCGGATGTGTTGCAAGGGGAGTCTGTGATGCGGCCTCATAAAAGGCCGGTGGCGTCTCTGTCCGCTCCTTATGAGGATGACGAAGGGACGTCTGATGATGGGGAGATTCTGGATCCTTACGATCAGGAACCTCTCCATACTAAGGACGCTGATGCTAAGTCCAAAGTATATATTCCTGGACTTATTCGGGCGGTCCGCACAGCCTTGGTGATTGAGGACGAAGTTCCCCCAGCGGCTAAATCTAAGTATGCCTTTTTCAAAGATGTGAAGGGCGATGCCACAGTCTTTCCTCTTTCGGGTCAGTTGGTGGACCATTTAGAGGAGGCGTGGAAACAACCTGGCAAAAGATACCAGCCGCAGAGACGCCTGGCGGTGGCTTATCCGTTCGCGGATAATTATTTTGCTAAGTGGGAATCCCCTCCACAGGTGGATTCTCACGTGACCCGTCTTGTCCGTAGTGCCACATTGCCGATGCCATCCATGTCCTCCCTTAAGGATGCTACGGACCGCAAGGTAGAAATCTGCCTGAAGTCCGCTTATTCCCTTGCAGGGGGGGCAGCACGGCCGGCTATGGCCATTTGCTGGGTTGCCAGAGCGATGGAGCGCTGGGCGGATTCATTAGAGGCTTCTTTTGAATCCGACTGTCCGGCCGAACAGGTGGAGTTGATTGGCAATCTCCGTGATTCGGCCACCTACATCAACGAGGCGGCTCTAGACATTAGTACTCTGGTGTCTAGAATTTCTTCAGCAGCGGTAGCTGCTCGTCGCACCTTGTGGCTGCGATCCTGGAAGGCGGACGCAGATTCCAAGAAAGGTCTGGAAGCGTTGCCGTTTACCGGAGAAGTTCTCTTCGGTCCGGATCTGGCTAAGATTGTGGCCACGCTGGCGGCAGCCAAATCTGCTTGTCTCCCGTCGGCCGCTGCTCCTTCTGGTTCGGGACCATCGTCATTTCGGTCATCTAGGGCCCAGGGCAGGCCCAAACCACAGTCGTTTCCTCGACAGGCTGGCCCTAAGAAATCGGTCAAGCCCCGGAAGCAGGCATGGAGTACCAGACGTCCGGCCCCCAAGCCAGATGACAAGCCTGCGGCCTGATGGTCCGGGCCTCCCTTTGGGGGATCCCAGGGTGGGAGGCCGCCTGCTACAGTTCGCCCAGTGTTGGTCGACCACTACGACAGACACTTGGGTTCTGGAGGTGGTTTCCCACGGATACGCCCTCTCCTTCCGGCACAGACCCCCGGCTCGCTTCTTCACCACGGGTCTCCCATCAGACCGGAACAAGGCTACGGAGCTGCGGAAGGTATTGCACACTATGCTCCAGGCTGGAGTTATAGTGCCTGTTCCATTCTCCCAGAGGGGCCAGGGTTTCTATTCAAATCTATTTTTGGTACAGAAACCCAATGGGTCATATCGTCCGATTCTCAACCTCAAAGCACTCAACAAGTCTTTGCGGGTCCCGAAGTTTCGGATGGAGACCCTACGGTCCATCATTCTGGCGCTGGAACCTGAGGACTACTTGGTGTCATTGGACATACAGGACGCTTACCTGCATGTCCCTATTCTTTTGTGCCATCAACAGTTCCTCAGGTTTGCAATCCGCAGCGACCACTTCCAGTTTCGGGCGTTACCTTTTGGCCTGGCAACAGCACCACGTGTTTTCACCAAGGTGATGGCAGTCATGGCGGCTTCTCTGCGGCTGCAGGGAGTCCGCATGTTACCGTATTTGGACGACCTGTTATTGGTGGCAGGATCTCCAGAGCTCCTGTTACGCCACTTGGACCTGACCATTGCACTGCTGCAACGGCACGGCTGGCTAATCAACTGGCAGAAGTCCACTCTAATCCCGTCTCGGAGGATTCTGCATCTTGGAGCCTTATTGGACTCGGGACAGCAAAGGATCTTCGTGACGGAGGACAAGATCTCTGCTTTACAGTCAAGGGTGCGCAGTTGCCTGCACAGCCGCCGGGTGTCCTTACACTCGGCGATGAGGTTACTGGGCTCCATGGTGTCGGTGTTCGACATGGTGGAATACGCCCAGTTTCACTCCAGACCTCTGCAGCACCTGATCCTGTCCAAGTGGAACGGGCTGACTCAGTCTCTGAAGTCCCAGACGATTGTGCTCACCCAGGAGGTTCGCCTGTCCCTTGCGTGGTGGTTACAGACGACCCACCTCAACAAGGGACGTCCGTTCTGGGTTCCAATTTGGGTCCTGTTGACAACGGACGCCAGTCTTCGGGGCTGGGGAGCAGTTTCGGGTCCACACTTGTTCCAGGGCAGGTGGACGCCGACAGAAGCGGAGCTTCCAATAAATATCTTGGAACTCCGTGCGGTCTTCAATGCTCTCCAGCAGGCACAGCGGTTTCTCCAGGGTCGCCCGGTGCAGGTCCAGTCGGACAACGCTACCACCGTGGCCTACATAAACAGGCAAGGAGGAACTCGCAGTCGGGCGGCTCTCGTAGAGGTCTCTCGGATCCTGGTTTGGGCGGAGCGCAATCTTCCGGCCATATCAGCGGTCTTCATCCTGGGAGTGCTAAATTGGGAGGCGGACTTTCTAAGTCGCCAGGACGTTCATCCGGGGGAATGGTCCCTGCACCCGGACGTTTTTCAACTACTGGTGGACAGGTGGGGTCTTCCAGAAATCGACCTCATGGCGTCCCGGCACAACAACAAGTTGCCGGTGCACGGGTCTCGCACAAGAGACGAAGGGGCGTCTCTGGTGGATGCTCTGTCCGTCCGGTGGACGTTCCGGTTCGCATACCTGTTCCCTCCGGTCTCCCTTCTTCCACGGGTAATCCGGAAATTCAAACAGGAAGGAGGGACGCTCCTGTTGATAGCTCCCGCGTGGCCCAGACGGCACTGGTTCTCAGACCTTCAGGGTCTGTCCGTGGACAGTCC
The DNA here is from genome assembly GCA_031769625.1 of Taudactylus pleione. Classification (NCBI taxonomy): domain Eukaryota; kingdom Metazoa; phylum Chordata; class Amphibia; order Anura; family Myobatrachidae; genus Taudactylus; species Taudactylus pleione. Next base: position 1,319,864 of record JAUIMM010000799.1, on the reverse strand, counting down.
TCTGCGGTTGCCGCTACGACCGGACCTTCTGTCTCAGGGTCCTTGCCTTCACCCGGACCTGACTCGGCTGTCTTTGACGGCGTGGCTGTTGAGACGGCCACGCTGAGGTCCCGGGGGTTTTCCAGCTCTGTGGTGCGTACCATGTTACGAGCTCGGAAACCGTCTTCCGCGAGGATATACCATCGCGTGTGGCATACGTTCTTCCAGTGGTGTCGACCGAGAGGTTATGCACCGCGGGAGTTTCGTCTGTCTCGGATTCTCGCCTTCCTGCAAGCGGGACTAGATCATGGGCTTCGCCTTGCTTCTTTGAAGGTACAGGTTTCGGCCCTATCTGTCTGGTTTCACCGTAGGATTGCTACAATCCCGGATGTGCGCACCTTTATGCAGGGTGTTCTCCGCATTCAGCCGCCCTTTGTTCCACCTGTGGCGCCTTGGGATTTGGCTGTGGTCCTGAGGGCTCTCCAAGGACCGCCGTTTGAACCTCTGGGCTCAGTGGATCTTAAATGGCTAACAGCTAAGACTGTTTTCCTTCTGGCCATTGCTTCGGCCAGACGTGTTTCTGAGTTAGGGGCTCTTTCTTGTAGACCCCCTTTCTTGGTTTTTTATGGGAACAGGGCAGTACTCCGCACTCGGCCCGAGTTTCTTCCCAAGGTTGTTTCCCAGTTTCATGTTAACGAGGAAATAGTTGTTCCGGCCTTTAACTCACCGGGTCTTTCCGTGGGTGAGGCCTCTTTGGATGTTGTGCGGGCCTTAAGGACTTATGTTGACCGCACTTCTTCGTTTAGGAAGTCGGACGCTTTGTTTGTCCTCTATGGCTTCCGTAAAAAGGGTTGGCCTGCTTCAAAGCAAACTTTGGCAGCCTGGATCCGTATGGCTATTTCTGAAGCTTATCTTCATGAAGGCCTACCGGTCCTTCCTTCTCGGAAGGCTCATTCCACTAGGTCTGTGGGTCCTTCGTGGGCAGCTCGACGTGGTGCCTCGGCAGTTCAGATCTGCAAGGCTGCTACGTGGTCTTCTGTCCATACCTTCGTGAGGTACTACAGGTTTGACACCTTCGCCTCTCAGGATGCTTCCTTCGGGCGGCGGATTCTCCTTTCTGCACAGGAGCGTCCCCACCCTTAAAGGATACTGCTTTGGGACATCCCCAAGGTATCCTGTGGATACCCTATGGACCCTGAAGTAGAAAATATGAGATATGGTAAGAACTTACCCTTGTTATCTCTATTTCTACGAAGTCCATAGGGTTCCACAGGACTCCCGCCCTGTCGCACCTGTGCTGCAGATGGGCTTTGCTCTGGTCACCGGTTTTCCGTCTCCCTCTGGTGAGAATGTGATTCTTGTATGTGTCCAGATCTTTGTTCTCTCTCTTCTTTCTCCTCCTCCGGCCTATGGCTTGGTAACTAACTGAGGTGCCTTGGCCCGGGGGCGGGGTATAGGAGGGGGACCTAGTGCATCCTGGGAGGCTGAAAGCTTAACTCTTTGGTGCCCTGCGACTGACGTCACACCTATACCCCAAGGTATCCTGTGGAACCCTATGGACTTCGTAGAAATAGAGATAACAAGGGTAAGTTCTTACCATATCTCATATTATTACATGTGCACATCTAATATACACATCAGATATAGGTGCCATATTATACATGATGTCCTGTCTGTTTATAAAGCCATCACTATGTGTATAATTACATTATTACATGTGCACATCTAATATACACATCACATATAGGTGTCATATTATACATGATGTCCTGTGTGTGTATATAGCCATCACTATGTGTATAATTACATTATTTCAATGCAAACTGCATCACATTTGTGGTTTATCTCAAAACCATTAACATCTTTTGGATATACTGCCCCCTTCTCCAGAGTAATAGAGTGGGAGCAAGCTTTGTATTGATAGTATTTTGTATTGGTACCCTCAGCATCGGGCGATCTCCCACACTATGTCCTGGCAGTCCCTCTGCTACCTCACTCCTTCTTTGTGATTCAGCTGCCCATCGGCTCAGTGTTTCATCACCACCACTAACTGCAGAGGTATCGGACACTCGGCGGCTCCGCAGCCTGTTTAGAGAAGACCCTGGAATCCCCCATCATTTGCAGCGATGAAGAAACAGCTTTTGGCTGCTTTCCTCCTGTTACATAGAAGCGCACATGGTTTCTGTATAAGAGCAAAGACCACGGAAGGGGGGTGGGGGTGTTGCTGAAGTGTTTATAGAGGAGTGGAAGGCCATAGAGTGCTGCTGGGGACAGTGCTTGGTATTCGGATTTTGTTTTTTTTTGTCTTTATATCATAGATATGGAGAGGCAGGAGGTATTATACTATTTATACTATTATGTAACAGGATTAGTAGTGAGAATAAAATAATATTTCTCTTATATCCTATCTGTGGGACATGGTCTACTCTGGGTATAGAGGCTGGGCACTTGGAGCAGGCACTTCTACTAGTTAACGTAATAAACTGATGCTTCCTCTGCTGAATGCACCTCCAGCAGGACCTCGGTTTTAGATTAAGTGCCTTTGAGAGTAGGGACGTTATGGCTGATGTGCGGCATTACTAACTGTTATGACTGTCGCTTTGCTTCATTTTCTTATTTTAGGACATTTTAGGGGAGTCCTGTCTTCGTCCAGGCATGAAGTTTCAGGTGCCTTGCAGATTCAGATCTCTTTACAGATGTGTCCTCATACACTATGGCTTCAGTTACGCCATACAGCCCCTCTCCGAGCGCTAAGTAGCAGGCGACTCGGCCGCTCCGAGTGTCTTTATAGTTGAACATACTGTATGCATCTTACTCTCATAAGTAAAACAATCGGGAGTGACAAAACTACTTTGCTGGCTATCACCAATCAATTTGATGTGCAACATTTGCACATCTGTGTACAGCCGAGTCGGAATCTGTATACAAAGTGCTTGCATCTTTTTCTCACACCAAGAACACCCAGAGTGATGAAACTTAGGCGTGCCATGCCCCCTCTTCCCATGAGGTCACGTGTCCTTTGTAACAGCTCAAATGTTGGGAGTAATGAACCTATCCATGTTTGTTTCTGGGGGCTGGGCCCACTTTCTCATATAGAATGTGATACTTCAGTTGATCTAGAGTCTAGAGGTTTTCTTGCTACCCTTCTTTCAAAAGACCTTTATCAAGTCCAGACTGCCACATAATCTAATGCTGGTGGGTTTCTCTTTGGAGGCTGACAGTTGGGTTGTATCTTTACCAATAGCCACCTTGATTTTGACACAGAAGAAGGTCTTTTTTGGGTCTACTGTGTGACCCCAAGAGCCAAAAGGCATTGCTTTCAAGAGTCCAGAATTCTGGTTCTGTAGTCTCAGGTGAAGTCTTTGTGGAGATGAGAATGTTGTCTATTCTCTTCTAGAAACTGTTGCTGGGGAGAGTAAGCAGGTTAGTTAGGATTCAATCAACCTGGGCCATGGCTTAGTGCAAATGCTAGAATGGTACATGAAGTTGAAGAGCCATTTGCTTCATGTTGAAGGTCGAGAAGTTTATCCTGGCAATCTCAGTAGTCCACGGGGTAGAAAATTGTGAGGCCGACTTCCTGAGTCAACAATGAGTTCATCTTGGGAATGGGCTCCAGGTACCACCAGACTGGCCCAGGAGAATGTGATATGTGGTTCTTCTAGCGATGTAGATCTTTCTGGGTGTTTTCCTCAGGAAGAAACCTTCAAGGGAAATGCCATTTGTTCACACCAATTTCAGTCACTTGGTTTTGATGGCATGACACTGGAAGCTAAGATCCTTAAGGCCAAGGGTCTTTCTAGTTTGGTTATCCAGGCTATGCTTAAGGTTCATAAGATGACCATGACTAAGATCTATCTTGGGGTGTGCAAATATAATTATCTGGTGTGTACACAGGGGAGTCTATGCTACAAAGGTGAGTCTTCTGTGTCTCCTTTTATTTTTGCATGTTGGCTTTGAACAGGGACTTCACCTGTCATCCATCCAGGGTTAGATCTGTGCCCTTTCAATTCTATTTCAGCTGAAGCTGGCCTCCATCTCGGAGATTCAGACCTTTATTCATGGGGTTGATCATATACAACCACCTTATATTATTTCTGCGCCTCCTTCGGACTTTAATTTAGTTTTGAAGGCTCTCCAGAAGGGCCCATTTGAGCCACAGTGGAGATACATTTACCTCAAATGTTTTGTTCCTACTTAAATTAGCCTGATGTAATTTCCTCTGTAATTTCCCTTACTGATTTCTCATCATTACAAGGTGGTCCTCCAAACTCGTCAACCATATCAGTCTAAATTGTGTCAAGTTTCCATTTACATCAGGGAAATAGTCCTGTCTGCTTTTCAACAGGAAACTGTATTCTATTTAAGGGAATCCCTCCATCTCCAGGTGTTGGTTTGAGATTTGATTTACATTGATTATGCTTTGAACAATTATAGAACAGATGGTTGTCTTGTTCTCTACTATTCTCATAAATAATGTTGACCAGTTGTGTCAATGTCAGATATGTCCATTGAGAGGCCGGTAGCGGCGAACATCTATGCTCACTCTACTCGTGCTTTATGGGTGGCGTAGCATGGGGCCATTATCAAAACAGCTGTGCAAGGCGTCAGCCTGGTCCTCTGGGCTCACATTGATGAAATTTTACCAGTTCAACCCCTTTTCATCAAGTGTAGCCAGATTTGGGTGTTGAGTGTTGCGTAAGCCATTGCTAGCATTCTCCCCTCCTTCATAGACTTGCTTTGTGAAATCCCAAAGTAAGCAGTGTCCCCCAGATATGATGTAAGAGAAATCAGGATTATTTTTGTACTTCCCATAAAATCTGTCCTCTCCCTTTATAGCTTGATAAGTTGTGTTCCCCTTGTTCCTGTCATTTTCAGTTTGCATTTGATGTTTTATCCATTAGAGCTTTGTTAATAAGAAAAAGGTCATTTTGGAGGTGGTAGGGGAATATAGTGGAGGGAGCATAAATTTAGTAAGTTAACTAGTTAGGTGCCTGTCCGAGGTGATCAGTCTGTATACCCAGAGTAAGCAGTGTTCTCCAGATGGATTGTAAGAAACCAATTTTAAGGTGAGTACATAAAAATCCTGATTTTATAACCAACATGTATTTTTCTCAACAGAATTACATGAAGATTCATCTGCTCATATCAAGGAAGAATCTATCCCTTCTGAAAAGGAAAATCTTCCACATCCTGACATTAAGGAGGAAACAGTCTCATGTGATGGAAGAGACCTCACGCCCACTGACATTTGTAAACTCAGATCACATACAGTCTACATCTACTCATACTAAGGAGGAATCAGTCTCATGTGATGGAGGAGACCTCATACACACTGACATGTATACACCCACATATCATACACAGTATACATCTACTCATACTAAGGAGGAATGAGTCTCATGTGATGGAGGAACCCTCACATACACTGACATTTGTACACCCACAGATCATACACAGTATACATCTACTCATACTAAGGAGGAATCAGTCTCATGTGATGGCGGAGACCTCACAGACACTAATAAACATATACCCACAGAACGTACACCATATACATCTCATACTGAGGAGGAACTTGGATCTTCTTTCAGTGGTGAATTATGTTTTGGTAACCGATTCAGTCATGTTGGACACCAGGGGAAAAGCATTCTAAACAGAAACAAATCTTGGTCCTGTCCTGAATCTGGAAAATGTCTCAGTAGTAAAACATCACTTAATAAGCACCAGAGAAGTCACACAAGACAGAAACCATATTCCTGCTCTGAATGTGGGAAACATTTTCTCAAGAAATCACATCTTTGTACACATCAGATTAATCACACGGAAGAGAATGCACATCCCTGCTCAGAGTGTGGGAAATGTTTTAGATGGAATCCAAGTCTAGTTAAACATCTGAGAAGTCACACAGGAGAGAGACCATATTGGTGCTCTGAGTGTGGGCAGTGCTTTAGAAACAATGAACATCTTGTTACACATCAGAGACATCACACAGGAGAGAAACCATTTCCATGCTCTGAGTGTGGAAAATCATTTTACACTGTCGCAAATCTTAAAAAACATCAGAAAATCCATATAGGAGAAAAATCATTTTCTTGCTCTGAATGTGGGAAATGTTTTGCACAGACCTCAGATCTTGTTACACATCAGAGAAGTCACACTGGTGAGAAACCATTTACATGTTCTGTGTGGGAAATGCTTTACACACAAATCAGGTCTAGTTACACATCAGAGATGTCACACAGGTGAGAAACCATATACCTGCTTCGAGTGTGGGATATGTTTTAGATGGTATTCAAGTCTTGTCAAACATCAGAAAAGTCACACAGGAAAGAGACAATTTTCCATATTCTGAGTGTGGGCAATGTTTTACCGGTCACGCATGTCTGAAAAAATCATTAGAGGGTCCATACTGAATAAAAACCATGATTTGACCCAAACTGGTCAGCCCAGGCCTGGAATTCCTCAAAGTCAGGACCCCCTACAAAATGGGTTGACCTGTCCAGAGGAACTATTCCCTGCAACCATGGTTGGTGGGTGCAGGGTTAATAGTGTAAAATTTAAAAATAATATTGTTCTTTACAGGTGAACCACAGGTCCCAGCACGCCTCCCCCAGAATGCAGACAATTGTTGATATTAAGGGCCTGCTGGCACCTGTAGTCCACTTGTAAAGAAAATATTAAATCGATAGACCATGGACACCGTATGTTATAATCCTTTTTAAAAATCATACCAACCCCTTAGATCAGGTCCTCTTGGGTCAGTGTAGTAGTCCACTGGTATTGGTAAAACAAAGAAAGCCCTTGCTCATACAGACAGTACTGTACATTTGGTACAGTACTTCATGAATGGCAGGTCACCCTCATAAGAATGGGGAATTGCTGATTGGCTGAGAGCAGCACTGCTCTGTAAGGTGCTTCTCCCAAACTCGCCTGCCACAGGCAGGTCTATTGTTTGGGTGTATTTGCCGTCAGGGTTTGCTCAGTTTACAAACCTACCTTTAGTAAATCTGCAGATTCCATTGTTGTCTGTGTTAAAAAATCGAAGTTTGGTTTGATGTTGTAAAGTCCGTCAGTTTTTTTTTTTTTTTTTATTCCCGTCTGTTTGGACTTTATTAAATCTGTAATTTTGGTCGGTTAGCAAAATCGATGGCAAATAGACTAAAAAACCCAAACCGACCTTTAGTAAATTTACCCCTAAGTAAAATGTGAAAGTGACATAGAACAAGTCGTACAAGAGAAAAAGTATAATATTGATCTGAATGTGGTGAATGGTTTTACATTATCTCAGAAGAGTATTGGAAAATCTATACAGGAGAGAAACTAAGAGACTGACTGTGAACATGGAAACTCTGGGGGTCATTCAGACCCGCTCGCGAGGGAAGTTTGCTCGCAAGCGGGTCGATGTTTGGCGAATGCGCACGATGGAGGGAGCTCCGTCGTACGCATGCGTGAGACCCGGAGAGCGACGAGAAATACGTCGCTCGGGGTCTCGCACCTAAGGGAACGTGCTGTCGATGGTGAGTGACAGCACGCCCCCTTTGGTGGGCGTGCTGGGGGCGTGGCTGCCAGACGGAGGCATTCCCATGATAGAGCCAAAATCACTCCTGGGCTTGCGGAAGCGAGACCCTACTGCAGGGTCTCGTTGCAAGCCCGATGGTCTTTGACCATCGCGACCATCATCATGGACGCTCGCATAAGCTGTGGGTGGTAACCCACAGCTATGCGAGCGTCCATGAGGCCGCTCCATTTTCAGGTAGGAGGGCCCTGATTCAGAGCGAGCGCTCTGGTCAGAGCGTTCAGCTCTGAATCAGGCCCACTATGCTCAACCTAATACACACAGACATCGTTCTGAAAAAGAATCGGAGAATTCACACAGCGCTGATCTTAACTGCAGCTATCACCCAGGATTTTTACAAACTAGTAACCGGAAAACTTCAATAATAGAACTACTAACACCACTGACATATTATGTAGAAGTTCCTATAGAGGCCCAGCTGGGCAGAGTAGCTCCTTTGTGATGTAGTGCGGAAGCTCAAAGTTTTAGGTCTTGTTTATAGTGTAAATAAATGGCGCAATGAGCATTGTTACAACAGCTCCGGGCCGTATCCAACTGACAGCGAAACAATATGAGAACCCGGTACACGGGTGTATCTAGGGATCCAAGCGCCCCTGGCAATGTAATGGACTGATGCCCCCCTACCCCGCCTATGCACTGCCCCCAGTAGTAATCTCCCCCTATGCTGCATTACCCCCAGTAGTAGTCCCCCCTAAACAGGGCCCCCGTAGTAGTCCCCCCTATGCAGCATTGCCCCCAGTAGTAGTCCCCCCCTATACAGTGGCCCCAGTAGTAGTCCCCCCAATGCTGCATTGCCCCCAGTAGTAGTCCCCCAATGCTGCATTGCCCCCAGTAGTCTCCCCTTTACAGTGCCCCCAGTAGTAGACCCCCCTATACAGTGCCCCAGTAGTAGTCCCCCCTATGCTGCATTGACCCCAGTGGTAGTCTCCCCTATACAGTGCCCCCAGTAGTAATCCCCACTATACAGTGCCCCCAGTAGTGGCCACCCCCCCTAAATTGCCCCCAGTAGTGGCCACCCCTGTATAGTGCCCCCAGTTGTGGGCACCCCCCCTAAATTGCCCCCAGTAGTGGCCACCTCTATACAGTGCCCCCAGTAGTGGCCACCCCCCCTAAATTGCCCCCAGTAGTGGCCACCCCTGTACAGTGCCCCAGTTGTGGACACCCCCTAAATTGCCCCCAGTAGTGGCCACCTCTATACAGTGCCCCCAGTAGTGGCCACCCCCCCTAAATTGACCCCAGTAGTGGCCACCCCTGTACAGTGCCCCCAGTTGTGGGCACCCCCCATAAAGTGCCCCCAGTAGCGGCCACCCACTATTTCATTGCCCCCCCTGCAGTGCCAGGCTTACACACACACCTACACAGAAAAAAAACAACTTACCTGATCCCCGATTCTGACGCGATCGCTGCTGTCTGCTCTGAGTCCCGGCCCGCTCTACTCCTGCATGGGAGAGATGTCATGATGTCTCTCCCATCACATGCTGCGGGGGGAGCCGGAAGACGGAGCTCATTAGTGAGCTCCAGTCGGCTCCCTCCCCGGACGATGCAGCAGCAAATGAGAGTCTGTCTGACTCTCATTGGCTGGCTGCTATTACTGTTTGTAAACTGTAGAACAGACCGCTCTCACTGCGGTCTGTCCTACACTTGTGAGGCCAGGGGACTTGTCCACCCCTTGGCTGCTGGTGGCACTGCTGGACGGCGCCCCCCCTTTGGTCGGCGCCCTTGGCAAGTGCCATCCTGGCCAATGGGTAGATACGCCCCTGCCGGTACAATTCCCGGTGTGGCTCCATTATGTCTATTTTCATCTGCATGTAAATAATCTGTATCTGCTTTTGTAATTGTTACATACTTAGGGGATATATTCTTCTGCAAAATGTGGGAAAGGTTTGTCTTATAGCTCATCTCGTTATATATCAGAGATAAACCATATTCATGTTTTCCTAGTGAGGACTGTCCTGTGGGCAGAACGTAATCTATGAATGTATGAGAATACCCACAGGTAGAGGGCGCGTGTCCTTAGTATAGAGCTGCATCATACAGACAGAAGCTTTCTCTGCCATATAATGATACATACAAATAATTATACATTGAATAAGAACGACCTGTAAGTTGAAGCTGATTTTTCATGACTTTGTTTTTATAATTTTAATTATATTCCCATAAAGCTCCTATAATTCTCATATCTTCATAACCATTATTTTTGTTAAAATATTTAAATAATTACCAAGGAATATTAAATCTTGCATTACACACATATGTCCTTTCAATCGGATGACATCAGCAACACATCCCTGAAGAAGTTCATTGAACAAAACGCGTTGGGTGGCTATGTGCAGCATTCCGGACATCACTTGGAGAAAGGACCCATGGATGTGGTGCTTCTGTGTGCAGTCTGCAAAATGGGTAACTGACTTTTCTGGACCTTGATGTTATTGAAATGCTCATTGATTTTTTTTAATGATCCTTTTCTATACATTGTTACTGTAACTATAAAATGTACAATATTGCATTATGATACTCTGGTATTTGTAGGTGTTGGGATTTGGTTGCAGTTGCTTTAAGATACTAGCAATCTCATTCAAGGATGGTCCATGGATGGTTGAAGTGAAAGATATCAGCTAAGCCTGGTCTTCTGAAATTATACATATACAGTCAGGTGCATAAATATTGGGACATTGACAGAATTTTCATATTTTGGCCTCTATTCACCACCACAATGGCTTTGAAATGAAACAAACAAGATGTGCTTTAACTGCAGACTTTCAGATTTAATTTGAGGGTAATTACATCCAAATCAGGTGAATGGTGTAGGAATTACAATGGTTTCTATATGTGCCTCCCACTTTTTAAGGGGCCAAAAGTAATGGGACTATCAACTCAAAAGCTATTTCATGGACAGGTGTGGGCTATTCCCTCATTATTTCATTATCAAGCAGGTAAAAGGTCTGGAGTTGATTCTAGGTGTGAAATTTGCATTTGGAATCAGTTGCTGTCGACTCAATATGAGATCCAAAGAGCTGTCACTATCAGTGAAGCAAGCCATCATTAGGCTGAAAAATCAAAACAAACCCATCAGAGAGATAGCAAAAATATTAGGTGTGGCCAAATCAACTGTTTGGAACATTCTTAAAAAGAAAGAATGCACCGGAGAGCTCAGCAACACCAAAAGACCCGGAAGACCACGGAAAACAACTGTGGTGGATGACAGAAGAATTATTTCCCTGGTGAAGAAAAACCCCTTCACAACAGTTGGCCAAATCAAGAACACTCTCCAGGAGGTAGGTGTATATGTGTCAAAGTCAACAATCAAGAGAAGACTTCACAAGAGTGAATATAGAGGGTCCACCACAAGATGTAAACCATTGGTGAGCCTCAAAAACAGGAAGACCAGATTAAAGTTTGCCAAACAACATCTAAAAAAGCCATTACAGTTCTGGAACAACATCCTATGGACAGATGAGATAAAGATCAACTTGTACCAGAGTGATGGGAAGAGAAGAGTATGGAGAAGGAAAGTAACTGCTCATAATCCAAAACATACCACCTCATCAGTGAAGCATGGTGGTGGTAGTGTCATGGCGTGGGCATGTATGGCTGCCAATGGAACTGGTTCCCTTGTATTTATTGATGATGTGACTGCTGACAAAAGCAGCAGAATTAATTCAGAAGTGTTTCTGGCAATATTATATGCTCATATTCAGTCAAATGCTTCAGAACTCATTGGACGGTGCTTCACAGTGCAGATGGACAGTGACCCAAAGCATACTTCAAAAGCAACCAAAGAGTTTTTTAAGGCTAAAAAGTTGAATGCTATGCAATGGCCAAGTCAATCCCCTGACCTGAATCCGATTGAGCATGCATTTCACTTGATGAAGACAAAACTGAAGGGAAAATGCCCCAAGAACAAGCAGGAACTGAAGACATTTGCAGTAGAGGCATGGCAGAGCATCACCAGGGATGAAACCCAGCGTCTGGTGATGTCTATGCGTTCCAGACTTCAGGCTGTAATTGCCTGCAAAGGATTTGCAACAAAGTATTAAAAAGTGAAAGTTAGATTTAGGATTGTTTAGTTTGTCCCATTACTTTTGGCCCCTTAAAAAGTGGGAGGCACATATAGAAACCGTTGTAATTCCTACACCGTTCACCTGATTTGGATGTAATTACCCTCAAATTAAATCTGAAAGTCTGCAGTTAAAGCACATCCTGTTTGTTTCATTTCAAACCCATTGTGGTGGTGAATAGAGGCCAAAATATGAAAATTCTGTCAATGTCCCAATATTTATGCACCTGACTGTAAAATAGTATTTATACAGTTCTCATTAAGAGCTCTTACTACATTATGGAGTCTATATACTAAGCCTTGGATGGAGATAAAATACCAGCCAATGAACTGCTAACTGCTGTGTCACAGGCTGTTTCAAAAATGTCAGGAGCTGGTTGGTTGGTACTTTGTCTGCGTCCACTTTATCTCCATCCAAGGCTTAGTAAATAGACCCCTATGTGTGTAACCCCTCTGCCGATAAAAAAGGCTTATTGACTCACTGCCATATACGGCGTAGATTCACCAACCCTCCACCATGGGTTGCTAACCATCGATGGCCATCTCTAGTCAAGATAACTTTAAGGGGATGTGATACTGTTCTAAATATTTCACTGACAACACTATACAGTGGTAATTACACAACGGTGTGGATTGGCTTTTTGTTGTGTTGAATCGCTGTCTTAGGTTTGTTGACATGCGAATTGTCAACAGGATTAACTTGGATTCCCTGGAACGAGCACAGTCTCTCGCACACTATTTGGACAACTCAGTTTAGGAACAATTCAGTAAAATGGCTGGGATTGAAGTCCGACATCTTAAAGCAATGGAAGTCTGAGGATACGGATTTATGCGTGCATTATTCTCACCTATAGCCCTTGCACGACACTCCAATTCCTTCATGAATCCTTTGGATTGCACAGGCAAACACAATAGCAAAAGGTACAACATTACTGCCAGATTGTATTGTAATCTACTGGGCAGCAGGGCAGGACTGGCATATACTTGTGTGAATGAAACTAGGAGGGTAAATGATACTCCTCATTCAGTACCACCCAAAACACAGGAGAATAGAGCAATAGTAGGTTAAAACAAATATACTATTGTACCTTTTATTGGCATCTATACTAACCTAGAAGACGTGAGTGCTATGGGTATGAGATGATTTGGTCTGTAGCACACTAGGGACATGTGTGTCTGCTGTGGTACTGGTGACAGTCAATGGTAGCAGGTATTAGAAGATGGTGTGGGAGGCTACAGATTAGCACACTAGCTGGAAGCACTGTTAATACTGCAGGTAGCAGACCGCACACTGGTCTACAGGATGAGCGCTGAGTACAACACATGATGAATCCATGCTGCAGAATGGAGAGCAATGAGCACAGGCTGATACAACAGCACAAATAGGAGAACTCTGGATAGCACCGGAAAGGAGCAGATAGAGGAAGCTCAGGAACAGGGAACCGCTTCTGACACAGGTAACCAGGAGCACCTAGAGGACTAGTTGTACTAGCAATGAGCAGGTGGCAGAGAGGGATTTAAATAGGGAGGTCTAAACAAAGGATTGGGCATTGAAGTCATGCTGCAGTCTCAGCTGACTGCAGGTAAGATAGCGGCGCCCATGCCACATTGGACTACAGGAACGGGGAAATCCTGAGATGACTGGTCAGCGGACACATGTGAGTTAGTAAATGGGCAGCTCCAGGTGTGGTAAGAGGATCTAAGTACCCGATTTGTGACCGATGCCTTTATTTTACTGAACACGTAAGTCATGTGAAACTGTAATAACTTCAACTATATAGAGAATGGTCAGTAGCATTAGTCACACTATGAGAGCAGCTTTGGGACTTCCTATAAGTGTCACAAGATAGTATGCCTACAGTAGCTGAGTACTCACACTGGACCACAAGACTTTGAAAACCATACCACAATTATCAATGTACCTCTAGTCACGCAGCACTTTCATATGTTATATGTAACATCAGCTTTAGGGCGATGATTCACTGAAATCTTATATAACGAGGGACTAATACCCATATTGCACATAGTAAAACAGGCTCAGAGTCACCAATACAATGTCCATCGTACAGTCCTGCCCACAGCAGCTGTGATGCACGGACTGGTCACCCAGGCAGAGAGCGGCATCACCTGAGCACAGCCTGGCTGAACGGTATGCTATCAGGGTCACTACCCTCAGAAGAGCCGGGCATTTGGGTCGGGACAAAGTTGAACATCTTATATTACGCTGGTGTGAATATAGAATGGACTAAACACAGCTCAGTAACTCACTTCAGCAAGTAGTGACCCAAACCGTCCTTTACTGAACCTAAAAAACTTGAAAAAACTTGCAAGCATAGACACCTAGATGTGTAACAAATATACAAAAATATGTAAATGAAAAATAGATATGTGTGAAAAAACAATCAGCAATAAGAACAACCAATGTAGAGATGTATACTTATTTACTGAAACAATATATGATATATAATATACAATCCTCGCAGTGGTAAAAAGCAGTTCAACTATTACAAATATTGTGTTTGGCACAGGATCCTGGCGGTCAGAATACCAACAGCGGCATCCCGACAGAATACCGATGCCCAAAGGTAAGTTGCCTAGCCCACCTTTCTGCAGCCCAATCCTCCCCCCCATGCAGCCTAACCCTCCACCCATGCAGCCTAACCCTCTCCCCACCTGCAGCCCACTAACCCTCCCCCCATGCAGCCTAACCCTCCCCACCATGCAGCCTAACCCTCCCCCCATGCAGCATAACCCTCCCCCAATGCAGCCTAACCCTCCCCAACATGCAGCCTAACCCTCTCCCATGCAGCCCACTAACCCCCATGCAGCCTAACCCTCTCCCCCTGCAGCCTAACCCTCCCCCATGCAGCCTAACCCTCTCCCCCATGCAGCCTAACCCTCTCCCCACCTGCAGCCCACTAACCCTCCCCCCATGCAGCCTAACCCTCCCCACCATGCAGCCTAACCCTCCCCACCATGCAGCCTAACCCTCTCCCCACCTGCAGCCCACTAACCCTCCCCCATGCAGCCTAACCCTCCCCACCATGCAGCCTAACCCTCCCCACCATGCAGCCTAACCCTCCCCCCATGCAGCCTAACCCTCCCCCCATGCAGCATAACCCTCCCCCAATGCAGCCTAACCCTCCCCAACATGCAGCCTAACCCTCTCCCATGCAGCCCACTAACCCCCATGCAGCCTAACCCTCTCCCCCTGCAGCCTAACCCTCCACCCATGCAGCCTAACCCTCTCCCCACCTGCAGCCTACTAACTCCCCCAATGCAGCCTAACCACCCATGCAGCCCACTAACCCTCCCCCTGCAGCCCACTAGCCCTCCCCCATGTAGCCTAACCCTCCCCCATGCAGCCTAACCCTCCCCCCATGCAGCCTAACCCTCCCCCATGCAGCCTAACCCTCTCCCCATGCAGCCCACTAACCCTCCCCCATGCAGCCTAACCTTCTCCCCACCTGCAGCCCACTAACCCTCCCTCCATGCAGCCTAACCCTCTCCCCATGCAGCCTAACCCTCCCCCATGCAGCCTAACCCTCTCCCCATGCAGCCTAACCCTCTCCCCATGCAGCCCACTAACCCTTCCCCATGCAGCCTAACCCTCTCCCCATGCAGTCCACTAACCCTCCCCCTGCAGCCTAACCCTCTCCCCCATGCAGCTTAACCCTCCCCCATGCAGCCTAACCCTCTCCCCATGCAGCCCACTAACCCTCCCCATGCAGCCTAACCCTCTCCCCACCTGCAGCCCACTAACCCTTCCCCCATGCAGCCCACTAACCCTCTCCCCACCTGCAGCCTACTAACCCCCTCAATGCAGCCTAACCCTCCCCACCTGCAGCCTACTAACCCCCCCAATGCAGCCTAACCCTCCCCACCTGCAGCCTAACCCTCTCCCCATGCAGCCTAACCCTCCCAACCATGCAGCCTAACCCTGTCCCCATGCAGCCTAACCCTCTCCCCATGCAGCCCACTAACCCTCCCCCTGCAGCCTAACCCTCCCCCATTCAGCCTAACCCTCCCCCATGCAGCTTAACCCTCACCATGCAGCCCACTAACCCTCCCCCTGCAGCCTAACCCTCTCCCCCATGCAGCCTAACCCTCCCCCATGCAGCCTAACCCTCTCCCCACCTGCAGCCCACTAACCCTCCCCCTGCAGCCTAACCCTAAACCTCCCCCAAATACTTACCATTGAGATGCCGGCAGTCAGGATCCTGGTTCCGGGATTCCAACTGCTGTCGCGATACTGGTGCCGGGATTCTGAGCGCCATCATCCCGACTGCCGGAATGTCAACTACATCCCCACATGTAACATTAAATAACACAATTCTAAAAAAATATATTCTAAAGCAGTCGAGGGTGTAAAAGAAAACGTATTGCTGCCAATTAGTGAGTCGTAAGGTCTCCTAAGCGACGGCATATGGCAGGGTACTGGCATCGGCAAGTGTATACACACTTGCCGATGTCAGCACCGATGGCCAGTGGCCATGCTGCATTCGGCAGCATGGCCCTCGCTGATGATGTCGCCCGTTAGACCTGCATGCAATGCCAGTGATATTGAGGGTACACACTAGATGGTGTGCCCGATATCTTGTCCAATCCGGCTGGGATGGACGAGATATTGTCTAGTGTGCACCCGGCATTTAAGTCACCCATAGCCCAGATGTAGTGCAGCTTCTCCTGGGACACAATTCCCTTTGGAATATATTTACTGTGGACAGAAATTGTCCCCTCTGCCTTGGTCCTTTGCCCACTTCTCAATATTCTCATCTAATTGTCGCAAAGCCACAACGCCACTCTGCCCGACACGTTTATATATGGGCATTTTCTGCATACCATCTTTCGCCTGCCTCCAGTATATAACACATCACTCACCAACGCCATGCTCACCTGCTGCAGCTCTGCTACCAACCTCTCCAGCTCGTTACCACCATCAGCTCACAACTAACAGTGCAGCTGTTACAGCTTTTTGGTGGCAACTTTGCTTTTCACACTAATAACGGACCTACCCACCCATAGGTGGCACCAGTCACTGGCTCAGCCCTTGCTGCAAGCACACGGGACATGAGTGCAATGCACCCATTTATTGGTTCCAAGTACCAGCATGAACATTGCTGTCATTGTAACACTATAGAGCTACAAAAAAACACTTAAACATGTAACCGCTGTGGCCGCTATGCATTAAACATGGTAGCTAACTACCAACCACAGATCTTTGTGGAATGTACAGATGTGTCCTCAGACATCTATCCTTTTTGCACCATATGGAGCGAGATACCTGGTGTGATTCCTGTACTGGATACTTTTTACTCAGTTTTACTACTTTTTCCTAATATTTCAAATACAAGGCTTGATTCAGGTTAGTACGTAAACTTGATGGTGGAGAAATTGCACATGCACAGGACACCTCAGAAGGTAAGTCCTGTAAGTTGTCAGGTGGGGCCTCCATGGCATGAACTTTTTAGTCCAGCACATCCCACAGATGCTCGATCAGATTGGGATCTGGGGAGTTTGAAGGCCAAGTCAACATTTTGAACTCTTGTCATGCTCCTGAAAACCATTCCTGAGCAATGTTTGCAGTGTGGCCCGGTCGCATTATCTTGCTGAAAGAGGCCACTGCCATTAGGGAATATCATTGCCATGAAAGGGTGTACATGGTCTCTGCAACAATGTCTAGGTAGGTGGTACATGTCATAGTAACCACATAAATGCCAGGACCCAAGGTTTCCCAGCAGAACATTGCCCAGAACATCACACTGCCTCTGCCTTCTTGGCTTAGTGCATCCTGGTGCCATCTCTTCCCCAGGTAAATGACGCACATGCTCCCAGTCATCCACATAATGCAAAATAAAACGTGGTTCATCAGACCAGGCCACTGTCTTCCGTTGCTCCATGGTCCAGTTCTCATGCTCACGTGCTCATTATAGGTGCATTCTGGTGGACAGGGGTCAGCTTAGTCACTGACTGGTCTGTGGCTATGCAAGCTGCGATGCTGTGTGTTCCGACACCTTTCTATCATAGCCAGCATTCACTTATTTAGCAATTTGTGCTACTGCAGCTCTTCTGTGGGATTCGGAGCAGATGGGCTGGCCTTCCCTCTCCATATGCATAAATAAGCCTTGGGCACACATGACCCTGTCACCACTTCCCCCAGTTATCTAGCCTGATCCTTACGCCATCCCATTTTTACTGCTTCCAACACATCAACTTCAAGAGCTGAGTGTTCACTTGCAGCCTAACATATCCCACTCATTCGCAGGTGCCATCATAATGAAATAATCAATGTTATTCATCTATTAGTGGTTTTAAGGTTATGGCTGATGGGTGTATATAAAGTACCCAGCGTTGCCTGGATTTAAATCTTCAAGTTATTACGTTTTATTGTGCGATTCTTTCATAAATACTAAAACTTCCATGGTGGACAGTAATTTGCCGTCGGCCCAAGTAAGCGCGGAGAGGTTGTTCTCCATCTTAGACTAATTAGATCAGATTTGGGGGCGATGTGACGGAGGCGATTCTTTTTCCGAGGACAATCCCTTCATAGATTTATTTTATCTTGGCAAGTCTGATTCATTTTAGATAGGACTCACACACATGAGTATATTGTCGTGGGCTGCTAGGATTCCCTTGTTTATAAAAGAGTAAAAGGTAATTTATAAATGACCGTGAATTGGGGGTGAGCTGCGAAATAGTTACGGTACCTGAAAATATTTTTTAGCACATATTTGTTTGATAGATCCATGTAGTCAATTGTTTTTTTCAAAAATTTTCTTCATCCAAAAATTTTCAGTAAGGGATCTGTAGACCTTGTACCAGAAACGGGTAGAGAAACAGAACAGCGCACAACAAAATGAAACACGTCATATAGAGACACTGGGCCTAATTCAGACCCGCTCACGAGCGCTCGCAAGCGGGTCGATGTTAGCCCAGTGCGCATGCGCACGACGTAGGCGGCTCCGTCGTGCGCATGCGCAAGACCCGGATAGCGACGGCCAAGCCGTCGCTATGGGTCTCGCTACAAAGGGGGCGTGCTGTCGATGGTGAGTGACAGCACGCCCCCTTTGGTGGGCATGCCGGGGACTTTGCTGCCAGACGGAGGCATTCCCATGGGAACGCCTACCGTCTGGGCCCGGACCCACTGACATCACAAGTGATGTCAGTGGGAGTGCTCTCGGCTCTGATAGAGCCGAAAGCACTCCAGGGCTTGCGGCAACGAGACCCTACCACAAGGGTCTCGTCGCAAGCCCGATGGTCTTTACCATCGCGACCATCTTTTTGGCCGCTCACTATAGCTGTGGGTGGTCACCCACAGCTATGCGAGCAGCCAGGAGGCCGCTCTAAAATTAGGAAGGACGGCCCTGATTCAGAGCGAGCGCTCTGTCACAGCGTCCGGCTCTGAATCAGGGCCACTGTTCAAGAACAAATATGGGAGTTTGAAATCTTTCAGACGGTATATACCAAAATTGTGTATACAGATGTTATATAAAGGAAAGCATGAAAAATACGTCAGTAATGAAGGAAAAGGGGGAAGGACATAGAGGGGCTGATTCTGAATCAGGCGCAATGTGGCTTTGTGTGATGCAACAGAGGCCAGATTTACTACCGTATGCTAATGCAACCATGTGGGGCTAATGCGAAGGTCCGTGTGGCTACAAGCGGAAAGCCCCTCTGCCCACTGTCCTATGGGGGTATTACTGTCACATAGTATAGCTCCCCACATAGTATGGTTTCCTACATAGTATAGCTACCCCCACATCACAGGGGGCAATACTATGTAGGAAGCCATACTATGTGGGGGCTATACTGTGGGGGAAGCTATACTTAGTATAATCCCCCTACATAGTATAGTTTCCTCACAGTATGGCTTCCTATAGTATAGCTCCCCACATAGTATGGCTTCCTACATAGTATAGCTCCCCACTTAGTATAGCTCCTCACATAGTACAGCTTCCCCCACAGTATAGCCCCCTACATAGTATAGCTTCCCCCACAGTATAGCCCCCACATAGTATGGCTTCCTACATAGTATAGCCCCCTACATTTTATAGCTCCCCTCATAGTATAACTCCCTACATAATATAGCTCCTCACATAGAATATCACCTACATAGTACAGCCATGGCCAAAAGTTTTGAGAATGACACAAGTATTGGTTTTCACAAAGTTTGCTGCTTCAGTGTTTTAGACCTTTTTGTCAGATGTTACTATGGTATACTGAAGTAAAATTACAAGCATTCATAAGTGTCAAAGGCTTTTATTGACAATGACATTAAGTTTATGGAAAGAGTGAATATTTGCAGTGTTGACCTTTCTTTTTCAAGACCTCTGCAATTCGCCCTGGCATGCTGTCAATCAACTTCTGGGCCACATACTGACTGATGGCCGCCCATTCTTGCCTAATCATTGCTTGGAGTTTGTCAGAATTTGTGGGTTTTTGTTTGTCCACCCGCCTCTTGAGGATTGACCGCAAGTTCTCAATGGGATTAAGGTCTGGGAAGTTTTTTGGCCATGGACCCAAAATTTTTTTGTTTTGGGTCCATGTTCATTTGTTCATTGAAAATATTGAAATTCAGTAAAAAATAGGGATTTTACTTGTTTTTTTTTCACCTGGTCTGAGATGGTGAAAACTTTTCGCCTGTTTTTTGGGGAAAATCGGCCGTGGAGAATGCATCATTGCAGTAGCTTTTCCCATTTAGCGGTAGATATAGGTGCCTTTGTCGCCCATGCAGAAGGGCTTGAATTTTGTACATTTAGAGATCGACTTATATTTTTTAGTGGGACGAATTTGGTTTCAGGCACACTTAATACAGAAGAGCACATTTATTGGGACAATACACATGAAACAGAAACTTATATGATCCCAACCAAATAAAGTCCCGATGTCCCCTCACTCACGATTTCACACATAAAGGTTTGCATAGTAAAAACTGTTTTTATTATATTACCACGTTTGTCCAGGACAGATCAGTAATGTACTATAATAATGTAATTTACAAATACACAATTTTTGAAACTGTTGGGGTTATTCCTTTGCTATAAACATCTGGTTATTTATTCTTAGCTTACCAGTTCTACTTTATTAATCTGTGACATCCCTGTGGCTCCTCCCAGATACATGCACATGTGCTCTCTCTAAATAGGTGAGAGAGGCAATGCCTAGTTACAGTTCTGTATCATAGACACACGTTTTACACTACAGCTCATTCATTTCAATACACCCCCAGATTCGTCGATTTCTCTGTAAAGGATGAACTTGATACGTGTGTTTTGCACAGAAATGAGGCCAGCTGCTGTGAGGTATGCGAACAGCCAAATAACGTTTGATTCCTAACAATAAACAAATTACACTGGCAAGGTCACAAGATGCTCCTAGTGGTATCAGATACAATCCCAATGCTATTTTGAAGCCAAATCGTCAACACATACAGTGGTAGAATTCTGGTGTTCGCCTTGAATTGTGAAACTGTGAACACTTGTGAAAATGTGTAAGTGGTCTCCTAAATCTCTCCCAGGAAGGAGTTATCAATCGAAAAACAGTAGAACAAATTTATCAGAGTGTGCTCCAAATGGGACAGATTCCAAACAACTCATCAGATCAGTGCTGTTCTCATGGAAACGAGGAAAAAAAGAATATCAATCGCAACCGTAAAAACGCCATCTTCTAGCCGGTGGCTTGAAAGAATGTGTTGCAGCCCGAAAACCATTGCTTTAGGCCCATAAGTATAAAGAAAAGGCTATTGTGGGCAACAAAAAAATAAAAACAGGAGCTGGACCACTAGTGAGTGGAAGATTCTTTTTACAGACAAATTGAAGTTTGAGGTGTTTGGGACCAAGATTTAATTTGCCGTGCAACAGGCAGGCGCATGCTTCCTGCTTGCTTTCAGCCCAGTCAGGCATGGAGGAGCTTCTATTATGGTCTGGGGATATTTCGGAGATGGTGCGGCTGGTGACTTCATAAAAATCTAAGGGATCATGGATGCTACCACATGCTGGTGTGCCATCCCTTTCAGCACCCGCCTTATTGGTCATGGTTTCACATTACAGCAAGATAACAACCCAAAACATACCTCCAGTCTTTGTTCAGTCAAAACAACGACAATAGGTGCTGTAGAACATGGTTTGGCCACCCCGATTGCAATCTAATTGAACTCCTATGGGATCATCTGGACAGGTGTGTTCAAGATGTTGAAGTAACGAGGCAAAATCACCTTTGGGAGCTGCTACAAGACAAGTGGCCTGCAATCGGAACTGAAACTTTAGACAAGTTGACCGAAAGAATGCCCCAGGTATGCACTGCTGATCGCCTCTAAGGGTAGATACGTTGATGACAGCAAAATGTAAGGAATTCAAAACTATATATATATATTTTGAACACAAAGTAGCTTGTTTTGTTCATGACTTTTAAAAAAAAAATTTACAATTTTGTTGGTGTATTGAAATGAATGAGCTGTAGTGTATGTTTGTACCCTCCCAGCACCTTAGCATCCTCTTGTATTTTAATTTGTACCCTAAGGGTTGGCAAAATCGTTATTTCTCCTTAGACTGCAGGTACAGGGTACCTTTCGTGCCGCTCATACTACCTGAATCTCATCTTTACTTGTATGTATCATTATAAGTTTTTGATTGTGAAATGCATCCATATACTAAGAAACACACTCTCTACCTGTAGGTTTTCTCATACATCCATAGGTTACGTTCTGCCCACAAGACAGTCCTCACTAGGAACATGAATATGGTTTATCTCCGATATATAACAAGTGATGAGCTATAAGACAAACCTTTCCCACATTTTCCAGAAGAATATAATACGGTTTATCCAATGAGTATGTAAGTAATTATTACGAACGCAGATACAGATTATTCACACTATATAATTTATTACTATTTACATGAAGATGAAAATACACATAATGGAGCCACACCGGTAACTGTACCGTGCTCTCACATGTTTCGCTGACAGTTGGAAACGGAACGGAACCGTTGTACCAATGCACATTGCGCCATTTATTTACACTATAAACAAGATCTAAAACTTTCTGGGCTTCCACTGGGCCAATATTTCCTCTCTATACCACAAAGGGGTTACTCTGCCCACTTGGGCCCCTATAAGAACTACTAAATAATATGTTAATGGTGTTAGTAGCTCTATTAATAAGGTTTTCCGGTTTCCAATCTCTAAGAATCCAGGGCAACGGCTGCAGATATCAGCGCAGCGTGAATTTTCCGATGCTTTTTCAGACCGATGTTTGTGTGTATTAGGTTGTGAATAGATTGTCCATGTTCACAGTAAGAATTTCAGTTTTTCTCCTGTATGTTTTCCAGTACTCTTCTGATAATGTAAAACCATTCACCACATTCATATCAATATTATAGTTGTTCTCCTGTATGACTTGTTTTCTGTACTTTCACAATTGATGTAAGACCGAAGCCTTGCCTACTTTTGAAGCCAGAACATGGTTTCTGTTTTGTAGGGATCTCCTGATGTCTTTTCAGACTTGAGCGAAGGGTAAAACATTTCCCACACTCAGAGCAGGAAAATGGTTTCTCTCCTGTGTGGATCTTCTGATGTTGTTTCAGATTTGAGCTACGGCTAAAACATTTTGCACACTTTGAGCATGGAAACGGCTTCTCTGCTGTGTGAGTTCTTTGATGTGCATCAAGATCTACTTTGTGTTTAAAACATTTCCCGCACTCAGAGCAGGAGTATGGTTTTTCTCCTGTGTGGAACCTCTCATGTCTTTTCAGACTTGAGGCTACATAAAAACATCTTCCACACTCAGAACATGGAAATGGTTTAGCTCCTGTGTGACTTTTCTGATGTGTGACAAGATGTGATTTGTGTGTAAAACATTTCCCACATTCAGAGCAGGAGTATGGTTTCTCTCCCGTGTGAGTTCTCCGATGTAAAAGAAGAAGATATCTACTTCTAAAATATTTCCCACACTCAGAGCATGGAAATGGTTCCTCACCTGTGTGACTTCTCTCATGTGTAACAAGATTTGTTTTGTGTTTAAAATATTTTCCACACTCAGAACATGAAAATTGTTTCTCCCCTGTGTGACTTCTCTGATGTCTAATAAGATGTGATTTCTTGGTAAAACTTTTCCCACACTCAGAGCATAGAAAGAGTTTCTCACCTGTGTGCCTTCTTTGATGTGTAACAAGATTTGATTTGTGTTTAAAACATTTCCCACACTCAGAGCATGTAAATTGTTTCTCATCCGTGTGACTTTTCTGATGCCTAACAAGATCTAAATTCCATGCAAAAGATTTACCACACTCAGAACATAGAAATGGTTTCTCTCCTGTGTGACTTCTCTGATGTGAAACAAGTTGCGCTTTTTTGGGAAAAGATTTCCCACACTCAGAGCAAGAATGCGGTTTCTCTCCAGTGTGAATTATTTGATGTTGTTTCAGACTTGAGCTACGGTTAAAACATTTCCCACACTCAGAGCAGGAATATGGTTTCTCTCCTGTGTGACTTCTCAGATGTTGTCTCAGAGATGTGTGATAGACAAAACTTTTCTCACATTCAGAGCAAGAATACGGTCTTCTTCCTGTGTGACTTCTCTGATGTCCTTCCAAACTTGACTTTGTGGCAAAACATTTCCCACAATCAGAGCAAGAGTATGGTTTCTCTCCCGTATGACTTCTCAGATGTTTAACGAGATTTGGATTCCATCTAAAACATTTTCCACACTCGGAGCAGGAATATGGTTTCTCTTCCGTGTGACTCCTATGATGTGCAACAAGAGATGATTTCTGTGTAAAACATTTCCCGCACTCAGAACATGGAAATGGCTTCTCACCTGTGTGACTTCTCTGATGCCTAATGAGATTTGATTTGTGTGCAAAACCTTTCCCACACTCAGAGCATGGAAATGGTTTATCACCTGTGTGAGTTCTCTGATGTTTAACAAGATGTGATTTGTACGTAAAACATTTCCCACACCCGGAGCAGGAATATGCTTTCTGTCCTGTGTGACTTCTCTGGTGCTCATTAAGCAATGTTTTACTAGCAAGACATTTTCCACATTCAGGACAGGACCAAGATTTCTCTCTATTGTTATTTGTATTTTTTTCTCTCTGGTGTCCAACATGACTGAATTGGTTATTAAAACATAATTTACCACTTAAAGAAGATCCTAGTTCCTCCTTAATAGGAGTAGCTGTATACTGTGTATGATCTGTGGGTGTATAAATGTCCTTGTGTGTGAGGTCTCCTCCATCATATGAGACTGCTTCCTCCTTAATAGGAGTAGCTGTATACGGTGTATGATCTGTGGGTGTATAAATGTCCTTGTGTGTGAGGGTTCCTCCATCACATGAGACTGATTCCTCCTTAATATGAGTAGATGTATACTGTGTATGATATGTGGGTGTATAAATGTCCGTGTGTGTGAGGTCTCCTCCATCACATGACACAGATTCCTCCTTAATAGGAGTAGCTGTATACTGTGTATCTGTGTGTGTATAAGTGTCAGTGTGTGTGAGGGTTCCTCCATCACATGAGATGGATTCCTCCTTAATAGGAGTAGCTATATACTGTGTGTGATATGTGGGTGTATAAATGTCCTTGTGTGTGAGGGTTCCTCCATCACATGAGACTGATTCCTCCTTAATATGAGTAGATGTATACTGTGTATGATATGTGGGTGTATAAATGTCCGTGTGTGTGAGGGTTCCTCCATCACATGAGACTGATTCCTCCTTAATAGAAGTAGCTGTATACTGTGTATGATCTGTGGGTGTATAAATGTCAGTGTGTGTGAAGGTTCCTCCATCACATGAGACTGATTCCTCCTTAATATGAGTAGATGTATACTGTGTATGATCTTTGGGCGTATAAGTGTCAGTGCGTGTGAGGGTTTCTCTATCACATAAGACTAATTCCTCCTTAATATAAGTAGATGTACACGGTGTATGATATGTGGGTGTATAAGTGTCAATGTGTGTGAGGTCTCCTTTCAATTCCTCCTTAATGTCAGAATGTAGAAAATTGTCTTTATCACAAGGGATAGATTCCTCCTTGATATGAACAGATGGATCTTCATGTAATTCTGTTGGGAAAAATGTATGTTAGTTAGAAAATAAGGATTTTCTTTTTTAACTCACCGTAAAATGTTTCTTACAACCCATTTGGGGAACACTGCTTACTCTAGGTATAGAGGCGGGGCACTTGGAACAGGCACTTAACTAGTTAACATACTAGATTGATGCTCCCTCCACTATATTCCCCTACCACCTCCAAAAGGACCTTATTGTTTTACCACCAAAGTTCTAATGAAGAAAACATCAAATGCAAACTGAAAGGAACATGAACAAACGGAACACAAAATATCAGAACATAGGGGAGGAAACGGTACAAAAAAGTCCCGATTTCTTTTACATCCTATCTTGGGGACAATCCTTACTCTGGAATTTCCCAAAGCAAGCCTACGAAGGAGGTGAGTGCATTGGCACTATCTTACACAACACTAGATTCCCAAAACTGGCATCACTTGTTGAACCTGTACATTTTATAAATGTGTGCACAGTACCAGGATGACGCCTTGCACAGCAATTTGCAATGGCCTCATGCCACACTGCCGAGTCTGGTGCAAATAATATGGGCCAGTCTGGTGTTATCTACACAACATGGGCCCTATCTGGAAATCCCCAATAAGATCTCAAGATCCCAATGCTAAGCCCATTCCCCCAGATGAATTGGGTGCTGACTGAGGGGAAGTCAGCCATCCAGTTGTCCACTCCATGGAGGAATACAACGGAGATTGCCGGGATAAACTCCAGCAACATGAAGCAAGTGGCCACCTTCCTGGTCCTGCAACTTCACGTACCATTCTAGCAACTGAATTAAGCCATGGCACTGTTTGATTGAATCCTATGAATCCTAATTAGCCTGTTTACTCTCCCCAGGAACAGTCTGTAGAGGAGAATAGACAAAGACTTCACCTGAGACTAGAGAACCAAAACTCTGGACTCTTAAAAGAAACGTCTTATGGCTCTTGGTGTCACATAGTAGACCCCAAAAATGTGTCAAAATCAAGGCGGCTCTTTGGAAATAAATGACCCAGCTGTCATCCTCCAAGATGAAAACCACCAGGATCAGGTGATGTTGCAGCCTGGACTTGATAAGAGTCTCTTGAAAGGTGGGTAGCAAGAAAACCTCTAAACTCATTGTTCCAAGACCAACTGTAATTCCCACATCCTGAAGCAGGAAAAGACAGGCCCATCCCTCCAGAGGCAAAACTGGACGGGCTACAAGACAATTATGCATAATGCTTGTCCACTGACTTGGGACTTGGATGCTGGCCAGGAAAGGATTGGCATCCATGGTAGTAGCCTCAACTTTGTTTCATTATGGCCTCTAGAGGGCGGAGTACTTGCATCCTCTACAAAAGGGCAGAAAACTTGTCCAAAATGTAGCTTTAGAGCGGATACTGGAAGGTAAAACCTTTTACATCTCATATCCTGAAAAATATGAGGTTCTAGCTGAAGCCCAAAAAGGGACCTTCAACTGCATCCAGGTTCCTTTTTATATACTAAATCAGCCTCCCATGTTAGGAACCAAAGAACTCTCCTAGCGTAAATGGACAAGGTGACAACCTGGAGAGGAGCGAGCTTGTATCCAGAAGAGTATCCCCAATATATGCAAATGCTTCCTTAATCTGGTATACCAAAGACTGAAAATCAGATTGAAGATCCTATAACTGAATGCCATTGGCCAATTGGTCAACCCAAGACTCAGTGGCTTTTTTGACCCAAGCCCCCACCAGCACTGATCTGCGAGAAGCCTCCATTACCACAAAGATTGCCCTGAGAATGGAATCATTGCAGCATTGGTGGTGGAAAAGGCAATAGATTTGGTCAGTCTTGTTATGGGAGCATCCACTCTAGAAAAAAGACTTCCCAAGATCCTTTTCAGCAAAGAGCTACAAATGTGTCCTCATACACCTAGCACCTATACGCCATGGTGTGAGACGCCTTACGCGTCTCGAACCGCCTTGAGAGATGTCTTGAACAGTATTTTTCTTCTTCTAAATTTTGGGTCTTATTTGTATCGCAGATGCAGCGAAACACAACTCAAAGTGTAGTGGAGGTGCTGGGCTGCGACTTTAACTGCTCAGGAATTCACTTTAAAACACGTACAAACCCGCAGATGAAGCACAACTGAATTTTGTATATAGATTCAGACTCATTCACACACAGATGTACAAATGTTGAACATTTGTTTTTTTGCTTCCACTTTTATTTATGCAAATAGGACGCACATTTTGAACAAAAAAAGATGCTCTGCGCGGCCGAGTCGCCCAGGCCATGCCACGTCGAGAGAGGGGCTGTTTGGCGTAACTGAAGCCACAGTGTATGAGGACACATCTGTAAGTAGATCTGAATCTGGAAGGCACCTAAAGTTTTATGCCAGGACTCCCCCCCAAAACATCCAAAAATAAGAAAATGGAGGAAAGCAACATTCTGCCTTTTCTTGCACCCTAAATAATAATATAATAGTAATGCCGCACAGCAGCCATAACTCCCTACTCTCATAGGCACCTAGTCTAAAAATGAGGTCCTGTTGGAGGTGGGAGGTTTATACAGCGGTGGGAGCATCAGTTTATTATGTTAATTAGTGAAGTGCCTGCTCCTAGTGCCTAGCCTCTATACCCAGAGTAAGCAGGGCTCCTCAGATAGGCTGTAAGAGAAATGTTATCTTATCCTCACAACTAACATAACAGTATAATACCTCATTGTTTATCAACCTGGTCCCCCGCAGCATTCTGTGACCCCCCACACCTCTATAAACACTTCAGAACCCCCCCATCCCCCCTCCTCATGTTCTCCGGTCTTATACAGAAACCATGTTCGCTTCTATGTAACAGAAGCAATGCAGCCACTACCTGCTTCATCATCATCGCTAACTATGGGGGAGCCCAGCGAAATTCTTCTCTAAACAGGTTGGAGAGCCACCAAATGTCTCATACCTCTGCAGTTAGTGGAGGTGATGAAACACTGAGCCGATGTGCAGTTGAATTACAGAGAAGGTGCGGGGAAGCAGACGAACTGCCAGGACAGAGGGCCTGATTCAGAGGCGGTCGTAGGATGCAAGCGGTCGCTCAGAAACAGGGCGGCCGCTTGCATCCTGAACGGCCGCCTCCATGTCGGTCGTTAGGCTGTGGGTTAACACCCACAGCTCTAACGACCGCTAAGGGAGATGGTCGCGATGGTCTTACGACGAGACCCTAGGGTAGGGTCTCGTCAATCTTAAGCCCCAGGGAGCTTCCTACTCTGTTTGAGCAGGAAGCTCCCCACTGACATCATCCCCAAACAGCAAGCCCCCTGCCCTCCCAGCAAATGGAGCGAGCTGTCAATCAACATCGACAGCTCGTTCCATCTGCTTCGAGCACGCTAACGACGGATCATCCGTCGTTAGCGGGGACTCGCGCATGCGCATGACGGAGCAGTCTCCGTCGTGCGCATGCCCTGTGGACCAACTCTGAATAAGGTCCAGAGTGTGGGAGGTTGTCCAATGCTGAGGGTACCAATACAAAATACAATCAATACAAAGCTTGCTACCGCTATATTACTCTGGAGGATGGGGCAGTATATCTAAGAAAAACAAGTTTTTTCTTTTTTTTTTTTTCTTTCAAATGATTTTGAAATAAAACCAAATTAAATCACAAATGTGATGCAGTTTGATGGCTATATACAGTACATAGACAGGACATCATGTATAATATGACACCCATATATGATGTGTATATCAGATGTGCACATGTTATAATGTAATTATACACAATGATGGCGATATACATAGACAGGACATCATGTATAATGTGACACCCATATATGATGTTTATATTAGCTGTGCACATGTAATAATGTAATTATACACATAGTGAAGGCTATATACACAGACAGGACATCATGTATAATAGGGCACCCATATCTGATGTTTACATTAGCTTTGCACATGTAATAATTAGAGTTATGGTATAACATACCTCAGTTAACTATTTTTCTTCGAGGTCCATAGGGTCCACAGGATCTACTTTGGGGTGTGTAGTGGAAACAATCCATTGCACCAAACAGCTTACAAGCTTTGAAGCTCCCAGCATGCACTGGTCCTCTTCCCTATATACCCCACCCTCAGCCACAGGCAATCAGTTTGTAAACAAGCCTAACGGCAAGAGACGGAAAGTGGAGAAGGAAGTACATCGCACACAAGAAACACCAAACATATGAAGAGGGAATTAGTGATACGAAAAAACAAAAGAACAGATCCCTACTTAGGCCAGGTGCGTCAGGATGGCTGTCCTGTAGACCCTATGGACCTCGAAGAAAGAGAGTTAACTGAGGTACGTTATACCATAACACTCATTTTCTGCTTCGGGGTCCATAAGGTCCACAGGATCTACCTTGGGGACGTCCTAAAGCAGTTCCCTTAAGGGTGGGGACGTTCCTGACCATAGAGAAGAATCCGCCGCCCAAAGGAAGCATCCAGTGAGGCAAAAGTATCAAATACATAGAATTTGATTAAAGTATTAACGGAAGACCAAGTGGCTGCCTTGCACAGCTGTTCAGCCGAAGCGCCATGTCTAACCGCCTACGATGGTCCCACAGACCGAGTAGAATGTGCGGTCACCTTGTTTGGGACAGGGAGACCAGCCTGTGTATAGACCTGAGAAATAGTCGTACGCAGCCAGCGAGTCAAAGTCTGCTTGTTTGCTGGCCAACCTCGTTTGTGAGACCCATATAACACAAAGAGCAAATCTGATTTCCTGATGGAGTTGGTACAATCCACGTAAATACGAAGAGCTCAAACCACATCCAGGGAAGCTTCACCTGTAGACAGGTTTGAAATGGGAAATTTGGAAGGTAACCCACCTTAGTACGGAGGACAGCTCTATTTTGATGAAAAATCAAATATGGAGAGCGACATGACAGAGCTGCCCAGTCAGAAACTCTACAAGCCGAGGCGATAGTGAGGTGCCTTCGCTGTCAACCATCTTAAATCCATCGTATCCAAAGGTTCAAAGGGAGCCGTCTGCAATGCCCCGAGAACCAAAGTCAAATCCCACGGTGCCACTGGAGGGACAAAACGGAGGTTGCAGCTGGAAAACCCCCTGCAGGAATGTTCTAACATCCAGCAGAGGGGCAATTCTGTATTGGAACAATTCTGACAATGCAGAAACCTGAACTCTCAAGGTAGCCAGGCGAAGACCTAAGTCTAACCCCGCCTGAAGAAAAGCAAGAATTCTTGCGACCTTGAAAATCTTAGGGTCATATTTTCTGTGAGAACACCAAAGAAAAAATGAATGCCAAATTATGTGATAGATGCGGAAGGAAGCAGGCTTCCTTGCCCTCAGCATCGTCTGAATCACAGAGGCCGAAAAACCTTTGGCCTTCAAGATGGCAGACTCAATAGCCATGACGTCAAAGCCAGCCGAGGTAAATCCCGATATAGGCAGTGACGCTGCACTAGCAGATCCGAACGTAGAGGCAGTGAAAGTGCACTGTCTATGGATATACATTTCAGGTTGGTGAACCAATGCCTCCGGGGCCAGGCAGGGGCTATTAGTATTATCCTGCCGCCTTCCTGCTTGAACTTTCTGATGACTCTTGGAAGGAGGGAGATTGGAGGAAACAGGTATGCCAACCTGAAGTCCCACCTCACCGCCAGAGCGTCCACGAAGGCGGCTGAGGGGTCCCTTGTTCTGGACCTGTACCTGGGGACTTTGTGATTGTGACGTGACGCCATGAGGTCTACGTCCAGTAATCCCCACCAGGAGTTGAAAGACATCCGGATGAAGAGCCCATTCTCCAGCGTGTATGTCCTGGCGACTTAGGAAGTCTGCTTCCCAGTTGAGAACATCTGGGATGAGTATTGCCGAGATTGCCGGAAGATGGGGCAGAATTTCCGTCACTTCTTTCATGGCTGCCAGACTTCGTGTACCTCCCTGATGGTTGATATAGGCCACTGCTGTCACGCTGTCGGACCAAACTTGGACAGGCCTGCCTTGTAGGTCCTGTGCCAGTATGAGCGCTCTGTGCACTGCACGAAGCTCCAAGATATTTATTGGTAGGCGACTTTCCTGAACCGTCCATCTTCCCTGAAAGGTGTGATGGCCTGTCACTGATCCCCATCCTCGCAGGCTTGCATCCGTGGTGAGGAGTACTCAATCAGGGACCTATAACGGCCGACTCTTGTTTAAATGAGTCGTCTCCAGCCACCAAGTGAAGGAGAGCCGAACCTCTGGCGAGATGCGGATCATCTGAGACTTTATCAGAGGATACTGACTATACCAATGAGCCAGAATCCAATTCTGCAAGGACCTGGAGTGGAACTGGGTATAAGCCACCATGTCGAATGTGGATACCATGGAGTCCAGCACCTGTATCGCCAAGTGTACTGACACTCTTTGCTTGCAGAGAAGACTGCGAACACGAGACTGTAGTGCCACAATCTTGTCTTCTGGTAGAAGAATCTTCTATCCCAGAGAATCCAGCAGCGCCCCCAATTGCACCATCTGCTGGGTTGGAGAAAGAGAAGACTTTTTCCAATTGATTATCCAGCCGTTCCAGACATTGAGATTGTGCGAATATCAGGAGGTCGTCCAAATATGGCAGTATCCTGACTCCTTGTCGTCTGAGATGAACAGTCATGACTGCCATTATCTTGGTAAATATTAGAGGGGCTGTGGCCAGACCAAAGGGTAGTGCTTGAAATTGATAAAGTTGCTGATCTACCGCCAATCTCAGAAATCTTTGGTGGGATCGAACAATCGGAACATGCAGATATGCATCCTGTATATCCAGGGAGACCATGAAATCTCCAGGTTCCATCGACCAGCATAATTGACTGTAGGGTTTCCATACGGAATTTTGGCACGTGGATGACTTCAGATTCAGGATAGGGCAATGCGACCCATTTGGTTTTTGAAGCAAAAATAAATTTGAATAATAATAATAACCCCTTCCCTATTGCGTCGCAGGAATGGGGACTATGACACCCCAATAGACTATGGGTAGGCCGAAGCCCTGACCGAGTCTGAAGGAAGGTTGTACCCAAAAACCTCTGAGGGGTATACCTCAGGAACGTGATGGCATAACCACGAGAGACCAGCTCTCGAACCCAGGCATCCATAGTTGTCGGATACCAGGCCTGGAAGAACTGTAAAAGTCGGCCTCCAACCCTGAGACCCCCCCAGGGGGAGGCCCGCCCCATCAGACAGTAGACTTACTATCTGGCTTGGAGGCAGGACGTTTGTTTGACCAAAATTTCTTGAACTGTGTCCTGCAGGCATGACTCTGTCTAGAGGAGGACTGACCTTTTGCCCTACTCTGTGGGCGAAAGGACCGAGCTGCAGACTGCCTAAATTTAGGGGTAGTCGTAGATGGCAATTCAACTTCGGTATTGCAAGAGAAGTCATTATGTCATCCAGCTCTGGCCAAACAGTACCTAGAACGCAAAAGGCAAAGATTCAAGAGCCTTCTTGGATCCTGCATCCGCCTTCCAGGTTTTTAGCCAAAGGGACCTTCGAGCTGCAACCGAAGTTGCCGAGACCCTAGAAGCCAAAATATCTGCGTCAATTACCTCTTCCCCCATATACACAGCTGATTCTCGCATGTGATAGAGAAAAGACTGCTGTTCTCTGGTAGCCTCAGGCATAGTACCTTCCAGAGATGTTGTCCATTCCTCCATAGATTTCGCTACCCAGGCTACAGCCATAGCTGGTCTGGTAATAGCTCCAGATAATGAAGACATTGATTTCAAATAATTGTGAAGTTTTTTATCTGTAACCTCTTTTAAAGAGGATGCTGCAGGAATTGGTAACGTAGCGCTCCTAATCACCCTTGTGACATGATCATCTATCGTTGGGGGGGATGTAGTTTGGAAGCCAACGGTCTAAATCCCGACCGCTGGCTTCCAGACGTTCTAATCCCGGCATGGTACTAATGACAGGCATCTAAATCTAGGTTTAGGTCTCTTGGGGGAAACCTAGGGTTAGGCACCCCCCCCCCGGGAGGTTAGGGTTAGGCTAGGGGAAGGGGGGGTTAAGGTTAGCAACCCCCGGGGGGAGGTTAGGGTTAGGCGGCGGGGAAAGGGGGATTAGGTTTAGGCACTCAGAGGGGGGATTAGGGTTAGGCACCCCTAATGGAGGGTTAGGGGGGGGGGAATTAGGTTAGCGATACTTACCTTATGGACGATCAGAATTTTCACCCTTGCCGGGCTGCCGCTGTCGGGATTTGAACATGCATCCGGCGGAAATACCTACTACACCCGTAGGGGGAACTTCCCATTTGTTAAACTCACCATGTGCAAATGGGTATCGAGTGGTTATATTCCTTGTAGCATGGAAATGCTTACCAGGAGTACTCCATGCCTCAGACATAAAATTCGTCAGTTGCTCAGACTGAGGAAAATAACCCTTGTCAGCGGAACCTCCTCTTCCTCTATACTGAGGACAGATCTAACCGCTCCCACCAGAGAGTGGACATCCACAAAGGACTGATGGTCTTCTTCTACTAAGTAAGACCCAGAACTCTGAAGAGGAGTCCGGGTCGTCATGAGGCAACTGGTGGGAACCTCTCTTATGCCCCTGTTTTACCGCCACTTGTCTATCTGGCTGCTGAAGAGCTATAGATGGCAGCATACTCTGACTAGAGTGAGCAGCAGAATTAACCCAACAGGAATTCATGGGGGGCATATACATATATAGAAAAATGCAACTGCTGTGAACACCCCATAGCATGAGGATCGAACAGGTAGCTGTTTACAACAGTTACTACACAATCCATCCCTGGTAACATCAACAACAGAAAGGCCTACCCCTGGGTAAGCCCCTGAGGAAGACATACGAGGCCATCCAGCCAACATTTAGTTATAGGCCGGCCATCCTTTCCTGTGAAAACTAGAAATCTCAGACCACCAATAAGGAGTCCGATTTCCGTAAGGAGCTTGAACGGATCACATAAATCCAAAGAGGCCGGACCACAGTCAATGAGGCCACACCAGCCGAGAGGACTGGGGGCTGAATGGCTGTACCATAAGTTCCAGAATAATATGGAACCTAAAAACCACATTAAGAAGAAACACAGGGCGAGAGCAACTCACACCCTGACATGATGCCCTCCAGAAGAAGGAGCCACATGAGAACGCTCCCAAGTCAGACACTCTCCTGGTTAATATAAACACCCTGAGAGAAAGAGAGAGCCTAAGCAATAGACCATGTAATGGCTATCACAACCAGCGGTTCCATCGACTGTCCCCGGAGGGAACGAAGAACCACTACTAACTCCCAAGGAGTCCCTAGGGAGGACAAATGGAGGCAGAGGCCAGAAAACACCCAAAGGATGAACTGGATACCAGAGTGGAGCAATTCCACATCTTAACCATACCGACAGTGTAGAGATCCGCACTGTCAGGAAGGCCAGGCCGAGGGTGAAACCCAAGCCAGCCGGCAGGAATGCCAGAATATCTGGAAATCCTGGACACCGGAGGATCATATCGACAGGTACGATACCGTAAGAATTACGTATGCCACAGTCTGTGGCAGATCCCAGCAAAGTCTGGCCTGTCTGCTCTAAACATCTCAATGAAAACAGAGCCAGGGAAGCCCTAGGACCACAGCAGGGGCGCAGTCATTAGCAAACGATCCAAGTCCAGGGAAAAACAAGGACCCTGAGACAACAGGTCCAGATAGTGAAGCAGTAGGAACGGAGCATCGATGAGAAGACTCCGAAAATCCTAGTACCAGTGACGTCTGGGATGAACTGGAGCCCCCAGAAGGAAAGCCCCTCCGTCTCGAATTAAACTTCCGAAGACCTCGAGGAAGAAGGGAGACCGGAGGACACAGGTACACAAAGTGGAAGGACCACTTCACTGACAGAGTCACTGAAGGTAGTTTCAGTACTCCTAGAGCTGGACTGTAACACCGGTAGTGTGTGATAGAGTCAGAAGGCCATGAGGACCAATCACCTCAGGGAGGCCCCCTCTGCTCACCAGGAGTTGAAACCTCTCTTGGAGAAGAGACTAGTCCCCGGGATGCCCGTCGTGACGGCTGAGGAAGCCCGCTTCCCAATGGAGAGCTCCCGGAATGAACACTGCAGAGTTGGCCAGGAGAAGACCCTTGGACTATGTGAGAATGTATGACATTCCTGTCATTGCCACCGAACTACCAGTGTTGCCTAGATGGAAGCCACTGTTGACACTGTTGGACTGAACCTATGCAGGTTTACCATGACATAAGGGTTAGGCCAGAGTGAAGGCCCAAGACAGCCGAAAGTTCCAACAAGTGGCAGGGCGGAAGCGACAGACGTCCAGCTACCCCGAAATGAATGCGGACCAGACACTGTCTGCAGCAAAGAGTACCCTGGACGAGATGGCCATAGCCACCCAGACAGAGACCGACTCGCCTCCGGAGAGAGCATCATCATCCGAACAGCGATCCGATGGAAAAAAACTCGATAAGAGTCAATTATGGCAAGGCCTGGAATGGAACTGATCACATTCCCCCCTCCCAAAAGGTAGACACTCTGGGAGACCGCGCATCACCAAGAGTAATGACATATGTCGAACGCGTAGACATCCGCACACTCCTAGTTGAAGAGCGGAGAGCTTGTCTTATGCCAGAAAAATTCCCAGATTCCTGAGAATCCAGCAGTGCTCCCAGATGAAGAATACTCTGTGAGGGATGCAGGGAGGACTTTTCTCCGGTGACTAATTATCTGTGCCGAGAAAAAGCCACGGTTATCCTGACCCGGCGGTAAAGGACCTCGGTGATCCTGCTAAAAGCAGGATGACGTCCAGAGAAAGGAGCATTCGGATACACTGAACATGTGAACCGTCAGAAAATCCGTAAAGCTGGTAAACCCCGGTGGAGTTAAGGATAGTCCCAAAAGGCAGAGCCCGAAACTTGCAAGTTTTGCTGTGGCACAGCAAACCTGAACCCCTGCTGATGAGAGGGCTCTGTATGTACCCGTAGGTACGTATCCTGAATACTCAGAAATACCATAAAGTCCCCAGGCTCCAAACGTCGGATGATGGAGCAAGGAGGATTCCCCCTGAGTCCAGGCACCCTTGGAATCTGATTCAGGGATTTGAGACAGAGTATAGGCAAATGAAGGACCCGTCAGTCACTGCCCCAGAAAGAAAAAAGAACAACCAGTCCCTCGCTGAGATAGTGAGGCTGGCCGAAATAGCTCTGCTTACCGCAAAGGCTGTATAGCTTTCTGGGTTTGTAAGGCCCTGATCGGAAGAAGGGCCCGTGTAACAACGCCTGTGAGGAGGCCGCCTGAGCAATGAGAGGCCGTTGAGAATCAGTATCTCACTCTGGAATCCCCCAGATGTAGACCTGCCCAGTCAGGCTGAAGGCTTATCCTCCGGCGTAGAAGCAGGGCCGTCCAGAAGTCCTGGACAGCTCGGTACTAGATATGGTGGCCCCCGTGGAGGTCAACAGCCTAGGAAAAAACAGGCCTTTAGGCTGACCCTGAGGACAAAAAGACTTAACAGAGTTAGTCCGAATGTAGTGGGAGTAGCTAAAGACGGCATCTCTCCATTTAGTGATACTGCCAATGATGCAACAATCTTGTAAAGGCCGGACCAAACAAGATCTTCCCCATGGTAGGAGACTGCACCTCTGCTTTCCCATAACGCAGCCATAGGGTATTGCGGCGGATACAGACGCAGCCGAAACCCTGAAAGTTAGAAGACCGGCATCCAATGTAGGTAATCCCACATATGACAATTGCATATTTTATGTGAGCGGCAAAAGACATTTGAATCCCAGACGTGTTGAAGGGGAAAAACGTTACAAATGCATCAGCCCAGCATGCAACAGTATTAACCAACCATGCGATGGCCATGGTAGGATGGGCAACAGACCCTGAAAATGAGTACATTGATTTCAGGTAAAGTTACCACCTACGGATCCGTAAAATCTGTCCAGGCCGGGATGGGAGGCATATTAATGCCTGTAACCCGACGATTAACATACAAATCCACCCCAGAAGGAGATTTCTATTACTTGTGAGGACCCTCAGGGAATGGGAAACAGGAGGCCTTTGTGACCCCTCGTATCTGGCGACAGCCAGACTCCCGCTGGGCAGGAACGAGGAATGTATGATACAGGTGCAGGATCGACATTCTATATATCCAGAATTAACCCGGCTACCAGCCCCAAAGCAGGAATAATGATACTTGAAATCGGCTCCTCCCATGTGAGGGGGAAAGAGCCGAATACACCCTCCAGTTCACGGCAGAGCCACTGGGAAGTAACCACAGGGCGTATATCACGCCATTTAGTATTTCGTAGAAAACGACATCCACCAGGGTGGCCGTTGTGGTAATCCCTGCAAGGGGAATGACAGACCGATGCGGTACCGGAGGTAATTCATGTACTGTGAAAAACCCCGGCAGGGAGCGATAGTCTGTGACACAGGGGTAAAGTGCAAGTAATTGCGAGATACCCCGAGTTGAAAAGGGCAGTATGGTGAAGTAACCACAAGCGAGTTACGACAATGGGGCCTGCCCGGCGATCCTCAAAGGAGAGGATCCTGAGAAATAAACCGCCCAAAGGGGTCGTGCAAGGGGCCCGGCACCAGATGGCGCCGCATACAAAACCTTTCTGAGTCAAATCCTCCGCACTAATACCTGCAGCACATGGCTTGCAGTATAGCAATAATGGGTGCAGTATCGTGCGCAATCTCCTGGTCAGATATATTTGACTATCTTGACGGAAATATTAAGCAGCGCCATACCGTCCTGACTGACGCGAAGATTAGCTGCAGGGACCCAATATCAGCGTATGCAACACACAGTTCCATCTAAAATATGGCAACGTGCAGCACGCAACAGTATGTGACAAACCTCACAAATATTAACAAGTATATATATGTGAGGTCTCAGAACCACCCTAGGTACACCTGTATTAGGGCAGATAAAGAAAAGGGATAGATATACACTGACAGGTGAGAAAAGCAGACAGTCAGCACTAGCATAAGTCACATACAATGCAGAAAAACATATATACATACATTTGCATGACATATAATATACTGCACAATGTCGCTACATTCAACTGCCCAGATTCAGTGTCTGGGAAGGCTATAGCGCTGTGTACACTCACCCACAATGGCCAGGTACGCAGGGGGACTGGGCTCACTGACATCCTAAGAGTTCTGCAGCACCACCGAGAGATAATGGCCGCTGGAGACCTCAGAAGAAGCGTGGCCCGCGGAGGAAGCAGCTCAGCGACGCCAGACTGCGTGTTGAAAGGCGCGCTGAGCTGAGGGGAGGAGCCGCTAGACAGGGAAGGCTTCCTCCCCTGGCTAGCAATTAACTCCCCGGGATGCCGGCTCCCGCTGCTGCTATAATCCCTGGTGGGCTTGTGGACACGCGGGGTATGCCTCCATGGAGGGGGAGCCCGCCGCCACCGCTAGCGCCTCCGGTCTGTCTCCAGAGACCGGAGGCATAAGGCTGCATATTCACACGTGGATCACCGCAAGCGGTGACCACGCGACTTACCTGTCCCCGTCGATCCGGCAGCAGCCTAGGGATTCCTCCAGAGTCCGGCTAGTACAGACTCTGGGGTCCCGCTGCGATCCCCTGATCTGTACTGGCGTCGCAGCGCCGGCGGGGTGTAGGAGCGGCAGCTTAGACGTCCATTGGACAGTCTGCCGCTGCCGCTCTGAAGAGTAGTAAAAAATAAAAAAAAATAAAACTCTTTTTTAAAATAAATTTTAAGCTTAGGGGCTGCTAATCAGCTCCCCACTGCACTAACGGTGACCCGACTCCGGCCGGGCACCAACTTAAACTGATGTGCCTCTGGCTGGGGGGCGGGGTTATAGGGAGAGTGGAAACAAGTGCATCCTGGGAGCTAAAAGCTTTAACTGCGTGGTGCCCGGATTTGGTTCCCAACCTATACCCCAAGGTCAACCCTGTGGACCCCCTATGGACCCTGAAGTAGAAATAGCAAAACAGACGCTGAAATCCGTTCCGGAAGCTGCGTCTGGGTTGGGGGAGGAGCGGCCGGGGGACCACCTATCTCCCCTAAGCTGTGATTTTGACCGCACAAGTACGCTGCCCTCATAGTAGTAGATGCTCACTAGTGCACTCTAGTGCGTCTACTACCCATCCCCGGCGACAGACGATATGGTGCCGTCCACCTTAGTGAGGACACGTCACACGAGGCCTTCACCCGCACCCGATGCGTCTCCTACACTGGATGCCAGGACTGTCATGCACGATTCCCCGTGAGTAATCGCTTACCTGTCATCTCCATGCCTGACTGCAGTCCGGGCCTCAGCAACAGCCGCTAGCTAAGCCACGCTGAGGCCTGCGAAAATCTCAGGGCATATAGCGGTACTGGTGTGTCGGCGTCGGCAGTAGGAGGCGCAGTACCTGCGTCATTAACGGCGCCTGGTACTG
Source organism: Taudactylus pleione (assembly GCA_031769625.1). Classification (NCBI taxonomy): domain Eukaryota; kingdom Metazoa; phylum Chordata; class Amphibia; order Anura; family Myobatrachidae; genus Taudactylus; species Taudactylus pleione. Next base: position 1,279,821 of record JAUIMM010000799.1, on the reverse strand, counting down.
CTAAACTTAGTAGTTCAAAAACTAAGGTAAATCATAAAAGAAAAAAGCCTGGGACTGCTTAGACAATCCTGCTGTATAACAGGTGCGTCTGGATACTTGCCGTGCACCAAACAGAAAAACTGAATGCCTGTGGCTGAGGGCGGGGTATATAGGGAGGAGGACCAGTGCATGCTGGGAGCTTCAAAGCGGTTTGGTGAAATGGATCGTTACCACCACATACCCCAAGGTAGATCCTGTGGACCCTGAAGAAAATGTACATATACACATAATGATGGCTATATACACAGACAGGACATCATGTATAATAGGGCACATATACATGATGTGTATATTAGCTGTGCACATGTAATAATGTAATTATACACATAGTGATAGCTATATACACAGACAGGACATAATGTATAATATGGCACCTATATCTGATGTGTATATTAGATGTGCACATGCAATAATGTCAGGTTTTTTTCCCGCACCTCCAGAGCAAGTGTGATTTTTTTCTAAAGTCGTTAATTTTTAGGAAAAATCAGCAGGACTTGCTCTGGCACCTCGGCGGCACCCCCTAAGTAATTGGAGGTTTCCAATTAGCTTAATTAGTCCTTAATTACTTACCTTCTGCAGCGCTGTCTTCTGCATCCAGCGTCGGAAGCCGGGTCTTCTGCAGCAGGGTGAGTATGTCAGTGTGTGTGTGTGTGTGTGTTTGTAAGTGTGTATGAGTGTTTGTGTGTGTGTGTAACCCCCCGCTGTATGTGTACCCCCACCCCAAGTTCAGTGTGCCCCCCGGAATGGGCGCTAGGAGAACAACAACTCCCAGCAGCCCTTGCCCCTCCCACCAGCCCCTGGAGACTCCCAGCAGCCCCCTCTCCAGTGAGAAGATAGTAGGGAGGCCACCGGGAGCCGCGAAGACCCCCCGGGCAGGTAAGTGCAGAATTTTTTTTTTATGCGGCGCAGGGTTTTCAGAGCTTAAAAACCCAACGACCACTTTTTTTAAATTGGATACATACCGCGGGTATCTGGAGCGCGCATACCCGCGGTAATCCAAAATTGGGCACAAGGTTTTTTCCTAGCGCCCAATTGAATATGCCCCGTAGTGATGGTTATATACACAGACAGGAATAAGAAAATCCAGGTGCACACTCTAAACACTAAGAATACCGATAAGTCAAATGATTATGATAAACTCTTTCATTAACATGCAGAATAAATTAGGTTCTTAGCATGTTGGTCATCAGGTGGATTCCTAACGTCCCGAATACGAGCACCTTATATACATTTATCTAGGACTTACCATGATAGTGGCCATTCTAGTATGTTGGCAGCAATGCATGAACCTGTGCTTAATATACTCATCTAATGGCAGATGGGAGGGAGGGGATGCTAGTACCAGGCAGAAGGGGTCTCTACCTGCAAGTATACATTATATAGACACATACAGAGGAAAAAGGGGGGTTGCTAGAGTGTGCACCTGCATTTTTTCCTGCGTGGCACTACAAGTCTCAGCATGGTGACACCTCTTACTATTTAAACTTAGGGTGTTCAGTCAAACCATCCCTCCCCCCTTTTCCTTAGGACTCTTACCCAGTGGCGGGAGGACCCGGTCGTTCTCCATTATCGCGTTCTGTCAAAGACTTTTGTGTCCGTCTAAATTAAAGTTTCTAAGCCCTTCTGTTGTTCGGCACCCTGAAAAATATGTTCAGATTTTTAGATTAGGAAATTGTGCAGTTATTGTAATATACTGTTACATACGTAATTAATAAAAATCAACTTAACATGTAAACGTATTCATTAGTCCTTACGGCCCTGAGTACACATTATGTACTGTTGTACTAATGTTCATTCTAGCACCCTGCACTTGTCACAGCCCCTGCAGTTCCTCTTTCCTGCCTTGGGGGGTGTCACTCTCTGATCTGGTGCTTCTAGCACACACTGGCATGTATCTCAGCAGATTGTTACATCAGTTGAGTGTGCTAGAAGCTCCAGAGCAGAGAGGGACACCCCAGGCAGGAAAGAGGAACAGCACGGGTTGCGACAGATGCAGGGTGCTAGAATGAACACTAGTTGTATCATTGTGTATTTTTACACATGTTGTTTTACCTGTTACTAGATATAGGAGTGTCAGTGGCTGCCCTCCTAGATGCTGGAACCCAATCCTGCAGGGGATTCTAATGTAACACCAGCCCCACAGCACCATGGGAACTGCACCAGCTGTATGATATGGAGCCACTGTGTGTGTATCAGGCTGACTGGGGGTTATGGCTCCTGATGCACGGACCAGTACGGAGCCTCTGCTGACTGTGCTGCCTTGTCTACAAGCCCAAAGACATCGCGCCTAGTCCTATAGGAGTACATGCGTGGCTCGGTGGCTGGTGCAGCGCTCCAGGGATTATAGCCCCTTTAGGTTGGACTGGTCATTAGTGAGGGATGACTGAGCTGCGCTACATAAATGTGCTCCTGTAATACTAATAATGTCCTTGGAGTGTGGGGTCTGTGCGGCTATTTGGGTGATTTCCTAATACACTCAGTCCTGTAAGATAGCGCTACATGTAACATTATAGCATATACGGTGATAGGTGCCTCATTGCAGACAGCCCTTATATAGCTGTATTACCCCTCATATACTGACACCCAATACACACTGATACCGATTAGTGCGTCCTTATACTCCACCATTGGTCGCACCAGTACTATGACAGGTGCAGTGGCTCCGTCTAACCGCGGCCTCCTCTGCGCATCTGGGAACGCAGCCGCTTGACTTGATGCCTGTGACACTCCCATAATACGCCCGCTGAACGGACCATCTTTGCGTGCACTAACATCCACCGTCAGGTCGCCGCCGATCACGTTTCCACTACACTTTGATACAATCTCTCCCAAACACAACAGTGCCTTTGTGCATATACTCAGGGTAACGCATGCCCCCCAGGAGATTTCAGAAATTTTCAAATTATCACTCAATTACGTTAATATCAGTATAACATGTGACTCAGATTCAAGCCCCTTACCTCATACACATGTCGTCAATCACTTTAACCACTTAACTGACGTGGTCGCATGGGATGCAACAGCAGCCAGCTGTACTTCAGCTGACACGGCCGCATCCCATGTGACCGCGCCGGACCGCTGCGTCCCCTGCCTTTTAAACAGGAGATCCGTTCTGCACTGACTCCCCGGATCCCCAGGTAGAGCTGCAGCGGTACGCAACTGCCAACATCAATGTTGGGAGTCATACCCCAGAATGCCTTGCGAACGGCATTCTGGAGCAACGCGTCTGAGCACTATTTGGTTGATCTCTGCAAGTGCAGAGATCAGCTGCAGCAGGGGGGCTGATCATCAGTCTCCCCTAACAAACGCCCCGCTGCACTCTGCATGTGTGGAGGGGAAGGGGTAATACACAATGGTATGAGTGTAATACCCCCAGGGGGGGATCTAGTATCCAGGGGGGTGTAGTTTGAATTACTACTAAGGGGTGGGGTACTGTTAATAGAATCTATGACCACTAGGAGGAGGTTTATTGCCAATGGAAGGCGGGAGGTAAGATTACAATTGGGGCCTATGTACACGAGGGGGTGCAAGGCATAATATATATATATATATATATATATATATATATATATAAGTGCGAGAGAATAAGGCGCTAAAAATACAAGTGAACTAACTTAACCTTTGATTTAAGATTCTTGTGCAAAGAAGCAAACAAAGCATAAAATATGCAGAAAAAACACTCCTCAAATCATGAGTGGCAGCTCTCTACAATAAAACGTGTATAGGTTAAACACATATGCATAAAATTCAGTAAATAAAGATAAGTGTAAAAACAATTATAAAGTGCCAAATAAAGTGCATGAGAATATAAGATGATCCATAGACTTATCTTAAAAAAGTAATGATCTTCTGTCACCTGACCATCAAGTAAGTTCAATATATATGTAAAAGAATGGCATAAAAAAATCACACATAGTGTGTGCCATATAGATGCATCTAGTGGAGTAAATGATATTGGTATAATATATATATATATATATATATATATATATATATATATATATACATATATACACAGTCCGGTGCATAAATATTGAGACATTGACAGAATTTTCAGATTTTGGCCTCTATTCACCACCACAATGGTTTTGAAATGAAACAAACAAGATGTGCTTTACCTGCAGACTTCCAGATTTAATTTGAGGGTAATTACATCCAAATCAGGTGAACGTTGTAGGAATGACAACGGTTTCCACTACTACTGACAAATAAGCAGAAATCCCATAAGAGAAGCTATTGCAGTTTTACCCCAGAAGTATATATATTATCCCCATACACGTTGCAATTTTTTTACACAATTTCGATGTTTTCGATCAATTGGAATGACCAATCGTATAAAAAGTGCCGTGTGTGGGCATGATAACGTTGCCGATGCGTGCCTCTGCCGTTGTATATCGTCATCGCAAGTCAACTGAACCTGCAGGAAGATATCGACCTATCTTTCACGATTTGAATGACATCGTTCCGCATGTGTGCACACAGAACAGTGTCATGCATGATACAGATGCATGTAGCATGGACCAAGGTTTTAGTGGCCCAGTGCTGGTTGTGCAAAGTACAGGGGACAAATGACGTAGGGGTCCCCTGTATTTAAGCACAACCAGCACCAGGCTAGTCAGAACCAGCCCTGGTTGCCAAAATACGTGGGACAAACAACGTAGGGTTCCTCCTTATTTTTGTGCAAGCAGCACTGGGCTCTGATCTGGTTCTGGAAATACATTGATTCCCTATGTTAATACATCTTTTTCTGTGGTACAGACTGATTTCCCCATTTCTTTCAGTGCTTTTCGCCTGTTCCGCATTCGCCTATTTCCGTTTTCGCCTGTTTTGCAATTGAATTAGGCGAAAAGCGGGGACGAGCACGGAATAAATTCGCCTCTGAAACAGGCGAATGAAGCAAACAGTCGGACAGACGAAAACTTCGCCTCTAATTGAATATGGCTCTTTGTCTCATCTGTCCATAGGATGTTGTTCCAGAACTATAATGGCTTTTTTAGATGTTGTTTGGCAAACTCTAATCTGGTCTTCCTGTTTTTGTGGCTCACCAATGGTTTACATCTTGTGGTGAACCCTCTATATTCACTTTTGTGAAGTCTTCTCTTGATTGTTGACTTTGACACATATACATCTACCTCCTGGAGAGTGTTCTTGATTTGGCCAACTGTTGTGAAGGGGTTTTTCTTCACCAGGGAAATAATTCTTCTGTCATCCACCACAGTTGTTTTCCGTGGTCTTCTGGGTCTTTTGGTGTTGCTGAGCTCTCCAGTGCGTTCTTTCTTTTTAAGAATGTTCCAAACAGTTGATTTGGCCACACCTAATGTTTTTGCTATCTCTCTGATGGGGTTGTTTTGATTTTTCAGCCTAATGATGGCTTGCTTCACTGATAGTGACAGCTCTTTGGATCTCATATTGAGAGTCGACAGCAACTGATTCCAAATGCAAATGTCACACCTAGAATCAACTCCAGACCTTTTTGCCTGCTTAATTGATAATGAAATAACGAGGGAATAGCCCACACCTGTCCATGAAATAGCTTTTGAGTTGATAGTCCCATTACTTTTGGCCCCTTAAAAAGTTTGAGGCACATATAGAAACCGTTGTAATTCCTACACCGTTCACCTGATTTGGATGTAATTACCCTCAAATTAAATCTGAAAGTCTGCAGTTAAAGCACATCTTGTTTGTTTCATTTCAAAGCCATTGTGGTGGTGAATAGAGGCCAAAATCTGAAAATTCTGTCAATGTCCCAATATTTATGCACCTGACTGTATATATATATATATATATATATATATATATATATATATATATATATTTGTAAATATATTTAGGAACACTTACCCGTGATGAAGGCTCTGCTATGAGATGAAACGCACTGGATCCTCATATTCTCATGCACTTTATAATTGTTTTTACACTAGTAGGTGCTCTTTTATCTTTATTTACTGAATATATATATATTTTTTTTCAATAAAATAAATATAGTTTAAAAAATAAAAACTTTATTAGAAAAAAAATAAAATGACCATTTCTGACCGGTTTTGGGGGAAAAAATCATCAGTTAAATAGTTAAAAATGTTTTGAGTCCATAAAACATTGTGCTTTAGGAAATTAACACTGTGGGGTAAATCTCGCCGATGCCTCCAAGTCGCGAGTCTGGCCAATGTTTATAGACATATATTTAAAAGACACAATATGGCTTTGGCCAGACTCGCCGATGCCTGCAAGTCAATGGGTATTATATTGACCCCTGTAAGTCATGTGCCAATGCTGCAGATACTTAGATATGTTTTAGAACAAGGGGCTTCTTATGGGAGCATGGGAGCCTGGTGCTATTACAGTTTGTGGATTCTTAAAAGGCAGCTCAGGCACTGGCAATGTATACTTACAAGTGCTTACCTCAATATAGAACTTCAGTCCAAGTTGCCTAGTTGTTTTCTGTGTTACCAGTATATCATGCTGTTACCCAAATGCACTGGTGAGACGAAACTGTGAGCTGTTGAAGCCACCTCCGTAATCTCCCGTCACTCTGCAGATCCCTCTCCCCTATATAATAATAATACCACATATCAGTGTGTCCTGGATGCTGTGCTATTCCCCCTCATATATAACTGTACGGTCCTCTCTCTCCCTATATAATAATACCACATATCAGTGTGTGCTGGGAGCTGTGTTATTCCCCCTCATATATCACTGTACAGTCCCCTCTCCCCTATATAATAATAATACCACATATCAGTGTGTGCTGGGAGCTGTTATTTCCCCTCATATATCACTGTACAGTCCCCTCTCCCCTATATAATAATAATACCACATATCAGTGTGTACTGGGAGCTGTGTTATTCCCCCTCATATCACTGTACAGTCCCCTCCCCCTATATAATAATACCACATATCAGTGTGTGCTGGGAGCTGTGTTATTCCCCCTCATATATCACTGTACAGTCCCCTCTCCCCTATATAAATAATAATACCACATATCAGTGTGTGCTGGGAGCTGTGTTATTCCCCCTCATATATCACTGTATGGTCCCCTCTCCCCTATATAATAATAATACCACATATCAGTGTGTGCTGGGAGCTGTGTTATTCCCCCTCATATATCACTGTACAGTCCCCTCTCCCCTATATAATAATAATACCACATATCAGTGTGTGCTGGGAGCTGTGTTATTCCTCCTCATATATCACTGTACAGTCCCCTCTCCCCCATATAATAATAATACCACATATCAGTGTGTGCTGGGAGCTGTGTTATTCCCCCTCATATATCACTGTACAGTCCCCTCTCCCCTATATAAATAATAATACCACATATCAGTGTGTGCTGGGAGCTGTGTTATTCCCCCTCATATATCACTGTACAGTCCCCTCTCCCCTATATAAATAATACCACATATCAGTGTGTGCTGGGAGCTGTGTTATTCCCCCTCATATATCACTGTACAGTCCCCTCTCCCCTATATAATAATAATACCACATATCAGTGTGTGCTGGGAGCTGTTATTTCCCCTCATATATCACTGTACAGTCCCCTCTCCCCTATATAATAATAATACCACATATCAGTGTGTACTGGGAGCTGTGTTATTCCCCCTCATATCACTGTACAGTCCCCTCCCCCTATATAATAATACCACATATCAGTGTGTGCTGGGAGCTGTGTTATTCCCCCTCATATATCACTGTACAGTCCCCTCTCCCCTATATAAATAATAATACCACATATCAGTGTGTGCTGGGAGCTGTGTTATTCCCCCTCATATATCACTGTATGGTCCCCTCTCCCCTATATAATAATAATACCACATATCAGTGTGTGCTGGGAGCTGTGTTATTCCCCCTCATATATCACTGTACAGTCCCCTCTCCCCTATATAAATAATACCACATATCAGTGTGTGCTGGGAGCTGTGTTATTCCCCCTCATATATCACTGTACAGTCCCCTCTCCCCTATATAATAATAATACCACATATCAGTGTGTGCTGGGAGCTGTGTTATTCCCCCTCATATATCACTGTACAGTCCCCTCTCCCCTATATAATAATAATACCACATATCAGTGTGTGCTGGGAGCTGTGTTATTCCCCCTCATATATCACTGTACAGTCCCCTCTCCCCTATATAATAATAATACCACATATCAGTGTGTGCTGGGAGCTGTGTTATTCCCCCTCATATATCACTGTACAGTCCCCTCTCCCCTATATAAATAATACCACATATCAGTGTGTGCTGGGAGCTGTGTTATTCCCCCTCATATATCACTGTACAGTCCCCTCTCCCCTATATAATAATAATACCACATATCAATGTGTGCTGGGAGCTGTGTTATTCCCCTCATATATCACTGTACAGTCCCCTCTCCCCTATATAAATAATAACACCACATATCAGTGTGTGCTGGGAGCTGTGTTATTCCCCTCATATATCACTGTACGGTCCCCTCTCCCCTATATAATACCACATTACATAAAATAAGTTACCTGAAGTTAGACGTAAAGCTCCAAGTACCTCAAAATGGCGACGCATTATGTAGCTCCACCCCTTCAAAAGTGTCACAGCCAATAAAAAGAGGAATGTGATTCTTGCCGCTAAGAGTATCACAAAATGGCCGCCCTCCTCTTTCACTCTAGTGTTCACAATCTTTGTGCAGTCTGATTGGCTGCTAGGGACGTCATTTACGACCATACCGGGCATGAGGCGTTAGTTGCCGCTCTAGCGACAGTGGGTGGGAGGAGCCGTCATTCAGCCTGGACATAGGATTGGCTGATGTGCGGATAAGTGGGAGGAGGCAGCTGGGGGATGGGCGTGTCAGTAGGATAATATGCGCAGAGACAGTAACCATGGCTACAGAGAGACGCTGAGGAGGAGGAGGAGGATCTGTCCCCATAGTGACTCCGGCTGTCACTGTTCCCGGTACCGTTTGCTGCTGCGTCCTGTACCTGAGAAGCTGCCACTGAGCCCGGCTGTGTGTGGCTGTATGATGGCGGGCTATACGTCTGCCACACATCATCCCAATGCTGTCTGCACTGTATCATGCTTATACATAGATAGATGTTATATATATATATATATATATTTATACATATAGATATATATATATATAGATATAGATATATATATATATATACAGTAAACAAGTATTGAATATATAGAATAGTTAGCTATACAGAGAAATTATATATATATATATATATATATATATATATATATATATATATATATATATATATATATATATATATATAATGCTACCAACAGTATACAGGGACAACACACAGAATTGCCAAGAATCACAAAATTTAAATCTATTGCCAATTCATTGCCTACCAGTTATTTGTATAGTGCATCCATATTCTATAGTGTATTACAGAGAGTATTTGGCCATTTGCATCAGTCCCTGTCCCAGTGGAGCTTACAGTCTATATTCCCTACACACACATACACACTAGGGGGTTAATTGACTAATGGTCGGTTTCGATCCTAAACCAAAACTGACGCACATAAACGGCGTTTGGCTTTATAAAAAGCGGCTATCATCTCATACGTCGGGGTTCAGCCTGCGTTGGAAACCCGACATCGATGTCGGTAGTTTTTTGCAGCTCTAAAGTCTGTCGGCTTTGATCTTTAAGTTCAAAATAGTCGGCAATTAAGATTAAACAAAAAGCAGGGGAAACTCGCCCAAAGAATAGACCTGCCAGTGGCAAGAGAGCTTTGGAGAAGCACTGCACAGATCAGTATGACCTGTGCAGGCTTCACTAGGTGTAAAAGCATCAAAAGAGTTAAAATTATATTTAAAAAAAATGTATGTGTGGGTTACCCAATCCAATCATTAAATACCTCTGCCTCTCTGAGGCTTGTCTGGTACTAGCAGGAAAAAAAAAAGGATGTAGGGTCCCCCCTATTTTTCATTAACCAGCACCAGGTTAATCCAGCTGGGAGACTGACGCTATAGCAGAAAGACACACAGCGTGGGGTCCCCCACCATAACAGCAACCAGCCCCAAACTAGTCAGCCCAGGGCTGGAATCCGTACCTCCCAACATTTGCAATTTTAGATGGAGCACTTCTGAACGCTTGAGATGCGTGCGCCCAAAAAGGGGGTGTAGCCAGAGGCATCACCGTGTCTGGTGACACCCAATGCGCACCTCACAACCCCCTCACACGCGTGGCAAAGAAGGGGAGTGGCTGAACATAAGGGGCGTGGTCTATCTGTAAATCCCGATTGCATCACTCCAGGGGAGATCCTAGGATGCACCCGGAGACTAGTGCCTGCACTGTTGGCTCCTCTGTAACAAGAGCCGAGTGCTGCAGGAGAAAGACACACTGCAGCACCCGGGTCCTGTATCCCCCAGCTACCCCCCCCCCCCCCACGGGACACTGCAGTCCCTGAATAGTAGGACTTTTGGGGGGTATGGGAAAATCAGGACCCAAGAAATAAAATGGGGTCCCTCTTGCTGAGGAACTACCAGCCCTTGGTTATCCCTGGTGACTGTGGGTTTAATGTGTTCTTACCGACCTTTAAGGGTACCTCCTCCAGGAAGAGGCAGCCAGGTTGGCCTTGCAGGAGATGGTGCTTGGCGGGGATGGGTGGGTCAGAGGATGGCGTGGCTCAGAGGAGGTGGCCGGGTCTAGGGCGTGATAACGTAACGGCATCATCATGGCCCCGCCCCCATTATGCAATGCAGAGATCACTACTATTGTGGAGACACGATGCGATTCAAAGTAAATTGTGTCATCAGCCCTCTGCTGACACTTCACTGGGGAAGCGGGCGGCCAGGTGTCCCCAGCACCCGGGAGACTTGTCCACTTTTTCTGGTGGCCGTGAGGGCCAGCTGAAATTCGGAAGCCTCCTGGCCGTGTCGGGAGGGTAGGAAATTAAGGGTTAATGGTTAAATAATAGATAATATTGTTTGTTACAGGGGGACTCCCAAGTCCCAGCAAGGCATGCCTGCACTTGTGGAACAACAAGAGCCAGCATGCCCGGACAGTAAGGGCCCTCTGAAACTTGTAATCCACCTGTAAAGAAAGTATTAAAATAACGACAAGATTCTCACACTGACTTTTGTAATATTTTATTAAAACCCCCTTTATTGTCAATCACTCTGTGCTTACATCCTCAATGCAACCAATTGCGGTAATCAGTCTTGGTGCATGCGCAGTGTGACTCATGTGCAATGCAACAATAATCACTCAAGTGTGCAAACATCGCCATTGTGAACACTTTGCATCCACCTCTAAATCCAATCCAATCCAAATGTCTGTTACAGTAAAACATCTTCCCCCAAACTCACACCTTTACCTTCCCTTCAGGTGTTCCTGAAACTTCTACAGGACTTCTGTAAGTGTGAATGCACCAGTAGCTGTATTACATAAACCAGCATTTCAGGTTATTACTAGAGGTCCTTAAAAACCAGCCAGCCTTCCCCCTGACCTACGAGCTGTTGATTCGCTGACAAGTTTCTGTCACTCTCACATTATCCACCACCTGCCAGGGTCGCTGGAGCCAATCAAATCCGCCACTTGCCAGGGCTGCTGGAGCCAATCAAATAAGCTGGCCCTCCTGCTGCTCCCGCCCCCCAAACCTGACCCCAGCACCTCTGTCATTAAAGTGAAACAATGACCACTACTACTGAGAAATAAGCAGAAATCCCATAAGAGAAGCTATTGCAGTTCTACCCCAGAAGTATATATATTATCCCCATACACGGTGCAATTTTTTGACACAATTTCGATGTTTTCGATCAATTGGAATGACCAATCGTATAAAAAGTGCCGTGTGTGGGCATGATAACGTTGCCGATGCGTGCCTCTGCCGTTGTATATCGTCATCGCAAGTCAACTGAACCTGCAGGAAGATATCGACCTATCTTTCACGATTTGAATGACATCGTTCCACATGTGTGCACACGGAACAGTGTCATGCACGATACAGATGCATGTAGCACGGACCAAGGAGGCTTTTAGTGGCCCAGTGCTGGTTGTGCAAAGTACAGGGGACAAATGACGTAGGGGTCCCCTGTATTTAAGCACAACCAGCACCAGGCTAGTCAGAACCAGCCCTGGTTGCCAAAATACGTGGGACAAACAACGTAGGGTTCCCCCTTATTTTTGTGCAAGCAGCACTGGGCTCTGATCTGGTTCTGGAAATACAGAGCCAGCATCTGACTTTTTCTAGCGGGAGGCTAATGCCACAGCCGAAGCATTACTCCTGACCGCTAGTTACCAATTTGTACGGTGTCTGTGTCCTGTGTTTATTTTAATATTGCTTTGCTGTGGAACTACAGGTACCAGCAGGCCCGTAATGCCCCACATGCTGATACTTGTGGTTCTCCAAGTACCAGCATGCGGCGGAGGTTTGCTGGGACCTGCAGTTCCACAGCAAAAGACAATATTTTCAACACTTTCAAATGCACTACACTACATAACCCGGCACCCACCTCCCAGGGATACCGAGGATAGCCCGGGCTATCAGCCTGGGACTGCGGTGCCCTGGAGAGGTGGACCCCTTTATTGGGGATTCCCAGCCTGGGTTGATTAGCGGACAGGGTTAATGTTTCGGCTGGGGGACCCGGTGAAAGGGCTCCCCTGACTGTGGCATTAGCCACCCGCTAGAAAAAGTCTGGTGCTGTTCTGGATAATACATGGGGACCCTACTCATTTTCCCCCCTGTATTTCTAGAACCAGGACCGGATCAGAGCCCAGTGTTGGTTGTGCACAATACAGGGGACTCTTACGTCGTTTGTCCCCCGTATTTTGGCAACCAGGACTGGTTCTGACTAGCCCGGTGCTGGTTGTGCTTAAATACAAGGGACCCCTATATTCTTTGTCCCCTGTATTTTGCACAACCAGCACTGGCTCACTAAAAGCCTGGGGCTGGTAACTTTTTTTTTTTTGTGAGGGGCGGGCGTGCCGTCTTTTTCCTATTTTTTTTTACACAGGAATCTTTTTTAACCACAGCAGCACAGATGGGTCTCACTGATCCTGTCCGTGCTTCTGTGTCAATGACACAGATGCATGTAGCACGGATCTCCATGGTCCATGCATGCATCTGTGTCATTGAAATATACAGCAGCACAGACGGGTCTCAGTGATCCCGTCCGTGCTTCTATGTCAATGACTCAGATGCAGGTAGCACAGATCTCCCTGGTCCGTGCTATGCATCTGTGTCATTGACATACAGATGCATGTAGCACAGATCTCCCAGATCCGTGCTATGCATCTGTCATATCGCACACAATCTATCGTGAACGATAGATTGGGGGAACATCGTGCTTTTGCTGCATTGCTCCCTTCAGCTTCTGGGGAGAGTTCTAGGGAGATTGCAAATGACATCGGATCGTTTGCAAATCGTCCCATGTATGGGGGCCTTTAGTGCTTCTAGATGCTGGTAGATAAACATAGGAGCCGCCCCACCTGCCTCCTCCCAGATGGGAAGAGAGAGCAATGGAGTCAAGGAAGGAGGAGTGGGAGACATAAAGAGGGAGAGAGAGACAGGCGGGGGAATAGTAGGGACTTGTTGCATCTCTACTGAATGCTCTGTGTATATTTTTAATATTAAATGTCTGATTAAAAACTTAAAGTACTCATCCACTCTTTACACCCATAACTTATCTACCCATTGATGCCCACTATAATCAATGCCACTATATGCTCTTACAACTGTGTACAGTGAAGCGGAATACTTATTTGGATACCTGGCAGCTACGTTCCTCCTATGCTTTCCCGCCCCTCCCCCATCCCCACTGCCCACAAACTTAACCATGAAAAGCGCTTTTTAAACCCACAAAAAACGTCACCGTATGTACCAATAACAACTTTGTATTAGGTAGATGTACTACTAATCTTTAATTGTGTAAACCAAATATGTATCTACTTATTGAAAGATTCCTAGTTACCAATAATATCCACAGATAGAGAACTGATTGCCTATGCCGGGTCACCTCAGCCTGCCCCACTCCACCCCATACTGTCCCCTCACCACTATACTTACTCCCTGTTCCTGGAGCATCGGTCCTCATCTCCGAGTGGTCTATCCTGTTGCTGAGGTGGAAGCAGTCGGGGTGGTAGCATGCCTGAGCTCCCGCTGTGCATATCGGAGATGGAACAGACCACCAACAATAATTATATAAAGCTGATCAGTGCTAAAAATGATGTAATTATATTCACAAGTAATGACATTTGACCTGAACTATGACCCCTTCCACGTGTCAGTGATGTCACTTCCAGTCTCCAAACACTACTGCTTTTTCCCACCATTTCTCATCACATACCACCACATGATGACAACACAGACACTACTGATGATAATCAAGATAGTCAAACAGGATATAAACCTAAAAAATACCCATGCAGCACTCTCTTAAGAAGAGCCTTCTGTGTGACTCTCAAAAACATCAAAACACTAAAAAAAAAAAAAAAAAATCAACCAGATAGATGTTGTGCTCCCCAGAAGGCTTCACTGTCAGCTAGTTACATTGGGAATTACCAAAGTCTTGGAGCTTCTACCTTGAGGTTTCCGGTGTCCACTTCAGGAGACAGGGCGCATGGCAATAGCCGTATGGCACTAACAGCAATAAAAGATCTGTGCCGTGTGCCCAGTGTCCAGTTCCTGAGATAGGGCACATCATGGCAATAGCCGCATGGCACTAATAGCAATAAAAGATATGTGCCCGGTGTCCAGTTCCTGAGATAGGGCAGATGGCAATAGCCGTATGGCACTAATAGCAATAAAAGATCTGTGCCGTGTGCCCGGTGTCCAGTTCCTGAGATAGGGCAGATGGCAATAGTCGTATGGCACTAATAGCAATAAAAGATCTGTGCCGTGTGCCCGGTGTCCAGTTCCTGAGATAGGGCAGATGGCAATAGCCGTATGGCACTAATAGCAATAAAAGATCTGTGCTGTGTGCCCGGTGTCCACTTCCTAAGATAGAGCACATGGCAATAGCCGTATGGCACTAATAGCAATAAAAGATGTGTTGGGTGCCCAGTTACCACTTCCTGAGATAGGGCACATGGCAATAAAAGATGTGTCGGGTGCCCAGTCACCACTTCCTGAGATAGGGCACATGGCAATAGCCGTATGGCACTAATAGCAATAAAAGATCTGTCGGGTGCCCAGTGACCACTTCCTGAGATAGGGCACATGGTAATAGCCGTATGGCACTAATAGCAATAAAAGATGTGTCGGGTGCTCAGTGACCACTTCCTGTGATAGGGCACATGGTAATAGCCGTATGGCACTAATAGCAATAAAAGATGTGTTGGGTGCCCAGTTACCACTTCCTGAGATAGGGCACATGGTAATAGCCGTATGGCACTAATAGCAATAAAAGATGTGTCGGGTGCCCAGTGACCACTTCCTGAGATAGGGCACATGGCAATAAAAGATGTGTCGGGTGCCCAGTCACCACTTCCTGAGATAGGGCACATGGCAATAGCCGTATGGCACTAATAGCAATAAAGACCCATGACGGGTGCTCAGTGTCCAGTTCCTAATGGTGTTTCTAAACATAGAGCGGTTTTCTTTCCGGTCCCTGAAGCCTCCTGGAGAGCACAACATCTATCTAAAATGGCCTTATATTACCATTGTACACCTGTAACTTTGTTATCCCTAATTATTATACATGTCGGACAGGAAGAAAATTGGAGTCAAAAGTTTGGCGCATTGACTTCACAGCCCTGGTGCAAACCACAGTACACGATACAAGAGCTATTGTAAAACATAAGCCAGCAATGTACCGTAACTTACATTGAAAGAGCGGAAACTATAGGGAGTATATTTATTAAAGGTCGATTTTAAATCGATCAACATTGATGTTTTGTTTCTGGGGCTAAATCACTAATTTACTAACAGACAATTTTTCATTTATATTTTTAAGTGTTAATAAAATGAGAGTT
This sequence comes from Taudactylus pleione, assembly GCA_031769625.1. Taxonomy (NCBI): domain Eukaryota; kingdom Metazoa; phylum Chordata; class Amphibia; order Anura; family Myobatrachidae; genus Taudactylus; species Taudactylus pleione. The sequence continues at coordinate 1,263,877 of JAUIMM010000799.1, read as the reverse complement.
ATGGTAAGACTTACCTTTGTTAACTCTCTTTCTTCGAAGTCCATAAGGTCCACAGGGAGACCTTGGGATGTAGGTTGGACCTGGAGGACCGGACACCAACAGCAAAGCTTTTCAATCCCAGGATGCTCTGGTCCTTCCCCCTATACCCCGCCCACAGCTTGAGGGCACTTCAGTTTCGTTGGTGTCCAGCAAGGAGCTGCCTTATGCAGCCCAAGCTTTATTTATTTTTTATTTGCTTTTTATTTCTACCTGAAGGGTGAGCAGCACCAGACTGTCCTCTGGACGTCTGTGCTGCCACCCTATCACCCCTCCATGGTGCCATGACTCCAAGCCTGTGCTAGGTACTCTCGGCGGCAGGGGCGTAGGGAGGGCCGCTTCGGTGGAGTGCAAGCTACAGGCCCCGAAAAGATTAGAGGGTGCGCCACAGCCCAACTCCGGCACCTACCGCCTAGCCGCCCGCAGCTGTCTAATCAGCCCATGCCGTGTTAGCCTGCTTCCTCGCTCCCCGCTCCCGACCCGAGTCGTGCATGTGACGTATGACGCCGGATGGGCGGGGACTGCACAGGAGAGGAGACTGTAAAGAGGAGCTGCCTGGGACTCACCGACCCACCATGGAGGGCGCCATCCAGCAGGGGTAAGTTATCCACAAGGTGGACACTGAACTGTACACTGCCGGGCTGACACTGGGGATGGGGAACAGGGGAAGTGCGGTGGCATACACTACAGTGAGCGCAGGCGGCACGCTACTTCTTGGAGGAGGGTTAGTGTAAGTGTGTGTGGGTGGATTTGTAGCTACACTGGCAATAGCATGCGTCAGGGGGTGGGACAGTAGCTGGCTGCCAGACATTAATGGTGCCGTGTCTGAGATGCAAGCTTACCCGAGCGGTGCAGATGAGGAGGGGCAGGGCACCTGTACAAATGCAAATCTGTGACCGGCCAGCTGCTGCCCTACTGGAGCAGGTAAGCAGAGGAAGCTGCATTCAACAGGCAGTAGGAAATATAGTAAGGGGGGAGGGGATACAGATAGAGGCACATCGAGGAATAGGGGTTATAGATAGAGGCACAAAGAGGAATAGAGGGTACAGATAGAGGCAGAAGCGTGCAAATATAAAGACACAGGGGCCTCTTCATTAATCAATCGATGGCCCTGTAACCATGCGGAAACGCTAGTTTCATCATCAGGGGTCCCAAATGGACCCCCTGATATTCAGCAAACTCAGAAAATGGAAAGTTTTTGGAGTTTGCTGCCGAGAACAAGTGCCATCTTCAGATGGCGCTTGCTCTCAGATCCCCGCTCCTTCCTCTGGGAAGGAGTTCCGGGGATGTGAAGAGGGATCCCTCTGCCGCCTCCTCACTACCTCCCCGGTGGCTGGGCGCATACGTAGCCGGGATGACCGGGAAGAGGTAAGTAACGCAGCTACAGAAGTAGATGTGATACTAACCGAGGGGACAGCTGCTTTTCAGAGCAGCTGTCCCCGCACAGGAGCAATGATGAATTGCTCCGATGTCACGTTTCCCCCGCTGCGAGTTGGATACTTAAGTATCCCTTGCAGCGAGATCAATCCTTCATCATCGGAGGCCATACGGCCTCTGATGATGAATAGGCCCTACAGAGAGGAATAGAGGGTACAGACAGGCTGAAGATGGTACAGTTAGAGGCACAGAAAGAATAGGAGGTACAGACAGAGGCAGAAGGGGGTACAAATAGAGACACAGAGGGGCAGAAGGGAGCACAGATAGAGGCACAGAGAAGAATAGAAGGTACAGATAGAGGAACAGAGAGGCAGAAGGGGGCACAGAGACAAAGAGTCAGTACATATAGAGGCACAGAGAGGCAGGAGGCGGAACAGGTAGAAGCACGGACAGACACAAGGGAGAACAGATAGTAGGAAATGTGCGGTTGGTTTAGATAAGACAATACATTAATTCATTTTGTACAAAGGTCACTTGATTCATTAAAAAAACAAAAATGGTGTAGAGGCATGTGGGTCTGGACTCAGAGGGTGGGCTGGACGTCTACTGAATGTACCAACAGGCCAAAACCAATAGGGTTAATGTCAGTAAAAATGACAAAGGCTGGGCTATACCGGCAATGCAGGGGCGGATGAAATGGGGAGGTTCCCTGAATCTTTAAGCTTCCTAGGACTCCATGAAATGATAATCCAGCTCTTGTGTGTGTGTGTGTGACAATGAGACAGACTAGGTGGCTGAGAGGCCTGTGGGTAACTACTGGACGCAGGGCTTTCTGGCACCGCTCATCTCAGTATACAGGAACACCCTGGGGCAGGGTAGCAACTGACGACAGTCATTTTGCCCTCCGCCCTGGACAGAAACAACTGAGTGAAGTCGGGCCACGAGTAACACCCAGCCAGGGGCGTAGAGAGCCACGCCGGGCCCCCTTGAAAAAAAAACAGAATTTTGCAGCGCCACGAAGCGTCGCTGCGCGCCGGGGAGGGGGCCTGTGAGCCCCTCAGCCCGGTGCAGAGCCAGTGGGGGGCGCGATCAGTGTGATCGCTCCCCCCTTCAGGCATAGGAGATTGCTGTGGCTGCTACTTAGCAGCCGCAAGCAATCTCCCGCTGCAGTCCAGCACACCCTGTGTGCTGGGCTGCTACAGAGGGAGGGAGGGAGGAAGTGAGGGGGGGGCGGCGCCAGACCCGGGCCCCCGCCGGGCCCCTCTGGAAGCCCGGGCAAACTGTACCCACTCCCCCCCCTCTCGGCGCCCCTGCACCCAGCAGTGTGCCCTGGGTGGGGAGCGGTGGGGTAAAGAAAGTCACAGTGAGTAGAGGGACTCAGGACAGGGGTGACATGAGAGTGGCATAGGGTGCGTTTATCAAAAGACTATCTCTGTAGATCATTTAGGATTTTATTACATTTTACATTTCTCACATGTTGACCCTGGGCACCATGGCTCCATGCTACCCCTCTGCTCGGCGGTACTCTCAGGCTTACACGCAGACGAGCCTCCCTGTGCCGACTACAGTCTCTGCTCATTCTACCCACTCTGTGGATCCCTCGTGGTCAGCCCGGCGTGGCGCCTCAGCTGAACAGCTATGCAAGGCAGCTACCTGGTCTTCTGTCCACACCTGTCTTAGGTTTTATGCCTTTGATACATTTGCCTCTCAGGATGCTTCCTTCGGGCGTAGGGTCTCCTGTCAGTGCAGGAACGTTCCCATCATTGACCAACTGCTTTGAGACATCCCCAATGTCTCCCTGTGGAGCCCTATGGACCCTGAAGAAGAAAATGAGAGTTATGGTAAGACTTACCTTTGTTAACTCTCATTCTTCGAAGTCCATAGGGTCCACAGGGCACCCACCCTGACGCACCTGGCTTCTATGGGTTTCTTCTCTTGGTCACTTGTTTCCTTCTCTGAGTGAGAGTGTGATTCCTCAGTGTACCAGTCTTCCTTCTCTCCTATCCTGCTCCTGCCTTGGGCTTGTAAACAAAACTGAAGTGCCCTCAGGCTGTGGGCAGGGTAAAAGGAGAAGGAACGGAGCATCCTGGGATTGAAAAGCTTTGCTGTTGGTGTCCGGTCCTCCAGGTCCAACCTACACCCCAATGTCTCCCTGTGGACCCTATGGACTTCGAAGAAAGAGAGCTAACAAAGGTAAGTCTTACCATAACTCTCAGTTTATTAACACTTAAAAAAATAAATGAAAAATTGTCTGTTAGTAAATTAGTGATTTAGCCCCAGAAACAAAACTTCGATGTTGATCGATTTGAAATAGATTAAAATCGACCTTTAATAAATATACTCCCTATAGTTTCCGCTCTTTCAATGAAAGTTACGGTACATTGCTGGCTTATGTTTTACAATAGCTCATGTATTGTGTACTGTGGTTTGCACCAGGGCTGTGAAGTCAATGCGCCAAACTTTTGACTCCAATTTGTTTCCTGTCCGACATGTATAATAATTAAGCTGCATACACACAACAATTTTGTTACCAACGATTTTATGAACGATTTTATGAAAGATTTTCTGTCAGATTTTTTAAAGTGTAATGAGCGATTTTTATGAACTACAAACGATTTTTGCATAGTCCCTTAATGAAAATCGTTGAGTTGACAAGTCTGACTGAACTACAAACTACAAACGTGAACGCGCATGAACGATGATCGTTCATCGTTTGACTCAGAAAGTGAACGATTTTTTCCAAACGATAATCGTTAAACGATATTGTTTAACGATAATCGTTCAAAAAATCGTTGTGGGTGTATGCAGCTTTAGTAATGACAAAGTTACTGGTGTACAATGGTAGTATAAGGCCATTTTAGATAGATGTTGTACTCTCCAAGAGGCTTCAGGGACCGGAAAAAAAAACGCTTTATGTTTAGAAACACCGTTAGGAACGGGACACTGGGTACCTGTCATGGATCTTTATTGCTATTAGGGCCGTGCAGCTGGAGACATCTAACACTGTGCACTGGAGAAGGGGATCGTTATAACTGACAGTATAGGATAAGAGAGATTAGCGCTACAAGCAGGGGCTGGCTGGCAAGTTTTAGCCTGGGGGCAAGTCCACAGCATTGGTCTATAAGCAACGGCTCATCCTTACATAGAGATTGACAGATCTCTTGCGCATACCGACCGGCACAATTGAACAATGAGTGTCCTAATCAATGACTCACATAGGGATGTAAGTTTCAATACATACACTAAAATAAATAAAACATTATAAGAGGAAAATAAAAAGGTGGATATTTCTCAGAAAAAGACAATATAGGGCCCCATTTTACAATGAAACATAGGCCCTGATTCAGAGCCGCTCGCAAAAAGCGAGCGCTCACTCTGAATCAGGGCGGCCGCTTTTTTTTTTTGATTCGGCCTCCTGGCCGCTTGCAAAGCTGTGGGTGACCACCCACAGCTTTAGCGAGCGGCCAGGTGATGGTCGCGATGGTCTAGGCCATCAGACTTGCGATGAAACCCTTGTGGTAGGGTCTCGTTCCCGCAAGCCCCAGTGAGCTTCCTGCTCTAATAGAGCAGGAAGCTCACTACTGACATCACTCATGATGTCAGTGGGGCCGCCCACAAACGGCAGGCGTTCCTTTAGGAATGCTTCCGTTTGTCCAGCCACCCTCCCTCCCCGCCTACAAAACGGGGCGAGCTGTCGATCAACATCGCCAGCCGCCCCTTTTGTAGTGAGCCCCGGAGCGAGTGAATTTCTCACTCGCTCCGGGGCTTGCGCACGCACATTGCGCACATCGCGCGTGCGCATTGCCCCACCATCGACCCGCTTACGAGTGGGTCTGAATCAGGCCCATAATCCCTGTAGCACTTACTAAAGGGGTTTTGTTCTCTTCTCAGTATGTAAGAAACAGTGGTAAGCTTAGCTTATGGCTGCCTATCACTGTACCGCTTGCACCATCTGTACATGGTAATAGCGATGCGGTCCCCATAGCAGACATTGAGGACCCAGCATCAGCCTCTACAGCTTCAGCCAAGCCTTGCAGGCTCTGCTGTGCCCCTGGCAGGTGTGTGTGTGTGTCAGGGGAGGGTTCTGTCTGCTGTTCAAGTGTGTATATGTGACTGAGGGGGTCATTCAGACCCGGTCGTTAGCGCCCATGCGCTCGGACCGGGTCGATGGCCCCCCACAGAGCATGCACACGACGGCGCCGTCGCCGTTGTGCGCATGCGTGAGACCCGCTACGACCGACAGCGTCGGTCGTAGCGGGTCTCGATCCAAAGGGGGCGAGCTGTCCCGTTTGGAAGGCGGGCCGGGGGGGGTGGCAGCCCAAACGGGGGCGTTCCCATGGGAACGCCTACCGTTTGGGGGCGGCCCCACTGACATCACTAGTGATGTCAGTGGAGAGCTTCCGGCTCAGACAGAGCCGAAAGCTCTCTGGGGCTTACGACAAGGGAGACCCTACCTTAGGGTCTCGTCGTAAGCCCCGATGGTCGCGATGGTCAAGACCATCGCGACCATCACCTTAGGCGGTCGTAAGGCTGTGGGTGTTAACCCACAACCTTACCACCGCAAAGGAGGACGTCTTGAAAATTCAAGACGTCCTCCCCTCATTCAGACCGACCGCACGCTCTGTGCGACCGGCTCTGAATGAGGTCCTGAGTGTGTGTGGGGGAGAGGAGTGTGTCTGCAGTCCAAGCGTGGGTGGGGGAATTCCTGCAGTCCATGTGTGAGGGGTGGGGGCTGTAGGGTAGCAGTCTGTAGCCCATGTGTGTGTGGGGTAGCTGTCTGCAGTCCAATTGTGTGTGTGTGGACCTGCCAGGCAGATTGCAGGTCCATGTAAATACCCACATTAGGCAGTACTCACTGCAAAGGAGAAACACAAGCAGTAAGGTGATCTATATATCACATATGCAGAACCCCCATCCCCTTCCCCCTCCTCACAAAACTTGCATTTGTCTCTTGTGTGTCATGAGAGGACTCACTCCAGCACATGCCGTCGGTCAGTGCCTTGCTGCGGCCAGGTGTTGGTTCAGCTTTGGGCCCTGCCCTCCCATGGAGCTCTGAGTTAATGGGGATCACCCTGGGTCAAGGGCAGATTGGGATGGAAAACCAGCCTGGGATATTTCTGGAAGCAGCCCTAATGGGGGCAGATCTGTTGAGGGGATGAGGACCGTGGAGGAGGGCAGGATACTCCCTCTTAGGGCCTGGAGGGGCTTTTGCAAGCCAATGGGGAAAGCAGGGTTGGCAACATAAATCTTGGTGAATGATACACTCTTTTTTTGGTCCCCCAACCCTCTGCACTAGGTACAGGCCAGTCAGTTTGAAAGTCTTTTCTTACCTATATGGTGGTTTCTCTGCGTAGGAGATCTTCTGATGAATTAGAGCCTCACTGGGCAGCATCTTCAGCCACCATTCACTATTCATGTAGGAGATCACATTGTCTGTAAGATGCCTGTTTACGTAGAAATATAACCAATGTCATCATCATAACCAGATAATGTATAGTAACAGAAGTTTTTGAACAGGGCAAAATGTGAATTTCCCTTATCAAACAATTCTGTCTCTCTAGACCCCCGTGTTCCTCCAGATCCCCCTACGTCTACAATCCAATGCCCCCCTGTGGTACTCCAGGCCCCCTGTGGTTCTCCAGGCTCCCTGTGTCTCTTCATTCCTAGGCCTCCATGTCTCTCTTCAGGACCCCCTGCATCCCTCCATCCCCAGGACCACCTGTGCCTCTCCATCCCCAGGACCCCCTCCGCCTCTCCATCCCCAGGACCCCCTGCACCTCTCTAGGCCCCCGTGTCTCTCCATCCCCAGTGTGTCTCAGCCTCACTTCCCCAGACCCAGTGTGCATCTCTCAGCCCCACTCCCCCAGACCCGGTGTGCGTCTCTCAGCCCCACTCCCCCAGGCCCAGTGTGCATCTCTCAGCCCCACTCCCCCAGACCCAGTGTGCGTCTCTCAGCCACATTCCCCAGCACCAGTGTCTCAGCCTCATTCTACAGCCCATCACCCCAGCCCTGTGTAGTCATCTAAAACCTCCCCCCAGCCCTGTGTGCTCTGCTCCAACCTCCCCCCACAGCCCTATGTACTCAGCTCCAACCTCCCCCCATCCCTTTGTGCTCAGCTCCAACCTCCCCCCCAGCCTTGTGCGCTCATCTCCAACCTCCCCCCCAGCCCTGTGTGTTCAGCTTCAACCTCCCCCCCCAGCCCTGTGTGCTCAGCTCTAACCTCCCTGGACCCCACTCCTCCCTGCAGCCACCGTCAATACTTACCTGCTGCTCGCTCCTCTGTTTGGCTGACTGCGGCAGGTCCGGCATCACCGTGCAGGCTACCTATAGTTGCAGCTCGGCCACGGAGATTGTCCTGGAGGCTCGGTCGAGCCGCAAAGGGGCTGGACGAGGCGGAGCTGTCAGTGGAGACTGACAGGTTCCACAAAGGCTCATGTGAGCCAGAGAGGTATTTTTTCTACTTTTAGGTTAAGCTTCTGCGCATGCGCACTGCACAGAAGCTGTAGATTAGAGCTACCCGATTGCATGGGAGAGTGGAGGGCGGTCGCTGGCCACTGTAGGGACTGGCCCAGCAGGAACCGGCCCGGAAGGCAGTTGGCACCCTGCCCCCCGGCCCAGCCCGCCACTGACCACAAGTCACATACAAATCAGAAAGGAAAATCACATTTCTGCAATGGGCACTATCATCAACTACACAGACCACAGTGGCTGGTAGGATATAGCGCTGTATAACCTGGCCCTTTGGAGAGGTATACAGGGAGACTGGACCCAGCGATTCCCGGAGACTGCTAGTCTAAAATGGCTGCTGCGCCTCTCTGAGGAGGCGGAGGGTGAGGGAGGAGTAGCCCAGGGAACACCAGGACTGCAGTGGAATGGCGCCCTGAGCTGGGGGAGGAGATGCAGGGAGAGTGCCTTATCCCCTGGCTGACGTTAACCACCCGGTCCCCTGGCCTTCATATATTTGCCTCTGCGCCAGTTTGTTATTGCCCTGGTGGTCTAAAGGAGTAGTGGTCTGCCTCCCTTGTGTCCACATCAGTGCCTCCGGTCTGTCTCCGAAGACCGGTGGCAAGACTGCACTATTACGTGGGTCCCCAAGAACGGGGTCCCACCTTACCTGTCCCCTGGATTCCGGGCTGCAGTCTGGGGGTCCGGGGAGCCTGCTAGCTAGTCCTCCTCGGACCCTGTCGAGAGTACTTAGCACAGGCATGGAGCCACGGTGCCGTGGAGGGGTGATGGGGTGGCAGCACAGATATCCAGAGGACAGTCTGGTGCTGCTCACCCTTCTCGTAGAAATAAGAATCAAATAAAACAAAAAAATGAAAGCTTGGGCTGCATAAGGCAGCCGTCTGTTATAATGGTGGTTCATCTCTTTGCCGGACACCAACGAAACTGAAGTGCCCTTAGGCTGTGGGCGGGGTATAGGGGGATGGACCGGAGCATCCTGGGATTGAAAAGCTTTGCTGTTGGTGTCCGATCCTCCAGGTCCCACCTACACCGTAATGTCTCCCTGTGGAGCCCTATGGACCCTGAAGAAGAAATTTGATTTAGCACCAGGTCGATTTGAAATAATTTAAAATCGACCGTTAAATATCCCCTTAGGACTGTAGAAATGTTGTAATGTTTAAAGGCCAGTACACACTAGACGATGTATAGTGTGTACGACATTGTCAGCGACGGGACCCGGCAGGGGTGCCGGCATCGGCAAGTGCATACACACTTGCCGCTGCCGGCAGCGACGCATTCAGTGCCGACAGAGGATGTAGCTGATGACGCGTGGGAGCGCACATCGTCAACGACAGCGGCTACACACTAGACGATGTGCCCGACATGTCGCTCCGATCCGACGGATCGGACGACATATTTTCTAGTGTGTACCCTAAAAATTCATTGGGATTAAAGTTGAAGGAGACGCTTAGCTCTGTCTCCTTCTCTTAAGATTAGTGGCACATGATCTATGATCTTATAACGCAATGTGGCTAAATTGTGTCTAAAATTACATAAATGCCGTGCCACAGATTGTTCAGTAGATCCTGAGGCCAACGCAGTGCGTATAGCTGAGCCGTGTTGGGCCATTTGGAATTTAAAGGTACATTCAGTTTTTCCGATATAGTACAGTCCGCAAGGGCAAATGATGGCGTAAATCACGAAACTTGAATTACATGATAGTGGCCAGCAAATCTTAAAGCGTTTGCCTGAATGGGGATGTAAAATGTATTCCCCTGTCACTAGATATGAAGATGTGGTGCAGCCTAGGCAACGGAAACAGACATTTTTACGGCTAAGAAAATGTGTTGCTCTTATTTTGGAAAAACCCGTGACGTCAGTCTTTACAACTATGGGCCTGATTCAGAGGTGCTCGCTGTTTGTGTGCACTCGCTCTAAATCAGGGTTTTTTTGTTTTTTTTCCGACCTCCAGGCCGCTCACACAGCTGTGGGTGACCACCCACAGCTTGTGCGAGCGGCCTGGCGATGGTCGCGATTATCATGACCATCGGGCTTGCGGCGAGACCCTGCGGGAGGGTCTCGGTTCCCGCAAGCCCGAGTGGACTTCCTTCTCTAATAGAGCAGGAAGTCCACTACTGACATCACGTGTGATGTCAGTAGGGCCGCCCACAAACGCCAGGTGTTCCTAAGGGAACGCCTGCATTTGTGCAGCCACCCCCCCTCCCTGCGTACAAAATGGGGCGAGCTGTCAATCAACATCAACAGCCACCCCGTCTTGTAGTGAGCCCCGGAGCAACGGAGCTGCCGTGGTTCGCTGGGGCTCTCACATGCGTACGCCGGAGGCGGCGCATGCGCAGGGGCCAAACATCAACCCGCTTGCGAGCGCTATGCGCTCGCGACCGGGTCTAAATCAGGCCCAATGTCCTTAATGTTTTTACTCCTGGTATAACATGGCATGAGATGTGAAATAGACATGCATTTCAGTTCTGGAACTGTCTTAACAATGGACCAAAGTTTTTTAGTTTCTTTGCGGGTATGGGTACTATTGATGTTAAACTTATTGACCCATGTGAAATTGTTCTTGCCACTTTTGTTGGTAGGTACTGGCTTAAGTAAGGTCAATCTATTTTATAGTATGGCCTTATTTCTAGCTTTAACTAAGACATCCTTAGGGTAGCCACGTGCCTTACATTTTTCAAACATGGCATCAAGCTGTATTTCTGCTGTCTCAATGGTACTGTTAACTTCTAATCACCCTAAGAAACTGTGAATAGGGAAGGCCATGTACTGAAGCTCTTGGATGGAAGCTGTCGTAATGTAGCAGAGGATTCTGATCCGTGTGCTTAGAATATAAAGCAGTCTGCAACATACAGTACCCTCATTGACAGTGATGGAAATGTCTAGAAAGCAGATTTGTTGCTTATCTGCCGTTAATGTCAGTTTTATGGGTTTAGATGACAGATTTTGTTTTGTGATAATATTATTCAAGATTTGTAAATCCCCTTGCCAAAACAATAGGATGTCGTCTATATAGCGGTAGTATAATTTAATATGACTTGCTATCTGAACGTTCTCAAGTAATAGACATATTTCTATAAACCACATATAAGAGTTTGCGAAAGATGGAGCAACTGATGACCCCCTTGTGCAACCTGTGCGCTGTCTGAAAAGCTGACCATTAAATACAAAATAGTTATGCATAAGTGTAAAACTTAACAGATCAAGAAATAGGTCAATATCTGGACCTGCATAGCTGGTGTTAGCAATAATAAGGTTTTTAACAGCCATCAAACCTGCTTGGTGTGGAATGCAGGTATACAGGCTTGCTACATCCAACGTTACCAATGTCATATCAACTGGTACCTGACCAAAATCATTTAATTTCAATAAAAGCATGTTAGAATCTTCCAAGGAAAGATTATGATGAAAAGGGCCTTGGTGTAATTTGCCGGATTCCTCTAAAAGTCTATGGAAAGTTTTTAGTGATGCGTTGTTCGTTGGAGGATCAAATCTGGATTTATTTCCTAGTTTCTGAACCTTGGTGGGCAAAACATTTTTACTTTCTATAACAGGGGACTTAGAAAAAAGTTCTTTCAATTTAAGAGTTCTGTGTAATTTGAACATATCAGTCTTCCATTTAAAAGGATTGATTTTATTAGTGGGGACGAAAGATAAGCCTTTACATAGAACTTTTTGTTCAACAGGTGTTAATGCGACAGATGACAAAATGAAAATTAAATTCTCCTGTATTTTGGTGTCTGACTGCTTGTTTTGCTTTTTATTCTGGCCCCTTCTTCTGGTATACTTGCTCCTCCAGTCCGTGCAGACCCCTAAAGGGGTTATGGGTCGTTTGGGGCGAGCTCCTATGGATCCAGATGGTAATGCTACCTGGAGTTGATTATCTTCGGATTCACTGGCAGATGTACTAGTGAAACGTACTCTATAGGGGCGTCTTCTTGTCTGATTAGAAGGGCCCCCTCTTGTTGTACTGCCACTGTTACCCAACCAGGTGTAGACTCTGTGTTGTGCATAGTCTGATTGCATTTTTTAAAATGTATTTTTTGTATATTTTAAAAGATCAATCTTATATTGCTCAACTTGTTCGGCTAATTTAGTGATCCAGTCGGGGTATACAATCGGGAAACCGGCTGCCGGAATCCCGACAGCCGGCTTCCCGACTGCTTTATCCTGGCGTGGGATAAATGACCGGCGTCTATTTCTAGATGCCTGTAATTTTCCAGACTCCGGGAGACCGGCGCCTGGCATCCCGATCGAGCGGACAGCCGCGGAGGGGGAGGGTTAGGTTTAAGGCACACGGGGGGGGGGGTATTAGGGTTAGGCACCCCCCTGGGAGGGTTAGGCTAGGGGGAGGGAGGGTTAGGCACCCCCCCCCGGGACTTAGGTTTAGGCAGCGGGGAAGGGGGGGTTAGGCACTTAGAGGGATTAGGTTTAGGCACTTGGGGGGGGAGGTTAGGGTTAGGCACCCTAAAGATAGGTTAGGGTTAGGGGGTTAGATTAGTATAGTAGATACTTACCTAGGGACGATCGGGATTTCCAGCGCTGTCGGTCTTCCTCTGCCGGGCTCTGCTCTTTTGTCGGGCTACCGCTGCCGGGAATCGAACTCCCGGCCATGCGGCAGCCGGGATTTCATACCGATTCCCCACTTGGTGTTCGTGTCAGCAGACAAACTCAGTAAACCTTCTTTCTCTAGTTTAGCTATATTATCTTTAGTAATGTTAAGTTCCCTGGTGGATTCCTCCACCACAAGATGAGGTCCATAGAACATTTGTTTAATATTGACACCCATTTTTTGCAGAATAGCATGTTATAGCGCCCGATGATAGGGGTGTTGTGGACTCTGAACCTGCGTGGGATTTGTTTAGATCGATGGTAATCCGATAGAGTTCTGGCGTGAAACAGAAAGTCCAATTCCCTCTTTTTTAGCTTATATAGATCCCTTAAGCTGTTGGAATTGGAGTCAGCAGGTTCATCCACCATTGTAGGTTCCTTGTGTAAAATTTGTTTCCACATCCTGGTCAGAGAAACTAAGAGTCTCGTAATTGTCGCACTGCAGTAAAAATGTAGAAAAATTGGCTTAAGATGTAAGTACATATATTCCAAAATCAATTTAATTCCCAACAGTCATCAACACACAAAACAGGCAGCCATTTTGGTGGTATCATGAGGCCAATTACTGTACATCATCTTGTACCTGAATGATGTCACTGGTTCCCAGACAATGGATAGGCTACACAGCCATGAAAGCTGGCTACCTGCATTGTGTAGTAAGCTGTAGGTGTTAGAGCCATCTTACAGTCAGGTCAGATCTCTGGAAAGACCGCATCCTTAGCCAAACATGCCCCGTGTATGGAGATCGCCCAGGAAATCCTCCATTACCGTATTATTGGGAATACATATTTTTACCAAGAACGACACTCATCACTTTCCTCATTTGTCATATTTAAATCAAAGAAACCATCACAAAGTCAATTAAACACGTCTTTATTTTTCTGAATCAAGTCCAAAGAGAAGACGAGATATTACTACTGATATGGTACAAGACATCCAATTGCTGAAAGGTGACGAGGCATCCCTTAATAAAATTACTGAAACCAAAGATGCAGTACAGCAGAGCCTCTCATTATGCAGAAATAGGCCTACTTATTGGCTTAATGCATACAGAGACGTACACCCACATTGTGCTCTTAGGAGCGGTCATGTAAATGAACATGGAGAAGCCAAAACGACACCTCAAACTCCCCACTTCTATTTTATGACCACCCTGTACATCTATGCCAAATTTTCTTTAGTTTTATCCAAAAATACTATTTATGTAGGCCTCCTTCATGTGCGTACAGGGCAGGGAAGCCTGTTCTGACAGATCTCTTCCACCTAGCATGATGACTTTCCAGGCAGCTGGTGTAACATCAGTGCGTGGTGTGGCTTCCAGTTGGCCAGATAACCCCCGCATCAGCCATACGGATTCTCGCATTAATAATAACGTAGTAAATCAGGCTTCCATGGCTGCCGTAATTGCACCCACTTTCCTTGTGACTCCCAATCAGCCCCATAAGCTGCAGAGTTTTATATCCTAGTAAACACAACTTGATCCACCATGCTATCCGGGAACCGGTGTACATGACAGTTTGTACACAAATAGCCACGTGGCATAAACATGTGTTTTTGCGCTTTTGGGTTCACATTGTCACAGCTTCTTAAATGACCACTAGTGAGATAGTAACATGTTACAGAATTATACAAACTATCTCATACCTTGAATTATAGAGTATGACAAAACCTATGGTATAGGTGTCACAGCTCCCAAGTCTTATCTCCTGCCTATTAGGAGGAATATATGTTGCTTGGAACTCTATAAAACGACCATGTGGTCTGGTATTACTGTGGAGTGATGCAGATACCTACGCTAAGACCTACACATCAGCTATCCAGTCCTGATTTAAGTTTATGACACACATTCCACCTATATCCATCATACATCATGGATAGTATTTAAATGATTGCATGTTTATATACTGTGTGACTGGAGCTATGTAATGCCATCTATAACTCACCGATGTCTGTATACCTTTAGTATGCGCTCTATAAAAAGTATATACCTATTTTTTTGTTTTTATAAATTTCCATTTCTAAAATAAAAGACTGTTATCAATATCGGAAGTATTGCTACAACCCCAATGAATTTCTATCAGCTCATGGGAATGGGTTTTCTCCTGTGTGAATTCTCTGATGTGTAACAAGAGTTGATTTACGCTTAAAACATTTCCCACACTCAGGGCATGGAAATGGTTTCTCACCAGTGTGAGTTCGATGATGTCTAATTAGACCCCATTCATATGTAAAACACTTTTCACACTCAGTGCACAGAAATAGTTTCTCACCTGTGTGAATTATTTTATGTCTAATAAGAGTTGCTTCCTGCTTGAAACATTTCCCACACTCCGAGCATGGAAATGGTTTCTCACCCGTGTGACTTCTCTGATGATTAAGAAGACTTGATTTATGCGTGAAACATTTATCACACTCAGAGCACAGAAATGGTTTCTCACCTGTGTGAGTTTTCTGATGTGTGAAAAGAACGGATTTCTGTGTAAAACATTTTCCACACTCAGAGCATGGAAATGGTTTCTTGCCTGTGTGAGTCAATTGATGTTTAACCAGACCTGACTGCTGTGTAAAACATTTCCCACACTCAGAACATGAAAATGGTTTCTCACCTGTGTGACTTCTCTGATGATTAAGAAGACCTGATTTATGCGTGAAACATTTATCACACTCAGAGCACAGAAATCGTTTCTCCCCTGTATGAGTTCTCTGATGTCTAACAAGACCCGATTCCTGTGTAAACCATTTTCCACACTCAGAACATGTAAATGGTTTCTCACCCGTGTGAGTTCTCTGATGTGTAACAAGAACCGATAAGTGTGTAAAACATTTTCCACACTCAGGGCATGGAATTAGTTTCTCACCTGTGTGACGTCTCTGATGTGTAACAAGACCGGATTTCTGTGTAAAACATTTCCCGCACTCGGAGCATGGAAACGGTTTCTCTCCCGTGTGCTTTCTTTGATGTCTAATAAGTAATGATTTTTTTGTAAAATATTTCCCACACTCAGAGCATGGAAATGGTTTTTCACCTGTGTGACTTCTCTGATGCCTAGCACAGAGTGTCTGATGTATAAAAGTTTTACTACAATCACAACAAGGAATCAGTGTATCAACTGTAAGGCCTGTACTGTGTGTAACAATATCAGGAGAACAGTCCCGTTGATTAGAAGGATCAGATGATATATCTGCACCATGAAGTACTGGATGTATATTTAGAGTAATAGGGTTTTCCCCTTTAGAATCTTGTGTGATGTCTTTATCTTCTGTTTTAAAATCTGGAGACATACTGAGATATCCCTCCGAGTTATGCATGCTTTTGTGTCCATCTGGAGAAAATAAAATAATAAAATAAATGTATAGAAATAGATATCTTGAGTTTACACTGAGGAACAACTTGTCATACTATTAGTGAGTTCAAGTCATTCAGCGGTTTCATTTCAAGGTGCAAACTACGAACACTAGGGCCCAAATGTAATAGGTTCCAGTTACCTGGTCCCGGCAGTATACAGCCTCTAGAATTAAAGTTACAATTAGTTTTAAGGCAAAACCAGTTTGTTATATCGCCGGAATCGCACCGTGACCAAGATATTGGAGCTTTTACATTTGAGCCCTATTATAATTATAATGTGCAAACAGCAAATATGACACTTTTGCTGAAAAGATAAATCATTGGTTTAAAATAAAATACAACCACATTGCCAATTTCATTGCTTAAATCCAGTGACATTAGACAATGCAAGCCAAAATGAAGATTTTAGTGGGCACACATTTCCCATTCAGCATCCTAGGATAGGAAGCCTCGTTAGCCAGTGACAATGGTCAACCAAGTCATTAGTTTCCGGTTCCTGTACAGAGCAGACATGCCCGGTGAGCTTTGTACTTAAATCCACTTACTGCCATCACCTGGGCCCCAAAATCAGCCAGAGTAGACTAGGCCATGCTGTGCCACTTCTGCTCTTCAACTGCCATCTACTCTATCTGTTCAGGCACCAGGTTCTGCCACCCCAATACGGCTCTCAGATTCCCGCATGGATATTCCTAGGTCCTTAATCCTTCCAGGCCCTGCTATTCCATCTCTCCTAACTGTCCGTAGGTCCTACCCAAAGCCTTACTGGACCCCCATGTTCCAGGTCTCCACTTTATGAAATTAAGCTTAGAAAGAACTTCAGACCCTTTGTGGCGCCAAAGGTGATAACCCCAATGCCCATCCAGACACTTCCCTCACTTACAAAGACTGGGGTCAAGGAAGTCTATTAGATATCAAGGGCTAAAAGAAGACCCCTGACAACCGTAGTGCCACACAAATGTGTCCTCATACATTCTTGCTGCAGTCGCGCCAAACAGACCCTCCCAGCTCGCTAGGTCCCATCTGCGACTCTGCTAAGGCTGGGCTTCTTTTTTGCCCGATAATGTGTCTTAGTCGCAATGTGATGCGACTAGGACGCAGCAGGAGACTGCACTGATTAACTTGATATGCGACACTTGTATGTCTGTGTGTGACTGAGTCTGAATGCCAAGTTTGCTGAGTATAGTCTCCTGGTGCGTCCTAGTCATATCACATTGCAATTAAGGGCCATATTCAATTAGATGCGAAAAGTCCGTTGACGGACTTTTCACCGACATCGGAGGTTTTGGGTGTGAAAAAGTATTGCACTCGTCCCTACGTATCCCCGTATTCACTTCCAAATCGGCAAAAACGGGACCCGGCGAAAACGAAGTGAGCGAAAAGTCTTGTCAATTTTGGGGAAATCAGCCTGACACCCCCCTAAAGATGCTGTGACATGCGGGTTCACTGGGGTACCCCAGAATAACCCTGCTGAAGGTATTTTGGGTCTTCAAATGGTCTGAATAGGTGCTGTTTACCGTATTGAATAAGTGATTAAGAATAGCATTTAGCAAGTTTTTTTTTTTTAATAAATAGTCCCAGCAAATTTGGGGTACATGAAAATGGGGGCAAGCATATTTTCAAGTGGCCAAAGTGAACTTTTAAAAATTGTGAAAAATCCACCTGCCGCAACCACCCGCAATCAAAAATACATCTGGAGCATACTTGGGGACCCCCCCTGAGTCTAGTTCGCTAGTTTTAAAGTTTGTCCCCCAATTTTATTTTTTTTGCCCCGAAAACGAAAGTTTATTAGAATTTTTTAGACACAGTTAAGCAATGGGGGACTGTCCAAGGGGTTCCCGCAACGTTGAACCCCAAAACCCCAATTCTGCACTAATTCTCGACACCTATTCATAGTTGAAAACTTTTTGCTGATTTTTCCCATTGTCTTTTTGCACCTGCAAAAAGTCAACGGAATTGAATACGGTGATAATTGCAGAATGGCGAAACTGACGTCATTGGCGAAAAAAACCTGGCGAAAAGCAATTGAACATGGCCCATAGACGCATTTTCGGGTGAAAAAGATACGAAAAAGAAGCTCTGTGATAGCAGCATCGCACGTGACCTAGTGGCTCCCACACACCACATGCTAAATGTATGAGGACTCATCTGTACAGTTTTAATATTTTAATGTACATGATAAAGTACCATGTATTATTTAACACAATAGTATTTTTGTGGCATCTGTTTTTTATTGAGGGTTGAATGATAAAATTATATCGCAAGGAGAACGTGGTACTGATGCAAACGGAGTAAAGAGTAAATACAACAAACACAACATGCATGATCTACAATAAGGATAGAAGATCTTGTGCACCAAGAATGTTTAATTAGGGTTATTTGTGTTAGATGTATAGTATTATGCCAACCACTACGCGGAGACTGAGGAAAACAAAACATAACTACCAGATACAGACGGAGGCAATGAATGAGGGCAGGAGGGAGGGGAACAAGAGAAGGTTTAGCGAGAAAGTCATGTCCTCACTATGGGTCATTGTACAGACAGCAAAAGAGGGCTTCAAAGAGAGCCATATAAGGAATGATGGGGGAGGGGCGGGATGGACAAGCAGCCAAGACCAGTAGACCAGCAGGGGAAAAGGGATAACACATTATAACCACTCCTTTATAATACGGGAGACTGGAGACCTACTATGTCCAGAAAATGGGGAACCATGATATAAGCACTAATATTCGAGAAAGTAGGTATGCGGAGTAGAATAATACAAAAAAGAGAGATAGTCAGTGCATTAGGAGGTATATTTACTAAAGAAGTGGAGATGTTGCCCATAGCAACCAGATACTAGCTATTATCTTCTAGAAGGTGCTAGATAAATGATAAGTAGAATCTGATTGGTTGCTATAGGCAACAACTCCACTTGTAAAAACCAGCACTTTAGTAAATATACCCCTAATAATACAGATGAGTGTAAGGATGGGGACAGATAGGAGATGAGAATGGGTAAAAAACAAGCAATCTACAATTATAAGGCATAGCGATCAGTTAATGACTATAAAAGAAGTCAAAGATCACTTAGGTCGCTCATCTTGTGCCATCACAACAGCTGCCGAAAAGGCCAGAGGAAGAGGACTAGTGTAAAATTCCATTCATCCTGGAAGAGGTACCAGTGGAAGGTCAAACACCTCTCGGAAGGCGTTGAGATCGGTCAGTACTTGGATGGAATGTAAGATCCCCTGCAGGGCAGCTCAAGCGTCATCGGCCACTAAATACAATACTGCAGGGTTGGAAAACTTGTTAAGATCGGGAAACACTGTAGAGCAATGGGACTCTGATCTTCTTACTCCTGGGGAAAACAAGCTCTGCGACAGGCAGGCAGTGACAAGTGTGGGTGGCATATAACATGGCTGTCAATCCCCAGAAGCAGAACCTGACACAGATGAATCCATCAACAGCCTGAATCACTGTATCCTCAGTGCCTCGGTTATGAGTCTCTGTGCCCCAAGATAGCAGCCGAAGCAGCGACACATAATATTTATATAGCACTAGGCGTCTCATACAGGTGAAGATGCTGTAGTGTCAACAAGTGTCCTCAGGGCTGGAGATGACAGCCTGGAGACTGAACATGCAAAGCTAAGGGTGATCCCGGCTGTCAGATGCAGCAGGGCACAAGAGGCATCTGTGCTCACAGTGCCAAATACCTGCACTCCCGTAAGAAGATGGAGAGTCAGATGGGTAGCAGAAGACTCTAGAATCTCATTAGAGCCGATGTCGGGTGATAAAAGAAGTACCTAGGTCATTGTAGTGCTAGGCTACAGTATTACTTGCTTAATTTAAGAGAATGTGAACATTACTGAAAAAGGAATACACCAGAGTGTGGGGAGGAGACTGTGGAGATCTCTGGGCTGGTAACACACAGTGACATGATGTGAGGGGGAGAGCAGGAGTATAATAGGGACTGATGGCTCCTGATGTATGAGATACACCAGAGAGTGTGGGGAGGAGACTGGTCAGATCTCTGGGCTGGTAACACACAGCGACATGATGTGAGGGGGAGAGCAGGAGTATAATAGGGACTGATGGCTCCTGATGTATGAGATACACCAGAGAGTGTGGGGAGGAGACTGGTCAGATCTCTGGGCTGGTAACACACAGTGACATGATGTGAGGGGGAGAGCAGGAGTATAATAGGGGCTTATGGATCCTGATGTATGAGATACACCAAAGAGTGTGAGGAGGAGACTGGTCAGATCTCTGGACTGGTAACACACAGCGACATGATGTGAGGGGGGGAGGAGGAGTATAATAGTGGCTGATGTGCTCCTGATTCCCCCACTGGGCAGATACATTACCCTCATTAGTCTGTACTGACAGAGGAGGGTGAGGGATAAGAGATTGCTGTAGTGACTGAGCAAGGAGAATATGTGACTCTTTTCTGTAATAGTGATAATTACTCACCTGTTCTGATATCTGTAGGGATTTCTTCCTCCTTACACTGCTGATCACCCCTCATATATGTCTCTTTTTCTCCCTCTGTAGCTTCTGCCGTCATATCAGCCACATACATCTCTTCTTCTCCCTCTATATCTTCTGCCTTCATATCAGTCACATACGTCTCTTCTTCTTCCTCTATATCTTCTGCCGTCATATCAGCCACATACATCTCTTCTTCTCCCTCTATATCTTCTGCCTTCATATCAGTCACATACGTCTGTTCTTCTCCCTCTATATCTTCTGCCTTATTATCAGTCACATACGTCTCTTCTTCTCCCTCTATATCTTCTGCCTTCATATCAGTCACATACGCCTGTTCTTCACCCTCTATATCTTCTGTCTTCATATCAGTCACATACGTCTCTTCTTCTCCCTCTATATCTTCTGCCTTCATATCAGTCACATACGTCTCTTCTTCTCCCTCTATATCTTCTGCCTTCATATCAGTCACATACGTATCTTCTGCCTTGATATTAGTCACATCTTCAACCTAATCAACCAGACACATAAAATAACACTTCCATATTATAGAATATTTGTGAATTAGACTAACACCTCTGCTCTATAAGATCATACAGTGACAGTCACTTTGCTATTTGGTGAGACCCTAAATTCCTCCTACCTTATGCTCCTGTGGGGTCCTGTAATTCCCCGGTGTACAATCCTGTGAATCAAGAGGACGGGGACATCCCTCTGGGATATTTCGGTTACTGGGTCTATCTGTAGGAGATACAGTGACTGAGTACATGTATATATTCACCCACTACTTCATCAAAGTCTTCCAGCTCTCATCTTAACTTGTTGATACATGCTCCTTCCTCCCTGTCTACCTCATCAGTGTCACACCTGTTTGTCTGCCCCTTCCCTTTAGAATGTAAGCTCTTACGAGCAGGACCCTCCACCCACTTGTGCTTCTCCTTACTTTACTTCCATCTACTTCTTACTCCCCACTAGGGCACTTAACACTTGGTTGCTTATCTGGGTGTTAGGGTCACTAATGTAGCAATGTATATTATCCTTGTCCTCATCCTGTATTGTATTGTACTGTACTGTAAATCACTGGTTAACCTATTTGTTTATGTCAGAGGTTCCCAAACGCGGTCCTCAAGGCTCCCCAACAGTTCAGTTTTTAGAGATATCCATGGATGAGAACAGGTGGCTTAATTAGTACCTCAGTCAATTTGACTAAACCACCAGTGCTCAAAAATGGATATCTCTAAAACCTGAACTGTTGGGGAGGCTTTAGGGCCGCATTTGGTAACCTCTGGTTTATGTATTTTGTAAGGCGCTGCGGAACACTTGTGGTGCCATATAAATAATTGATAACAATATATGTGATCGATGATGTGTGATAGATGATGTGTGTTTATAGGGGGCTCCCATACCTTATCTCCCCTGTACAATAAATGACAGTGTCCTCTTACCCAGTGATGTGAGGGGCCGGTGATTCTCCATCATCACGTCCTTGTACAGACCCCTGTGTTCCTCTAAATACTCCCCCTCCTCCATGGAGAAATAGACAGTAACATCCTGACACCTTATAGGAACCTGACACACACAATGATACAATCATCAACCAGACACATCCCCTGGTGTTACTGTATAATGTCCCATATCCAGCAGTCACCTCTCCAGTCATCACCCAGACACATCCCCTGGTGTTACTGTATAATGTCCCATTCCCTGCAGTCACCTCTCCAGTCATCACCCAGACACATCCCCTGGTGTTACTGTATAATGTCCCATTCCCAGCAGTCACCACCCAGACACAACCTCTGCTGTTACTGTATAATGTCCCATTCCCAGCAGTCACCTCTCCAGTCACCACCCAGACACATCCCCTGGTGTTACTGTATAATATCCCATTCCCAGCAGTCACCTCTCCAGTCACCACCCAGACACATCCCCTGGTGTTACTGTATAATGTCCCATTCCCAGCAGTCACCTCTCCAGACACCACCCAGACACATCCCCTGTTGTTACTGTATAATGTCCCATTCCCAGCAGTCACCTTTCCAGTCAGCAGCTGAATGATCTTGTTGGTGAGTTCCAGGATCTTCTGGTCATTGTGTCTCATGTATCAGTGAGTGAGGTGGAGGCACCGTGATGGAGGCTCTGGGTCCTGCTCAGTCTTCCTGACACGCGGGGACGGCTGCTGGGTGTCTCACTTTCTCTGGATGTCTTCCTCGCTATTATGCCATCCGGAGACGTCAATAAATATGTAAGTGGTATGCAACTAGCTCACTGGATAAATATTCAAGAATGGTCTATTTTACAAACACTGCCGCTATTCCATTCATAAACTCTTGTAGAGTGTATACAGCATGTATCTCTCCTGCCAAATACATTTCGCAGGCTGCTTGGGGTCCTCAGTCTACAGCCGGAAGATGAAATGGTGAAGATGAAAGAAAATAGAGGGCGGAGAACAGCCGGCCTCTGGAACATGGCAGGAGAGAGTGGCATTATACCCGCTGTCCTAATTAGTGCAGAAAGGAAACAGTCCCAGGTATTACAGTGGTTGTCCTAATAATTGTAAAAACTAATAGAGCAAAAACCGTAAACACCTACGTCTTCTAAATATATCCAAATGACATCATGCCCCGGCAGCCATTAAAATTGGGTATGACAGGGCTTGCTGGGACCTGTAGTGCACCAGTAAATAAACAATTTTTTTTTTAAATGACTAGTAAAACACATCCATCACTACATGGGTTTGGGAAGAGCCCTATAACTATCGGTACAGGCCAAGGTTTGCCAAATGGTGGGTGTGGGGAGTGCTTTTTCGTTGTTATTTTTGAGGGTTGTCATCTACACCTGGAGTTTATCATCGTACTGCTATTCCAGTTATTACTATTGTTTTTTTTTTTTAGATTGCTTGGATTTACTTCTGGTTGATAGAAAACAAAAGTTAGATATAAATTATTAGCACCTAGATTGGGGCAGTGTATTATATTTACCCACAGTGTACCATACATCACATCTATCTACCTACCTCATTAAACATCTTTACAGGTACTCACCTCCAGCCACTGTTTCTCTGTATGCTTTCGAAATCGGAAAAATTGGAATGTTACACCCCCGACTTCCGGACGGTGCGTTCCACCTTTACTTCCGCCTACTGCGTTCCACCAGGCTTTAGGGAATTGCGTTCCATTAAACTTCCGGGTAAGGCGGGCCAACTTCGTCGTGACGTATTTCCATGTGACTTGCAATCAGCCGTATCCGCTTCAGAGGGTTTTGATTGTGTCCGGCATCAACAGGTGATGGTATATATTATATTATACAGGGGGAGCAGCCTGTGGTGTCCTGTTATTGTTATTATACAGGGGGAGCAGCCTGTGGTGTCCTGTTATTATTATACAGGGGGAGCAGCCTGTGGTGTCCTGTTAATATTATTATTTTACAGGAGGAGCAGCCTGTGCTGTCCTGTTATTATTATTGTACAGGGGGAGCAGCCTGTGGTGTCCTGTTATTATTGTTGTACAGGAGGAGCAGCCTGTGGTGTCCTGTTATTGTTATTATACAGGGGGAGCAGCCTGTGGTGTCCTGTTAATATTATTATTTTACAGGAGGAGCAGCCTGTGCTGTCCTGTTATTATTATTGTACAGGGGGAGCAGCCTGTGGTGTCCTGTTATTATTGTTGTACAGGGGGAGCAGCCTGTGGTGTCCTGTTATTGTTATTATACAGGGGGAGCAGCCTGTGGTGTCCTGTTATTATTATACAGGGGGAGCAGCCTGTGGTGTCCTGTTAATATTATTATTTTACAGGAGGAGCAGCCTGTGCTGTCCTGTTATTATTATTGTACAGGGGGAGCAGCCTGTGGTGTCCTGTTATTATTGTTGTACAGGAGGAGCAGCCTGTGGTGTCCTGTTATTGTTATTATACAGGGGGAGCAGCCTGTGGTGTCCTGTTAATATTATTATTTTACAGGAGGAGCAGCCTGTGCTGTCCTGTTATTATTATTGTACAGGGGGAGCAGCCTGTGGTGTCCTGTTATTATTGTTGTACAGGGGGAGCAGCCTGTGGTGTCCTGTTATTGTTATTATACAGGGGGAGCAGCCTGTGGTGTCCTGTTATTATTATACAGGGGGAGCAGCCTGTGGTGTCCTGTTAATATTATTATTTTACAGGAGGAGCAGCCTGTGCTGTCCTGTTATTATTATTGTACAGGGGGAGCAGCCTGTGGTGTCCTGTTATTATTGTTGTACAGGGGGAGCAGCCTGTGGTGTCCTGTTATTGTTATTATACAGGGGGAGCAGCCTGTGGTGTCCTGTTATTGTTATTATACAGGGGGAGCAGCCTGTGGTGTCCTGTTATTATTATACAGGGGGAGCAGCCTGTGGTGTCCTGTTAATATTATTATTTTACAGGAGGAGCGGCCTGTGCTGTCCTGTTATTATTATTGTACAGGGGGAGCAGCCTGTGGTGTCCTGTTATTATTGTTGTACAGGAGGAGCAGCCTGTGGTGTCCTGTTATTGTTATTATACAGGGGGAGCAGCCTGTGGTGTCCTGTTAATATTATTATTTTACAGGAGGAGCAGCCTGTGCTGTCCTGTTATTATTATTGTACAGGGGGAGCAGCCTGTGGTGTCCTGTTATTATTGTTGTACAGGGGGAGCAGCCTGTGGTGTCCTGTTATTGTTATTATACAGGGGGAGCAGCCTGTGGTGTCCTGTTATTATTATACAGGGGGAGCAGCCTGTGGTGTCCTGTTAATATTATTATTTTACAGGAGGAGCAGCCTGTGCTGTCCTGTTATTATTATTGTACAGGGGGAGCAGCCTGTGGTGTCCTGTTATTATTGTTGTACAGGGGGAGCAGCCTGTGGTGTCCTGTTATTGTTATTATACAGGGGGAGCAGCCTGTGGTGTCCTGTTATTGTTATTATACAGGGGGAGCAGCCTGTGGTGTCCTGTTATTATTATACAGGGGGAGCAGCCTGTGGTGTCCTGTTAATATTATTATGTTACAGGAGGAGCAGCCTGTGGTGTCCTCTTATTATTCTTATTATACAGAGGGAGCAGCCTTTGGTGTCCTGTTATTATTCTTATTATACAGAGGGAGCAGCCTGTGGTGTCCTGTTATTATTATTATACAGGGGGAGCAGCCTGTGGTGTCCTGTTATTGTTATTATACAGGGGGAGCAGCCTGTGGTGTCCTATTATTGTTATTATACAGGGGGAGCAGCCTGTGGTGTCCTGTTATTATTATTATACAGGGGGAGCAGCCTGTGGTGTCCTATTATTTTTATTATACAGGGGGAGCAGCCTGTGGTGTCCTGTTATTATCGTACAGGCAGAGCAGCTTGTGGTGTCCTGTTGTTATTATTGTTATACAGGGAGAGTAACCTGTGTTGTCCTGTTATTATTATTATACAGGGGGAGCAGCCTGTGGTGTCCTGTTGTTATTATTATACAAGCGGAGCGGCCTGTGGCGTCCTGTTATTATTATTATACAGGGGGAGCAGCCTGTGGTGTCCTGTTATTATTATTATACAGGGGGAGCAGCCTGTAGTGTCCTGTTATTGTTATTATACAGGGGGAGCAGCCTGTGGTGTCCTGTTATTATTCCTATTATACAGAGGGAGCAGCCTGTGGTGTCCTGTTATTATTATTATACAGGGGAGCAGCCTGTGGTGTCCTGTTATTATTATTGTACAGGGGGAGCAGCCTGTGGTGTCCTATTATTGTTATTATACAGGGGGAGCAGCCTGTGATGTACTGTTATTATTATTATACAGGGGGAGAAGCCTGTGGTGTCCTGTTATTGTTGTTATTATACAGGGGGAGCAGCCTGTGGTGTCCTGTTATTATTGTTATTATACAGGGGGAGCAGCCTGTGGTGTCCTGTTATTATTAGTATACAGAGGGAGCAGCCTGTGTTCTCTTGTTGTTATTATTATTATACAGTTAGAGCAGCCTGTGGTGTACTGTTATTGTCATTATAAAGGGGGAGCAGCCTGTGGTGTCCTGTTATTATTCTTATTATACAGAGGGAGCAGCCTTTGGTGTTTGTTATTCTTATTATACAGAGGAAGCAGCCTGTGGTGTCCTGTTATTATTATTATACAGGGTTGGAGCAGCCTGTGATGTCCTGTTACTATTATTATACAGGGGGAGCAGCCTGTGGTGTCCTGTTATTATTATTATTATTATACAGAGGGAGCAGCCTGTGGTGTCCTGTTATTATTATTATACAGGGGGAGCAGCCTGTGGTGTCCTGTTATTATTATTATTATACAGAGGGAGCAGCCTGTGGTATCCTAGTATTATTATTATTAATATTTGTGGGGGGAGCAGCCTGTGGTGTCCTTTTGTTTTTATACAGGAGGAGTGGTCTGTGGTGTCCTGTTATTATCATACAGGGGGAGCAGCTTGTGGTGTCCTGTTGTTATTATTGTTATACAGGGTGAGCGGCCTGTGTTGTCCTGTTATTATTATTGTATATGGGGAGCGGCCTTTGGTGTCCTGTTATTATTATTATTATTCTACAGGGGGAGCAGCCTGTGGTGTCCTCTTATTATTAAATATTGGGAGCAGCCTGTGGTGTCCTGTTATTATTATTATACAAGCGGAGCGGCCTGTGGCATGCTATTTTTATTATTATACAGGGGGAGCAGCCTGTTATGTCCTTTTATTATACAGGGAGATCAGCTAGTGATGTCCTGTTATTATTATACAGGGGAGCAGCCTGTGGTGTCCTGTTATTATTATTGTATAGGGGGAGCAGCCTGTTGTGTCCTGTTATTATTACTATTACACAGGGGGAGCAGCCTGTGGAGTCCTGTTATTATTATTGTACAGGGTGAGCAGCTAGTGATGGCTTGTTATTATACTGGGGTAACAGCCTGTGGTGTCCTGTAATTTTTTTTTAATTGTGTGTTTTCTTCTTTAGGGTCCATAGGGATGCACAGGGATACCATGGGGTGTAGGTGGTTGGAGCTAACCGGCACCAAATAGTCAAAGCAAAATACCCCGCCCCCAACTAAGGGCAGATCAGTTTGAGTTTGGTGCCAGCAGGAAGCCGGTCGCACCTTTAGACAAGGGGACTGCAGTAGGCAGCCCCAATCTTTATTTTTATTATTTCTTAGGTTTTTTTTGTTTTTCTTTAAGAGCAAGCAGCACTGGGCGTCCTAATGTACGCCTGTGCAGCCGCTTCAACAACCTCTGAAGATGCCGCAAAACCAGTGAGCGGTCCGTTGATTATGGAGGGTGCCAGCGGGGCTTAACTAGCCGCTCCACTGGAACCAAGGGCTGCAGCCGGATAAACGGAGAGACAATGTAAGGCGATTCCCCGCAGTCCTTACCTCCGGCTATGGGGACTAGCTGGAGGACGCTGCAGTGGGGTGTCCGGTTCGACCGCACCCCCACTAAATCACAAGGCATCTACAAGTCTGGCACCGGGGACTGTTTGTTGAGGCCTTCGGCCCTGGCGATTGATGCAGCACTGTGGAGGTAGGCTCTCCCCCAGTAGCTCCTCCCCCAGCTTAGAGTGCGATCCCTCAAAAGAGGTTTCCCGCCTCGGAGCTGTTCCTCCTCCTCACCCTCCTCCAACTGTGAGACGGTATCCGGTCTATAGATGTACAGTAAAAAGGTAGACAATGTCTAGATAGACACCAGATGTTAGACAGGCAATAAATCGACAGAGACAATAGGTCGACATGGACAAAAGGTGGACACCCTGAAGGTCGGCAGGTAAGATTGTCGACAGGGTCAAAAGGTCGACATGCAAATGGTCGCCACATGATTTATTTGGTTTTTTTAGGGTTAGGCACCTAGTGGTGGGTTAGGGTTAGGTACTAAAAGGGACAGTTAGGGTCAGGCACCTATCCTGACGGTTAGGGTTAGGCACCAGGAGAACGGAGAACATGTGTTGACCATTTTCATGTCGACATTTTGACGCTGTCGACAATTTGTACCTGTTAACCTTCTTAACCTTCAGACAATAGGTCGATAGGGACAAAAGGTCGACAGGGACAATAGGTCGACACACTACCTTTAGTGTGTCGACCTATTGTCCCTGTCGACCTTTTGTCCCTATCGATCTATTGCCTGTCTAACATCTGGTGTCTATCTAGACATTGTCTACCTTTTTACTGTAGATCTATCAATCCATAACCCTGT
Source organism: Taudactylus pleione (assembly GCA_031769625.1). NCBI lineage: Eukaryota > Metazoa > Chordata > Amphibia > Anura > Myobatrachidae > Taudactylus > Taudactylus pleione. The sequence continues at coordinate 1,235,432 of JAUIMM010000799.1, read as the reverse complement.
GAGCCATTGTGTACAGCATTGCTGGAGCTACAAGTCTCAGGAGAATCAGGTCTGGTCTCCCTGTATACCTCTCCCTGGAGCCAGGTTATACACCACTCAATCCTACCAGCCGATTTAGGCTTTAGTAGTTGATTTAGTGCCCAATGCAAGTATATTTATTTACATGCATTGTATGTGACTTGTGCTAGCTCTGCTGTTGTGATAGACTGTCTTAAACTTTCTGACTGTCAGTTATATCTATCCCTGCTGCTCTTTCTAAACCCTCATATACCAGGTGTGTAGGGGTTCATTATTACTTCACATTTACCTGTATTTGTGAAGGGTGTCACATTGCATTACTAGCTTTGCACTGATTGCGTGTTGCTGGCTGGTTATTACTATGTCTGCGGCCCCTGTGCTGGTTGCTTGCAGATCCTGTTCAGCCGGCTCGTCCCCTCAGGATTTTGCACAGGATGGTCTGTGTGCTAATTGTTACATACCACCTCTCCAGCCCACCTTACCAGCCCCAGTCCAGGAGCCACCTCGGATGTCCTCCTTAACTACGGTTATGACACAGTTAGTGGACCGCTTATCAGCCCTCACGCAGCCTCCCACCATGAGATACCCATAGCTGTTACAGCCTACTATGGCCCGTATTCAATTAGTTTCGCGTACGCGATAAAGTTTTGCATGCTGGACTTTTCACCTACATCGCGTATTTTAGCCGCGGAAACTTATCGTGCATCAATGTAGTAGTGCCCGATTAGCCGTAATACAACTGTTCGCACAATTGCCAGTAATTAGCGTATTTGCACAAGTGGTGAAGAATGGCATAAAGCGGTATCTTCGGGAGAAAATAAGTAGTCCAGTCAAATTTGGGGTACCTGAAAATAGGCACTAGCATATTTTAATGTCTCTAAAGTGCTGTTTTAATAATTGCTAATTTCCACCCTCATAAAATCACCTGCAATCCCAAAAACACTTGACCCCTTCTTAGAGCATCCCCAGAACCTTATTTCGCTAGTTTGCAAACTTGTCCCCCACTTTGTGCTTTTTCGCCCAAATTTAAAATACTATTTTGGGGCGTTCCTCACTTTTTTTTAGGAATTTGTTGACGCAGTTATCCTTTGGGGGGCTGTCCCAAGGGTGCTGAGAGGTTTCCCCACCTTTGCACCCCTAAATAAAAATGTTGCACTTGTTTTCTCCTGCTTTTCAGAGGCGAATCTTTTTCGCCTATTACATTACATTGCGTTTCCGCGAACGCGAAAAGCGGATGGAATTGAATACGGAGATGAGTTTCCGCCTGGCGAAAAGTCACAATCAGCGATACTTTTTCACGAATTTCGGCTTTCCGCTTCTTATTGAATACCGGCTTATGTCGGTACCCCCTATGCATCTTCCTTGGATGGATGTTTTTGCCCACTCAGTTCAGAATATGGGTCAAACGTCTGTCGCCTATCAGCAAATGTTACAGGCGGACAGACCGATAGCCGCCAAAGCACATAGGCGGACTGTATCATCCTCTCAGTCCACCCAGCTTTCGGATTCTGAGGAGGCAGATGATGCACAAGGTTCTCTCCCCGGGTCGCTCTCATTCGCGGAGGACCATAAGTGAGGGCGTTAAATCGATCCTGAACATAGAGGATGATGAACCGGCCCCTAAGCCTAAAACCCAGATGTTTAAACATTAAAAAGGCTGAATTCCTTCAATCAGACCAGCTCACTGAGCTCATGGGAGAAGCTTGGGGTGTTCCTGGCAAACGGTTCCAGGTCCCAAGAAGACTAGCGTCTTTTTACCCTCTTCCTACTGGTGAGTGTACTAAGTGGGAAGTCCCTCCCACTGATTTGCATGTGGCATGCTTATTCAGAAGCTCTACGCTGCCTTTACCGTCTACATCCTCCCTTAAGGATGCCACAGATAGAAAACTGGAAACTTGTCTCAAGTCAGTCTACTCGCTTTCTGACGCTATTACTAGGCCAGGTATGGCCGCGGCCTGGGTAGCTAATGGTATTGAAGGTAGGACAGAGGCACTGGAAGAGAGCTTGCCATTAGACGCTACCAGGGTACAACTGGCATACATCTCCCACATTCAGAAAGTGGCCTCTTATTTGGGAGAAGCTGCATTGGATACTGGACTCCTTGCCTCTAAGGCATCTGCAACCTCGGTAGTCGCCCGCTGGGTCCTTTGGCTACAGTCTTGGAAAGTGGACATGGAATCCAAGAAGGCCCTCGAAACATCGCACTTCTCTGGAGACATGCTGTTCGGCGCAGAGTTGGACAAAATCGTGGCTACCGTGGCAGCCTCAAATCTACCTTTCTGCCATCAGCAGCTGCCCCTAAGCCTAGACCATCTTCCTTTCGGTCCTTTTGCCCCCAGGGTAGAACAAAAGAACAGTCCTTTCCCAGGCAGTCTAGTTCTCACAAGACCACCAAGCTGCGATCCAAGCAGTCTTGGTCGGCCAGACATCCAGCTTCCAAATCTGATGACAAACTCTCTGCCTGATGGGGCGGGCCTCCTCTTGGGGGATCCCAGGGTGGGACGCCAACTTCTTCAATTTGCCGACTCTTGCCGTCAAACAACTGCTGACGCCTGGGCCTGAGAAGTGGTCTGTCAGGGGTACACTCTCACCTTCCTGAGGCATTCTCCACAGCAATTATTTTGTACAGGTCCCCCATCAAGGCCCTGGTCCTCCAGGAAGCCATTCATTCCCTGCTACATTCAAGTGTGATAATACCGGTTCCTTCGGCTTAGCGAGGAACAGGTTTTTATTCCACTCTTTTTTTGGTTCAGAAGCCAACAAATTCATCCGAGTGCCCAAGTTCCGCATGGAAACTCTACAATCAATTGTCCTGGCATTGGAGCCTGGGGATTTCATGGTTTCTCTGGACATTCAGGATGCATACCTGCATGTGCCTATTACTCCAACCCACCAACAGTTCCTATGGTTTGCTGTCCTGCAGCAACATTACCAGTTTCGGGCGCTGCCCTTTGGTCTGTCAACAGCCCCTCGGGTCTTTACCAAAATAATGGCAGTTACTGCGGCCCACCGCAAGCGCCAGGGAGTCAGAATCCTGTCATACCCAGACAACCTCTTAATCTAGGCACATTCACCGGCTGGGTTATAACGCCATCTACAGTTGACAATGGACTGCCTACAAACACACGGCTGGCTCGTCAATTGGAAAAAGTCCTCTCTCTCTCCGACACAGTGGATGGTACATCTGGGGGCACTCCTGGATCTTTCTGCCAGTGAACAAAGTTTTGGCACTGCACTTGCGTGTGCGCAACTTGCTCTGCAATCGAAGGGTATCCATTCACTCAGCAATGCAGGTCCTGGGGTCCATGGTATCCACCATGGACCTGGTGGAATACGCCCAGTTGCACTCCAGGCCCCTTCAACAACTGATTCTCTTCCAGTGGAATAGGCAGTATCATCTGATCCAGTCCCAGATGATCCTCCTCTCTTGAGAGGTTCGGCTTTCCCTCTGATGGTGGCTACAGACATCCCATCTGGACAAGGGTAGCCCCTTCTGGATTCCAAATTGGGAGCTTCTCACTACAGATGCCAGCCTTCATGGATGGGGCGCGGTAACCGGTCATCATACCTTTCAAGGATAGTGCACAACCCAGGAAAGTCGCCCATAAGCATTCTGGAGCTTTGAGCAGTGTACAGAGCGCTCATTCTGGCGTGAGATCTTCGGGATAGGCCGATCCAAATCCAGTCCGACAACGTGACTGCTGTAGCCTACCTCAACCATTAAGGAGGCACGCGAAGTCGGGCAGCCATGCGGGAAGTAGCACACATTCTGGTCTGGGCCGAACATCATCTCCCGGCAATCTCAGCAGTGTTCATTCTCGGAGTCCTCAAATGGGAAGCGGACTTCCTAAGCCTTCAGGATGTACATGCCAGAGAATGAGCGCTGCACCCGGATGTCAACTACTGATGAACAAATGGGGCCTACCAGACGTGGACCTCATGGCCTCACGTCGCAACCACAGGTACCCAGGTACGGATCCAGGACCAGAGACCCCTCAGCAGCCTTCATGGATGCTCTGGGAGTGAGGTGGGACTTTAGTCATGCATACTTCTTTCCTCCGATCTCCCTCCTCCAGAGGGTTCTCTGAAAATTCAACCAAAAGGCGGCATGGTGATACTGATAGCTCCATCCTGGCCAAGGTGCCATTGGTTCACCGACCTACGGAGTCTCTCCATAGACACTCCTTTTCCACATCCTCTATGGCCGGATCTTTTAGCGCAAGTTCCTTGCCTGCACCCGGACCTACCTCATCTGTCTTCGACAGTTTGGCTCTTGAGTCATCCCTCTGAAAGGCCAAGGGTTTCTCTTACTCTGTGGTCCAGACGATGCTCAGGGCAAGTAAGCCTTCCTCAGCCTGCATCTATTACAGAGTTTGGCACTCTTACTTTCAATGGTGTTTCCCCAGAGACTATGGACCTTATTCAGAGGCGGCCATACGGTCTACGACCGCACGGCCGCCTCGATGTTTTACCGACAGCGCCGGTCGTAGCGGGTCTCTTTCCAAAGGGGGCGAGCTGTCGATGTTGATTGACAGCTCGCCCCGTTTGGAAGGCGGGCCGGGGGGGTGGCAGCCCAAACGGAGGCATTCACTAGTGATGTCAGTGGAGAGCTTCCGGCTCTGACAGAGCCAGAAGCTCTCCCGGGCTTACGACAAGTGAGACCCTACCCTAGGGTCTCATCGTAAGCCCCGATGGTCGCGATGGTCAATGACCATCGCGACCATCACCCGAGCGGTCGTTAGAGCTGTAACGACCGCAACAGAGGCGGGCGGTCAGGATGCAAGTGGCCGCCCAGTTTCTGAGCGACCGCTTGCATCCTCCGACCGCCTCTGAATGAGGCCCAATTATCCTACGGTTTTTAGGGTTTCCCGGGTGCTTACCTTTCTCCAGGCTGGGTTAGGCCTCCCTTAGAGTTCAGATTTCTGCACGGTCAGTCTGGTTCCAGCGAAGGATCGCTCCCCTCTCTGATGTTAAAATATTCTTTCAGGGTGTTCTACACTTTCAACCTCCCATTGTTCCTTTGGTGGCCCCGTGAGATTTGTCCTTGGTTCTCTGGGCTCTACAGGCCTCTCCATTTGAACTCCAGGACTCAGTAGACCTCAAGTGGCTGACGGTGAAGATGCTCTTTCTCCTCGCTATGTCCTCTGCCCGTATTAAGTATTAACAATTTTCATAAGAGAGTTCTTTTTTTCTTCTACCCTGGAATTACTATGCAGATGTTATCTATGCCAAACCCTACCTGATGTTGGTGACATGTTTAAGGACCCCTGTAGTGTTCTCACTATCACAGTATGAGAGACTGCAACTTTCTCTTTATTGTTAGATACCGGCTGATTAATGCTCAGGTGTTGATTCCTTGTACTAATAGGACTGGTCACGTATTTGATTATATTACATGTGTACAATGTGATGATATTTACATTATTTTAATGATTACACTTATTCCTAGACAATTACGCGGTGTGGATCCAGAGAGTTTTCTTTTATACGTCACGTGATTGTGTGACGTGTCCTGTATAAATCACTGGGAAATGGACACGGATCAGAGTCACACATCTGATAGGATATTACATCTCACCCTGGAGATCATCTACCTGCTGACTGGGGAGGTGAGAGGGCCTGGGCGTGTCACAGTGACATCACTTATATCTATAGTAATAATACAGGGACATGACTGGGGAGGTGAGGGGATCTGGGAGTGTCACAGTGACATCACTTATATCTATAGTAATAATACAGGGACATGGTTGGGGAGGTGAGGGGATCTGGGAGTGTCACAGTGATATCACTTATATCTATAGTAATAATACAGGGACATGACTGGGGAGGTGAGGGGATCTGGTAGTGTCACACTAACATCACTTATATCTATAGTAATAATACAGGGACTTGACTTGGGAGGTGAGAGGGGCTGTGGGTGTCACAGTGACATCACTTATATCTATAATAATAATACAGAGACATGACTGGGGAGGTGAGGGGGTCTGGGAGTGTCACAGTGACATCACTTATATATATAGTAACAATACAGGGACATGTCTGGGAAAGAGGAGGGGGTCTGGTAATGTCACAGTGACATCACTTATATCTATAGTAATAATATAGGGACATGACTGGGGAGGTGAGAGGGTCTGGGAGTGTCACAGTGACATCACTTATATTTATAGTAATAATACAGTGACATGACTGGGGAGGTGAGAGGATCTGAGGGTGTCACAGTGACATCACTTATATCTATAGTAATAATACAGGGACATGACTGGGGAGGTGAGGGGATCTGGGAATGTCATAGTAACATCACTTATATCTATAGTAATAATACAGGGACATGACTGGGGAGGTGAGAGGATCTGGGAGTGTCACAGTGACATCACTTATATCTATAGTAATAATACAGGGACATGACTGGGGAGGTGAGAGGATCTGGGAGTGTCACAGTGACATCACTTATATCTATAGTAATAATACAGGGACATGACTGGGGAGATGAGAGGGTCTGGGAGTGTCAAAGTGACATCACTTATATCTATAGTAATAATACAGGGACATGACTGGGGAGGTGAGGGGATCTGGGAGTGTCACAGTGACATCACTTATACCTATAGTAATAATACAGAGACATGATTGGGGAGGTGAGCGGATCTGGGAGTGTCACAGTGACATCACTTATATCTATAGTAGGGATGTGCAGACTCGGATAGGTTCGAATTTTCCCGCCAAAAATCGGGTCTCAGAAAGAGACAAAACGTCATCTTTCATGGACAAATATCATTTTCCATGGACTTTTGTCCAGGAATGATGATGTTTGTCCATGAAAGATGACGTTTTGCCTCTTTCTGAGACCGGATTTTTGGCGGGAAAAATCAGAACTTGGAGGGAAAATCCAAACCTATCCGAGCCTGCACATCCCTAATCTGTAGTAATAATACAGGGACATGACTGGGGAGGTGAGGGGGTCTGGGAGGCTCTGAACTCTAGGATGCACCCCGGTTGCATATAAAATGGGGGTTGTCCTTATAGATTAGATTTAAGCTGGCCACACATCTAAAGATTATCTGTCCAACCAGCCAACTAGTTGATTGTTTGGAATGAAAATCTGGTAAGGTATACAATCAGCAATTTTCTCCCAAACACTGGAAAATGGACCAAAACTGTTGTTTGAACAAATAGTTTAGATCAAACATTTAACAAACTTAACAAAAGAGAGAAGGTGTCTGCGCTGCTGTTATTACACAAACCACAAATCTAATATATGTGAATACAAAAATTATTTATTAAACATGTAATATGAACTGCAGTTCAAAAAATAATAATTAAAATTGACACACACGCATGGCAATATGATAAATAAGCAATTGGCAGACTTGTAACCAATAAAACAGATCAAATAAACCAATTTGCATTGGTAACTGACTGTGAATAATGTAACCAAATGATCTCAATGTCCAACTTATGCCATTGAGGCAAACCGATATAATGAACGTTGCTTTACTGACTGAATTGTCTATTTTGTGTGAGGGATGATTGCAGGAATCCCTCTGCTGTCAGCTGCAGGTCTTTACAATAGACATTAATTGAACAGTTAGCACACCATATTTTTTCTTTTATTTAACAAACTTGTCTGAACGACCATTTTCACCTGTTTACTGGCATTTAGGAGCAAATTGCTGATCATCAGTTAGTCCAATACGTTACCAGATTTTCATTCCAACCAATCAACAAGTTGGCTGGTTGGATATAAGTTGGTCTAGTGTGTGGCCAGCTTTATAGATTAGACTGTTGTATTTTTCAATTATTTCCTAAAAAGACTAACTCCAAATAGGTGGACTTTTATTTCACTGTTCAGTGTTGTCTTTCTCAATACACAGGATTACACAGTAGTGAAAAAGACATCCGGTGACTATCTGACACCCCCCAGCTGTGGCTCCATCACGGTGCCTTTACCTCACTCACTGATACATGAGAGACACAATGACCAGAAGATCCTGGAACTCACCAACAAGATCATTCAGCTGCTGACTGGAGAGGTGACTGCTGGGAAAGGGACATTATACAGTAACATCAGGGGATGTGTCTGGGTGATGACTGGAGAGGTGACTGCTGGGAATGGGACATTATACAGTAACACCAGGGGATGTGTCTGGGTGGAGACTGGAGAGGTGACTGCTGGGAATGGGACATTATACAGTAACACCAGGGGATGTGTCTGGGTGATGACTGGAGAAGTGACTGCTGGGAATGGGACATTATACAGTAACACCAGGGGATGTGTCTGGGTGGAGACTGGAGAGGTGACTGCTGGGAATGGGACATTATACAGTAACACCAGGGGATGTGTCTGGGTGATGACTGGAGAGGTGACTGCTGGGAATGGGACATTATACAGTAACACCAGGGGATGTGTCTGGGTGGAGACTGGAGAGGTGACTGCTGGGAATGGGACATTATACAGTAACACCAGGGGATGTGTCTGGGTGATGACTGGAGAGGTGACTGCTGGGAATGGGACATTATACAGTAACACCAGGGGATGTGTCTGGGTGGAGACTGGAGAGGTGACTGCTGGGAATGGGACATTATACAGTAACACCAGGGGATGTGTCTGGGTGATGACTGGAGAGGTGACTGCTGGGAACGGGACATTATACAGTAACACCAGGGGATGTGTCTGGGTGATGACTGGAGAGGTGACTGCTGGGAACGGGACATTATACAGTAACACCAGGGGATGTGTCTGGGTGATGACTGGAGAGGTGACTGCTGGGAATGGGACATTATACAGTAACACCAGGGGATGTGTCTGGGTGATGACTGGAGAGGTGACTGCTGGGAATGGGACATTATACAGTAACACCAGGGGATGTGTCTGGGTGATGACTGTATCATTGTGTGTGTCAGGTTCCTATAATGTGTCAGGATGTCACTGTCTATGTCTCCATGCAGGAGGGGGAGTATATAGAGGAACACAAGGGTCTGTACAAGGACGTGATGATGGAGAATCACCGGCCCCTCACATCACTGGGTAAGAGGAGACTGTAATTTATTGTACAGGGGAGAGCAGGTATGGGGACCCACTATTTACACGTCACCTAATAATCATATATATATAATGTACTCAGTCACTGTGTGTCTCTTACAGATGGACCCAGTAACAAAAATACCCCAGAGAGATGTCCTCGTCCTCTTTATTCCCAGGTTTGTACAGAGGAGAATCACAAGACCCCACAGAAACATCAGGTAGATGAGATTTAGGGTCTCACCAATATAATATATTGACTGTCACTATATGATGTGTAGAGCAGCTGTGTGTGTCTTATACGCTGATCTTAATCTGTTTAGTCTCAAGTAAAGACATCAGGCATTAAATAGTTATTTTATTGTTTTGTGGATTATTTAGGGTGAAGGTCTGACTGAAATGAAGGTGGAAGATACAGAGGGAGAAGAAGAGACATATATGACTGACATAAAGGTAGAATTTATAGAGAGAGAAGAAGAGACATATGTGACTGATATGAAGGCAAACGATATAAAGGGAGAAGAAGAGACGTATGTGAGGGGTGATCAGCAGTGTAAGGAGGAGGAAATCTCTACAGACATCAACATAGGTGAGAAATAAACAAGTTTTACAGAAAAGTCACATATTCTCGTTGGTCAGTCACTACAATAATCTACACCCTCCTCTTTCAGTGCAGACTAATGAGGGAAATGCATTTGTCCATTGGGGGAGTCAGGAACCATCAGTCCCTAAGATTCCTCACATCATGTCATTGTGTGTTACCAGCCCAGAGATCTGACCAGTCTCCTCCCCACACTCTCTGGTGTATCTCATACAACAGGAGCCATCAGCCCCATTATACTCCTGCTCTCCCCCTCACATCATGTCACTGTGTGTTACCAGCCCAGAGATCTGACCAGTCTTCTTCCCACACTCTCTAGTGTAACTCATACATCAGGAGCCATCAGCCCCTATTATACTCCTGCTCTCCCCCTCACATCATGTCACTGTGTGTTACCAGCCCAGAGATCTGACTAGTCTCCTCCCCACACTCTCTGGTGTATCTCATACATCAAGAGCCATCAGCCCCTATTATACTCCTGCTCTCCCCCTCACATCATGTCACTGTGTGTTACCAGCCCAGAGATCTGACCAGTCTCCTCCCCACACTCTGATGTATCTCATATATAAGGAGCCATCAGCCCTTATTATAGTCCTGCTCTCCTCCTCACATCATGTCACTGTGTGTTACCAGCCCAGAGGTCTGACCAGTCTCCTCCCCACACTCTCTGGTGTATCTCATACATCAGGAGCCATCAGCCCCTATTATACTCCTGCTCTCCCCCTCACATCATGTCACTGTGTGTTACCAGCCCAGAGATCTGACCAGTCTTCTTCCCACACTCTCTAGTGTAACTCATACATCAGGAGCCATCAGCCCCTATTATACTCCTGCTCTCCCCCTCACATCATGTCACTGTGTGTTACCAGCCCAGAGATCTGACTAGTCTCCTCCCCACACTCTCTGGTGTATCTCATACATCAAGAGCCATCAGCCCCTATTATACTCCTGCTCTCCCCCTCACATCATGTCACTGTGTGTTACCAGCCCAGAGATCTGACCAGTCTCCTCCCCACACTCTGATGTATCTCATATATAAGGAGCCATCAGCCCTTATTATAGTCCTGCTCTCCTCCTCACATCATGTCACTGTGTGTTACCAGCCCAGAGGTCTGACCAGTCTCCTCCCCACACTCTCTGGTGTATCTCATACATCAGGAGCCATCAGCCCCTATTATACTCCTGCTCTCCCCCTCACATCATGTCACTGTGTGTTACCAGCCCAGAGACCTGACCAGTCTCCTCCCCACACTCTCTGGTGTATCTCATACATCAGGAGCCATCAGCCCCTATTATACTCCTGCTCTCCCCCTCACATCATGTCACTGTGTGTTACCAGCCCAAAGACCTGACCAGTCTCCTCCACACACTCTCTGGTGTATCTCATATATAAGGAGCCATCAGCCCCTATTATACTCCTGCTCTCCCCCTCCCTTCATGTCACTGGGTGTTACCAACCCAGAGATCTGACCAGTCTCCTCCCACACTCTCTGGTGTATGTCATACATGAGGAGGCATCAGCCCTTATTATACTCCTGCTCTCCCCCTCACATCATGTCACTGTGTGTTACCAGCCCAGAGATCTGACCAGTCTCCTCCCCACACTCTCTGGTGTATCTCATACATAAGGAGCCATCAGCCCTTATTATACTCCTGCTCTCCCCCTCACATCATGTCACTGTGTGTTACCAGCCCAGATATCTGACCAGTCTCCTCCCTGCACTCTCTGGTGTATCTCATACATCAGGTGCCATCAGACCCTATTATACTTTCTGCTCTTGTTCTCAAATGTGATGTGACCTCATGTGATATAAGCAATGATCCTCCTTGCACACTTATAGTAATATTTGTATATGCAGTAATAATTTCTCTTGGTTTTATATGAGGCAAGCTGCATACTGGCAATACAACTTTGTTATGTAACATATATGCTATGGTGTGTGATTTTTATTATTTATTAAGTTTCTTATATAGCACCAGTATATCCTGTTGCGCTTAAGATCAAAACAGTAATAAAAATTAGACTTTGTAATAACAGAAAGAGAGGTAAGAGGGTCCTGCTCGCAAGCTTACAAACTATAGTGAAATCTGCATTGATACACAAGATAACTGCTTGTCAAACTCGTGCTGGAGCAGAGGCGTGCAGTCCATTGTATTGGTGGTTTTCACTTGGGAACCCCACTAGGGGGGTTACGGCCCCTTTGACTGGGTTTATAATGTGCAGGGCAGGTGAACTCTTGAGGATCTAAGGGCAGGCAGTAAAGAGGGTACCATGCAATTGCGATCTCCTATGTAGCATGAGAGCTCTCTTCGTGTCAGGAGAGCTGCCGAGTCTGTGGCTGGTCAGACCTGCCGCAAAGGCAAGATGGCTGCTCGATGTTTGTTGATGTTAACGAAATTTACGCAGGTAAGTGACGTTGTATGTAAATGAGAAGACAGCAGTGGGCGTCCCAATGCTTCGGGTTATCTTTGGAACTATTAGCATGTTTTTTCAGCTGCGTGCCATGCGAAAACGCAGCTTCAATCGCATTAGCCTCCCTCTCTGAATAAGGATCAGAAGAAAGCCAAAGTTGGAACAAGGAAGTCAATGAGATGAGTCCCAAGGGAGCAGACGTGGAGAAATGTAATTGGGTAGGGGATGTAATTGGGTAGGATAGCTTATGGAGGATATGTGTGTGGGCTGTATAGAGGGGATGTAATCGGGTAGGATAGCTTATGGAGGATATGTGTGTGGGCTGTATAGAGGGGATGTAATTGGGTAGCATAGCTTATGGAGGATATGTGTGTGCTGTATAGAGGGGATGTAATTGGGTAGGAAAGCTTATGGAGGATATGTGTGTGCTGTATATAGGAGATGTAATTGGGTAGGATAGCTTATGGAGAATATGTGTGTGCAGTATATAGGAGATGTAATTGGGTAGGATAGCTTATGGAGGATATGTGTGTGCTGTATAGAGGGGATGTAATTGGGTAGGATAGCTTATGGAGGATATGTGTGTGCTGTATAGAGGGGATGTAATTGGGTAGGATAGCTTATGGAGGATATGTGTGTGCTGTATAGAGGGGATGTAATTGGGTAGGATAGCTTATGGAGGATATGTGTGTGCTGTATAGAGGGGATGTAATTGGGTAGGATAGCTTATGGAGGATATGTGTGTGCTGTATAGAGGGGATGTAATTGGGTAGGATAGCTTATGGAGAATATGTGTGTGCAGTATATTGGAGATGTAATTGGGTAGGATAGCTTATGGAGGATATGTGTGTGCTGTATAGAGGGGATGTAATTGGGTAGGATAGCTTATGGAGGATATGTGTGTGCTGTATAGAGGGGATGTAATCGGGTAGGATAGCTTATGGAGGATATGTGTGGAATGTATAGAGGGGATGTAATTGGGTAGGATAGCTTATGGAGGATATGTGTGGAATGTATAGTGGGGATGTAATTGGGTAGGATAGCTTATGTAGGATATGTGTGTGGGCTGTATAGTGGGGATGTAATTGGGTAGGATAGCTTATGGAGGATATGTGTGTGGGCTGTATAGAGGGGATGTAATTGGGTAGGATAGATTATGGAGGATATGTGTGTGCTGTATAGAGGGGATGTAATTGGGTAGGATAGCTTATGGAGGATATGTGTGGGCTGTATAGAGGGGATGTAATTAGGTAGGATAGCTTATGGAGGATATGTGTGTGCTGTATAGAGGGGATATAATTGGGTAGGATAGATTATGGAGGATATGTGTGGGCTGTATAGAGGGGATGTAATTGGGTAGGATAGCTTATGGAGATTATGTGTGTGCTGTATAGTGGGGATGTAATTGGGTAGGATAGCTTATGGAGGATATGTGTGTGTATGTTGTATAGAGGGGATGTAATTGGGTAGGATAGCTTATGGAGGATATGTGTGTGTATGTTGTATAGAGGGGATGTAATTGGGTAGGATAGCTTCTGGAGGTTATGTGTGTGCTGTATAGAGGGGATGTAATTGGGTAGGATAGCTTATGGAGGATATGTGTGTGCTGTATAGAGGGCATGTAATTGGGTAGGATAGCTTATGGAGGATATGTGTGGGCTGTATAGAGGGGATGTAATTGGGTAGGATAGCTTATGGAGGATATGTGTGGGCTGTATAGAGGAGATGTAATTGGTATAGGATAGCTTATGGAGGATATGTGTGTGCTGTATAGAGGGGATGTAATTGGGTAGGATAGCTTATGGAGGATATGTGTGTGGACTGTATACAGGTGATGTAATTGAGTAGGATAGCTTATGGAGGATATGTGTGTGTATATTGTATAGAGGGGATGTAATTGGGTAGGATAGCTTATGGAGGATATGTGTGTGTATGTTGTATAGTGGGGATGTAATTGGGTAGTATAGCTTATGGAGGATATGTGTGGACTGTATAGAGTAGATGTAATTGGGTAGGATAGCTTATGGAGGATATGTGTGTGCTGTATAGAGGAGATGTAATTGGGTAGGATAGCTTATGGAGGCTATGTGTGTGCTGTACAAAGGAGATATAATTGGGTAGGATAGCTTATGGAGGATATATGTGGTCTTTATAGAGGAGATGTAATTGGGTAGGATAGCTTATGGAGGATATGTGTGTGCTGTATAGAGGGGATGTAATTGGGTAGGATAGCTTATGGAGGATATGTGTGGAATGTATAGTGGGAATGTAATTGGGTAGGATAGCTTATGGAGGATATGTGTGTGGGCTGTATAGAGGGGATGTAATTGGGTAGGATAGCTTATGGAGGATATGTGTGTGGGCTGTATAGAGGGGATATAATTGGGTAGGATAGCTTATGGAGGATATGTGTGTGGGCTGTATAGAGGGGATGTAATTGGGTAGGATAGCTTATGGAGGATATGTGTGTGGGCTGTATAGAGGGGATGTAATTGGGTAGGATAGCTTATGGAGGATATGTGTGTGGGCTGTATAGAGGGGATGTAATTGGGTAGGATAGCTTATGGAGGATATATGTGTGCTGTATAGAGGGGATATAATTGGGTAGGATAGCTTATGGAGATTATGTGTGTGCTGTATAGTGGGGATGTAATTGGGTAGGATAGCTTATGGAGATTATGTGTGGGCTGTATAGAGGGAATGTAATTGGGTAGGATAGCTTATGGAGGATATGTGTGTGGACTGTATAGTGGGGATGTAATTGGGTAGGATAGCTTATGGAGATTATGTGTGGGCTGTATAGAGGGGATGTAATTGGGTAGGATAGCTTATGGAGGATATGTGTGTGTGTGTGTGTTGTATAGAGGGGATGTAATTGGGTAGGATAGCTTATGGAGGATATGTGTGTGTGTGTGTGTGTGTTGTATAGAGTGGATGTAATTGGGTAGGATAGCTTATGGAGGATATGTGTGTGCTGTATAGAGGGGATGTAATTGGGTTGGATAGCTTATGGAGGATATGTGTGTGCTGTATAGTGGGGATGTAATTGGGTAGGATAGCTTATGGAGGATATGTGTGTGGACTGTATAGTGGGGATGTAATTGGGTAGGATAGCTTATGGAGATTATGTGTGGGCTGTATAGAGGGGATGTAATTGGGTAGGATAGCTTATGGAGGATATGTGTGTGTGTGTGTGTTGTATAGAGGGGATGTAATTGGGTAGGATAGCTTATGGAGGATATGTGTGTGCTGTATAGAGGGGATGTAATTGGGTTGGATAGCTTATGGAGGATATGTGTGTGCTGTATAGTGGGGATGTAATTGGGTAGGATAGCTTATGGAGGATATGTGTGTGTGCTATATAGAGGGGATGTAATTGGGTAGGATAGCTTATTGAGGATATGTGTGTGGAGTGTATAGAGGGGATGTAATTGAGTAGGATAGCTAATGGAGGATATGTGTGTGTATGTTGTATAGAGGGGATGTAATTGGGTAGGATAGCTTATGGAGGATATGTGTGTGCTGTATAGAGGGGATGTATTTGGGTAGGATAGCTTATGGAGGATATGTGTGTGGTCTATAGAGGGGATGTAATTGGGTAGGATAGCTTATGGAGGATATGTGTGTGTATGTTGTATAGAGGGGATGTAATTGGGTAGGATAGCTTATGGAGGATATGTGTGTGTATGTTGTATAGAGGGGATGTAATTGGGTAGGATAGCTTATGGAGGATATGTGTGTGCTGTATATAGGAGATGTAATTGGGTAGGATAGCTTGTGGACGATGTGTGTGGGCTGTATAGAGGGGATGTAATTGTGTAGGATAGCTTATGGAGGATATGTGTGTGTTGTATAGTGGGGATGTAATTGGGTAGGATAGCTTATGGAGGATATATCTGTGATCTGTATAGAGGAGATGTAATTGGGTAGGATAGGTTATTTAGAATATGTGTGGTCTGTATAGAGGGGATGTAATTTGTAGGATAGCTTATGGAGGATATGTGTGTGCTGTATATAGGAAATGTAATTGGGTAGGATAGCTTAAGGAGGATATGTGTGTGTATGTTGTATAGAGGGGATGTAATTGGGTAGGATAGCTTATGGAGGATATGTGTGTGCTGTATAGAGGGGATATAATTGTGTAGGATAGATTATGGAGGATATGTGTGGGCTGTATAGAGGGGATGTAATTGGGTAGGATAGCTTATGGAGATTATGTGTGTGCTGTATAGTGGGGATGTAATTGGGTAGGATAGTTTATGGAGATTATGTGTGGGCTGTATAGAGGGGATGTAATTGGGTAGGTTATCTTATGGAGATTATGTGTGGGCTGTATAGAGGGAATGTAATTGGGTAGGATAGCTTATGGAGGATATGTGTGTGTATGTTGTATAGAGGGGATGTAATTGGGTAGGATAGCTTATGGAGGATATGTGTGTGCTGTATAGAGAGGATGTAATTGGGTAGGATAGCTTATGGAGGATATGTGTGTGTATGTTGTATAGAGGGGATGTAATTGGGTAGGATAGCTTATGGAGGATATGTGTGTGTATGTTGTATAGAGGGGATGTAATTGGGTAGGATAGCTTCTGGAGGTTATGTGTGTGCTGTATAGAGGGGATGTAATTGGGTAGGATAGCTTATGGAGGATATGTGTGTGCTGTATAGAGGGCATGTAATTGGGTAGGATAGCTTATGGAGGATATGTGTGGGCTGTATAGAGGGGATATAATTGGGTAGGATAGCTTATGGAGGATATGTGTGGGCTGTATAGAGGAGATGTAATTGGTATAGGATAGCTTATGGAGGATATGTGTGTGCTGTATAGAGGGGATGTAATTGGGTAGGATAGCTTATGGAGGATATGTGTGTGGACTGTATACAGGTGATGTAATTGTGTAGGATAGCTTATGGAGGATATGTGTGTGTATATTGTATAGAGGGGATGTAATTGGGTAGGATAGCTTATGGAGGATATGTGTGTGTATGTTGTATAGTGGGGATGTAATTGGGTAGTATAGCTTATGGAGGATATGAGTGGACTGTATAGAGTAGATGTAATTGGGTAGGATAGCTTATGGAGGATATGTGTGTGCTGTATAGAGGAGATGTAATTGGGTAGGATAGCTTATGGAGGCTATGTGTGTGCTGTACAAAGGAGATATAATTGGGTAGGATAGCTTATGGAGGATATATGTGGTCTTTATAGAGGAGATGTAATTGGGTAGGATAGCTTATGGAGGATATGTGTGTGCTGTATAGAGGGGATGTAATTGGGTAGGATAGCTTATGGAGGATATGTGTGGAATGTATAGTGGGAATGTAATTGGGTAGGATAGCTTATGGAGGATATGTGTGTGGGCTGTATAGAGGGGATGTAATTGGGTAGGATAGCTTATGGAGGATATGTGTGTGGGCTGTATAGAGGGGATATAATTGGGTAGGATAGCTTATGGAGGATATGTGTGTGGGCTGTATAGAGGGGATGTAATTGGGTAGGATAGCTTATGGAGGATATGTGTGTGGGCTGTATAGAGGGGATGTAATTGGGTAGGATAGCTTATGGAGGATATGTGTGTGGGCTGTATAGAGGGGATGTAATTGGGTAGGATAGCTTATGGAGGATATATGTGTGCTGTATAGAGGGGATATAATTGGGTAGGATAGCTTATGGAGATTATGTGTGTGCTGTATAGTGGGGATGTAATTGGGTAGGATAGCTTATGGAGATTATGTGTGGGCTGTATAGAGGGAATGTAATTGGGTGGGATAGCTTATGGAGGATATGTGTGTGGACTGTATAGTGGGGATGTAATTTGGTAGGATAGCTTATGGAGATTATGTGTGGGCTGTATAGAGGGGATGTAATTGGGTAGGATAGCTTATGGAGGATATGTGTGTGTGTGTGTGTTGTATAGAGGGGATGTAATTGGGTAGGATAGCTTATGGAGGATATGTGTGTGCTGTATAGAGGGGATGTAATTGGGTTGGATAGCTTATGGAGGATATGTGTGTGCTGTATAGTGGGGATGTAATTGGGTAGGATAGCTTATGGAGGATATGTGTGTGTGCTATATAGAGGGGATGTAATTGGGTAGGATAGCTTATTGAGGATATGTGTGTGGAGTGTATAGAGGGGATGTAATTGAGTAGGATAGCTAATGGAGGATATGTGTGTGTATGTTGTATAGAGGGGATGTAATTGGGTAGGATAGCTTATGGAGGATATGTGTGTGCTGTATAGAGGGGATGTATTTGGGTAGGATAGCTTATGGAGGATATGTGTGTGGTCTATAGAGGGGATGTAATTGGGTAGGATAGCTTATGGAGGATATGTGTGTGTATGTTGTATAGAGGGGATGTAATTGGGTAGGATAGCTTATGGAGGATATGTGTGTGTATGTTGTATAGAGGGGATGTAATTGGGTAGGATAGCTTATGGAGGATATGTGTGTGCTGTATATAGGAGATGTAATTGGGTAGGATAGCTTGTGGACGATGTGTGTGGGCTGTATAGAGGGGATGTAATTGTGTAGGATAGCTTATGGAGGATATGTGTGTGTTGTATAGTGGGGATGTAATTGGGTAGGATAGCTTATGGAGGATATATCTGTGATCTGTATAGAGGAGATGTAATTGGGTAGGATAGGTTATTTAGAGTATGTGTGGTCTGTATAGAGGGGATGTAATTTGTAGGATAGCTTATGGAGGATATGTGTGTGCTGTATATAGGAAATGTAATTGGGTAGGATAGCTTAAGGAGGATATGTGTGTGTATGTTGTATAGAGGGGATGTAATTGGGTAGGATATCTTATGGAGGATATGTGTGTGCTGTATAGAGGGGATATAATTGGGTAGGATAGATTATGGAGGATATGTGTGGGCTGTATAGAGGGGATGTAATTGGGTAGGATAGCTTATGGAGATTATGTGTGTGCTGTATAGTGGGGATGTAATTGGGTAGGATAGCTTATGGAGATTATGTGTGGGCTGTATAGAGGGGATGTAATTGGGTAGGTTATCTTATGGAGATTATGTGTGGGCTGTATAGAGGGAATGTAATTGGGTAGGATAGCTTATGGAGGATATGTGTGTGTATGTTGTATAGAGGGGATGTAATTGGGTAGGATAGCTTATGGAGGATATGTGTGTGCTGTATAGAGAGGATGTAATTGGGTAGGATAGCTTATGGAGGATATGTGTGTGTATGTTGTATAGAGGGGATGTAATTGGGTAGGATAGCTTATGGAGGATATGTGTGTGTATGTTGTATAGAGGGGATGTAATTGGGTAGGATAGCTTCTGGAGGTTATGTGTGTGCTGTATAGAGGGGATGTAATTGGGTAGGATAGCTTATGGAGGATATGTGTGTGCTGTATAGAGGGCATGTAATTGGGTAGGATAGCTTATGGAGGATATGTGTGGGCTGTATAGAGGGGATATAATTGGGTAGGATAGCTTATGGAGGATATGTGTGGGCTGTATAGAGGAGATGTAATTGGTATAGGATAGCTTATGGAGGATATGTGTGTGCTGTATAGAGGGGATGTAATTGGGTAGGATAGCTTATGGAGGATATGTGTGTGGACTGTATACAGGTGATGTAATTGTGTAGGATAGCTTATGGAGGATATGTGTGTGTATATTGTATAGAGGGGATGTAATTGGGTAGGATAGCTTATGGAGGATATGTGTGTGTATGTTGTATAGTGGGGATGTAATTGGGTAGTATAGCTTATGGAGGATATGTGTGGACTGTATAGAGTAGATGTAATTGGGTAGGATAGCTTATGGAGGATATGTGTGTGCTGTATAGAGGAGATGTAATTGGGTAGGATAGCTTATGGAGGCTATGTGTGTGCTGTACAAAGGAGATATAATTGGGTAGGATAGCTTATGGAGGATATATGTGGTCTTTATAGAGGAGATGTAATTGGGTAGGATAGCTTATGGAGGATATGTGTGTGCTGTATAGAGGGGATGTAATTGGGTAGGATAGCTTATGGAGGATATGTGTGGAATGTATAGTGGGAATGTAATTGGGTAGGATAGCTTATGGAGGATATGTGTGTGGGCTGTATAGAGGGGATGTAATTGGGTAGGATAGCTTATGGAGGATATGTGTGTGGGCTGTATAGAGGGGATATAATTGGGTAGGATAGCTTATGGAGGATATGTGTGTGGGCTGTATAGAGGGGATGTAATTGGGTAGGATAGCTTATGGAGGATATGTGTGTGGGCTGTATAGAGGGGATGTAATTGGGTAGGATAGCTTATGGAGGATATGTGTGTGGGCTGTATAGAGGGGATGTAATTGGGTAGTATAGCTTATGGAGGATATATGTGTGCTGTATAGAGGGGATATAATTGGGTAGGATAGCTTATGGAGATTATGTGTGTGCTGTATAGTGGGGATGTAATTGGGTAGGATAGCTTATGGAGATTATGTGTGGGCTGTATAGAGGGAATGTAATTGGGTGGGATAGCTTATGGAGGATATGTGTGTGGACTGTATAGTGGGGATGTAATTGGGTAGGATAGCTTATGGAGATTATGTGTGGGCTGTATAGAGGGGATGTAATTGGGTAGGATAGCTTATGGAGGATATGTGTGTGTGTGTGTGTTGTATAGAGGGGATGTAATTGGGTAGGATAGCTTATGGAGGATATGTGTGTGTGTGTGTGTGTGTTGTATAGAGGGGATGTAATTGGGTAGGATAGCTTATGGAGGATATGTGTGTGCTGTATAGAGGGGATGTAATTGGGTTGGATAGCTTATGGAGGATATGTGTGTGCTGTATAGTGGGGATGTAATTGGGTAGGATAGCTTATGGAGGATATGTGTGTGGACTGTATAGTGGGGATGTAATTGGGTAGGATAGCTTATGGAGATTATGTGTGGGCTGTATAGAGGGGATGTAATTGGGTAGGATAGCTTATGGAGGATATGTGTGTGTGTGTGTTGTATAGAGGGGATGTAATTGGGTAGGATAGCTTATGGAGGATATGTGTGTGCTGTATAGAGGGGATGTAATTGGGTTGGATAGCTTATGGAGGATATGTGTGTGCTGTATAGTGGGGATGTAATTGGGTAGGATAGCTTATGGAGGATATGTGTGTGTGCTATATAGAGGGGATGTAATTGGGTAGGATAGCTTATTGAGGATATGTGTGTGGAGTGTATAGAGGGGATGTAATTGAGTAGGATAGCTAATGGAGGATATGTGTGTGTATGTTGTATAGAGGGGATGTAATTGGGTAGGATAGCTTATGGAGGATATGTGTGTGCTGTATAGAGGGGATGTATTTGGGTAGGATAGCTTATGGAGGATATGTGTGTGGTCTATAGAGGGGATGTAATTGGGTAGGATAGCTTATGGAGGATATGTGTGTGTATGTTGTATAGAGGGGATGTAATTGGGTAGGATAGCTTATGGAGGATATGTGTGTGTATGTTGTATAGAGGGGATGTAATTGGGTAGGATAGCTTATGGAGGATATGTGTGTGCTGTATATAGGAGATGTAATTGGGTAGGATAGCTTGTGGACGATGTGTGTGGGCTGTATAGAGGGGATGTAATTGTGTAGGATAGCTTATGGAGGATATGTGTGTGTTGTATAGTGGGGATGTAATTGGGTAGGATAGCTTATGGAGGATATATCTGTGATCTGTATAGAGGAGATGTAATTGGGTAGGATAGGTTATTTAGAATATGTGTGGTCTGTATAGAGGGGATGTAATTTGTAGGATAGCTTATGGAGGATATGTGTGTGCTGTATATAGGAAATGTAATTGGGTAGGATAGCTTAAGGAGGATATGTGTGTGTATGTTGTATAGAGGGGATGTAATTGGGTAGGATAGCTTATGGAGGTTATGTGTGGTCTGTGTAGAGGGGATGTAATTGGGTAGGATAGCTTATGGAGGATATGTGTGGACTGTATAGAGGGGATGTAATTGGGTAGGATAGTTTATGGAGGATATGTGTGTGGACTGTATAGAGGGGATGTAATTGGGTAGGATAGTTTATGGAGGATATGTGTGGACTGTGTAGAGGGGATGTAATTTTTTAGGATCGCTTTTGGAGGATATGTGTGTGCTGTATAGAGGGGATGTAATTGGTTAGGATAGATTATGGAGGATATGTGTGGACTGTATAGAGGGGATGTAATTGGGTAGTATAGTTTATGGAGGATATGTATGGATTGTGTAGAGGGGATGCAATTGGGTAGGATAGCTTATGGAGGATATGTGTGAGCTGTATAGAGGGGATGTAATTGGGTAGGATAGCTTATGGAGGATGTGTGTGGACTGTATAGAGGGGGATGTAATTGGGTAGGATAGCTTATGGAGGATATGTGTGGACTGTATAGATGGGATGCAATTGAGTAGATTAGCTTATGGGAGGATATGTGTGGACTGTATAGAGGGGATGTAATTGGGTAGGATAGCTTATGGAGGATATGTGTGTGCTGTATAGAGGGGATGTAATTGGGTAGGATAGCTTATGGAGGATATGTGTGGACTGTATAGTTGGGATGTAATTGGGTAGGATAACTTATTGAGGATATGTGTGTGCTGTATAGAGGGGATGTAATTGGTTATGATAGCTTATGGAGGTAATGTGTGGACTGTATAGAGGGGGATGTAATTGGGTAGGATAGCTTATGGAGGATATGTGTGTGCTGTATAGTAGGGATGTAATTGGGTAGGATAACTTATGGAGGATATGTGTGTGCTGTATAGAGGGGATGTAATTGGGTAGAATAGCTTATGGAGGATATGTGTGTGCTGTATAAAGGAGATGTAATTGGGTAGGATAGCTTATGGAGGATGTGTGTAGGCTGTATAGAGGAGATGTAATTGGGTAGGATAGCTTATGGAGGAAATGTGTGCTGTGTAGAGGGGATGTAATTGGGTAGGATAGCTTATGGAGGATATGTGTGGGCTGTATAGAGGGGATGTAATTGGGTAGTATAGCTTATGGAGGAAATGTGTGTTGTGTAGAGGGGATGTAATTGAGTAGGATAGCTTATGGAGGAAATGTGTGTGTGCTGTGTAGAGGAGATGTAATTGGGTTGTATAGCTTATGGAGGATATGTGTGTGCTGTATAGAGGGGATGTAATTGGGTAGGATAGCTTATGGAGGATATGTGTGGGCTCTATAGAGGGGATGTAATTGGGTAGTATAGCTTATGGAGGAAATGTGTGATGTGTAGAGGGGATGTAATTGGGTAGGATAGCTTATGGAGGATATGTGTGTGCTGTATTGAGGGGATGTAATTGAGTAGGATAGCTTATGGAGGAAATGTGTGTGTGCTGTGTAGAGGGGATGTAATTGGGTAGGATAGCTTATGGAGGATATGTGTGGTCTGTATAGAGGAGATGTAATTGGGTAGGATAGTTTATGGAGGTTATGTGTGGTCTATGTAGAGGGAATGTAATTGGGTAGGATAGCTTATGGAGATTATGTGGGTGATTCTACAATTTGATAAGCTTGTCTGTAGAGGTGAGTTTTCAGGGAACACTGAAGGTCACAGGATAATACCCTAGTGCAGATATTAGAGTGCATTCAGCAGGTTACAAGCGAAGCTTGCCTGGGTTATCATCTTATTGTCAAGTAAAAAGCTCCATATCACAGAGGTTATTGGTAAATGCTTCACTCTACAGTGAAGTTACATCGTGTTTGATGTCCTCTCTCCAGCGGAAACTAAGGGCCTGATTCAGATTCGGGCGCAATTGCAGATGTTTACGCAGATTGAGCGATCGTTAGACATTGCGTGTGCACGAAAGCTGCACTGCGCACGCACACCAGTTGAATTGTGATTACACTCGCAGAGGAGTCACTCGCAAAATGAGTGACAGGTAGTCAACGTTTGGGGAATTTGGGGAAGGTAATGGGGGGTGGCTAGAGAATCGCAGACGTGTAGGACCGTTTAAACCCTGTTTTTGGGCGTCCATAATTTAGCCCCTGCATCCTTGCTCGCGGCAGGAGAGCCCTCTGCGTGTCTGTAGACCCGCTGTGTCTGTGGCAGCTTAGACTTACTCAGGAGGCGGATGGCCGCCTGATCTGTGTTCCATGTTTCCGTTTTTTGTCCAAGCACTGGATGGCGGTTGAGTCATTAGCATATTTTCGCAATTGCGATCCGTGAGGAATTGCAGCAGCGATGGCATTTGCGTGCAGATCCGAATCAGGCCCTAAGTCTGCCAACAGGGGTTACCCACCTGACAGCTATTAGTGTTCATTCTATGTCCGACGGGGGCCAGGGGACCGTACGGTATAAAGGGCCCCCTTTTTTATCACTGCGCTGCACCGCAACCCCCCCACCACCACCCGAACGGGACACTGCAGCCTGCTGGTGGTGACGTCACCCCGTCGGCTGTTTCAGCAGGGCACCTCCAATTGCTATTTTGAAATCTAAAACAGCCTAGCGGGAAAACTAATCAGTATTACTATTGATAATGCAAGAAAAAAAAACGAACCCCCTAAGCTCGAAGACGCCGAAGCCCTGGAGGGTTGGTGCCCACCAGGCGAAGACGCCAGAAGTCCTAGTGGACGGCGGCCATGAAAGAGAGCTGACACAGGCTGCTGCCCACTAGGGAAAGACACCGAAGCCCTGGCGGGTTGGTGCCCGCCAGGCGATGATGCCGAAGCCCTGGCGGGTTGGTGCCCGCCCGGCGAAGACATCGAAGTCCTGGGGTGAAGGTGCAGACAAAATAAATTTTTATTTAAAAAATCGGTGTAGTCAGTTCATTTTAATACTTCTTTTACAGGTGTAGTACAGGTACCAGTAGGTCCTAAATGCCCTGCTTGCTGGTTCTTGTGGTTTTCCAAGTACCAGCAAGCGGGGGAGGCTTGCTGGGACCTATAGTTTACCTGCAAAATACAATATTCTTTAAAATGCACTACATTACAAAATCAACCTGGGGTGCCCTGGAGAGGGGGACCCCTTTATTGGGGGGGGGTCCCCAGGGATCCCCAGCCTGGGCTGACTAGCGGTCAGGGTTAATGCTTCAGCTGGGGGACCCGGTGAAAGGGCTCCCCTGGCTGTGGCATCAGCCTCCTGCTAGAAAAAGTCCGGTGCTAGTTCTGGAAAATACAGGGGAACCCTACTAATTTCTTTCCCCTGTATTTCCAGAACCAGGACTGGCTCAGAGCCCAGTGCTGGTTGCGCTGAATACGGGGAACCCCTACGTCATTTGTCCCCCTGTATTGTGGCAACAAGGACTGGTTCTGATTAGCCTGGTGCTGGTTGTGCTTAATACGGGGACCCCTACGTCGTTGGTCCTCCGTATTTTCACAACCAGGACCGGCGGTGAAAAGCCCTGGGCTGGTTGTGTTTGGGGGGGGCATGTCCCTTTTTTTAATTTTTATTTTACACAAATTAAAATTTTAACACAGGTGCATAGATTTATCTCACTGATTCATCCATACATCTGTGTCTTATTTTCTCAGATGCATGCCTAGTGCCAGTGAGCACCTCTGTCGCCCGCTGATGCCCCTGTGCACTGCTCCACTGCTGCCACTGGTCCGCACCCCGCTGCTGCCGCTGCCCCACACTCCTGCAGCCCACCCCTGCAGCCGTCTCTCCCAGTGTGTACCCAAAACACCTCCTGTGTGCCGGCCTTCCTCCACCTGCACTAATGTACCATTTTGTTGCCCGTCTCCCCTGCAGGTGGCCCAGTTTGCTCCTCCAAACCCTAGTAGTTAATACATTTTAAAAAAGCAATGAAATTCCATAGACAAAAAACCTTACGGTTTCACATGTCCCATTAAGGTTTCTTAGACATGATCTGAAATTTCACAAACCTATTGAATTTCTGCCACTCAAACTTCAAAAAGCAATGAAATTACGTTCATTAAGGCTGACGCCTTAATGGATGTGTTCCTTGCACAATACAGATATGGTATGCCATCACACCATGTGGTTAACTGAAGATTCAGCACTCTCACAGAGTGAGATTGCTGTCACTCACAAAATGGTGGAGATGCTAATTCACGGAATTGTGTGCTCATTAGAATACACACATGCAGTCTATGCAACTGAGGTCTGAGCAGAACATAGAGCTGCGCTGATGGGACCTAATATAGACAGGTGTATGCCTTTCAAAATCATGTCCAATCAACTGAATTTACAACAGGTGGACTCCAATAAAGCTGTAGGAACATCTCAAGGATGATCAGTGGAAACAGGATGCACCTGAGCTCAATTTTGAGCTTCATGGCAAAGGCTGTGAATACTTATGTACATGTGGGTTCTCCTTTTTTTTTTCTTTTTTTTATAAAATTTGCAAAAATCTCAAAAATTTTTTACACGTTGTCATTATAGGGTATTGTGTGTAGAATTTTGAGGACAAAAATGAATTTATTCCATTTTGGAATAAGGCTGTAACATAACAAAATGTGGAAAAAGTAATGCGCTGTGAATACTTTCCGGATGCACTGTATGTATATATATATATATATATATTTGTTGTGAGTTTACTTACCTGGGGGTATCCGAAGAGGTGTTCCCGTACCTAAAGAGCGAAGGAGACAGTCAGGTGGTTTGATTTGTGAAATGCTATCATTTTACTATATATCTATCACAGAAATGGGGAACCTCCTGCCCGGGGGCTGTATAAGGCCCCCGGAATCATTTGGTCTGGCCCTCTGAGCTTTTTCTCCTAGCCTCGTCTGGCTAGCAGGATGCCTATAATGACACACTGCAGCCAGAATCTATGCAGCAGTGCCACCTGGAGCGTCCTTAGGAAGCTTCAGACATTCACACCGCTGCCTTACAGCTCCCTGGAACATCCTCGGGATGCTCCACGCATTGCTGTAATCACCGGCGATTGTGGCCCTGTCCCCGTGTGATGTCACATGGAGGGGGCGTGGCCTGCACCAGGCCCACGAATAATGTTCTATATATAAAAATGGCCCTCGGCAGAAAAAAGGTTCCCCACCCCTGATCTATCCTATAGCCCGATGTAATATATTAACACTATATACATTATAGAACAAATACACTACCAGTCAGTGATACTCATTAGGGGTTTCTCAGGTGATCCTGAAAATTCTATACTTAAAGTTATAGTATAAAAGCCTGGGTGGAGGCACTAATACATACGTCAGTAACAAGGGGTTACATACTCATCTCCTGCTTTGACTTTTGCATGAACAGCCGTCTTGGTTTTCCCCTAATCAGACCTAATTACACAGATTTCTCCCCAGCATACATCTATAACATTGCACTCCTCCTTTACACTCTCTGGAAATTATTTCAGGTGCTCTCTGTCTCTGAATCCTTTGGTTCTCCTTCCGCACTGTCGTCTGAGATGAGCATGATGTTGTTTGGGGAAATAAATCAAATTTAGTTCGGGTTTATGGCAGAGGAATACATTTGTGGACCCTCGCATTGAGCTGTATGCGTGCTTACCTTTCCCAGTGCTTAAGGCGACTTCATGCTGGTGCACCTTCACGCGATCAGGATCATCACTGAGTTTCCGCGTTCGTCAATCACCTGTAAAGCTGTTTTTTTCCCATCTGTATAGAGATATCAAGAGTTGTACATAACATTTTATGGGGAAAAGAAAAAAAAGAAATTGTAGTGTTCATTCTAGCACCCTGCACCTGTCTATTTTGGTGCAAAGGAAGTACTCAAACGCTTATTCACCATCGACGGTCGCCTACTGTACACATTTCCAGAGTTGCATTCCATTTGGGAGAATTTCAGCATTGCTCCATTTTTATTCAAGTACACTTCTTGGTCTGCTAAGTGGCTGCTATATGTTGTCATGGGTTGGGTACAGGATCTCAGCGGTCAGGATGCCAATGGGCAGAATACCAACAGCGGCATCCCGACAGTCAGAATACCGACAGAATTTGCTAAGTAACTCTAACCACCTTTCCTGACCCTAACCCTCCCACAGCCTAATATTAACCCTGCCCCCCCCGCAACCTAACTCTCCTCTCCCGCAGCCTAACCCTACCCTCCAGCAGCCTAATCCTAACCCTGCCCCCCCTTGCAGCCTAACCCTCCCCTCCCGCAGTCTAACCTTCCCCCTAGTGCCTAACCTTAATACCATGGGGATGCCAGAGGTCAGGATTCTGGTGCCGAGATTGTGACCGCCGGCATCATGACCGTTGGAATGCCGACTACATCCCATTGTCATATGGGGCATGCATAGACGAATGAAGGGGGGGGGCTTATTTGTGGTTTGGAGTTTTTAATACTCATTCTCAACCACCCTCCCAGTGCTGTACCTTCATGGCAGATATGAAATGTGCGGATGCACTGAAACTTATCCTTTCCACGTGCCGATATCCCGATATGTGGACACCTGTATAGTAATCATGTTGCTGGCTACATGTTGAATGCTTTCTATGAGGTCACATGGATTCATTATAATCATATGACTGCAACAATCGGTACAGGATGTTGGCCATGTTGGTTAATCAATGTCCATATATGGTCATGGGCATAGGGGGGTGGGCATGGATGGATAGGCAATGTCCATCTCCATGAATGGATTTTTTTCCACACTCCTACCAACCAACCCAACTCTTCCTGCTCAACAACAGTCCTTTTGACAGATGAGGGTCAGGAAACGACCACATGAGGTGGGAGAGTCCACAGGGGCACCGGCAAATTTAAGTGCTCAATAGGAGGATTAGACGAGCTGAAAGCTGTTGGGGTAAATGTAACTGGCAAGTTAAGGTGTTTAGATGAACACTCCAGGCTTGTCGCAGAGAGGATCATACATGAGACGCCTTATATAAGGCAGCTAAAGGTAAGATTGGTGGTACCAGTTACATCAGGTGCTACCAGTTACATATATATATACATATATATATATATATATATATATACACATCCATGTCTAGCCTTTTAATTAATGGGGTGAATGTTAATAAATATGAAAATGTTGCTCCTCAGTCAGATGAGTTAGAAATTGTACTGTCCATATAATTCATCAGAATCTTTATCTGAAAATTTAATTTTTCTTTCATATTTCCATATATTTTATTCCCAGCAGCCAGTTGTGATGGAAGGAATATTTCGGAGGAACATGTCGGCTTGTTTCCTGATTGTAAAATAGAAGATAATGACCTCGCAGAAGATTTTCCAGGAGACAACTCCATTACCCTGAATATACATCCAGTACTTCACAGTGCCGAGATATCATCTGATCCCTCTAAGCATGAAGAATATTATCCGGATAATTATGATCTTGTTAAACACAGTACAGCTCTTAGAGTCAATCATATTTTTCCAAGTTCTATAGACCCCAAATGCTTTACAGAAAACACAAAGCTAACTACTCATCAGTCAGCTAAGACAAGAGAGGAGTCCTTTCTATGTTTTGAGTGTGGGAAACATTTTACCCAGAAATCAGATCTTGTTACACATATGAGAATTCATACAGGTGAGAAGCTATTTCCATGTTCTGTGTGTGGGAAATGTTTTTCACGCAAATCAAATCTCGTTAGACATGAGAGATATCACACAGGTGAGAAACCATTTTCATGCTCTGATTGCGGGAAATGTTTTAGACACAAATCGCATCTTGTTACACATCAGAGAACTCACACAGGGGAGAAACCATTTCCATGCTCTGAGTGTGGGAAATGTTTTACAGATAAATCATCTCTTTTTAGACACAATAAAATTCACACAGGTGAGAAGCCATTTCCATGCTCTGAGTGTAGGAAATGTTTTGTACAGAAACTAGATCTTGTGTCACATGAGAGAACTCACACAGGTGAGAAGCCATTTTTGTGTACGGAGTGTGGGAAATGTTTTGCATATAAATCGCACCTTGTTACACATAAGAGAAGTCACACGGGTGAGAAGCCGTATTCATGTGCTGAGTGTGGGAAAAGTTTTGCAGATAAATCCTCTCTTGTTAGACATGAGATGATTCATACAGGTGACAGGCCATTTGCATGTGCTGAATGTGGAAAATGTTTTACACAGAATCTAGATCTTGTTACACATCAGAGAAGTCACACAGGGGAGAAGCCATTTGCATGCACTGAGTGTGGGAAATGTTTTACAGATAAATCCTCTCTTGTTAGACACAAGAGAATTCACACAGGTGAGAGGCCGTATTCATGTTCTGTGTGTGGGAAATGTTTTACAGATAAATCACATGTTGTTACACATCAGAGAATTCACACAGGTGAGAAACCATTTCAATGCTCTGAGTGTGGGAAATGTTTTGCTGATAAATCCTCTCTTGTTAGACACAGGAGAACTCACACTGGTGAGAAACCATTTTCATGCTCTGTGTGTGGTAAATGTTTTATACAAAATCCAGATCTTGTTATACATCAGAGAACACACACAGGTGAGAAACCATTTACATGCACCAAGTGTGGGAAATGTTTCACATATAAATCACATCTGGTTACACATCAGAGAAGTCACACTGGTGAGAGGCCATTTGCATGTGCTGAGTGTGGAAAATGTTTTACACAGAATGTAGATCTTGTTATACATCAGAGAACTCACACAGGTGATAAACCATTTCCATGCCCTGAGTGTGGGAAATGTTTTACAGATAAATACTCTCTTGTTAGACACAAGAGAATTCACACAGGTGAGAAGCCGTATTCATGTTCTGAGTGTGGGAAATGTTTTACAGATAAATCACATCTTGTTATACATCAGAGACTTCACACAGGTGAGAATCCATTTCCATGCTCTGAATGTGGAAAATGTTTTACACAGAAATCACATCTCGTTACACATCAGAGACTTCACACAGGTGAGAAACCATATTTGTGCAATGCGTGTGGGAAATGTTTTGGGGATAAATCCTCTCTTGTTAGACACAAGAGAACTCACACAGGTGAGAAACCATATTCATGCTCTGTGTGTGGGAAATGTTTTATTCAGAATCCAGATCTTGTTATACATCAGAGAATTCACACAGGTGAGAAACCATTTTCATGCTCCAAGTGCGGGAAATGTTTCACACATAAAGCACATCTGATTATACATCAGAGAAGTCACACAGGTGAGAAACCATTTCCATGTTCTGATTGTGGAAAATGTTTTACAGATAAATCCACTCTTATAAGACATAAGAGGATTCACACAAGTGATAAACTATTTTCATGATCTGTGTGTATAAATTTTTTTAGAGTCACATCAGCTCTTGTTAATCAGCAGAGATTTATTAAAGGTAGGAAGTAATTTTCATGTTCTGTGTGAGTCATGCGTTTACACATACACACAAAACTTTACTTAAAATACTTTCCCCTTGCAAACATACAAAGAACATGCATACTATTTCTCTTGACACAGCATCTTCATTGACCTATGACATTTATTTGACGGTTTGGGCATTATTTGTATTACTGCTGAAATTTTATTTTTTATATTTGTTGATTTTCTTGCAAGAAAATATTGAGTGGTTGAGAAGATAAGTCACTTTGCAATGTGAATAGTAGTTTTTAGAAATAGATCACCTAAATGATCTAAAAAAATGTATATACTAGGACATGAACAGTACTCAGAGTTAACAATGTAAGAAAAATCATGTTGATTAATAATAGGTCATAAGGCCTGCCAGACCTGTTCTTGCCATATGCCTCCTGTCCACAATATCAAGCCTATGATATTCAGCAAGGAGGACAAGGGACTAGAGAAATGGGAGGACATAAATGAATGCTTAGTTGGTCTGGATTTACTTCTTCCTGAAGTTCGACCATCAGTTCTTGAGTTCTGTTCTGGAGCAGATTGGGATCTTCTAAAGCCTCAGTAGAGTGTCGGGGCAGATTTTGAGTTGCTTCTCCTGGGTCACTGTTCTTTCACCTTCATTATATTAATACCTTTAGTTGTATTATGATTAGATGCAAAGGGAGGAAAGCATTGACTTATCCTATACCTAACGATAAATGGATTAAACCATTGTGGAGATACAGCAGTGCTGGCCGGATGATATTATTGGCAATCTTTATCAACTTTAGGCCATCTCCTGCTCGCTGCGCCAAGTTCACACTATGACACCTCAGAACTTCCAAATCCACAAAAAAGAACTTCCTGGATCGTAATATCAGTGGAACCCAGCATATGCCCCTAATTGCATGTGACTGTGTAAAGCATAATGTTCTGATTTTAAGTGCATTGTGGCACTTGTACAACTGCAAACACCAGCAGGACTTTGCACCCAGGGATTGCTAGAATCTATAGCGAGATAAGGGTCGCCCATTCGCAATCAATTATATATGTTCAATTACCGACAATAATGTGCTGATTACTCTATAGTCCAAACTAGGGCCCTCATTCAGAGCCGGTCACTATTTGCGGTCGTTCGTTCTGGAAAAAGGGGTGGCTATTCAAATGAGCCGTTCGCTCTTTGCGGTCTGTTCACGCCTCCATTTCTGAACGAGTGAACAAAACTTGCGGTCGTAAGTTTGAAAAAAACGCCCCCTGGCCGCTCGCACCATACGTCATGTCCGCTATTTATTAGATTAATCGAGTACATCGAACAGCGTCTGAACTGCTCGCTATTCTTGTGGTTGGTTTTTCCTACCACTATATTGCGAGCAGTTTTGACTATAAAACAACCAGGTGACGTGGTCAATGAAGCTGCTGTTTTAATTATGTACACCCATAAAACGCCCGTTTTGACCTTTAGGCACGCCTGCGTTCTGATCTCCACTTCCCGTTTTCACGCACCTTCCCCTGTTACCACCCACATACGCCTCCTCCTGTCACTCAAAATAGCAGGCATTCGCTATATAGTGAACAAATGATTTTCGGCCGCACTGACTGGTTCGCGCATGCGTATTACAATACGTACGCATGCGCAGATGTGCGAACATCGGTCAGAACGAACGAGCGGCCGCTTACGAGCGGCTCTGAATCAGGCCCTATGAATTATCTCATGAAATTTAAACAGAACCTAGCAAAATAAACCCTCTTCCTATCCTTTACAGATTATGTGCAATCATTTATGTATAAAGCGATGTGCACTCGCATGTACCTGATTATTATGCATCAAGAAGAGAGTACATTATATGAGTTTTGTGTGAAATGAATTCATCTTTTTCTTTTTAAAAATAAATAAATGTATTACTAAAGATCATAAATATTGTATTTGATTTTTTTTTTATTGCAAAACAAAATAAAAATAACATTGAAATAAAGAAGTGTGCACTCTACTGTATAGTGATAGAAGCAAAGTAAATAAATAAGGTTGTGGGGTCTTTGCACCTTCGATCCCAAATATTGTAATAGTTTGTTATATTTTTACATAGTATCTGTTGTATGTTGTACTAGCAACCCACCCCGACTTCACACGGGAGCAATGTGTTTAGTGTGTGTGTGTGTGTGTGTGTGTGTGTAGCCATCTAACATGATAGCAAGATGAATCATAGCCTATGTTACTTGGAAGAGCTCAAGGAACATTTCAGTGAAAACCCAATCAAAATTAGTACAGTGGTTCTCTAGTTCAGTGGTTCTCAAACTTGGTCCTCAGGACCCCACACAGGTCACGGTTTCCAGGTCACCCAGCAGGTGCACAGGTGTAATCATTACTCACTGACACATTGGAGCTAATTATTTCCCTTGTGATTCTGTGAGGAGACCTGGAAAACATGCACTGTTTGGGGTCCTGAAGACCGAGTTTGAGAACCTGCACTCTAGTTTATTGAGAGCATACATACAAATGAACAATTTATTCAACCGGCACTGGGATATTCTGTGTCTAATAGGAACAATTTGTAATACTGACTCCGATGAGGGGAAACCATATCAGATTTACTCCCTATCAGGCTGGATTATAACTCATCAAACAGTACACACATTTCTCCCCTCTGGTTACTTTATCTGACATTGCAAACATGACCCTGGTCAAGGTTAAGATCATGCAGTTGAGTCAATATTAACAGCGTGCTCTCTGCTAGTCGTAGTTTACTCCACATATTAGTTATACACTGGCCGCTGATTGGCCTTTGATTGAAAGCCATGTGGCTCACAGCCAATCAGAGGCTACTTACACCAGGGCTCCGTCATTTGCCGTGGAAGAGATATATGTGGAAAGACATCTCTTTGGTGTCCGTGGTCGGGTAATTTGTTTTTTTGTATGGTCGGGACCGACCTGCGCCAGGAGGTAGGTGAGTATTTAATTATTTTTTTTATAAGGATAACAGTGGATTTCTATTGGAGAAGGGGACCGATCACCGGGGAGAAGGTAAGTATGTATGTGTGTGTTTAGTGTGTAATAAAATGTTACTATCTACGGTGTGTGTGTATTGTTATTTTTTTACAGTGAGGGTACGGGTGCCGGCCACCTACTGGCACTTGTAGTTTCACAAGTGCCAAAGGGCAGGCAACTGGTACCTGTAGTCCCACTGTAGAAAACAATAGTACACATCTATTAATAACACTATTACCCCTGCACCCACCAGCCAGTGGTACAGGGAACAGCCCCGGGCCCAGACCTGGGGTGCTCAGGAAGGGGGGACACCTTAATTGATAGGGTCCCCATCTCCCCTGGGATCCCCAACCGGGGTTGACTAGCTTGGGGGTGTTAATGCTTTAGCCAGGGTGACCCAGTGAAAGGGTCCCCTGGCTCTGGCTTTACACTCTGGCTAGATTGAGTCCTGTGCTGGTTTAAAAACGTGGGGACCACCACGCTATTTTTTCCCTGTAGCCTAGTGCTGGTTCATAAAATACGGGGGACCCCTACATGTTTCTTCCCCCATATTTTTAGAACCAGGACTGGCTCATGGAGTCCGGGGCTGGTTATGCTTTTGGGGGGGAACTCCACATTGATTTTTTTTTTTTTAAACTACCACTTTCTTTTAACATTATTACACACAACCAGCCTGCATGTATCTTACTGATATATGCAGGCTGCTTGTTCGGGAGGGAGACACGGACAGGTGGGAGTTTAAGCCTATTAACCAGTTTAAGGCTAACTTCAGCAACATCTAACCTATGACTACCTATGTACCGAATTATTGTATATGGATTTTAGTGTTTTATTGTATATATCTGTGTTGGTAATTGATTGTTTTTGGTGTGCTACATACCTCATGTTGCTTCTTAAATTGCTAACCAGCTTTTCACATTTATTAATATATAATTTTTTATATGCCAGGCAACGCCTCCTTATCTCTTCTATAGTTGTCATCTTTGAAAGGAGTAACAGGGATCCTTTATCAGAGACAGCTGCCTGGTATATAGATCTATTTAATGGTATGTGCATCTATTTGATTAACTGTACTTAGAGTATCCTAGCCAAGAGCCCGACTTTATGTTATGTTTTGTGGAGCTGCACTAGTTGCCTGCTGCCTGCCAGTGCTCTCTTGCCGTGGCTTCCTGTAATTGTGATTCTCGGTCTGGTCTGGTACTCGCAGCTGTGGCCTTTGCCCAGCCCACTATA